>JAESUZ010001537.1:0-1215156 GCA_017311185.1 Proteles cristata cristata | reverse complement strand
ATTTATTTCTAGGAGAGAGAGGGAGAGACAGTGTGATCAGGGGAGGCTCAGAGAGAGAGGGAGTCACAGACTGAAACAGGCTCCAGGCTCTGAGCTGGCAGTCAGCACAGAGCCCGACGCGGGGCTCGAACCCACAAACCGCGAGATCATGACCTAAGCGAAAGCCGACGCTTAACTGGCTAAGCCACCCAGATGCCCCCAGAATGCATTTTTAGAGCTGTGTAGTGAATATTAGATTGACCAAAGAAATCCTGTCAGAATTCTCATTATCCTGGCACCGTAACTACTACTCTTCTGATGCACTTGGTAGAAGACTGTATTCTCTAATAGGACTGTCTTCACACCTTGCCTAAGGGGTCAGCCATCCTGTGTTAATAAGTTAATAAACACTACCATTGGAAAGAGTCTTCCATTTCACACACCACACACTCCACCAGCATGCGTTGGTGATGTGACACTGAAAACCATCTCTGATGCCTTCTCTCCAAGAGGGTCATTCTCTTAAGAATGTAGCTGAGAAAGAAGGAACTTACTTAAACATCATAAGAGCCATCTAGGAGAAGCCTTCAGCTAACATCATTCTCAACAGGGAAAAACTGAGAGCTTTCCCCCTGAGATCAGGAACACAACAGGGATGCCCACTCTCACCACTGCTGTTTAACATAGTGCTGGAAGTCCTAGCATCAGCCATCAGACAACAAAAGGAAATAAAGGGCATCAGAACTGGCAAAGAGGAAGCCAAACTATCACTTTTTGCAGACGACATGATACTCTACATAGAAAACCCAATAGACTCCACCAGAAGCCTACTGGAACTAATCCAAGAATTTAGCCAAGTTGCAGGGTACAAAATCAACGTACAGAAATCGGTTGCATTTTTATACACCAACAATGAAGCAACAGAAAGAGAAATCAAGAAGCTGATCCCATTCACAACTGCACAAAAAAACCATAAAATACCTAGGAATAAACCTAACCAAGGATACAAAAGATCTGTATGATGAAAACTACAGAAAACTTATGAAGGAAATTGAAGAAGACACAAATAAATGGAAAAAACACCCCATGCTCATGGATAGGAAGAATAAATATAGTTAAGATGTCATTACTACCTAAGGCACTCTACACATTCAACGCAATTCCAATCAAAATTGCACCAGCATACTTCTCAAAGTTAGAGCAAACTATCCTAAAATCTGTATGGAACCACAAAAGACCCCAAATAGCCAAAGTAATACTGAAAAATAAAACCAAAACGGGAGGTATCACCATCCCAGACTTTAACCTCTACTACAAAGCTGTCACCATCAAGACAGTATGGTATTGGCACAAAAATAGACACATAGACCAATGGAACAGAACTGAGAACTCAGAAGTGGACCCAAAAGTATACAGCCAACTGATATCTAACAAAGCAGGAAAGAATATCCAATGGAAAAAAGACAGCCTCTTTAACAGATGGTGTTGGGAGAACTGGACAGCAACATGCAGAAGAATCAAACTAGATCAATTTCTCACACCATACACAAAAATAAACTCAAAATGGATAAAGGACCTGAATGTGAGACAGGAAACCATCAAAACCCTAGAGGAGAAAGCAGGAAACAACCTCTTTGACCTCCACCGCAGCAACCTCTTACTTGACACATCCCCCAAAGCAAAGGAATCAAGAGCAAAAATAAACGATTGGGACCTCATCAAGATTAAAAGCTTCTGCACGGCAAAGGAAACAACCCACAAAACTAATAGGCAACCAACGGAATGGGTTGCAAATGACATATCAGATAAGGGGTTGATATCCAGAATCTATAAGGAACTCACCAAACTCCACACGTGAAAAACAAACAACCTAGTAAAGAAATGGGCAGGAGATAGGAACAGACACTTCTCCAAAGAGGACATCCAGATGGCCAACAAACATATGAAACGATGCTCAGCATCCCCCCTCATCAGGGAACTACAAATCAAAACAACACTGAGACACCACCTCACACCAGTCAGAGTGGCTAAAATGAGCAAATCAGAGAACACGAGATGCTGGCGAGGATGTGGAGAAATGGGCACCCTCTTACACTGTTGGTGGGAATGTAAGCTGGTGCAACCCCTCTGGAAAACAGTATGGAGGTTCCTCAAAAAATTAACAACAGAACTCCCCTATGAGCAAGCAATAGCACTGCTAGGAATTTACCCAAGGGATATAGAAATGCTGAGGCATAGGAGCACATGGACCCCAATGTTCATAGCAGCACTCTCCACAATAGCTAAAACATGGAAAGAGCCTAAGTGTCCATCAACGGACGAATGGGTCAAGAAGATGTGGTTTATCTATACCATGGAATGCTACATGGCAATGAGAAAGAATGAAATCTGGCCTGTGTAGCAACATGGATGGACCTTGAGGGTGTTATGCTGAGCGAAATAAGTCAGGCAGAGAAGGACAAATATCATATGTTTGCACGTATAGGAGGATTAGGAGGAACTTAACTGAGGAACAAGGGGGAGAAGAAGGGGGGAAATGGTGGGGGAAAGGGAGAGAGGCAAACCATGAGAGACTCTTGAATGCTGACAAAAACTGAGGACTGGTGGATGTGGGGGGGAGGAGGGGTGGGCATGGAGGAGGGCACTGGTGGGGATGAGCACTGGGTGTTATGTGGAAACTAATTTGACAATAAACTATTTGTAAAAAAAAAAAAAGAAAAAGAATGTAGCTGAGAGGCAGGGCACCTGGGTCACTGAGTCAGTTAAGCATCAGGCTTTGGCTCACATCATCATCTCTAGGTTTGCCAAGTTCAAGCCCTGAATCAGGCTCTGTGCTGACAGCTCAGAGCCTGGATCCTGCTTCAGATTTTGTGTCTCTCTGTCCCTTCCCTGCTTGTGTGCTCTCTCTCTCTTTCTCTCTCTCTCAAGAATAAATGAATAAACTTAAAAATTAAAAAAAAAAAAAGTAGGTCAGAGGCTATGGAAGAGGACTCCTCAACCAGAAGCCCAGACACAGGTGGGGAACAGAGACCTCATTTCTCAAATGAGGCTGAAGTATACTCTCTTGCAGGTGTGGCTTGGTCCTCTCAGGGGCAGCGACCTCGAAGAACAGAGGGACACAGTACTGCCTATATATGCTGGGGTTCCTTTGCCCATTGCTACGGTCAGAGGCAGCAGATTTGTAATTCAGAGCGGCTACCTACCTGCAGGTGCCACAGAGCATTTTTACAACATCCAAAAAAAGCACAAACCAGGAGCGCCTGGGTGGCTCAGTCGGTTAAACGTCCAACTTTGGTTCAGATCATGATCTCATTCATGGTTCGTGGGTTTGAGCCCCGGGTCAGGCTCTGTGCTGACAGCTCAGAGCCTGGAACCTGTTTCAGATTCTGTGTCTCCCTCCCTCTCTGACCCTCCCCTGCTCAAGCTGTCTCTCTCTCTCTCTCTATCTCTCTCAGAAATAAATAAAACGTTCAAAAAAATTTAAAAAAAAAAGCACAAACTAAAATTACTTTGGTTTTGCCGTAAGCCTAATAACGAGGCATCTAAAGCTTTTGTACTTTGCCATATTGCATTAATTCAACCTGTATCTTGATTTTCTTCTTACTCTCTACCTTTATGATTTTTTAAAAAATTAAAAGTGCTAGGGCTATGGACCAGAAGCACATTGTGACATGAGAGCCAAGTACCACGGCAAATCCATTTCAAAGTGGAGACTGGAAATGCGAGTAAGAAACAGCCCAAGCTGGGCTGGGAGGGAACTTCATCTTGTGAAATACAGGGTGTAATAAAGAAATGAAGAAACCACTCTTGCTATTATTTTAGTAAATTACAAAACCCTTTGTGGGATCCATAATGCTCTTAACAAATCGTTGGAATGGGACCATGGCCAACTTAGGAACACTCCGGAAGCAGCCATGGCTGAGCAGACAGGCTCCACTCACCACCTCCCATGACTGACACCAAGCCCAGGCTACTGAGGCAGAAACGCAGCTCACAAAAAGACACCTACATAAAATGAACACATCAAATGGGGAGATCCAGCTTCCCATGACCCCCATCAGTCTAGGGAGGGTAGTTGAGGATATAAGCTTTCTGAGAAAGAGAAGGTTGAGAATAAGAAGCTAAGAGCCAAAGACTGAGTCGTGAGATGCCCACAGTCAGAGGGCAAGAAGAATTGGGTGTTGGGAGTTTGGGGCTGAGAGGCCTGAAGAAGAATCAGGAAAGTAAGAATAACCACATGCCACAGAGGTCAAGTGAAGAATACCAAGGATACAGTCAATTTCACCAAATACTTAGATGACACGCGATGAATACGTAATGACATAAAAAAAAACACCCAGCCATTCTGACACTTCCCCCAGCCACCAGTGAGGAATGAGGTTCATTTTAAATCCTCAGAGAGGACATAGGGTCAAACTAGAAAAGGAACAGACCCAAGGGTACCATGTTCCCATCGGAATTGGTCTTAGGGGGCTAAAAGAGATCAAGCCACCACCAGATGGCAGCACAGAGCCAAATACGATTCCCATTTATTCCTCTGGGATATAGAACAACACTGGATCACAGGAACGGCCAATATATCACCAGAATGTCTACTTTTATGTTTAATAAAAGATAAGATTAGAGAAATTAAAATCGGTCCCCATAGAAAGGTAAATATTGAGGCTGAAGAAGCCTCTTGTCATTACAGAGAACAGACCCTCAATTAGTAACTGTACCTTTGCTGTGCAAATGACAGGGGAGAGTAATTAACAATTAATAGAAGCTGCCCTCAATTTAAAACCTCTAAGGGAAGTAATTAAATTTAGTAGAAGTTGTAGCCTCTAAACAAAGATACATAACACAAACACAAAAGCAAACACAGATTTGAATAATAAATGCAAATCAGAAACAAGGTTTGACTATAGACTAAAGAGAAATGATCGTAAAATTATTTTCCCTAAGAAATGCTCAGTTCAAGAGACTAGTTTATGAACCTATTTTCATCTAGGCCTAGGTCTGATATGAATCCTGGCTGATGTTTCTTAAGTACAACCTTGCTTCCCGAGTATTTATGCATGCAGATCAGACAGCTTCCCATAGTTTGAATTAGCTGTACAAGTACCTTTCATATCAATGCAGATATACTTGATAATATACAGTGTCAACATTACTACCTGGCATGGAGATCGCAAACACTGCTCTGCTTGTTGGTCATGAAATAAAATTGCCAAGCAGAATTTGTGTAGCTCCAGACGGTAAATTAATGCAGGCAACCACACGGTTATCAGCAGTCTTTAGCCAGCCTCTCGAAGCTTCTAACAGAAACATATAGGAAACAGAAGCGTTACATCTGGCTACAGCTGCACATTACATGGTCCATTGAGACTCAGATGCTGATGGCTGAACTGAATAACAAACAGCTGGGTATAAATGTAAAAATCAGAAAATCGATTTTAAACACACCTATTTCACAAATCCTCTGAAATCCTAGCACTGAATGCGCAAGAGCAATTAGCACTGAAGAATGCAAAAGTATCCTTGAGATTAGAATTCAAAAATATGCCTGGGCACCCCGGTGTCATTGTACTCAGGCTGGCTCTCCGGTTACTCTTTCACAAAGGGCAGTGCGGGAACACACAAAGGCCAGACCATCAGATCATTTTCTCGCTCTGGTCATGCTCCAGTTGAAAGTCAGCGGGAGAAACTGAGCTTCCTATCTGAGCTTTCAGAATTAGGTACTGTTGTTTCAGGAGTGAATTGAATGGAAAGGTTGCCCTGAAAAAGCTGGTCTCAGGGTCCTCCAACACCAAAACCCTGTGCGGTGGGAAGGGTGTTCAGACAAAGCCGTAGCCAGCAAAGTTCAGGACATGAGATTCAGGTCGGAAAGGAACAGAAGTGACGAAGACTGCATGTCCCCAAGTGCCCCGCAGGGTGCAGACACATTAGAAACACAGAATAAGCTTTTGTCAAAATTTTGCTACATTTGCTTTTGTTAAATTTTCTATTCATGAGGATTTAAGTATGGGAATGGGTCAGAGAGAGATGGGCTAGAAATTGCTTTACCTGGATGTTTAAAGGCATGAATAACCCTTTTTGTGGGAAGGTTCGGGTTAGTCCCGTGTACAGACTTTTAAAAGCTGGCGAACACATTTGTACTATATTGAAGAAGGCGAGTGATACAGGGTCAGATGCGAGAAGGGGACCACATATTCTATCATCCAAACGTGGACACTCTTTAGGCTGAAAGAGGGATAATAATGACGACTCCATGACAACCGGTATAAACTGGGAGCATCCCAGCTATGCAGCACATCTACTCCCTGTACCGGGAACTCGCACTGGGAACATGGCAAGGAGCTCGAGCTCCAATCTGTACTGCAAGTTAAATGGCTATTACCTCACTGACTTATTTTCATTCTCTGTGCCCACTTGTCCTCAAGATACCAGATCTAGTGGAAATTAAAGAGCGCGCCTAAAGTAAGTTCAGGGAGAGTAGATAACATCTTGCACAATTCATTCTGTGGACCACACCAGATGCAAGCTAACTCAATGGGGTAGGGCGCTGTATGCTTTGGGAGCTGTTTTAGAGGAGAAAGAACTACAACAGCACAGATCTTAATAATTAATGATTTCCACCCATCTCTCAAACTACCTGGATTCTACAATCTAAACAGCCACGATCATGAACACTTCCAGTGAGAAACCACATTTTCTCCACTGGGTTCTCGGTAATAAAGAACACATGAAATATGATTGTTAAGAACTCTAGGAAGGATCCAGATTAAATTTTTTTATTTATTTTTTTTTGTCTAAAGTTTTATTTCTGAGAGAGAGACAGTGTGAGCAGGGGAGGGTCAGAAAGAGAGGGAGATACAGAATTCGAAACAGGCTCCAGGCTCTGAGCTGTCAGCACAGAGCCCGATGTGGGGCTCAAACCCATGAAATGTGAGATCATGATCTGAGAGGAAGTCAGACGCCTAACCGACTGAGCCACCCAGGCATCCCAAAGGAAAAAAAAATTGATGAGCCAGTATTATATTATTAACCCAATGTGATCTACAAGATGAAGATTGAAGGTCTTCAAAAAGATAGAACAGTAATAGTCTTATTTCCCAACAAGAAAATCCTTTATTTGCCCCAAAACAACACAACTGTGCAGATCCTCTTCCTTTAAAACAGTGTTTCCCCTAAGAAACAAAGTCAACAGTGATGAATAACGTTCCAAGGGACCAAATGCTTCACTTAAAGGAGGAATTACTGCTAGTGCTTTATAAAGTCCTGTATACATAGAACAGGCAACGACCATCCAGTGCACTGAGACTTTAAATATTTTTGTTGAGAATGAGGATTAAGGTACAACTTTTGTTCAGGGAGAGGCAGTTTAGAGCCAAAAAAAAAAAGGAACAAATTTCAGTTCACAAAAATCAGAAAATGTTTAGGTGGTTTCCACATGACAACAAACTGATCGATTCAGCCAAATAACAGGTCAGCTGTGACTCATAAATCCTAAACTCCTCAGCTGTCCAACTTATTTGTAACTATTCAGTCTGTGGTTCACCTGGAAATCTGCTGTGCACTTTCTGACATGCGCTGAATCTACCGCACCACCGTGCCATCAATTTGCTACTGTAGGGGCAAACAAGAAACCTCAAGAATCAGATAACTTTAAGAGCTAATTTACTTTGGTTCTAGGCTAATTACATTTCCTAAAGTAAGTTTTGCTGATTGGTTAAGAATCCAAGCTATCAAAAAGCCCAGGCACTTAGAAACATAAACACATAACCTGTCAAAAAAGGGCCCTCAACATAAGAGAAGGTTATTTGTAACTCACTGAGGGAATTTATGAAATACACAAATTGAGTTGTCCTCGTTTATACCTTGCAATTGGGCTATTATGGAGACTGGCTACGCCTCAGAGTTTTCACTAAAGAGGTCTTGCTTTAAAAGCTGCAACAATCCATTTAGATTAAAGATACAATAAAAACCCACAACACTTGTTGATATATTGTATTCCAAAGAAGGTATTTTACTTGGAAACCAGAGTTAATTGCAACTCTATGAATGTTAAAAATACTGAATACAGTTGGTTACTTTCATAGGACATATAAGGTGGTTTATCCAAATCCCAACATACTTTAGAGTTTATAATTTGTTACAAAGGAACATCCAATTCACCAAGTACATACCAGACCTCAACAGATTTCAACTGTTCACAATTATGATCTGATAAACATTTCTTTGTTTGATGACATTTCTGTTCTACCTGTCAGGGTGGGGCCTGATAAAATCAGGAACAATCTGGGGCACCTGGGTGGCTCAGTCAGTTGATTGTCTGACTTTGGCTTAGGCCATGATCGTAAGGGTTTGTGAGTTCAAGCCCCACATCGGCCTCTCTGCTGTCAGCTCAGAGCCTGCTTCAGATCCTCTGTCCCCTTCTCTCTGCCCCTTCCCTCCCCTGCACTCTCCTTCTCTATCTCTCAAAAATACACAAGCATTAAGGGCGCCGGGGTGGCTCAGTCAGTTAAGCATCCAACTTTGGCTCAGGTCATGATCTCATGGCTTGTGGGTTCGAGGCCCGCGTTGGGCTCTGTGCTGACAGCTCAGAGCCTGGAGCCTGCTTTGGATATTGTCTCTCTCTTTCTCTCTGTCCCTCCCCACCTCACGCTCTGTCTCTCTCTATCCCAAAATTAAATACACATTAAAAAAAAAGTTTAAAAAATAGACAAGCATTAAAAACAGTAAGGGACAGTCTGTGGGTATTCCGAGAAACGTCAGTCAAGTGTTTGTTCTGCTTCTACTGTGGATTAAAGCATCACAGTGATTTTTCTTCAGTTTCTTGGTGAATTTGAACTCTGCTAGGGTCTGGAGAGTGAGCTGTGACATTCTGAACCATCACATAAATGACACATTTAATACCTTAAAATCAGTAACGATAGAGTAACAACGTGATCACGACTTGTCCCTCCTGTTAGCTTGAAGACATGAGGTCACGGTGACGGAACGGATCTGCTTACGGCAGACAACAGGGTCTATCCCCACCAACTCTCTCACCTCAGCCTGTTCAAGCTGATCTAAATCCAACTGTGGTTTCTCGTTTTACATCCTGGACATAGAGCATTCACGAGAGGAGGTGCCACTGTGACTTAGGGGACAATGGAGCAAACCAAGTGCTACAAGAGCAACAGCATTTTCTTCCAATTATATGATCATCCTTGGGAACCTAGCGTTTTGACAGAGTGTTCAAACATCGGGCAACGGAGTTGGTTTCTTGCAGTCGAGAGCTGTGGTATTGGGCCTTATAGTTTGATTTCTGAAAGCCTTATAATGAGGGTGGAGTGGGTATACATTCCATTCTTTGGCTGTATTTTTGTTCAACAAAGCCTGCAATTTTCAGTCACTTGAAAATGTAATTATAGATAATGTTTGCATCAGTAGCAAGAATACAATAAGCACACGGGGCATGAAAACTCCACTCAAATCACATCCTCTAGGTTATGAAGCTTGTCTCCTGCCAAGAGTAGAGGCATGTTGATGAGCTGATACTCAATACGGAATGGCTTGAGAGTTATACCAACCCACACATGAATTCTCCTCTAACCTGTCCATTATCCCTTCCTGTACATCAGGTACGTGGTCATGAAATAGCTCTCTATGAACTGCTGAAAATCCAGAGTCCGTCCCCTCAAATGTCCATACACTTGCACAAAAAGCTATGGAGAGGTCCAAAGTTTACAGACACTTGATGTGGACTGCATACCATGTTCAAGGTGGTCACACCTGTCAGTCATCTAAAATCCATTCGTTCAGAGACTCACTAATGTTACTGCCTACTTATCTGGCCCACTGATGGAGGGGATGAAATTGCCTGTAACATAGAAAGGATACTGCAAAAAGTCACTGGTTGAGGGGGACAGTGGAGACTGAATGCCACCTGAGAGCCTTTTCCTAATTCACAAGGCAGCCTGCTCTGGGCTCAAGATGCCCCTGTTCGTCTGAATTAGATGTAAAAATTAAGAAGTTGGAAGTACACAAGGGAAGGCCAGGTGCCTAATGAAGTCCTCACAAGAAACCGCTCCATGAAATATATGGTTATCTCGAATGAAGAATAAGGAGCTGCCTTAACATTCAATGTTAACTGCTTCTTTATCTCTGCAGTAAGTGAGAATCGGAGGCATGAAGAGATCTTGACATTGCTATGGTGCCTCTTTCTACTGACATCGCTCACAACACACTTGCCTTCTAGACTCAGAAATTGGTCTCTCTATGAAGTAAAATCAAGAACAAGCAATTTATGTGAAAAAAGCACATAAAAAGCAGATTATTACTGGGTCATAGCAAAGAAATTGTATTTCATCCTTGGAACCCACATCGTCAGCTGCCAACTCACCAACTTAACCAGAAATTCAACCTGCTTATGGTCCTTAGAAGTGTCTAAGAAATTCCTCAACAGGCCAAGACAGTTTCCTGGACCAAAATGAAAGGTAGCCTGAGAGAAAGACCTTGGGCTTTGTAAACAAGCGTTTGGAAACAGAGGAGTACTAACTGGCCCCCTCACTCCGAACCCTTCTCATTTGCAAAATACAACTGACCTTGCAAAATTTTTCTGAAGATTATTGGTAATTTGTGTAAATTCCTTAGCCTAATGGCTGGCTTCCAGGGAACCCTCAGCTACTACTGGAAAAAATTCCCCAAAGTATACCCAGGAAGGTAGCATTCTTTAAAGTGTCCATAATCAGGAGAAAAACATCTTAAGAGGAGTATCTGTCAAAGAATTATAGTTTTGTTGACACGAGAGAACATTTTTCTGGCTTCTGGGCAGACACCATTATTTTACTGAACAGACAACTAGGAATCCCAAACTAAATCAAAAGCATCACGTTGAGTAAACCTAAAAAAAAAAAAAGACACAGTTAGGAACAGGATATAGGCCACTACGTGGCTTCTGTGGCTGACAGTGGCCCAATCTTGGTCACTTTTCATAACCCCTGGAACAAAATCTTGGCCCAACTGACAGAGTGCTAAAAAGTTAACTGGACTTCTTTGATCCTGTGGCAATACGATGATCTGACTGCAAAGTACCGATCAACCTGTCCAGGAATGTTTGTGGTATCCGTGTGGCTGGCCCTTCTCCAAAGGCTTTGCCAGCTTTGGGCCACAGACCTAGTTTTCCCCTCCCAACAAGATCAGAACTGGCAGTCATGTCTGATGGGACAGTGCTTCCACTGCATCGTGGTGATGACGTCCACCCTAACGTTGAGCGGTCTGTTCCGCGAGAAAGAGGTTGCCTAGCTTTGGCAGTCACGCTAGTGACCTGGAGATCCGCGGTCAACACTGCTGTCAGCCAGAGCAGGTGCTGAATGTTCCTTGGGCCCATCACTGAGAACACCCTTCAACCCATGCACACAGGCAGGCTGGGGGCTTCCCAACTGAACCTGAACATGTGTGATCTCAAGCAATCAAGGGACGCACAGCGTTAGGAGATCTTTCACGCTAGCTGAGGATTCTGTCTCTCAGGACATCAAGGACTCCATGAGCTATGATGGGAGAAGTGCCTGCTTATTAAAACCCAGGCCAGATGAACAATGACACCTCCTGCTGTCAGGCACTACCTGGATACACACCCTGTACCCACTGTGCCACCTCGTAGAAGTCACTGATTCCTTCTAATTCGTTGCACCCCTCAATGACTCTCCTTCTGTGTTCTCTAGGCCTTCTGTGGCCCAAGCACCTAATGAGGAGTTAGGTGCCAGTGTGTACTGCACTCCCTCTCCATACTCACATCACCAAAATTGTTTTCCCAACGGCTGGGGTTCTGCTAGGGTTAGGAGTCCCATTATGGAGAACCGGCCTGTGTATTGTGCAGCTGATTCTCTCCCCATAAGAAAATAAAAATCTATTTCAGCTGGTGTAGAGATGGGATTTTTTTTTCCCCCAGAATGCGCATATGGGGATATTGGATGAAGATATTGCTTTTTGCTTCAACCCTATCCCAGAATGGAAGGTTGGACCATGAGTTCAGAGTCAGGAGATGAACATTTCATTTCTCAATCATCATGCAGAAAAGGAAGAAAAAAAAATCAGTCTTTATAATGTTGTCCTGGGGACTGAGCATTTTCTGGAAGTTCATATGGGAGCAATACTGCTTTATGGGTCTTTGGCTGAGACTTTAAAGCATAAATGTTCTGAGGGAGAAAACATTAACTGGTCAGGTGTAATGAGGTTTCACTGTACTTGACTCTCCCAGGAAATGGAAGTGAACTTGTGGTCAGTTTTAAGTACCATGAAGCTAATAAAATATTTAGGTTGTCATTCCTTTCCCAACATTAGCCTCACAGTAATTCTGTAGGACAGGTAAGGAGCGTATCTTATTATCCTTATTTTCTAGATGAGGAATCATGACAAGTCAGCTGAGACCTCAAGTGGGCATGGAACAAACCAGAAGACAAGCCAGGGGAAGGCCTCAGACTGCTGTTTAGTAAAGGTTGTTTGGTCTCAAAGAGTGACCTCCCACCCTAACCAACATCCCTAGTGAATGGAGGCTACTACGCCCACGCAGGGCCCAACACAGGCCAAACATCCCTGATGAGGAGAAACAATCTAAGAGGAAGTTACTTCTGACAAAAGCTTTAAACCCCCCACACACCAGAAGGAATGAACATGGTTTCTGTATGAAGAATAATGTTTCCTGAATTCTTCCTTGGAGAAAAATGAATTCTGTGGCCAGCATTCATTCAAGAAAGAGACCAGAAGTGCTTTGCCTCGGGTCTCCACTCCAACACAGTGCTTCTTATGGGGCCTCTCGGGGCCAGAAGTGAAGGAGCACCTGTTCTGGAGTGAGTGGTCTAGTGCATACAGGACAGGAAGAAAGAAAGTGGATGTTGGAGGAGACCCTTTGACATCTATGAGTAAGAGAAGAGGCAGTAAAAAGAGAGACGGAGACAGAGAGGGAAAAGGAGTCAGGCAAATGTGGCTTTTTGTGAAAAGACAGAAGAATCTGACAGGTACATCATCGTATAAAATAGACGTGCCCGAATATTAAGAAATTGCTTTGGGACAGAGGTGCCAGTGGTAGTAATCAGCATTCAGGCTTTCCAAGGATTGGCGTGTTGCCTTTTAAGTTCTGACACCCAGGAGAGATGGCTGCATGGACAACGGGGGTCCCGAGGAAAGAGGTCACCAGTGTGGACTGAAGGGAGTAATTGCAGTTGGGCAGCCTCCTGGTGATGATTGTGAGCAAGCACACACAGCTGCCGCACATCCAAATATAGCCGCCCGAGACAATGGCATCCGTAAAGTTAATCATTCTGAAATACGCTCTCCTTCTGCTCACCCAGAAAACTCAACACCCCTTCCATAATGTACAAAGTCAAAACGCAGCTTTATGCACAGAAACACGCAGCTGTCCAGGGCCGTTGACTACAAGTGATGTCCAAGGGCTTTCCATGCGGCCCTCCCATCAAGACTCCCATTCTGAGAGCTGTGTCGTGGACAGGTGTGGCCTCTTCTCTTCACGTGGATGAGAACTCTTTGGAAGGGCCTAATTAAATGGGCTTGGAGAAGATTCAAATAGGAGAGCTAAGAAGAGATCAATCAGGAAAACCTTTCAGGAAGGCAGGAAGCCAACTTCAGAAACAGCTATATGGTTTAGGACCTCAAGGAAATGAGCTGGTGCAAAGAATCAGGAGTGGAAAGCAGCCTGACTGAATGAACATATGTTAGTCTTCTCCCCAAGTCTTCCTTCCTCATGCCTTTTCACCTTATCTTTGCCTTTATCACTCCCCTAAGATTTTTCCAAGGAACAAATGACATGTCAGGTTTCTACAAATCCTGCTCTCCCTGCTTGACACCCAATGTCTCACTCAGAGATGCAGAGAGAAAACAAGTGGATGGAGGGGCGTATGTGTGGGTTTCAGATGGTTTACATCAATTTACTCTTCCCCCTCAAAGGTCCCCACATCAGGAGGGGTTAGCGTTTTTAAGATGTTCTGTTAAGGTGCTAAACTCTCTTTTAGGCACAATCGAAATTTCAAGGACTCTCTGCAACAGGGACAGGGAGGTACAGATGAAGACACACATCACTGAATAGGGTGGCAATGGCCAAGAGGTACAAGGTAAGGAATATAATGTGGCCTGGCAGTACCAGCTGGGACCACCCATGAGATCATCATTTAGGGCCTACTGTCCAGACTGCCCTGTGAAGAGTCTTTCATTCAAACCTAAACGATCCTGATGGAAGCAACATCTCAACTGCAACTGAGCCACAGGAGGGGTCCTCAGGTCCAGGGACTTTGCAGCAAGGACCGAAAGGGCCACTCAACTCTTAGCTTTCTACCCAGGAAGAGGTGACCACACCATCAGGGGGGACTCGTTTTCTTACCTTTAATGGAAACAACTTGGGGATTCTGGGCCAAAGAGAAAATCGCCTTGAGACCTGATTTGAATACATCTTTGGTCAAGACGCTAAACCTTTCTAACTCTTAGAGTTTTCGGTTATGAAGAAAATAATCTGTAAACACAGGCTCTGTAGTAACAACTTCAGAACTGTTACAGCCAAAGACCACTAAGGGGCAGATATTTCAAGAAAGTAAAGAATTCTGCCCAGTGAGGTAGTTTCTCACACATACGTGCATCTATGTATGTACTCGTGTACATGCACATACACACTCTTGCCTACTGACCACAGCCAAGCAAAAACACTATTTTGTTTCCTTAACTTATGAAAGGACCAGCTGAACTTTTGGCAGATAGATATGGCACAACTTTGTAACTACAGGGGAGACTGAGAGAAGCAAAGACCTAATTCATGGGAAAGGATATAAAAATGCCATCTTAAAATTTAATGAGCCTAAGTCCAACTATGAACTTTACAAAAAAAAAAAAACCACCACAGAACACGAAAATTAAGCATTTCAGCATAAAATCACAGAACTTTAGATCCTAGTATGAGAGAACTAGTCACCCTCCCATGGTACCTCCCCCCACAAAAGATGTTTTTAAGCTGTCCAAAAGTTATGTCAAAATGTCAAATCCGTCAGCTGAAATTAATTGCATTCTCTTTGAGGAGCGAGTCACCGCCATCATCTGTGAAACTGGGGGATCTTGAGGCCCTACTGGAGCCTATAAATGTCAGACAAAGCAGTTGGTGGGTTGGGAACTTGAGGTCCATGGTTCTGACAAAGGTGTAAGCAGTCTTACTGAGGAGACAAACCTCTGACTTCTCCAATTATTAAGACTTAAAATTAGGGGCTCCTGTGCAACTCAGTTGGTTGAGCGTCCGACTTCGGCTCCTGTCATGATCTCATGGTTTGTGAGTTCAAGCCCTGCATCGGGGTCTGTGCTGACAGGTCCTCTGTACCTCTCCCCTGCTCAGGTGCACTCTCTCTCAAAAATAAACGAAGATTAAAAAAATCAAAACAGGGGCATTTGGGTGGCTCAGTTGGTTAAGTGTCCGACTTCGGCTCAGGTCATGATCTCAGTTTGTGGGTTGGAGCCCCGTGTAGGGCTCTGTGCTGATAACTCAGAGCCTGGACCCTGATTCTGATTTCTATGTCTCCCTCTCTCTCTCTGACCCTCCCCTGCTCATGCTTTCTCTTTCTCTCTCTCAGAAATAAAACATTTAAAAAATTAAAAAAAATCAAAACATCCCCCAGAACCTCATTTTTAAGGCGCTGTCACTATGAAAGCAATGCCGTGACGCACTCGTCTGTTTGGGTGATTACAAACGAGCACTGATCATTTAAACGGAGACCTCCTCAGGATGGATTTATTTAAAACTTGACCTTAAGTAAAAGGCCATATGAGTCTGGTAGAAAAGTTCGTAATAATAAACCTAAATGATTTTTTAGTCTAAATACAGGCTAAACTTAATTTACATAAATCTTCAGGAGGAAAAAAATGGGTCTAATAATTTGCTGGCAAGTTGGCTCTGAGGCATTCATTCAAATGGAGTAATTAAAATTTAACCAAAAATGGAATTTGTACTCATCTGTCATTTTGAGAGCCGTAAGATTACATATTTATTAGCATTCCATTTTAAAGGATCAGCTGACTTTAAAGTATCACTCTCAGTTTCTGAACATAATAGACAATCTGCAGTTCATAAAATAGACGGTCCATAAAACTCTGGGTGTAGCCCTGTGAACGTGTAAATCTCACATTTGCTCACCAGGTATTTCGGCCATGTCACTGGAATTGTATTTCTATCAAACCGGTGGGAGTAATCATTTTCTGTCCCGATTCCAAACAAAGGGGAAGGGTGGAGCGATTCAAAATCTCCCTGTCTCCCCTTTCCTCGAAAAGTCCTTTTCAGGATGAGTCTGAAGCTCCCAGTAAATGAAAAAGCAATCTCCAGGAGAAGAGTGAGGTTTCCATCCCTTCACATCTAGATTCAGAGCATGAGAATATTGGATGGCACAATTACACAGTGATGATGCTAAAGGGGAATAATTATTTTACAATTACCTGAGAGCATCACATTTACTGCGCTAATTAGTTTTTGTTTCCCACAAAGGTTCTTCCAGGAACGCGCAGCTCCATTTCTCTTCGCTTTGGCAAGAGCTTTCTCTTAAAGAAAAATAAAAATACGTTTTCTGCATTGCCACACAAGTGGCACACCAGCGACGCTGGCCCCATTATGTTACGGTCCCTCCCTGGGTGGAAACAGACACGGGGGCAGGGGAACTGATTGGTGTTAATCAACTGGAAACCATTAGTACTTTCCAGACCCTCCCTTTTGCAATGCTGGAGCACACCTCTTACACCGACAAACAGCTGACTCTTTCTGGTGTCCTAATTTGCAAACAAAAAGCAAAACTGTGTGAGCCTCCCTTGGAAAACAAAAAACAAAACAAAAAAAAAAACAAAAAAAAACCCCTCTAGTATTCATACTCTAAATGGGAAATAAAGACTTTTGAAGTGTGGATGAAGTTCAGCACAGGAAGTGTGCCGCATCAATGACTTATTAATTTGGCCCCTTGAAACGTGTTGAAAACATCAGGTTTTCCACTGGAATGCAAATCGGACGGAGGACGCTTACGGTACTGTTCAACAGTTGTGAGGCTGATTGAGAAGGTGCTCCAGTGACATTCGGGGCTGTGGAGAAGCCTACAAAGATAAGGCTCAACAAATGAGCGCTACCCGGATTCTGGCGTAAGCATCGTGCCTGGTGCTGGCTGTAGAACGCTCAGGTTCATCAGATGGTTCTGCGTGCCACAGCAGTGCCCATCTCGAATGAGCATTTCGTTTAGAAGCAACAAAACCACAAAGGAAGAGGGGTAAGGAGAAATGGAAAGTTTGCAATTTTATGTTAAAAAAAAAGAAGGGAGACTGCAGTCTTTTATCAGAGACCAAATACACTGTTACAGCTGTTGGGGGAAGGGGGAGAATGACTGAGGTGGAAGACATCCTAAATGATCCCATGAAATCTTAATTACTAGGTTCATATCGGAAAGGAAAATCTTATCTCCTTTTTTATCTTGTCTTGCAAGGTTCCTGTTCCCCCCAGCTCACAGCGTCTCATCAACAGATACCAGAGTAATCTCAATCCAGCAAGTTACAACTGAGCAGCAATACTTAACAATTAACATAAGACCTCTAACCCAGATCAAAGATAACAGGAGTGCTCCAAAATGCCAGTATGGGAGGAGTTTTGGTTCTCAGGAAGCAGCTGACACTAAAATATGCACCACTCACTGAGCAATCCCACCTCAAAGTAGACTTTAAAAAAATCTCTTTGAAAATCCATATACATCACCCTTTCTGTAGTCTTCTGTCTTTAATTCCTCTCACGATCACCAAGGAATCAGGTGCTAAGTCTCGGTTATTGCTGTATTTTATTATTGGTAATGGCATTTTCCAAATATACGTCAAATGCCATGTGGGAAAAAAGGGGTGGGGGACCCTAATGCTTTGCATCTTCATCCCACTGGTACCTTATAAACCAGAAAATATTCTTAATTAAAATATATTCTAATTAACATATGGATAATAGTGTGAATTTGAATCAAATCAGAAAGTCAATTCCAAACAGGTGATATGTATTTCCTATAATCATTCTCATGTGCCATCATTTTGGTTTCCTGATAAAAATCTATGTTGTATATTTAACTCATAGTTCTCTTTTCTCTCCCCACCGACATGTGAACTTGCATTTATATAACACACACACACACAAAGCAATCCCAGCCTCGCTGTTCACCGCCTACACGGCTTGGGCAAGCATAGAACCTCTTTAAGCATGACCTGTAAAATGGGTTTAATACGCCCCCTGCAGATCTGTCGCCAAGATTAGAGACAGGTAAATAAAGTGCCTTGGCACACAGTAGGCATTCCACTAATGACTCATGTCTTCGTCATTTAAGGAAGGAAAGGGACAAAATGGGTAATTACATCGTCTTCCGGAAGTGCTCACACTGCCCCCTACAATAGTTTCTTCATCTATAAAACGAGGTCTGACCAGATGGTCTCTAAAGCCCCCTTCAACTTGAGCATGAAAGTCCCCAGACCCCCCTCCCCTTTCAGTTTAACTAGACACTGACAGACATGTTTCCAGCTATTCTAACTTGGGAGGCCTTAATGAACCAAAATGGTGACTTCACCAAATTGATGAATTTACACTCAGGAGAAGTTTTCTCATTTGCAACAAGGTTACTTACTGAATGGGGTGGGGGGGAGGAGTAAGATTTCATATTAACTTATTGTCAGTTGCTTAAGGTCTTATTCTAGTATTACAAATCAGAATACTATTAAAGCTGCATTTACGGATTTTTTTTCCACCTGCAATTTCTCATCTCCAAGACATGATTTTTCAGACTCTTTTGTTTAAAAATTCAAAGGCATCTAAAACCCTTAAATGCATACGTGATTAAAGAGGTGAAACAAAGGAAAACCCTCATCTCCACCCCCAGCCCAAGCTGACTGCCCCAGTTTAAAAGAGAATTTTTGAAATCAGTTCCTGTTCTATCCTCATTATGCTTTGTTGCAATCGATATTCTATAGTAACATAAAGACAACAAAACATCAGTACTTAAGATTATTTAAATCTATTTCTGTTTACAGTTTCGGTACTGAAGGCTTAACACGCCAAGACTTTGAAGCCTATGTCCCGACAATTCAGAGCCACTGCAGAGCCTTAAATGATCTGGGCTCTTTAAACACTGGATGGCTCGTGGGGCCATCAAGCGTAATAATTCATCTCAAAAGCTATTTGTTCATCTGCCTTGAGGACTCAAACATATTACATTTTGCAAACTTATGTAATATATTCTTGTGGGAGAATGCCATTGAAACTATGTCCTAGGATTTAGAAAATCAACACCAGAAAAGCCCCCATGCTTTATTCAAGTTCCTTTTAGGCATAGGCCAATATCTAGCCGACCGCAATTTCATCCAAACGGCAGTATACCATATGTGACAACCAGTCCCAAAAATAATAAATCGGCACAGCTATCCTCTCAACTGCGGGCATATGGCAAGAAGACACAGCGCTAGGTGGGTTTCAAGCATTTTCGGCTTGTCACACGCCCTCCCACACACCTCTGTTCCCCAAAGATAGTCTCCCATGTGAGTTAATTACAAACTATTTTGGAAAACATGCTACAGTATTCTCAGGGCTAAGACGACAGAGTACTTATCTTGGAAACAAATTATATACAAATCCTCTATTTTTCTTTTTTAAAAAAGAGTTCAATTAAGCAAGAGTTGGCAAGCACTAAAAAACAATGGGAGTCTGATTCCAAAGGATATCATTTGGAAATAACTAGCATCTGGAAGAGAAGTGGGGGTAGAAGTTATATCAGGGTTTGCATAGGAGACTCCGCGGCTAAGATACAGAGGCTCTGTTCAGAGCACACGGTTTGAAAAAGCCACATTCATCCACCAAATGAAAAAGATGAATTAAAATTTCATAATTCATAATTTAACTAACAACAGACAGTATCTTTCAGAAACCATTAACACATTAAATTCACAGAGCAATCATTAGATAGAGATCTTCTGGTCACCTAAGTAGCAGGTGACCTAAAACTCAATCATGATCAAGCCAATTCTTCCTCTTGACGCTCCTCCAGAGAGCAGAAACCACAAAACTCACAACAGCAAATGCGCCGACAAATATTATATATCTATACACACATATATTTTAAGGGGGACAGGACAGGGCTCTTGTAAAACAAGTATCATGGGAACGTTGCTAATCAAGATTAATTTCCCAGAGAAAATTGCCAAAAGGAAATTCAATATTTTAATTTACGTTATCTGACTGTCTTAGTTGGGACAATGAACCTGATCGTGTGTACAAGCAAGTTAACATTTTTCGTATCGACTGGAAAGACAATCCGCACTTAACAGATACTATCAGCTCCCTTACCCCACTTTTTTTTTCCCTTTAATCCTAGGAACTCAAATAATTGGCCACTGTGGAGCTTCTCAAAAATCTCTCATAACATTTAACATGCTAGAAAATGAATCTAGCACCGTAGGGGAAAGTGAGTTGCCAGATAAATGGATCATAAAGCTTTGAATGGCCTAAAAATTGCAAAGGGTACAGTAAGGTGTCAGAAAGAATATGGATGGGAAGTCGTATACTGGGTAGAAGAGGAAACGTTTTACATATACTCTTACCAAGGATAAGGGTCCTTTATTCACTAGATTAATTGCAGCCTAGATTCACTAGGCGAATACTTGCCGGGTAAGAGACAATTTTGTACATTCCAAGTCTAAAATGGGCACAGACCTTTCAGACCCGCTTCTGGCAATCCTTTTAGATTTCTTTTTCATATCACGCCCGAAATACTAGCGGATGCTATTGACTCGCCAGCGCCTGGGCTGATAGGAGAAACTTTCCTATCGAGACTAACGAGCCGGAGAAAAATGAGATATAGTTTCCTTTCCTCAGAAATCCCAGCTCCGCACTTCTCCCAATAAACTCTCCACCCTAGTTTGGCGACATGTAAAACCACCAGAATCACATTAATTATTAAATTACAGACTGCACATCAGACGAACCACCATGATTACGTAAAAATTACCTCTAATTTCTGCAACAGAGTACACCGGGCTATTTTAATGCTTTATAATTATCCCATTTCCCCTCCCCCCCCCCTTTTTTTTTCTGTCTTCTTCTCTCCTTCCACTCTCCCACCGCCGGCAGAGAATCTTTGCAAATGTAAGTCAGAGGAGCGGGTAAGTGGGTGAGAAGGGATGTTGAAATGGGCCACGAAAGCGCCATCAGACCCGAATTTCAAACGGCACGAGCGTGCACGCCCGCGCCGCGCCCCGGGACGCCGCGCCCCGCCGGCCGGACCCCGCGCCCCCGACCCCCGGACCCCGCGCCGGGCTCGCCGGTCCTCACCTCGTCTCCCGCTCGCCAGCCGCCGCCCGGGCCCCACGCCCCGCCCGCGCTCCCCGCCCCGACCCGGATCCCCGCACCGCCCGGCGCCGCACGTCCGGACGCTCGCCCCGCTCGCCCCGCGTCCAGCGCCGGCTCGCGGCCCCGGGGGAGGCGGCCGAGCCGGAGCCGCCGCCCGCCGCCCGCCCTCCTCGGGGGGCCCCGGGAAGGAGAGCCCCTGCCGGGGGCGCGGGGAGGGCGGCCGCGCGGGCCCCCGCGGCGGCACTCACATTCTGTCGGGAACGAGCAGGCGGCCCTCGACCATCATGTCCGGGAGGAAATCCAGCTTGAAGGCAGAAGTCATGTTCTCGGCGCGCGCTCTGCGCTCGGGCGGCGGGGGGCGGCTGTGCGCGCGTCCGAGCGGCCGCGGGCGGCGCGAGACGGGCAGGGACAGGTGCGCGCGGCCTCCCGGCGGCCGCCCGAGCCGGCACTTGTCACATTCTCTCCCCTCCCGCGCTCCGCCAATCCCCTCCGAAACCCAGCGCCCCGGCGACGGGCTGCGGAGCGCCAGGTGCGGCGAGCGGGGGCGGAGCTCCGCGCCCGCCGCGCCGCCGCTTAACCCCTGCGGGCCCGCCCGGCCCCCGGAGGGAGGCACCCGCCCGCGGCCCGCCGCCGCGAGAGCTGAGCTCACCAGCTTTTAAAAATAGCCCGACTTTCCTAGGGTCCCCAGCCCCGAGCCAGGCAAGCTAGCTCCGCACGCCGCCTCGGTCCAGTTCCGCTCGACTCCCCATCCGCACGGCGCCTGGCAGGAGGCCCGAATAACTGCTGTAGTAGATTCGGTGCCGCTGTGTGGCCGAAGCCGAGTGCGCGTGCCGGGCCAAACCCAGGTCCAGGAGAACCCGCACCCTCACGGGTGCATGCAGAAACGCTCCTGGGGCGACCTGCTAGCCGCTGGATGAACTCCCAGTAATAGCCCATCTAGCATTCGTGGGTTAGCCAAAGTAAATATCAGATAAACGGCCCAAGTGACATTTAGGGACTTATCTCGGTGCTTTAAGGACAAAGAGGATTCAATCTCCACACCATTACGTTTCCTTTGTACCATCTCAGGAAAATGCACAAGTTCAGATAAGGGACTGAAAACTGTGAATCACAGAAATCACGTTTTCTTTTTAAAAAGAAAACCCATGTGTCCTTTTCTAGTATTGAATGATGAAAGACCAACGGACTTTACTGAAAGACTGAGAGCTGTAATGTAATGGCCATGAAGCTTAAACATCCACCTAAGACGTGTGACTATTTACTAACAGGAACGGGGGGAAATGGCGAAAATCTCAGAGGAATAAAGCAGGGAGTTTAATTTTCCCAAGCGATTTGCAAAAATTCTTGAAAGGAAGTACACGCTGACAGTCTAATGACAGCTGCTGTCATTGCTTTGTTTGGTTATTTAGATGAAACCAAACTTTTCACAAGGTCACGAGGACGTAAAACTTCTCATATTTCATGCGCTAAAGCAACATCATAAATTGCATACCAGAATTACAGTTTGCCTCTTATGGTAACCGCTTTCGTTTTGTACTGACAGAGCACGCCTGGGAATACAGTCACGGTAGCCAGAGGGTTAAACAACTAAGTCACGTGTAGTTAAATACACCAGGTGTAAGAGTGATGTATCAGACACCATTATTCAGAGAAACGATCTTTTCTCACAACTTCTTGTGCGAGGAGAACCGACCATCTTTGGAGATTGTGAATGAAAACAAATATTTATATGCCAATTTAAAATCCACCTATCTATTTTAAATCCAGGCTTGATGGATGGACTGAGTAATACGAAGTAACAGGCCTGGAGTATTCAATTAAGTCCATACATACTTAATGCACTTGATTTCCTCCTTCAGCTGAAAAATATCTGGCTTTGACCAAAACACTTCTAATTCCAACACAGATGCAGGGCTGGGACTAACCTTCATTTTAAATTATTGCCTTTCTGAGGAACGAGGTCTAGGTTCATAAGGAATTGAAAAACAGAAATTGAAAAACAGATGCAGTGAAAGGAATTCTTAGACCCAAAATGCCCAAAGTTCTCCTGATCGTCCTAAGTGCAACTTACTCCCTCTCCCTGCTACTCTAGGCTGCCTTTGAAAGTGTAAGGATTTTATCGGTCGTTCAATAATCTTAATGAAGTAATTAGCTGGATAAATGAGACCAACCTTGTCAGTTCTTGGTTTTCATACATGATTTATATAAATCCCAAATGTATATGATGAGCTGACTGTGTACCAAATTTATATTAAGAATGAGCAGAACCGGCCTCTAGAACAGAAGCAAGACACAACCGCATTCATCAAAAAGAAAAATATTTTCAAATCAGCTGTGGAATAAAGCTCCGTACATATCTACATTCTATAAGGTAGAAAACGCTTCATTAACATGTACACTTCTGAAATATTTATTTTCTCTTTAATTGCATGTGAATTAGTTGGGAGAAGCTGAAGGGAAGCCCTCTTACGGACTTAAGCCTTCTCAGCAGTTTGTTAAATTCTAGTCTCAAATCCCTTGAGGCAATAGTGGATTCAAAGCAGCTTTTAATCATACTATAAGGAGGGTGAAGTAGTATGTAAGTAGGTCATAGAGAAAGAATTACAAGTGCATAGGTTACTGCCTTCTTTAACAACTGTAGTGTACCAGAGTTTTCAAAGCACATTTGCTTCTACCATTTAAAGTTAGAAGCAAAACCAGGGTCAAGTATAAAAAGAAAACTCACTCTTACACGGGATACTGTGATGATGTGAACCAAGGAATGCTTATGGAGTGTAGCTGAGTTTAAACAGTTTGGCTGCCAAATACATAAATAATACAGTGATTGCACAGGCACTTGATGTAGGTGCCAAAGAGAAACAAAATACACACACGCACACACACACACGCACACACCCTCCATAGGGTGTTGTTTCCATGATCGTAGCACACACACAATAGCCCTTTTAAAAAATACAAATTTCAAAAGCTCTTGAGTCGAGAAACGAAAACAAAACAAAAACACCCAACCAAATACCACCTGATGAAAAGCGTAAATTTCTCATCTCATTGCTTTGGCAGGAGGAAAAAACAAAATCTAAAAACAACTCAATGGGGCCCCTTTTTTAATTTTCATGCAGTAATGAGCCATCAGGTATCATGTTTTGGCAGTTGGTGTTATTTGGCAGACAGCTCCGCTGGGCCGCTGTTCACTCGGGTTCAATGGAGCTATTTTATAGCCAAGGATCTTATCAACAGCAGTGAAAAGGGACGAGGCCATCACTGGGCCCCTCTCGTGGGCACGACCTGGTTGGTGACACCACTGTGTGCTGACATCACTGGGGACGGGTCTGCTGGAAACAATGAAGATTCCTCATAGTTTTAGCTTCATTGTAGAAAAACCTTAAGCTCTTTCCTAGGCCCATCCCCCTACCTTCCCTAATTGTCTATTTTTTTTTTTAATCAACTTGCTATTCATTTCCCAAACAAAAGGCAATTCAAGAATTGGAAGCACTTCAAGGGAAAGTTTCTGAATGACCTCATTTTATATGAGGCCTTCCAAGGCAATAGGGTGCTCTGTGCTGTTTCAGCAAGCTGCTTCCCGCACACCCCCCATGCCTCATCTCAAACTGAGTTTTCTCCAAGGGTCATTGTTTGAGCACTGAATTATCACTGGCATTAAAAAAAAATCTCAATAGAAACAGCGTGCTAATAAATGCATTTGTGCAGAGAGGACACACTGCTGGGAAGAATACTATCCCCGTCACCCCACTCAATCAACGAACCAGAAGACAGTCCCTTGATCACAGAGCTTTCAACATTTTTGCAAAAAGTTTATACCGTAAGTTAGAGACTGGTGCTTGGTACAGGGTGATTCGTGTTTATACGCAATTTTTCCCCCTACAGACAAACTTGTATATTTCATGATAAATTTCCATTTTTTAATTGTTCCTATACACAATGTCCTACATTGCAGTCTCTTTCAAAGCAAAATACTATCGACTATGTTATCATAGATGCACCATCTTCACAAAAGCTCCCCCCCACCCCCCCACTTCTGGCTCATCATTACAAACTGGAATCCAAAACATCTTTCCCCTATCACATTTTCAAATTCAAATTTTATTAACATAGCTGTTCTGGTTAAAAAAAAAAAAAAGCCTAATGTGCCAGAGCCATTTGGAGCAAGAAATACAGGCCCTACAAGGGGATTTCCCATCATTTCTAGCCAATAAATTTGAAATCCACATGAATTTTAAGTACCTGAGAGAGTATCTGACTTTGTGGCCATGTGTTTGTTCTTGGCTTTCTCCAGTTTCATTAGCAACTTGCAAAAATAAACAATGGTGTTTTTTATGTGCTTAAAAAAACCCAAACAGATCCTTAAGCAACACATTTAAATATATCTTCTCTTCATTCCATAAAGGCATCCCTTAAAAATACTTTTATCGCCAATTATAAATTTAAAATGATCACTTTATTATTCACACACCCCACCACCCCTCCCATTTTCAATTGAAAGCTTCTGGAATGGTGACTTTGTCATATCCCTAAAATGACTTAAGTAAAATTAAATGCCAATAAAGATGAAGTAGTTATTAGAGTCTTATTTTACATTTTTACAGGAATTATAAGTAGTCACTCTCCCTTGAGAACAGCTGCTACTGGCTTTTTGCAATCTCGTGTTTTTCTGAATCTGTTTTTAATAGAGCAAAAATACATAATGGTGAATTTATCTTCCTTCTGAAGAAGCCCTCAAAATGAAGACGGTTCTTTGTATACATACCTTCGCACTCCGAAATGAGATGCCCCTCTGGAGTTTCCAGAAGCTTCCATTCCGAGAGGATGAAATGCTAACACTGTGGGTCTGTCAGACCCAGAGCCCAACCAGCTCATCATTTGTCTCTCTAACTTGTCCTTCCCCTTGCCTTTCTCCATGATACCGCCACTGCCTTCTTTTTGTTCCCCCTCTTAGCTTTCTCTCTCAGATGGAAGCCACACAATGCCAGAAGCTTCCCTCTACAGCTGCATGTCTGAGGAGGCAGGTGACTACCAAAGTGAAGAGAGTTGTGGTTGGTTGCTTATCTGCGAGAGAAATCAAGTTTGCCTTGCCCTGACCAAAGCTGGTTTCGGAACTACGAACAGCTGTCTCTGGAGTGAGCCATGGGATTCTTTTCCAGACACTACCGTTGGGGGGGAGGGGAGGATGCAAGACTGTCTCATGAAGTGAGTACATAGGAGAGGAGCATGGGGAAGAATGGAGAAACCGTAGGCAGAGGAAAAAGGTCTGGCGTGGTGAATTGCACATGAAGGCACTCAGTTAAAACCTCTGAAGGAATGTTCCAGTGGCCTCTTGAAGATCCCAAGATATGTCAGGCTACACCAGTTACCCTTATCTGGTGCCAGTCTGGCGGCAGGAACAAAATTCATACCTATCAGAATGAGGCATTTAATTCCCTGGCAATCTGCCCTCCGACACCCCCCCCCCCAACCCCCACAAAAGGTTTTCCCCAATTGGCCACAAGTTCTCATCTTACTGTCACGTGTTGTTCAATTAAAAAAGAGAAACTTCTGCTTGACAAAATTCAACAGCTGAGTAGCAACAGCTGGGTGGGTCCAGGAGTGGGGCGGACACGGGGTCCAGAGAGAGAGCAGCAACAGGTGGGGGTGAAGGAAAAGAAATGGCAGTTTCAAGCCTTGGGGTGGGGCTGTCTGAGACCGATCTTGGCAATAATCAGAACTTCAACTCAACTCAAGAGGCAATCTCAGAAGGCATGACAGTCCCATTCGCCTGAATGTTAACTCTCTCCTTTTTTTCCCCCCTTCTGAATACATCTTGAGGAAGAGTGAAGATTCGTAACAAAAGCTTGGGTTTCTGTAAAACAAAACACACAAATCCACTTTACCCACAATGATGACAATCGCCTTCAAAGAGGTCTAGTTACCAGGATCAGAAGCCAACTGATATGGTGTGTGCAGATCAGATTCTTTAAGGCAAATGCTATTTTCAAACTGAGCAAAAAAGATTAGAATATTTAAGAGCCCAGCCTGTTTGTGCATTTGACTCTCTCAATGACCCTGGGGAACGTGTCATTTAATTCACTGATTCATCAGCTAGACGTTTGTCATATGCGTGGTCATCATTTCCTCATAGGGATGAAGGGCTGAGAACTCAAACTCTACCATGATCTTCACATAAGAAGCGCAATGTGCTAACCTAATTATTCCTACAGCAATTATATAACAAAGCTATTAAAATGACACGTGGGTTGAAAATACATTAAGGTTTTGAGTGAAGGAAATTTATTTTTTCCCTATAATGTGGTTCAAATCTCTAGCTATTTTTAGTTTATGATAGAGGTTTTTGAACATCCCAAATGACTTTTTATTGAAATTTGCTTTTGATGCTAATTCCCCTAAAGTCCATTAGGGGCCAAAAAAAAAAGTTTTTCTTCTCCTTAAAAGAACAACCCAAAATCTTCGTGGAAAAGTAGCATAGCTATCTACCCAAGCTAAGTGGAATGTATTCTATCTCATCTCCACTGCTGAATGTAAACCTTTACCCCCATAGCTCAGCCTCAATCCTCTGGAGGCTAATAGCTACGTTCGCCCTATTTCATAGGAATGCAGTAAGTTTAGGGAGCAGGAGAGGTGGGAAAGACATTGGGTCTGAGGAAGAATGGCAAGTAAGCTAAGGGTTTGTTTTGCTTCATCTTAATAACAAAGACAACTCCAGGGTACTCTAAGGACCCCTGCTCTCCTCCCCAATCACCTGCGCCTCAAACCAGTTCAACTGCTCCTCTTCTGCATCACACGGCTGATACCTTTCTCCTTGCTGTTCTCTCTCCCTTTCATGACTGCCGTGAATTTCTAGATGGCTGAGACTATGTCTCATATCAAGCACACTATATATTTGTGCCGTGATCGGTTATGATTACAGTAGGCCATCTTTTGGCTTCTCTTAGAGATAAAAAGCTACATTTCAATTTCAGAATGCTTTAAAATTCCCTTTTCCCTGCCAACGTGTTTTTCCATTGTACAGCTTAAAGCCTGAGAAAAGTGAGGCAGAAGATGCTTTAATTCAGAGACCTCATGAACCAGAAGGCAGAAACAAACGCCACTGAGATTTTTTTCCTGTCTTCTTTGGTATTTTTCTTTTCTTACTGTACAGCTTCCTCAGTGGTGCAACTACGGGGCATGTACAAACCAAAGGCCATGGCAGAAACACAGCACCAGAGGAAGACAGGACTTTACAGCGTCAGACATTCAATAGTTATACTTTTCAGTTGGCAGGGAAGGGGTTTGGTTGAGACCTGAGTTCGAATCCCTCCCCTGTGAGCTGTGTGTCTGTAGGCCTATTCCTTTACCTCTCTCTGCCTCAGTTTTCCATCTTTAAAATGGTAATAACAGGGATGCCGGGGTGGCTCAGTCAGTTAAGTGTCTGACTTCGGCTCAGGTCATGATCTCATAGTTCATGAGTTCGAGCCCCGCATCGGGCTCTGGGCTGACAGCTCAGAGCCTGGGGCCTGCTTCAAATTCTGTTTATCCCTCTCTCTGCCTCTCCCTCTCTCATGCCCTCTCTCTCTCTCTCTCTCTCAAAAATAATAAACATTAACAAGAAAATTAAAATGGTAATAACATAACTACCACTGTCAGATGTCTCTGAGGATTAAATGATATAAAATAAAAGAAACCACCTAGTGCAGTCCCAGGTATGGACTGCTAATAAAGTTTGGTTTTATTCCTTACTTCCCATCATAATCTACCCACATCACCCAACCCCTCCCCAAGCCATTCTTTGTTGAAACCTGGAACTGGCAGGTGGCTAGGAAAAAAGAGAGCCAGTCCTAATCCTATTGTTCTTGTGGCATTAAAGTGTCACGGACACTTCCACTTCTAAGGCCAGTGGCCCAACTCAGAGGCAGAGGGAAGGCTAAGGTTCACAGAAAGCAGGCACTAGGCATCCTGGGGCTTGGGGTGAGGTCTCCACCCCTTTTCATCAGGTCAGTTTCCAAAGAGAAGGTCCAAATGAATCCTAATCGCTGACATATGGAACATAAACCAGCTCCGGGACTTTTCAAGTTCAGAGATGCTTCCTGAATCATCTCTGAATGAATGGGTACGCCATTCCACAGAGCCCAGGAGAGAGCTGGGTCCCAGACCGAGATGTGCAAGAAGCAAGACACGATAAAGACCCGGACCATGCAGGGCCCTCAGCCCTGGTGTGGCCGGGACGAAGACCTTAACCGAAAGGTGAGTAGCACCTGACCCCTCTCTACCATTCCTGTTAGTTTGCGCACCAGCCGGAAGCCAGCAGCGCAATCCGTAAGTTCAACACAGACTTTTTACCCTTTTTTAACCAATTGCAGCTGCCACCCTTCTTAAGCCAGGGATGAAAAAAAGCCACGATGTTGTAGGTGCATCATTGTTATAACTTTAAACCTCAAGCCCTCCTTGACCAAGACAACGTTTGTTGAGCTGAATGACTATACAGGAAAATTCTAGTCTTTTAATTTTTCTCTGAGGGCATGCTGGCAAGTTCAGCTTTATAAACGCCAGTGATTCATCACAATCCTAAGCAGCCAGTCATGGGTGGGTCAACTTGGAATGGGGCTGAAGGTGGCAGCTCGAGCTGTCCTGGTAATATGTGTCACTCTGGGCTGGTGTCATCTTCTCCCCACAGATGACATTTCCTGTTAACCATGATGGGCTTGACATACAAGGCAATGTGTTGACATCAGTCACAGTCAGAAAGAGAGGCTGCGAGGACGATACCTGTGTGTGATAATCCCTAACGACACTGCATGAAACAGAAGGCTGTGTGTGGGGACAAAGCGTATCTCATCCCGGATCAGGGGTCAACAGCACATTTCTGGGTTGAGGGGAGGTTCACACACACACACACACACACACACACACTTATGGGTCCATCTAGCCTCCATGTCGTTCTCATCGCTGTGGTTTGCTGCCACATGACTGGAAAGGTGCTTCAGCTCCAGGACACTTCATTTCAGTTCTTAATGGGCAACAACATTAAAGCCTCACATCCACTTTCCTTCCTCTGACATCCTCTTCCCAATGTCAGTTAGGTAAAATGCCACGAATTTCAATCCTCTTCAAACCACTGCCTTGCCTTTCCTACAGAACAAGTCACTGTGAGTTAAAAACAAAAACAAAAACTCCCAAGCCCATAACCATTAGACAAAGCAATAGTTCTATCAAAGGGGAAGCCTGCCTCTCACAATATCCACCACCCCAGGAATTGCCAATATGTAGAACGAAATCCAGGGAAGTCTGATAAAGATGAACCTAGGCATTATTGCAACTGATCGGACCATATTTGTTCCTGCCAGTAAAAGCAAAGCTCAGATAAATACAACAGAGTCGGGGGTGGGGAGGGGGGAGGTGGCGGCTGGGTGGCTCAGTGGGTTAAACATCTGACTCTTGGTTTCAGCTCAGGTCATGATCTTGTAGTTTGCGAGATCAAGCCCGCATTGGACTCTGCACAGGGCCAGCTTGGGATTCTCTCTCTCTCTCTGCCCCTCCCCCACTCACGTGCATTCTCTCTCTCTCTCAAAATAAATTATAATAAATAAACATTTAAAAAATGCAATGGAGCTGGGAAGATACCGTTGAGCAAACTACACTCTGAATGATTTCACAGCCATCTCTACAAGAAACGAAGTTAGGTAGTCATCCTTCCCCAACCAGTATGGTTATACCAGTTCACGGTATGGTTTTCACCTGTAAGTTCTGACCCCCTTCACTTTGCAGCCACCATTCCCTTGTAACCCTCCTCCCTCTGCACTTTACCTGGGTGCATTTTCATCAAACTGGGTGTTTCCCAGGCTGTGCACAATGAACTTTCCATCAGCCACATTTTCACCTAATTAACCACCCTGATGACAATAATTAGTATTGAGTCACTCTTGGAATGACTTCCTAGGTGTTCAAGCACCATCTGCACTTGCTATAAAGTTCTAGTTATAAATATTAATCAAATGCCCTCCTTTGTTTTTCAGCCCCAAAGGGATATTTTGTAATCATACGGACTCCTATTTTAAAAAAGAAAAAAAAATGTGAGATTTCCTTTTAACAGATAAAAACGGGTATTAATACATTGAGGTTACAGATCTCAGTCTGTGGCCTGCTGAACACATCTATGTGAGTATTCCCAGGGCTCATGTGTAAAGGAAGTCTGGGTAGGATCGTTACTCTATTGAAAGAAGCCATTTTCCCAGTTTGAGTCTTTTGCTATTCCTTTTCCTGCAAGTGTCAGCTTAGAATTAAAATTTACTTTGACATGTGTTTAGGTCACTATGGAGGGGGATCATCACACACGGAGGTGAATGGCAGGATACAGATTACATATCTCCTTACTGCTGTGGAATTAGATGCAGACAAGTTTGCCAACTTCAGGCGACCTCACACCATCCCCATCACGCTAAAGGAAAAGATACCCATATGCTGGAGGCTGGAATGAGGGTCTCTGAATTCTAAAAGCTAATGATGGGTCAAACCACAGGAGAAGCAAAGTAAGAAAGGATTTCCCTTGTTCTTGGACCTAATGACGACCACAGAGGAATTAAAGTGAATGGCTGACAGGTAAATAATTATAATAGAGTCAAAAATTCAACATGGAGGTTTCCAAGTTATTTCTTTATTTCGGTGTGCCACTGACAAGCAGCTAGGGAGCACAGAGGACTACTTTTCTCCCAAACCACAAAAAATTGCTTTGCAGCCTTTGTTTGGAATAAAAATTTCCCATGAAAGCAGAATCTAGGTGTGATGGTAACAGTGGGCTTCAGATATAAAGCTTTGCCAATTACCTTTTATGAGCTCATCCTAAAAGCAATTATTGGTGTGCCCGATGGAATGAGCAGTTCAGATCCCATTGGAAGTAAGAGAACATAATAAGTATGCATTTAAAATCCACTCTATTCACAATGGATAACTTTTGAAATATTATTATACTACAGACCCTTTTTGGGTCCAACTAGGGTCTGAATATACTGTCAACAGAAAATTTATACTTGAGAAGGCAATTTATTGAGCCTCAAGCATTATTCTTACTAGTTTTAAATTAGATATTTCATGACATTTCAACCTAAAAAATTAAAAGGCATGTCCAAACTTTAAAAAACAGTTAATGTTCCATAACTGTGTTTTCATAAGGAATGCATTTTTTCCCTTATTTACTGAGAGCATCACTAATTTGAACCACAGCACAATCCAAGAGGAAAATTTGTAATTAAATATTTTTTTTTAAAAAACTGCCCTTTAAAATGATTTCCCTTCTGTGTTTAAAAATTAGGTCCTTAATCGTCCTTCATAAATTTACTAATATTCTTCAGTATATTGCTCTGGCATGAAAAACTAATTAAACAAAACACTAAAGTGTTAGATAAGATATATTCTATATAGAAAACAACCTTCATATGATAGTTTTCATGTAAATCAATGGCCACTGAATATTCTAAGACCAGTTCTCTTACAATACATGTGAGAATAAAAATGGTTTCAGTATTTAAGAAGTTTGAAACAGATTTTCCCATTTTCTCTTTTTGAACTCTGTTTTCACCTTAGAAACCAATGCTTACGTTATAAAATGAAAGACTTTCGAAGTCATGAGAAATGTTTCCCCTGAATAAAAATGCATGTTATGAGCATGAAACCATATAGCAAAAATCAGTAGATTCCATAGAGATCTTTAACTTAACAACTTAAATAGGCTATGTAATGGCAGTCTGTAGCTTGGGTTTATGACCATTTTTCTAAGGGCAAAAGTTCTCAAGTGTCCTTGAATTTCTAAACTGTTTACCTGGATGCCAAAAGAGGGGATAGAGGCTAGCAATGATAATTTTCTTAAACATTAGAAATATTCCCCTTAACTTCTCTTTTATGCTATGTTCCGTGAGTCCACCAAACAGGCAAATTTAAAACCCCCCAGCATTAAACACTGTAGAGGCATGTCTGATAACGAGGTATTTGCCAGAATGATAATGGTATCACAAGCAGTCTCAATCAATACATTTCTTTCTGTAGTTAACAGAGAGGTAAGCAATAAATCTCTAACTTAATCCAACCAACATCGCTGCAAAATGCAAAAAGCTTTATGAATGGTAGATATTAAATTTTTTAAAAGCACAAAACCACAAACAAGCAGTTCTAAAAGCTCTTCATTCTGTAGAGTCTATACAAACAAGATTAAAGCAGATAAAAAGGGTGTTGAGAAAGAAAAAAAAAAAGCCCCAGACATGCATTAAGCTAGTTTGACAGCTCCATTGTTCAACGGGTCCCATTGTCAGACCCAAAGATGTATTCAGTGCTACAATGTCTGCTAGCAAATAAACAAAAGACTACATTTTTCAAAGCAGGATGCCAATTCTATCATAATTCTTTCTCTGCTTCCCCAAAGGTCAGTGGTGGCTCCTTCTCGGTATGTGATCGAACCCTAACACAGATTCAAGAAACAAATATTTGCTTTCAATACATAGGGACCCAGGACGCCATGCATGAACAGAGGTCTTTAAGCAGGTACACATTTTGGCAAACAGGATAAAGTGATCCAAACCTGGTAACACAGAAGGACTATTTAGGTAGGCTAAGTCCAGATTAGAGCGGTATTTGGAACGCAAGTCTAATATGGAGTCTCCTTAGCTCCTTTTTCAGTGATTATTCCATGCAGAGTGCATGATAATGAAAGAGGCTTAGACATTGCAAAGGAAAAGACAAACCAAGAGCCAGATTCCGAGCCTTTAAAATCATCCACCGGCCACTCACAAATAGCAGGGAACAGATACACGATACGCTTTCAAAAGGCAACGGGTGCAAATATAACTCGCACAGGGCAATCCTTTTCCTTTCTCTTGCTGGCTCCCTTTCTCCCAGCCCTGGGTCTCGATTTCGTTTCCCTCTCTCTCTCTCTCTCCCCCTCTCTCTAGATTCTTTTTTTCCCCCCTCTAAGATAAGGAAGCTACTTGATGCCGAGCATGATTATTGTCTCGGCCAGCTCTAGAAACTAGGAAAGCACACATTAAAAACAAAGGACACGACAACATACCTTAAAAGCAGCTCTTCATTTCTCATAGTAACAGCGGGTTTGGGACAGCGCATGCTTTCTACACGGATACACTGATAGTCTCCACAAAAGCCAGTTCAGAAGTGCGCTCAAACATCAATGCCACAGTAGCTGTTCACTAATGCGCTCCCTCTCTCTCTCTCCCTCTCTCTCTCTCTCTCTTTCCCCACTCTCTTCTCTAGTCAAATTCTGAATGGTGGAGCAAAGGGGCTCCTGCAGATTCACTAAGTAGAAATAATCCTCTCTGGCAAGTTATGTTGCCTAGGCATATTTTTACATTAATACACTGTGCTGCCTATAGGGGTCTTGCGTGCATTCACTCAAGCCTGCCTGGTGTTAATTCTCCTAATTGCCATCTTAAAAAACTGGAAAGAAAAATAAGTGACTCATTTACCTTTTGCTTATACATATAATAGCAAAGCCAGTGTCACATTTTCTTTTTGCTCTCCACTATCAGCCAGCATCACAGGTGACTACCAGAGGATTTGGATAGGTCAGTGTGTGCTAAAAAGGATTTTTTGCTTCTCTTTTCTGGGACACTGAACTCACAGTTGGATTCATCTGTTCCTCTCCTCTTGTCTTCAGGAAGAGTGACAAGGTCAGGACCCTTTGCCCCACCCTGGGTCATGGATGCAGAAGACAGAGATTGGGGGACTTGGAGATATTTTAACTCTACACACACCAGAGCTCTTGCAGAAGACACCATAATTCACCTGAAGCAGGGCATCTAAAGGAGGCAGGCAGCGCAAAGATGGTTTGGTCATACTGAAGTCCTAGTTGACACCGGTGCATCATCCTCAAAAGACCAATTAGATGCTCTTTTCCAAAATAAGAAAACTCAGCTTCCCTACTTCATTATACTCAATGGACTCAGCATAGACAGTCGGCCGGGGAAATATGCATGATGTTTCTGTTTATTGGAATTAGAAGAATTCCGTGCAGATTAGCCAAGTGAAACAGCAGGTTAAATGCATAGAGAAAAGACAAGATGCTGTGGACAAAACTGGAGGCCAAAAGTCCAAACTAAGACGTCATTCCTGGGTGCTCACAGGAAGCGAAGAATGCCCTCAGCCTAGCCGGAACAATGCAGAACACGGCCAGAAACAGAACTGGATCAGTCAATACTGAATTCCTCACTCCCAGGTTCAAAGTGCACCCCTGTCCTCCATGAGCACAACCAGACACTTCAGTAAGAATCTGGAGTTACATCATCTACGGAAATAGAGTGAGATGGAGAACACAGTGGTGTGCTCTGGTTACCCCCCTTTGAGGATCTGGAAAACCACCCAATATCTGGCTAGATCTTTGATCTCTTGGCCCACAGCCAGGGAAATGGGATGTTCTGGACAGTGTTATGGGTTCCTCAACCTACTGCAAAATAATCTCTCTCAGTTTATCAACTTCACTGAGAACAAGAAAGAGCAGTGGCTGATAGCAGTCACCTTCCCCAATTCTGGAAGACAGTGAGACAGCATGATGAATAACTCGACAAAGGTCAAATGATGAAATAATGTTTGCCCCTAAAACAATCATATTTTTACATTTCTTTCCTTCATTATGGCACATGGAAGGTATGGGATGAATATAAAAAAATGAATTACTTGCCAAAGAAAGTGATCATATAAAGCCTATGATGCTTAGAAGCTAGATAAACATCACATGAATGAGGACAGAACCAGAGAGATCTTGGAGAGAGAGAGTGAGAGCCGTTCCCTTAGTGATTTGTGGAGGCAGGAGGCACTTAATGTTTCCATATCTCCTCCAAGACCTCCGCTCTTAAATGGGGGCGACAAATGCTAATTTGTCTTAAAATACCAGAAGATCCTATAGTAAAACTGGGTGTGTTCTTTTGGTGAAAAGATTAATAAGAAACTGAATGAGTGGCTAGACATTGGTGATGGTTTTGTCTGTTAGGAAAAGTGGCGCACCTGGGTGGCTCAGTTGGTTGAGCATTCAACTCTTGATATCAGCTCATGTCATAATCTGATGGGTCATGAGTTCGAGTCCTGCATCAGGCTCTGTGCCGATGGCGTGGGGCCTGTGTGGGATTCTCTCTCTCTGCCCCTCCCTTGCTCATGCCCTCTTTCTCAAAATAAATGAATAAACTTTTTAAAAAAAAAGCAGTTAAAACTATTCTGCTCAGACACAAAACTCCTTTCTTTTAAAAAATTTAGAAAAATTATTGGGGGCATAATTGACATATAACATCAGTTTCAGATATACAACATAATGATTTGATATTTGTATATATTGCCAAAGAATCATCACAGTAAGTCTAACTAACACTCATCACCTTATATAGTTACAAAATTTTGGTGGTGAGAACTTTTAAGACTTATTCTCTTAGCAACTTACAAACATGCAACACAGTAGTCATGATCCTATACATTAGATCCACATGATTTATTTGATAACTGTAAGTTTGTACCTGTTGACTCCCTTTACCAATTTCGCCCACCTTCCTCTCTGTTCTCTTTATTTGTGAGTTCAGATTGGTTCTTTTTAGATTCAATATAGAAGTGAAATCATATGGTATTTGTTGTTTTCTGACTTACTACACTTAGCATAATGTCCTTAAGGTCCATTCCTGTTGTTTCAAATGGCAAAATATGTTTCTTTTAAATTCCAGTGTGTGTGTGTGTGTACATTTTCTTTACCCCTTTATCTATTAGGTTGTTTCCATATCTTGGATATTGTAAAGAATGCTGCAATGAACATGGGGATACATATATCTTTTTGAGTTAGTGTTTTTATTTTCTTTGGATAAATACCCAGAAGTGGAATTGCTGAATCATACGGCAGTTCTATTTTTAATTTTTTGAGGAACCTCCATAATTTTTTCCTCAGTGGCTGTGCCAATTTACATTCCCACCAACAGCTCACAAGGCATCCCTTTTCCCTGCATCCTTTCCAATACCTATTAATTATTATTTTTTTTGCTAATAGCCAGTCTGACAGGTATGAAGTGGTATTCATTATGGTTTTGATTTGCATTTCTCTGGTGTCTTGTAAGGTTGAGCATCTTTTCATGTACCTGCTGCCTTTTGGTACTTCTTCTTTGGAAAAATGTCTATTCAGATTCTTTACCTTGTTTTTAGAGAGAGAGAAAGCATGAGCAGGGGAGAGGGCCAGAGGAAGCGAGAAAGAATTTTAGGCAGGTTCCATGCTCAGTGTGGAGCCCGACATGGGGCTTGATCCCATGACCATGAGATCATGAATTGAGCTGAAATCAAGAGTTGGACGCTCAACTGACTGAGCCGACCAGGCATCCACCTTTACCCATTTTTTAATCAGATTGTCTTTTTTTCTGCTATTGAGTTGTATGAGGTCTTTTTATATTTTGCATATCGATCCCTTATCACATAGATGATTTGCAAATATTTTCTCCTATTCATTACTTTGCTTTTTCATTTTGTTGATGGTTTCCTTTGCTAGACAGAAACTTTTTAGTTCGATGTTGTCCCAAATATTGACTTCTGCTTTTTTTACCTTTGCTTTTGGTGTTAGATTAAAAAAAAAAAAATCATCACTGAGACTGATGTCAAGGAACTTAACTGCCTATGTTTTCTTCTAGGAGTGTTATGGTTTCAGGTCTCACATTCACATCTTTAATCCATTTTGAGTTAATCTGGGGGAATGGTATAGATAGGGGTCCAATTTCATTCTTTTGCATGTGGCTGTACAGTTTTCCCGACACCATTTATTGAAGAGACTGTCTTTCCTCCATGTATATTCTTGGTTCTTTTGTCATTGACTAATTGGCCATATATGTGTGAGTTTATTTCTGGGCTCTCTGGTCTGTTCCATTGATCTGTGTGTCTGTTTTTAGGACAATACCATATTGTTTTGATTATATAGCTTTGTAATATAGTTTGAAATCAGGAGTGTGATGCCTCCAGCTTTGGTCTTCTTTTCCAAAACTGCTTTATTTGGTGCCTTCTGTGGTTCCATATAAATTTTAGGAATTTTTGTTCCATTTCTGTGAAAAATTCCATTCAACTTTTGATAGGGATTTCATTGAATCTGTAGATTGGGATAGTAAGGACATTTTTATAATACTAATTCTTCCAACCCATGAGCATGGTATACCTTTCAATTTATTTGTGTCTCCAATTTATTTCATCATTGTCTTACAGCTTCCAGTACACAGTATTTTACCTCCTTCATTAAATTTATCCCTTGGTAATTTTTTCTTTTTGATGCAATTGTAAATGAAATTGTTTTCTTAATTTCTCTGCTGGTTCATTATTAGTGTACAAAAACACAACAGATTCCTGCATATTGGCTTTGTATCCCACAACTTTACTGAATTCATCCATTATCAAACAGATTTTTTGGTGGAGTCTAGTGTTTTCTTTATATCATTGCATCTGCAAATAATGACAGTTTTACTTCTTCCTTTCCAATTGGATGCCTTTGATTTCTTTTTCTTGCCTAATTGCTCTAGCTAGGCCTCCCCACACCATGTGGCTTGAAAGTGGAGAGAGTGGGCATCCTTGTCTTCTTCCTGATCTTACTGAAAAAGCTTTTAGCTTTTCACTGCTGAATATGATGTTAGCTGTGGGCTTGTTATATATGGTCATTATTATGTTAAAATATGTTCCTTCTATACCCACTTTGTTGAATACTTGTATACAGTTTCTAATGGGGGTTAAACTATGAGGCAAGTACTAATATATGACAAGAATGCATTTGCTTATCCATAAATAGATTCTTGGCATCAGAAGCCAGTGCTGCAGTACATGGAGCTATTCCTATAGGGAAATGAATTATGGATCCACAGTAGTAAGGAATGGAAGTGAATCAAACCATTAAGTATTTTCTCCACTTCCTTTTTAGTCTAGGGACCTAAATAATGAGAAAGCTATCGAGGTAAGACTTTAATATGTGTCCAAACTCCACTAAGATAACAGACTGAGGGGCTTTTACCTGCTAGTTGTGTGTGCTGAAGTTGGGGTATAAAGATAAGTGAACAGAAAGATGTGTTATATCTAACATTTATATATTATGTGGTAAGTCTTTGGCTTCAAGGCCATGGGGATTAATCTTTGTACTTCTTAATCCACTCAATAGAATAACTTTCCCATAGCTAGTACTTAATACATACTTGTTAAATAAAGGAAAAAATATTTTTAATTATTAGAACTTTGGGGAAAGGGCCATTTCATCTTCAAAATTCCTTTATGTAGTTTCCTTAAGAAATATGTGGCAGAAAAACACCCACCTCACTTTTTATTCCAATTCATGCATGCAGTTGGCATAGCAGACATCACTGAGAATTCCTTACATGTTGCTGTGTTTTCAATTATAGGACTTTTTCAGGGCACCTGGGTGGCTCAGTCACTTAAGCATCTGATTTCAGGTCAGGTCATGATCTCATGGTTCATAAGTTCGAGCCCTGCATCGGGCTCTGGGCTGACAGCTCGGAGCCTGGAGCCCGCTTCGGATTCTGTGTCTCCCTCTCTCTCTGCCCCCGCCCCTAAAAAAATAAACATTAATTTTTTTTTAAAATTACAGAACCTGAGAGAGAACTCCGAGCAGGCTCCGTGCTGCCTTCGACAAGCCTCATGCGGGACTTCATTCCATGAACCGTGAGATAATGACCTGAGTTGAAATCAAGAGTCACATGCTGATCTGATTGAGCCACCCAGGTGCCCCAAGATTCCTTCTTTGATGAAGGGTGAGGCCCTATAAACTCTAGCTTACCTCTTAGATTCCCATCTAAAAAGAATAATCTTGGAATCTGGAGGAACCAAGCACATTAAATGTCTTTAGCTATTTGTTTTAGATAATATCTTAGTCCATTTGGGCTACTAAAACAAAATACTACAGACTGGGGGATTTATAAATAATAGAAATTGCTCTCTCACAGTTCTGGAGGCTGGCGAGTCCAAGATCAAGGTGCCAGCATGGTCATGTTCCAGTGAGGGGTCTCTTCCTGTTCCATAGCTGTCCTCACACGGTGAAAGGGGCAGAGGATCTCCGTGGGGTCTCTTTCATAAGAACCCTAACCCCATACCTGAAGGCTCTACCCTCATTACCTCATCACTTTCCAAAGGCACCGCCCACTAATACCAACACATTAGGCTTTAGTATTTCAATATATGAATTTCGGCGGTGGACACATTCAAACCATAGCAGACATGAAGAATTTTCAGACTTAATTATGAAAGCACATCACTATTAAAGACGGAAAGATCACACAGAGAATGCATGAATATGAAGCAATCACCGAGATCTCCAAGAAATGGATTTCTAGCATACTCAGGGAATGACACAGTACGTGCTCTATAAAGTTGGTACATCTGTGTGCTTTCTATCTAGAGCTGGTATCAAGCAGAAGACACAGAGTTTCTCTGATCAGTTTCAACAGCCTCAGAGAAAGGGTCTCTGTGGGCAAAATGGAGGCAAAGAAGTGAAGTCTGCACACAGGGGCGACTACAGACAGGAGATGGAATGAGTGTACTGAGGAGGAATCCTGCTCCCTCAGACTACAGGGCGTGCTCTGGCCTTGAGGGGAAAACCCTCCAAAGCCAAAAGGACATAGGTATCACAAATCACTACCTGACACACAAAACTGAAAGTTGGTTTAAAGTAAAACCTGGAAGTGTTGGTAAAGGAAGGGTTTGATGGTAACCCGAGGATCTATGTAACATGAGTTCCTGTCACCGGAGCACTCACACGTCACCTCCATGTCAGACTTCAAAAGCAGGAGGCCACTCTCCCACTAACAAGCCCAGGGGCCCTAAGTTCTAAACAGGCACTCCTTCTACAAGCCGTGGGACTACTTACTCGTTTCAAAACAGGAGAATTTCCTCGGATGAGTGGGGCATGGGGTTGAGTAATTAGCAAGAATAACTGTGAAGCCCCCTAAAATTATAAAGTGTGGTATTTACCAATAAGTAGATATAAATAATAAACCATACAGTACTTAGAGCTCCAAGAAGCCACTTGAAACTATGCACTAGATAAATTTAAGAGGTTATATAGAGAGTAATAATGACTTCTTGTTATAAAGGAAAGGCGCTATGGAGACAGACTCCAGGGACTGGGTTTGAAGAACTAATTCCATCAAGATAGCAAAAGGTCCACTGAAGACAAGCGGAAAAAAGTAAAGGAATTTCCATGAAAACACAGACTACCTAGTTGATAAAATAACTTTGGTCCATGAACTCTTATGACTCAGCAAACATGTTCACACTTGAACAGTGATTTTTTGACCTCATGTTTCATCAAGGACCACTCTTGGGCAGATGGGAAATCTTGAGAGGGCCACAGGTGACTGTATATAAGTTAGTCACTAACATTTTCATGGAAAATGGGTGAAGTTTTTTATTGCTATTTTTAAGACAGACCCATGCACTTTTCGCCTGTACAAACTGCCATGTTGGACAGGTTCTATAACTTGACTCTTGTCAGTAGGTCCTCAATGGACATGTAGAATTTGGGGCCATTGGGCATCCCTCTTGCTTAAGTGGTTTTGATCCTAGGGAACCATAAGAAGTAAAATAAAGGTTGTAGGTGGAGCAGACAAGTCTTCCTCACAGGAAGGTGATTCGCACGACCCTATGACAGAGATGAAAGAGAAACCCAGATAGTCCAGGAAAGTGGTTCTGAAAACCTCACGACACACTCACAGCTCTTACAGAATCTGCAGATGCTTTAAATGTTACATTTCTTTACATATAACTCTGAGATTCAGTCAGCTGCTTGTTTACTTGTTTATTATCTTTAAATCATCTGAACCTAGGTTGCATGAAAGCAGGAACTTACTCCATTTTATCTCTGCTTCAGGACAGTGTGTGGCATATGGTAGACACTTACTAAACACTTGTTCAATGGCTGGATACCTCTGTGAGGCACATTCTTCTTGTTAAGTGACCTGATCTCAGTGGCTTACAGCTATAGGATGCAATTTGTGAGATGCTTTCCAGGCTCAGCTGTGAGGAATCATTAGGTTAGAACCTCAGAGGGACACAAAGATTAGGAAAGTCTGTTCCTGACTTTAAGTATGTTATAGAGTCACTGGGATGGAAAGATAAGCTTGCTGTTCTAATATGTTTTTTGAACTTTAAAGACTATTTAGGGGCGCCTGGGTGGCTCAGTAGGTTGAGCATCTGACTCTTAATTTCAACTCAGGTCATGAGTTTGAGCCACACGTCAGGCTCCGCGCTGACAGTGCAGAGCCTGCATGGGATTCTCTCTCTCTCTCTGCCCCTCCTGTGCTCATGCTTGCGCTCTCTCTCTGTCTCTCTCTCTCAAAATAAAAAAATAAGCTTTAAAAGAATATAGGGACACCTGGGTGGCTTGGTCAGTTGAGAGTCTGACCTCTGGCTCAGGTCATGATCTCACGGATCCTGAAGCCTGTTTCGGATTCCATGTCCCCCTCTCTCTCTGCCCCTCCCTCCCTCATGCTGTTTCTCTCTGTCTCAAAAATAAATAGACATAAATAAATATATATATTTATATATTAAAATACCATCTATATGGGTTCATAGAAAATAAAATGATCCCTCCTTATTTTCCTTAACGGTGAAGTTTGGGAGCTAGTAAATTCCAAGCAGGTAGGACTGGGCATTGAAGATGAGATGCATAGACAAAACTTCATAATCAAGAGCATAGCGAATTGGCTTTTTTTTTTTTTTTTATTATGATGTCTTAGAAAAAGCAAGTGGGTTTGTGGACAAGAGATAGAAATCAGAGGCCACTGTCATATCATTCGGTTTCAGCAGGGGATCTGAGCTGTATATTTAACTCTGTAGCACATTATGCCATGGCCCCAGGAGCTGGCAGTGTGCCTCTGTGCCAGGGATGCCCTGCACTACTTGCCTGTCACTCACTGGGGTCCCCGAGGTCTATATGACTTATCTTCTTATCACTTCCGTCCTCTGTTTAGAAACAAAACAAAATACACATTTCCTTAAGTCGGTTCCCCAGGAGATGTGTCCTCACTTTTAAAAGGGCATTAATTTGATTTTGTTTGATGTGGCAGGGCTAAATGTTAAATATTACTTTCACTTTTCTATTCCTGATATAGATAGATGATAAATATAGATATAGAGATATATAAACACACACGTATGTGTATATCACATAATATATATTATGTTACCTATATTAACCATATTAATACTATATATAATATGCATATGTAATATGTACATTGATGTTATATATAACATGTGTACAATAGGTACATTAATGCCACATATATAGCATGTATATATAATATGTACAATGTATATGTACATTAATATGTTTATATATGTATATTATATAGTATATATTGTTACATAATCATAGTTATATATATATAACATGTATATACATTAACATGTGCATTAATATTGTTATGGTATCTATGGTAAATGTTCTAAGAACATGACTGAGTTATGATCTTCAAATGAAAGTTTCTAGAGGCTAAAGGGATGATAGGGATGAGACAGAAAGTAGTCGGCACCTAAGGAAAGAAGGGCATTGCATTCCATACTAGAAACTGGCAACAGGAAGCCATGAAAGATTTTACCACATCTCTGGCTACAGAAGGACTCTCTGTCTCAGAATGGAGCGTGTCTCCAGAGTGCAGACAAGTCTGGAGTCAGGGAGCGCAGCGGGGAAGCTACCATACAAGTATGAGATGAGGTGACCTGCAAGGTGGGTTCATCTATTGGTGGACCACTGCCCATCGGTTGGGCTTACTGAAGATGCTTCACATAAGATTATATCACTCCCTTAAAGGGGCAATGCAGCCAGTGGATCTCATCATCCACATTACAACCACTCGGACACTAGGGGCTAGGAGATGCCACGCCGAAAAATGCAGTATGTGGCAGAGATGGAGGTCAAGCTCATTTCTCCGCCTTATCCCACACTGTCCGGGCAGTAGCTATCTAGGAGGCAGAAAGGGGGTAAAAGATATTTTGTTGATGCAGTCATTACATGGACAACTGGATGAGCAGAACAGAAAAAACACTACAATGAAGATGATTCTGATGGTGCTAACATGATAGTTTGGCAAATAATGATACTGCTAACCAAGATGGAGCTAAAAGGGCACAGCAGGGTAGACAGGGAAGGTGAGGGGTCCTCAGGGAACACTCTGAGCTCAAGATGCCGGTGGTGGCAGCCCTACAGAGAGGAGGAAGCAGGCAGAACTACCTCTGGGTATGGATGAGACAGCCAGAAGGAGCACTGTGGGCACAAAACGAGAAGTGAGGCGAGACCAGAACCCCAGGGCAAATCAGAAATGGAGGAGGAGACACAGAAAGATGCCCAGAGAACGAGAAGGACAGACACATCACTAAGGGGCTTAGACTTCACTGGAGAGAGAAAAACATCTACTTGTGAAGTTTGCAGTGACCTTGCTGGCCAGGAGAACATAAATTATTTGTTTGGATGCTAAATGAAAAAGCAGGGCACTACAAATAAGAGGCAGGAACGTTCTGAAAGTTCCAGGAACAAGGTGTGAAGCATGGTGGTGACTCTAGAGGGCAGCCTGCTTTGAGAAGGAAGCAAGCTACTTCAGCATCTGCACACACTGAAAAGGGAGACGGGGCTGGGCTGCCTGAGAGTCGCCAGTGAAATTGCTGCTTGCCCTGACTCCTGAGATAGAATCGAAAGGTGCCCTGCCATTCTTCACCACCTCCTCTAATGCATAACTTAAAAAATAAGGAGGCTGGGGGCCAGTGGGTACTGGATCCAGCCCACAGAACAGGAGAGCCCCTGTGCCGAACAAGTTCATACACTTCCGACATGCTGGCTGGACCCAGCAGTTCAAAAAGGTCAAGAGCAAGTCTTTTTGAAGGTGTCTATGAAAATGCCAGATAAGGATTTCCAAAATTACAAGGAACCATTAAACTTTAGACATGGATAACATTTCTGGGGCCAATTGTTTTAAACTTTTTAGCAAAGTATCATATATTTAAAGAAAAGAACCCATAAGTGTTCAGCAACCTGATAGTCACAGAGTGAACCCAGCCATGCAATCAGCAACTGGCTCAATAACACCTTTTTTTTTTTTTTAAACCAAAACTTGCTTTTAATTCCATAACCAGAGAAGGATTTGATGAATCTAAATACCTAGGACCTAGAATGCCTGTAAGTAAAAATTGCCTGAGAGACAGTGAGAGTAGAGTGTGTTGAAGAAAACTTTCCCAACAGCTCACCTACTTGTCGCCATCTGCGGGAGTGGGGTTCAGGCTACCATTGTTCCTAAGGAGCCCCTCTGCCTCTAGTTTCACAGGCTCTGAAACACACTACACATTTCAGAAGTGAGGTCTCTGCTACTGAGAAACGGTCACACCTGCTCAGCACCCATTGGGGTGCCCCAAAACTCCGCCCCAAAACTCAAGTCCAAGCCACATGACATGACTCACAGGACCCACCCACGTCTCTAGCCTCATTTCATGGTCTTCTCAGCTGGTGCCCTGGTACCTCATGCACTGGGAACCTCTTTCAGGCCCGCACACACAGGGTCTCCCCCGCCTCTGCACTTGGGTTGGCTGTTGCCCACATGCACAGACTCCAGTGATCCCACCCCCTCACCAGGTTTATTTCTGAGTATCCTTCAGGACTTGGCTTAAACATCAAGTGCTGAGCACCAAAATAGGCACTCAAAAATACTTGCTGGCTGGCTGAATACAGGAGTAAGTCAAGGACACCATCCCAGCAGCAAAGGAAACACAAAGATGTCATAATATGGTCCCCGCTTAAAAAGGAAACAAAACTATGATGTAATAAACCAACCACATATTTGCGGCTGAGGGACTACAATGTTATTTAACTACAACTGAATTCAATAGAGGCTCTGGGGGTGCCTGGGCAGCTCAGTAGGTTAAGCAGCTGACTCTTGATCTCAGCTCAGGTCTTGATCTCAGGGTCATGAGTTCAAGCCCTGTGCTGGGCTCTACACCCCCGCCTACTTAAAAAAAAAAAAAAAAAAAAGAGGTTCTAGAAAGGCCCCTGCCCTCAGGAAATGGATATTCCTGTTAGAAACACAGAACTTATCCTCATACAAAGAACAATAGTGTCTATTGCTGTGATATTCTATGAGCTGTAGCTCCTTCCAAGGAAGGAGACTTGGTAAGGCTCAGCTAGAGTAACGAGAGAGTCCTTCATGGAGAGTCTCAAAAGGTATGCCTATTTGGAAGAGGTTGTGGAGGGCAGGTGTGAGGACAGCCCCAGCAGGGGAGACCAGTGTGAAGACAGCTCACGCGTGGGTGACCGTGAAAAGGAAGGCTGGGTAGAAAAGCACAAGTACTGGCGAATGTGGGGGAAGAAGAGATGGAAGATGAGCTAGACCAGGCTGTGAATCTGGTAAATCAAGTAAAGGCATCTGCAGTCAACAAAATAAGCATTGGAAACTCAGTGTAATTTCTGGATCAGTGAGTGAGACTGCTCTCCACAGATGCCAATGAGAAGGCGAAAAGCAGCTCCGGCAGCTGGTGGCTGACAGGTAGGCCATGATGTTCCCAACCAAACACAAACAACTCTCACAGAATATAAAAATAACCAGACGTTGAGACCATGTGCAACCAGAGAGAGACAAAGACATTGCAACCACAAAAATAATGACACACACACACACGCTTCTCCCAACTGCTTCTCCAACCAGTGGTGAATCTAGCTCGGCTTATAATTCTCCTGCTTTCTAGACAAAAGCTACCAGGATACCTGGATGAGTCTGTGGGAGCTGCTTTAGCAAAAGAACACAGACTGGGACGCTTAACCAACAGTTCTGAAAGCTGGAAGCCTGAGATCAAGGTGTTGGAAGGTTTGGTTTCTTCAGACACCTCTCTCCTTAGGTTGTAGCTCTGTGTTCTCGCATGGCCTTTTCTCTGTGCACAGACATCGCTGGGGTCTCTTCCTCTTCTCAGGATGACACCAGTTCTGTTGGATCTAACCCTTAGGACCTTGTTAACCTTCGTTACCTACTTAAAAGCCCTATCTTCAAATACAGGCACATTCTGACATCCTGGGGGTCAGGACTTCAGCATATGGATCTGGGGAGTGGAGAATGAATCAGTCCATTACAGTAGCCAATACTTCTTAAAAGCAGCTAATGAGAACTGACTCTCACGTCCTTAACCCTCCTTAGCATGCACACAAGCCCTGTTTTTTTAAATAGCCTCTTCCAACTCTTTCCCTAAGATGCCCCAACATACCCCTGGTGTGCATTCTCCTTTGCTGTAATAAGTTAAACCCATCTTTGACTATGATATGTTCTTGGTGGCTTTGCTATGGTGCCTCCCTCACCAGGACCTTCCATATTCTTGAGCCTTACCTTTCTCATGCTTTGTACCTAACTAAATGGTCATTCCTCCTTCCTGGTTAACTCCTGCTCTTCCTTAAAGATTCAGTTCAAATACTGGGGCGCCTGGGTGGCTTAGTCGGTTAAGCGTCCGACTTTCGCTTAGGTCATGATCTCGTGGTTCGTGGGTTCGAGCCCCGCGTCGGGCTCTGTGTTGACTGCCAGCTCAGAGCCTGGAGCCTGTTTCGGTCTGTGACTCCCTCTCTCTCTGACTCTCCCCTGTTCACTCTGTCTCTCTCTCTCTCCTAGAAATAAATAAAATAAAAAATTTAAAAAAATATATCACCTTCACTGAAAGTACTTTCTAATTTACCCTTTCTGATAGTTGGATTAGGTTTCCCTTATGATGGCTCTGTCATGTGTCAACTGGGCTATGTTCAACTACATTTCCCCGGTTTTCAATTTTCCTCCTCCTCCTCCTATTCTTCCTCTGTCTTCTCCTCCTTTCCTCCTCCTTCTTCTACTTCTTATCCTTTTAATGTTTCTGGTTGGGGTAAGCTACAGGACAATTCTTGGGAAATGTGAAGGACCGAAGGGAAGTGGCAGTCATTCTGTAGCTCACACACACTGCTGCTGACATGCTGACTTGTCTCCTTGGTGTGAGGCAGCAGCTGAGCCCACTCTGTCTTCCCCAGATCCTTCCTGACTTCTCTGACTTCTAGGACAGATGCATGTTTACTTCTATCATCAAGGTCCCCAAGGCAGAGGCAACTAGAACAGACATGTGTCTCAGTCCATACTTGCAAGCAAACATTCAGTGTTTGGGTGTTCCAGTCTGCCCTTGATCTCCCCTACTCTGCATCCATTTCGCCTTCTTGACTGTTTGTGAATGTCAAGTTCCATCATCAGATGCAGAAAAACCTTATAGAAATTGCTTCACATGCTGTGTAAAGTTGAATCCCTGTAACAACAAGGTTATGTATGTATGTATGTATGTATGTATGTATGTATGTATGTATCTTCCATCCATCCATCCATCCATCCATCCATCCATCCATCTATATACCACCTATGTATTCTATTGGCTTTGCTTCCCTGGTTCAACTGTGATTGATATGATATGTCCTTCCTCTATGATATTTCTCTGTACCTCCTTAAAACCTTGACTATACTTCTCTTGTACCATGTATCGGACCTGATTGTCATCATATGTGTGGTAGGTTCTTATCTTGCCAATCCTTCATGCCCTCCCTCTATCAGGTTGCCTGTAATGCACTAGAGTGGGTGGAACATATTTCCCTACTACATTGGCATTGGGCTTAACAATGTAACTTGCTTCAGCTGTTAAAATGTTAGCAGGTATTATATTAAATGTGCTTACATGGTTTAGTTTGGGTCTTTATGCTGTGACCTGTCCTGAGAAAAGCATGACCCAGAGAATCTGCTGTCCCTTCCACCTGGCCCTCAGAACAAACACACATGAAGAAGATCTGAGCCCAGCCCACAGTCTGGAGCAAAACACAGCTGAATTACAGCTGAAAAGACAGATACCCAACCTAGATCTGCCAATCTACAGTTAACCTGCAGATTCTTAAGTGTAAGTGTATTGTTGCAAGCCACTGTACTGTGTAATCATTTGTATGCAGCTTTAATGCAGCAATTGACTAGTGAACCAGTTTCCTTTTCTGTGCCCCAATTAGAGTGTTGGCTCCTTGAGATTAGGGGCCATGATGATAATTTCCATATCTCTGATGCTTACAAAGATGCTGATACACTGTGGTACTCAACAAATGTTGCATGCTCAAATAGATAAACAAATGACCAAATGATCTAAGGACCATAATGGAGACAGGCATGGGCAGGGATGTTAGGGAGTAGAAACTAATAGAGGAATATAAAATGGAAATGAGGGAGCTGAGTCAAGAAGCCATTGTAAGCATAATATGGTCCATGCACAATTATGTGATCAAAAGTTATCTGCCTTTTATTTTCAGATGATCAAAGGTTCAAAAGGCCACAGAGGTTCCCTGTGACTTGAATCATCTTCGAAGAGTTTTTTTCTTTTTTTCTGAAGTCTCATAAATCTTTGGGGGTAGCAATCAATCAAAGCTGCAGTGCCTGTCTATAGCCGCCTGTACTATTCGGGAAATCAACAAGAGAAGAAAAAGAGCCTGAACCTTCTCCAAAAGCATCAAGACAACGAAATTACTGGAAGGTAAAGCTTTTCTGCTCTTCCTTCAGGTAGCCTCATCCCTGTGTAATGACCTAATCAGATGTGGGTGGTTTATGGCCAGGGATCATTTTTGTCATTGTTGAAAGGTTTGTGTGATGCCATATCTGAGGCCCTCAGCCTGGTCACCAGAGGGCTATCCAGCCTGCTCTCCCCGGGGCAGAGCTTAGGAGCTGAAAGCGGGTCTCTGCAATAGCAGGCCTCCCAACAGGGACCGTTGTCACATTCCCTTAGAGCATGTGTCACGGGCCTGTCATTAGAATTGCTCCTTACAAGACACATCTTGAAGGGTGCCAAATTCATTAGTGTCTACAGTTGAACTTTTCAAACCTTTTTCCTACATTAAACAACACACAGACACACACACGCACATACACGTGCCCATCCACCACCCAGATACACACACACACATTCCACTGGGTCTTGGAGAACAAAGGGAGTCTGAATTTTGCTTGATGTCAATCATAACTTGAGATTAAAGTTGCTGTTTTAAGCATTTGAAAGTTATACTCACCAAACTCATGCTTTCTCTGCCTAAGCTCTGAACTCCAAAAGGATTACTTCATTGGAAAATGCATGCACACATACCATACCAAAATTACGCACACACGCGCACACATCTACACACACACACACACACACACGCGCACACACACACGCACACACCTCAAAAAGATGCTAAAAGTACCTGAATGCATTTTTCTCCCATTTCTATAAATATAGTCTTGTTGCCAGACTATATGCAAAGCTGCTAAGGTTGTACAAAGCTATGGGAAACACAAATCGCTCCCCATAATACCCAAACCGTGTTGACATACCTAGAAAAGTATGTCAGTTGATGTGATTGTGAGCACTCTACCGGGTCCCGCTGGCGGGTTGTTTCAGGCTGAAACCCAACTTGTTTTGTAACAATTACTTATACTGAAATCTCTGGAAAATAATTTCCTTTTTAGCCTATATTTAGCATCTTGCGACAAATGAAACTTATCAATATAATATACCGAATTCCCACTGTGCATATAATATTATACTATTAAAGCTTTACTATTAAAATGTCCTTAATTTAGATGCCATTAACTCAGACGTCGTGATAATTTGGACATACAAGGTGATTCTTTCAAAAATAACATTTATTATTTTTAATGATTATAAAAGCAATTCACGTTTGCAGTGTTGCTCAGAGATACATATAAGTACAAAGGATAAAAATTATCATCACCTAAATCTGACTAGAAAAAATAATTTGTTTAACTTTTGGTATATTCCCATGTATATACTTCATCTTTCCACCTAAAATTGGGATTGTATTGATGCTATTATTTTTAATCCTGGTGTTTTCACAATATGAGCAAGTAATGATTTTTGAAAACGTGTTCCAAGGATTGCACACTATTTCATTTTACTGACTTCCCTAAGGCTAGATATTTGTGGTGTTTCTCCAGTTTTACTTTCATTTATAACACTGAAGTGAGAACTTTTTTTTCTAATTTAGAGAGAGTATGTGTGTGTGAGAGAGAGTGGGGAAGGGGCAGAGGAGGAGGGAGAGAGAGAATCCAAAGCAGGCTCCATGCCGTTCAGCGCAGAGTCCTATGCGGGGCTTGATCTCATAACCCTAGGATCATAACCTGAGCCAAGATCAGAGTCTGACTCCTAATGGACTGAGTCACCTGGGCGCCCCTGAAATGAGGATTCTTAAATGTGAATGCTTGTGAGCATTTCTGATTTTCTTCTGAGAGAAGAGAGCTGTGTTAAGTCCTCACATCTACCACCAGATTGCTTTGCGAATTTGCAACAGGACAAGAGCCCTAGGACTCCACATTCTCTCAAACACACTATTCTTTAATTTTAAATTTGCATACACGAAGAGGGAAATGTGTTACTTCACTGTCTTATATACATTTCTTTCCAGTGAAGATAAATATTTTCCTTATTTATTGTCCTTTGTTTTCTTTTATCATTCATCATAAACTGGTGATTTTTGAATTAAGTTTTACCAGTGCTACATATATTTCTCTATTTTAATTCATTTTTGAAAAGGATTGGGGTGTCTGGATAGCTCAGTTGGTTGAGCATCCAACTCTTGATTTTGGCTCAGGTCGTGATCCCAGGGTTGTGGTATCGAGCCCCACATAGGGCTTGGTGGCACTGAGTATAGAGTCCGCTTAAGATTCTCTCCTTCTGCCCTTCTCCTCTGTTTGTGCATGGACTCTCTCTCTCTATCTCAAAATTTTAAAAAAGGATTTGTAAATTTATAAATTTCCACCAGATCCTTATTTTACCTAAACAAAATTTCTTTTCTGGTACTAAATTTTAATATTTTAGATAGCTAAATATTGTATAACTTCCTTATTTTATTTTTTAGAGCAAAGGTCTTGCCAATCCTAAAAGAACAATCGTGGACTTTGTGTTTTGTTGATTTTTATTCTTATTATTTGGCTCATCTAGAATTATTTTGGAAAGTACGCTTCAGCCTGAGTTTTCTTTCAAATACAGGCATTTGTCTGTATCCTTGATTACATGATCCATTCTTTTGTCAGCAGTTTTTAGGGTATGATGAGTGTGTTGATGTATTACAGTCAACGCTGTGAATTTCTCTGTCATTTCTTATGTCGGTACCTCACTGATTTAAGTAGTAAAGCTTGGTAACTGTGTTTTATATCATCTAGGATGGCAAGTACCATAATTAGTACTTTTTCTGTACAAAGGGAATTTCAAGGTGAAGTTGAGAACAACACTGTCCATTCGAAAAATTTCTGAGATTTTGATTGGTATCTGAATAGAAAACTTAGATATACTTGGGAAAATTTAACATCTTTATAATATTTGCTCTTTCCATCTAGGAATATGGATGATTCTAAATTCACTAAAATCTTCATTTATTTTCTCTCAGGAAGTACTTACTGTTTTCTTCAAGTAATTTCCATATCTGTTACTACAGACTTTTTATACAGCTGTGGATTTAAAACATTTTTATTATATTGTCCTTAAATTCTTAAAGGTTTCTCATTGATTATCTTGTGTTTTCATGTTTATATTCATGTCATGTGCAAATGATAAATTTTTCATCTTTGTTTCTAATTAGTACATCAGTATTTCAGTTCTCTGTATTACTGCTATGACCAGGGCTTCCAGAATATCATTTAATGAAGATAACTTGCAAGCTTGTTCATTTCTCATCCAATGATTGGTTTAAAACCCCTGTCTTTTATTAAATTTTTAAAATTTCCTTTGCATTCCTGGTTTTGTAAGAGGTTTTTCCCCCTTTGGAATTAGGGTTTATTTTTATTGTTTATCTTTCAAGATCATTTTTTTTTCTTATTGATCTGCTGAGGTGATATATTAACAGATTTTCTAAAACAAAAACAACTCTTTATTCTTAGCACAAGCCGTGATTGGTTGTGGAGGATTATTCTTTTAATGTATTCTACCTTTGAATTATGTCGAGGGCCAGAAGTCAAAACACCATTGTAACCAGAGATCTCTCAAAATATGTAGTTTATTTTGAGCAGAATTTTAAAAAGTAAATGATGTAACTTGCTATTTTAAAGTTTAGAGAAAACATTTAATATAGCCCTGTTGTGACATTATTTATTTTCATTTAACATACTTTATTCAACTAAGTAGTGTAAGTTTGTGTTAGTTTAGTACAATATTTACAAATATAGTTGACATTTGGGAAATTCTCCAATTTCAGGAAAGACTGTTTCAAATTAGCAAGGTTTTGGTACACTACCAAGAATGAAAACCAAAATCTCTGAAGGTGGGTTATCATTTCTCACTACCGATGGACCAGATATGTTAAAGTTTCCAGCCACCTTTGATGCCTGGTTTTTGCAATCAAGAGTTTCGATAACCTTGCCAATCTTAATTTCTTTCATTAACACCATGAAGCCTGTTTCAAGTTGTTGAATCAAATGGAGATGTCGGGATTCAAAAACTAAAGATCATCATTGCCAAGAAGTCTGTCCATGGCTGACCTTCAGAAAAATCAGTGACTTTTTGGGGCGCCTGGGTGGCTTAGTCAGTTAAGCGTCTGACTTTTGCTTAGGTCATGATCTCACGGTTCGTGGGTTCGAGCCCCGCATCGGGCTCTGTGCTGACTGCCAGCTGGGAGCCTAGAGCCTATTTCAGAGAGTCTGTATCTCCCTCTCTCTCTGACCCGCCCCTGCTCACGCTGTCTCTCTCTCTCTCTCTCCTAGAAATAAATAAAAATATTTAAAAAAAAAAAAAAGAAAATCAGTGACTTTTTGCTTCTTTCCATGAACACACTTTATTCACTTCTACAGCATTCTCTTGTCATTTCCATAAGTTACCCCTTGGATTTCTGCTTTCCTACTGCTGCTAAAAGTCCTTAAGGCAGGGGACCTTCTGTGGGTGCAGTGCCCATTAATAAACTTATACGTAGCATTAGGGATGCATGAACACTGAGGTTCTGACTGCTAACTCATCACACGCATTACTTCCAGCCAGTTCGGCCATGCTGCAGTGCAGCAGACATGGAGCTATCAGCTGAATCACCCATTACCACTGTGCCCTGGTCATGTTAAGTATGGTGCAAACTTCTTGAATTCATTCATTCAATTCAATTCAATTTTTAAAAAAATCACCCAGAAGCTGTCATGTGCATGGGACCATACTACAGCATGAAGAAACACAGTCTGTGTATATGAGACTCCTTTCTCCTTTGTAGGTTAATTAAAATTTTAATTTCCACTAATCGGATATCAATATCTAAGTAATCTAAATACTTTTATAACTACTTAAAAATCACCCATCATGCTTTTTCTACTTTTAATGTGATACATTTTTTATCACCTAAAACCCTATAAAATTATAAAGTAAGAGTAGGAAGATGCAGTAAGGCAGATAAATCTTTACGAGATTAATCAGACTCACATTAAACTTGACTGTGTTGATATTATAAAGTATCTTTATTAGATTTTAGAGGAGAAAAAATACTCTCTTGGTACTTTGACCTATCTCAGATTCTAGCAAATTAGATGGAAATTAATCTTCTTAATTTTTCTCTTTTTCATAGTTTGAAATATAGAGAATATATTTTATATGTTTTTAAGGTTTATAGTAAACAAATTCCACTGTTATTACAGGTACATGGAAATGAAGAAAAGTGGCGATTAATCAATTACCTATGAAAGGTTTAGAAGTTCCATCTGGAGCAAAAAAATATATATAAATATATATGTATATGTATATCATATATATATATATATATATATATGATTAAAATCCCCTCTCCAATGCTGTTCTGCTTCTATATTTTGACCTCAATGTAGAAACTATGTTAACCAGAATTTTTAGATGGTAAATTCACAAATTTCCTGGGCCAGGCAGGAGGGGGGCAGTTTGGAGGATTCCAGACTTCCCCAGCAAACACAGCCTGCATGCTTCCTCTGTGGTTTGACAGGATAAGGCCAATGCCCATTGGCTCCCCAGGTAAAGGGGCTCGCACCACCAGTGCGGCCATCGTTTGGGCAGGACTGAGACTCAGCCTCGTGACTACACATTCATATGTGTTTGGAGAGGTGAAGGAAAGGAGAAGGGCAGGCAGATGGTGACTCTGGGCTTTCAGACTGGAAAGAAAGCTCCAACTATTTTCTATATTGCGATAACAGCCAGGAGCAAGGGTTAAAGGCGGCTGCTGCTCAAACTCACCAGAAACAGTTTCCAGCATGAACCAAAGTCCCACACACCGCATCAAAATCCTCACAAAAGGAAACTTGTAAAAGATGATTACCAAGCACATACATGAAGACAATGTGTCCTTTGTGATCAATTAGAGTACAAGAATAGTCTGTAGTGGGGCGTCTTACAAAAGCCCTTTCTTCTCAGTACTTTATAAAAGGCAGATCTATCAAACTTTGGATAATGCATTGCCATGCTGATTTAATTGTCAATTACATATCACTTAAGTGTACTTTAATGATCTATATAAAGCCTTATTTTTTTTTTAACCTCTAATAGCTATTAATGGTTGTTAAAGAAAATGAAACCACTTTACTGAAATGTAATGTGGGGGTCTATTAGGAATAAGTTTTCAAAATGATAAAATACTATCACAAGAGTATGAACCCCTGTACATTTTAATATTCCTGAGTAGGTCAACCTTCATTCCGCTGGAAGAACATTTCCTTCAAACTGCACACGATTACAGTTTAAACATCTTCATATGTATTATATGGAGAATAACTTTTACCAAATTGCCAGTCAAATCTTTCTTCCAAAGATGGGGAAGGGCTGGGGGCAACATATTATACTATTACACCTCTTTCCTAAATTTCCCAAGGTTTGCAGTTGTTGGTCATTAGAATAAACTTGGGTGAACACACACACACGCGCGTGCACGCACACACACATACATGTTTTCCTTCATCTCTGCACTTGACCCTATTTGCTGCAAAAATCATTCCAAGGATGAATGAGATCACATGAGAGATATATTTTGTGCTCCTCGCAAGGGCAGACATCTGGTCAATTCTAGGTACAGATGCGCCCCACTTAACACTACAGAAATATTTCTTAAAGGAAGTGTCATTCACATTGATGTATTACAATATTATTTTAAATATACTAGAGGGTCTTACTGATTAAGCAAAATTTGTGGTGAATCCCTTTGAGAGAGAAGAGTTGTTCTGTAAGCAAATCATTCCCTCGTGGATCTGAAAGCCTGAGTCTTCTGAATGGAGTGCCTTTAAAGGGGGATGCGCACGCTGTCCTATTCTAGAAGCTACTGAAAACCATATACTTCATATACTACTGAAAACCATGCTGAAAACGTACCCTTCCCTATCCTCCATGACACCCATTAGACAAGGAGCTATTAGGAATATGAAATTAAATATAATTAGAGTCAGAATAAAACAGCATCAGGCTTATGTCCACATAACCTAAAGTAATTTAGAGACTTTACAATTATCCCTTTAACTTGCAAGTGTAAGACAGTTAAATAAGCCAAATTAGTCAAAGTGAAATACCTATTTTAGATTCTTAGTTTATTTTATTTGGCCGGCTACCTTGATCATATTAAGCAGCTATCAAAACTTTACTTCATTTCATATTTTGTGGCCAGATATCAAGTGTGCTGGAAAGATGGGTTTTGGGTAAGACAGAACTTAGAATACAATTCTGACTCAATGACCTGTAGCTCCTTGAGCAGGTTTCTTATCTGAGCTTATTCACCCATCTGTAAAGCAGGGATGATGCATACCTTCCATGCACTTTGCAAAGATAAAATAATTGAATAGGTGTCAAGGACCTGTCACGTAATAGGCACTTCAAAAGTGTTATTGTTCCTTATCATGATCTCCCCAACCCTGAGGTCTTAAAAAAAAATCAGCAAACTCACATAGATGAGACTTCCAGGCTCAACTTAGTACTTGAGTAACTGAACTCGGAGGTTACGTGCAAATTGAAAACCTGGTTTTGAAATCATTGAGGGCAAGATGCAAAACCTACATTAAAACATATGTATCTTCAAGAGCACCTAGCAGAGCCCTGGGTTTTTACAGACAATAAAAATTGCAGACTGAATTTCCTCGTGTGGCAGAAGAACCACGCTACACAAGCCAACCAGGTAAGCTGCTGGGTCAGGGAGACATGTCAGCTCAAGTACAGGCTACTCGTGAGGGACATGTCCCAAACACCCTTAGTGAATTTCACTATGTGTGTGCATAACGCTATGTGGGAATGCGTGGCGGTATTTCAGTAAAAATGTTAAAAGAACAACATTCAAATGGATCATTAATTTATTTAATATTTTCATCGTGTACAAGCCCATGTGTCTGAATTTATCTTCTGAAAGGCTGGAGAAAACTAGTACTTTGGTGAACATTCCAGGCTAAGAAGCAGCCATCAGGTCGGTGAATGTTTAATAACCCCATTCATACAGCACAACGGCTGGGACCAGAGACTTCTTGGGCATATGATCCTGACATTGTATTTTTGGACAACTGAAATGCATCAATATAGAAGCCGCGTATTCGTGTAAAATTTCCAGCAGGAAAAAGGGAAAGCTCTAGGAAGCCCTAAGAAGTGAAAGTAACTTCAAAAGCAAAATCATTTTAGAAATGGAAGATTTGGGGTAGTTATGAACAAGAATGGGAAAACTGGAAAGTGCTTGATACGTTAATTAGCTTGAAAATAGCTGCGGGGAAAATGTAATACCCCAGGTGCCTGAATGAATGTGCCTCAGGTCATAAAATGAATCTAGTCTGGAGGCGGAACCAACTTCTTTCCTTCAGATCAAAGCTGCAAGTACAAGGTAATAAGAAGGTGTTAGATACACTTTCTTAACATCCTCTGATTCGATGAGGCCCTCTTTCCTGGATCTCACTCTACTTGCTCTGGCCTCCGCTCCTTTCTCTTAGGGTTCTAGCTTGGCGGGGCTGGGCTCGATTCTGCCATTTCTTCAAGCGAACCAGATGTTGCTAGATTAACCTTAAATCTGACCCCAGTAAAGCCAGGGTCATAAATTTCTGTAGCAGGTAATGATTCATTTCAAAGTTAGTTTTGAAGCTAGTTTTCTTTTCTTTTTAAATGTTTATTTTATTCATTTTGGAGAGAGAGCAAGTGAGCAAGCATACGCACAAGTTGGGGAGGGCAGGGGGGGGGGAGAGAGAGAGAGAGAGAGAGAGAATCCGAAGCAAGCTCTGTGCTGTTAGTGCAGAGCCCAACGTGGGGCTCAATCACCCACAAACTGTAAGATCATGACCTGAGCCGAGATCAAGAGTGGGGCGTTCAACCAACTGAAGCCCCCAGGTGCTCCTGGAAGATGGTTTTCTTTTGTCACTTGAGAAATAGAACATTAAAGGCATGCATCTGGAGGGTTCTGGGGCATCCAAAGACCTCCTACACGTTTACCTATTATTTTTGTGTGATCCAAGTACCCCAAATTTGGAAGGTCAGGGTACCAGGAAATAGAGGAGGTGGTCTACAAAGCAGTTAAGAGCAGAGGCTTAAAAACCTGACAGACCAAGGTTTAAATCCTCAGTAACTGCGTGGCTGCTTTTAAGTCTCTGCTTTCTTATTCCTAAGATGAGAATAAGATAATTTTACCTGCTTAATAGAGTAGAGAGGATTAAATGAGGAAATGCATGAAAAGGGCTTGGCACAATGCCTACCACGTAGAAAGTGCACAAAAACGTTAGCTATTCGTATCACTTCTATAATATCCTGGCAGGAAAAGGTGAGGGCAAAATGTAACAAAATCAGTGAGGCCCTAGAAAGGGGACTAGCCATGACCAGCCCTGTTCAAAAACGCTTCTTTTTTCTAAGAGTCTCAGTGAAAATAATGCACTGTGGACAACACACTACTACGTCTATATTTTTGTTAGAGAGCACGTATAGAGACTTGGTCTTTTAAAAATATAGATGTCAACCTGTAAGGTATTTATTAACTTGTGCAAATTACTGTAGGTGTAGATTCTGTAACCCTAGGTATATCAGGCTATATGCGTCCTTATTTCAGCTATTACTTTTTAGTGCTCTCAAAATGCAAGAATAAGGGCTTGCTAAGTGAGTGGTAAAAAGCCAATAAATGCTTTGACAGGTGAGCACAGTTTAGTGAGCTCATTTCCCTCTCAGCCTTTTGACAAATCACATCGTTCTAACGTTTGCACGGACGAAAGAGAAAAAGATCTTCAATTACAGGTATTTTATAGAAGTCTATATAATAAAGTGGAATCCAAATGAGAATAAAGGACAGAAATAAGTGGGAAATACTCATTTATTTAACAATATTTATTGAGCAGCTGATATACACCAGCTCTGGGAATTCAGTTGACATGTCATGATGGCACGGTGGTGCCAATGTGCCACTAACCCATAGCCCTCCTGTGCTAGTAGTTGAGGATTTTGTGACAATGTTTGTTATAAAAATCTATGTGTAGGTATGCACACATTAATATGTGATCCCAGAACAAGTAATGGATAGTGAAATTAGAATTTTTTAAAAAGTAAGGAAGGGCACCTGGGTGGCTCAGTGGGTTAAGCGTTCTACTTTGGCTCAGGTCATGATCTCAAGGTTCGTGAGGTGGAGCCCTGCATTGGGCTCTGTGCTGTCAGTGCAAAGCTTGCTTTAGATCGTCTGTCCTCTCTCTCTCTGGCCCTACCCTGCTTGTGCACTTTCTTTTTCAAAAATCATAAACAACAACAACAAAAATTAAAGGAGGGCAAAGATGATGAAAGGGGGTAGAGTGGGTTAAGGGATATTTCATATATGCTGATAAAGATGGCCTTTCTGCTCTTTGCTGCATCTACTGTGAGAAGGAAGACCATTCTCAGGAAACTGTCGACATTCCAGAAAATGTCAACATCACTGTGAAGGGACGCACTGTTATTGCGAAGAGCCCCAGAGGAACCCCGTGGAGGGTCTTCAGTCACAGAAATGAAGAATTCAGTCTCCTTGGGAAGGAAAAGGGGCTCTGAGTTGACAAGTAGTGAAGAAACAGAAGGAACTGGCTACTGTTTGTACCGTCTGTAGTCACATATAGAATACGGTCAAGGTCATCACACTGGGCTTCCATTACAAGATGAGGTCCATGTACGCTCACTTCCCCATCAACATTGTTACTCAGGAACACGGTTCTCTGCTGAAATCTGAAATTTGTCGGGTGAAAAATACATCCATAGGGTTCAGATAAGGCCAGGTGTTGCTTGTTCAAGCAAGCCCAGAAAGATGAGTTCTTTTTTATTTTAAGTGTTTTTTATTTATTTTTGAGAGAGGGAGAGAGCATGAGCAGAGGATTGCAGAGAGAGGGAGACACAGAATGCAACGTAGGCTCCAGGCTCTGAGCTGTCAGCACAGAGCCTGAGGCGGTTCATGAACTGTGAGATCTTGACCTGAGCTTAAGTCGGACACTTAACAAACTGAGCCACCCAGGTGCCCCACAGATGAGTTAATTCTTGAAGAAAATGACGTTTAACTTGTATCAAACTCAGCTGCTTGGATTCAGCAAGCTACGAAGCTAAAAACAAGGATATCAGCGATGCTGGGGGTGGTGTCTCGATTTCTGGAAAAGGAACAGTTCAGTGGGCTGACGATTAAGATCTACGGTGGCCAGCTACAGAAACAGCAAGATGCTGGCTGACTTTTCAGACTTATTTGTGATATTTTAAAGATAAAATAAAAGTTGTATCGATTTGGGGGAAGAAAAAAAAAGGCGGCCTTTCTGAGGGGGTGATATCAGAGCAGACTTGTGTGTGTGTGCTTGTTGGGCGCGGGAGGGAGGGAGGAAAGGACAGCTTTTGTGTCACCAGGAACATATTCCAGTCAGGGCAAGAGCCAGTGGGGGCTCTGAGGCAGGACCCGGTTGGGTTTTGCGGACCGGTGAGGAGGCCAGCACAACTGAGCAAATCTGCGGAGGGCGGTGTGGTAGCTGCGAGGGCGAGGCTGCAGAGAATGTGGGCCTTGTAGGCGACAGCGAGAACAGAGAGATACCGGGGCCTCAGATCCAAGAAGGCCTTTGAAGATAATATTCTTTATAAAATAAGATGGATACCATCTTGGGAGGGAAGAGAGAGAAAGGCACAGCTTCTTTTAAATAAACAGACCCATCTGTAAAGATAAAACTCTATGATTTGGGAAGAGAAACTCTAAAGCACAACAAAATAGGGCACCAGCACAGCCACTGAAAGGGCTAGAAAATAAAACTGAACCAAGGGTTCACATCATCCCACGTGTCTACTGCCTGTTCTTTTGATGTCCTGTCCATGAAATCATAGCAAAGGCCGATGTAACAAAGTGTCTCCCACCCCATATCTTCTTCTAGAAGTTTTGCCATTTAAGGTGCTACGTTTATGTCTTTAATCCATTTTAGATTATTGACTTTTGTGTGTTGTGCAAGACAAGGAAACTACAGAGTGAAAAAGGAACGTAGGGAATGGGAGAAAATAGTTGCAAATCATGTATCTGATAAGGAGCTAATTTCTAAATGACATTAACAACTCCTACAGCTCATCAGAAAAAAACATCAAACCAAACCAAAAGAAAACAACAACAGTAGCAAAAAATCAACTAACAACTAGATTTAAAAATGGGCCAACAGTGTGAACAGGCACTTCTCCAAAGATAACATACAGATGGCCAACAGGTACAGGAAAAGATGCTCAATGACACCAGTCATCAGAGAAATGCAAATCAAAACCACAATGCGGTATCACCTTACACTTTTTAAGGTGGCTATTATTTAAAAAAGAAAAAGGCAGTAAGTAATGGCAAAGATGCGGAGAAACTGGAACGCTGTACAGCAGATGAGAAGGCAAAAATGCACAGCTGTTATGGAAAAACAGTAAGGGGGTTCCTCAAAAAATGAAAAATAAAACTACCACGGGATCCAGCAATCCCCTTCTGTGTACATATTCCAAACGAATTGAGATCAGGATGTTAAAAAGACATGTGCCCTCCCCTCATGTTCACAGTAGCAGTATTCACAATGGCCTTGACATGGAAACAATATAAGTGTCCACTTATAGATGAGTGCACACACATGCACACATATACACATACTCACAGTGGAATATTATTCACCCTTAAAGGAAGAATCCTTCAATATTCGACAACATGGATGAACCTTGAGGGCATTATGCTCAGCGAAATAAGCCAGTCACAGAAGGACAAGTACTGCCAAGCTCTACTTACACAAGGTCTCTAAAATACCCAAACTCATAAAAGAAAAGAGCAGAATGGTGTTTGCCAGGGACCTGAGGGTGGTGGGGGGTGGGGTGGGAGGGAAGAGGAAATCTAATTGCTAAATTACGGGCATAAAGTTTCAGTTATGCAAGATGAGTAACTCCCAGAGATCTGCGGTACAACACTGCCTACAGTCAACAATACCGCATTGTACTCTTAAAAATCGGTCAAGTGTAATCTGTAATTGCTCCTCTGTTATTGTTCTCTGATGTTTGAAGTGATTGTAATTTCTCATTGTCTTCTTGCATTTTTCTCTTTTCTCTGTTTTCAGCAATTTATCACAGGAAAAAAAGTCAGCTGTCTTTTAACTGAATTAAGGGGCCTAGAGTCCTGGTTTGCCTAGTGTCAATTTAACACTCTCTACCTTCTTTATCACCTTTCACTTTGCCTCTACAAGTGCTATAAACATTCTCTCTAAAAACAATGCCCTTTGGCTTTCTCTTTTTCTTTTTTCCCCCAATGTTTGTTTATTTTTGAGGCAGAGCATGTGAGCGGGGAAAGTGCAAGGTGGGGGGTCGGGGGTGGGACAGATGATTCAAGGCGGGCTCCATGGTAACAGCAAAGAGCCCAATGCAGAACTCGAACTTGAGAACCATGAGATCACCACCTGGGCCAAAGCTGGACATTCAACCAGATGGGCCACCCAGGACCCCCTTTGGGTTTCTTAAAACCAGCATGATAACAACCAAAAAATGTATTTTTATCAAAAAGGGACTGGAGACATAGTTATTAAAAACTCTGCAATTACAGAATTTTCCTCCTTCAGTGTATTACTATCCAAAGTGCATTTCCCCCCCCCGCCATTTCACAAGTTTGGCCAATCATGGCCTCCTGCTCTTACAAGCATCATAAAGTTTGATTTGGTCTTTGGCGGAAGCACTCTGCAAATTGTAAGGTTATAATCCAATGGGATTTTCATTTTGATTGTCATTATCATTACTGATTATTTAAGCAATTCCCACGATGTTCTGCTATCACGCCTTCTTGGATTTACAATTTGAAGTTTGCTTATCAGTGGCTTTCGGGGCCTCATCTTAATCTGGACAGTTGGAAGGCATGTGTCTGGATCTGAGAGAACAGAAATGATACCACTCACTGTAGGCAAAAGGAGGGTGTGCTGGAGGGGCCACAAATACACTGCATCTCAGTCTTTCTTTCCTCTCAGGCTTCTGTGTTTCAATCACTTTTTCTCCTGGAAAACGCTGGCCAAACCTGGGGCCAGAGAGTAAACAACAGAATCTCAAGGGCAGAGAACTGACTGGACTTTGAATTTGGAATATAGTTTCCAGGGTTTGGGACCCAAGAAGCCTGGAGTCCTAGCAATGGGCTATGAGGGAAGCACCGGCTGAGTCCTGTGAAGGACCCCAATCTGTCTGGTTACTGGCTTCTCAAAGGGTATGAAATATGCTTATGTAAGACACTCCTTGCTCCTGAATACTTGTTAATTTCCCTCATATACATCAGTAACACTGATACTGTTTGGACGCTGGGCTTTACAGCTATCCCTTTCTGTTTTCATAACTTGTTCTCCTCTCTCCATATTCAGTTTCCAGGCTCAGGGTAACAGCCCAAAACATAATCAGTAGCTGTCAAGTCTGGCCAATTTCTTCCTGCCCACTGCTTCTTAGACAATGGGTAGATACGGTTCTGGTATCCCATTCATAAGCTACGATAATATTCCAAATTGTTTTTATTGCAATCTGGGCGCATATGGTACAATTTTGAGTTCTAATTCAGTCAATTACTCTGGATGCTGGTCAACCTGGAGCTGTCATTCTCCTACGCCTTTATGTCTTGAAAATACACAAATCACCTCAGAGACGTACGTGCTATAAGGAATGCTTCTGGCCTTGCCTTCTTAATTTGCCACCAATTGAGGTCATCAACAAAAACAGAAACAAAAAATCTTGAGCTTTTTAAAAAAGAAGCAACTCATGGTCTGATTACCATTTGATTGTTCGCACCGCCCCACCCCCCCACCCCCCCAGCCCTGGCCCCAACACTAAAATGATCAGAACTGCAAGAAGGTAGTAAAATGGTTAAGCTATTAGAGACATGGGTTTTGCCAAGCATCAGGCTAAGATAAGGTATTTGGTTTCTGAATAACTGAACAATGGTGTAAAACCCGTGTCTTGGGAAGTCTGGCAATGTTTGGAGAGCAGCTGTTTTGATTTTTGAATCATGTAATTTCAATATGAGCCAAGTGTGAGGATTTCACAGAAACATTTTTGTAAATCTATGGTCACCTTTAAAAAAGAATCATCTGATGTACTACCTTTCTCTGAAAGAAAAAAAAAAAACACCGTTATACCTCCCTTAGTACATTTATTTCCATGAAATAGCAAAATAGCTGTTAACATTTCCTGAGCATTCACTGCACACCACGCACTGGTTTTAACTCTCTGGAGCTAAGACATTTATTCCTCACAATAATCCTAGGAGATGGAGAGGACCACTGACATTCCCATTTTACGGAGGGAGCATCTGAGCCTTGAGGAGTCAGACTTCCTGCATGTTCACAGCCATATAGCTATGCAACGGTGGACGCAGAATTCGAGCTGAATCCCATCCCAGGGCACCCAGCAGTGAGCCGCCAAGGAGACAAGGATGTACCTGAATAAGCCCAGGGAAGACAATGCACAAGACTCTTCCATTTCCCTTTTAAAAACTTGCAAAGTCCCCCCCCCACCCCACCGCCAATTTTGGAAGGGGATGACATTCAGAAAATGCTTTCTTTCCATTTCTGTGCTTCAGAGTATCTAAATGGACTCACTCCTCATCTTTAAAATTTGTACATTTCACACCAGGAAAGACAGAGAAGGGAACATTTTATTCCCAAGTGACATTCTGGGTTTAACTATCCTTTGCAACAGTTTTGTTTTGAAAGATCTCTGTGGCTGCATATGAACCAGCCAGATGTCAACGATGAGTCTACCATGTACAATATTCCCCAGAGACTAAAAATACTCCTTGCTGATATAGGATCTGGAAATACCACACAAACGCTTCGGACCTGATGCATCACTAAGTGTCTGTACAAACGCCTCTGAAACAACAGATGTTCCGGGCCCCTGCTGTTCCCTTAGAATAACAAAATGGCTTGTGGGGGAGTTGAAGTTCCCCCTCACTTTTCCACAACAGTTTCAGGAAGAACCAATGACTTTTCATACTCATTTCAACTTCCGAGAGAAGCGGTAGACACTGTGCAGGTCCCGGGATCCACCTGTGGCTACCGGCAGGTTTCTGCAGGTGCTTGCCCGTGGGAAGCTGTCAAGAGTCGGTCCAAATCAGGGCAATGCTCCTGACAGAAGAAAATTAAGCAGCGGGAACTTTTTAGGTACCAGAATGTCTTTCCGGGACACAGATATGTAGGTGGAATCTGCACTCAAAAATAACTCCGTGATGGGAACAGCAGAAAAGGCTGTCGCTGCTCACGCAGCTGGAAGAACAGTTACCTGGAAAACACGTGGTGAATGATGAGGACTGACATACATGACGGGGCCCAGAGAGGGACCCAGGGTTGTGAACAAGCAGCATTTTGAGTTCCCTCAAGGGAAGAGGGGAAACTTCTAAAACTCAAATCCTAAAAGGCGAGGGAAAATGGCATTCTGCATAAGTAGATTGGCAACAATGATCTGCATCACAAGGTTTGCCATCATGTCGATGATCATCAGTACCTCCTGCCCACAGTGTTCTGAAATCTCCAGAGTCCTGCTAGGTCCTTGTGTCATTTGAGCAATTAGGAAGCTGGGACTAGAAAGTGGAACCAGGTCTTGAACCCAGAAAAGGGAACAGAAAAAAAAAACAGAACAAAATGAAAGGCAATTTCCAGTTCTCCTCCCTGAAACTAAAGACATGAGAAAAGACCAGGGTAAAATCGCTTAAAATAAGAGGATTCATCAAGCCTGACTTGAGACAAGACACGTTCATTTCACAAAGATAAAAGCAGATACAAACTGTGTCTGAGGCACAGGCCGGTGATGCTCGGAGGAAGTGCTAGATCTCGGTCAGAAGACACAGGTTCTAGACTTGGCTCAGTAAATTACCAACCATGTCACCTAGAGCACGTCATTTACCATACCCAGCCCACTCTTCTTTATCTGAGAAACAACAGTAAAGGGATCTGCCTTCTGGTGTCTATCCATCTGCATTTATGGTATTGCTTGGTATTAAGGAAGCATGCAAAAATGTCAGCTTAAAATGATAATCAGATTCTTCTTAGTTGATCCCTTATAAATGTTTTTCAGGATAACAAATTCAAGTTGAAGAGCTCCATCAGTCAGATGTTGTTCCTAACCTCCAAGGAAGGAAAACTAAACTGAAGTGGTCAGTCTGTGGACCTAGCATTAGAAACGAGGTCTTCCAATTTCTCATACGTGCATCTTTACACTAGGGGAAAGACACCATTTAAATAACGTATCCCAAGTCACACAGGTAGAAAAGAGGAGAGTGTCAGCCTTGTGCTACATGTTTTATTACCCAGGAACGCTAAAAATCACTGGCTTTCTTCTCCCACCTCTACCTACTGTTGATTCCAAGTGACTAACGCTCATTTTCTGGTAAATACCTAGTGTTCTGCCAATATAGGAAGATAAATTTTTGAGAAGGACCTCTGCAAAATTGCTATGTGCTTTCCTTTATGTTAAAAATAGAAGTTCAATTCTATATCATGAACTGAAAATTTCAGTCTTGGTTCATGAGAACTTGATGAGGCAGGACCCAATGTTTTTTTAAGATGGTCTATTCAATTTACTTACTGTAGTTGAGAGGTGGGACTAGAGAAAAGAGCATCTCTTCTTTCACTCCTGCTAAATTGCTGTGTATAATCCCATAGCCAGAGGGCACAGCTTAATGCACTAAGCTTCAGGTTTGCTATGCCTAGGCTGCTTAAAGCCCTAAGTTCAAATCCCAGAAGAGTCTGCATGACTCCTCGTCTCCTTGAGTTTGATCAATTACATTTCATAGATTTTTATTATGTGAGAGACTCAAATAAGGCTTTATAACTCAAATCCGGTTTATCTTATGGAGACTCTAAATACCTTGTACTTTATATTTATCTAAATACTGAGTTTCAGGCTTACTGTCTTTTAACACCTTCCTAGCACTTAGAGAGGAAATTGTGTGAAAACTTTTAATTAGGATGAGAGTATCTGGGTGGAATCATGAGCTATATAATTTGTATATGCAATCTTCCAGTACTGGTAAGGGAATGGGCGTAGGAGATCCAGTCCATGAAGCAGAGACAAATCCAACATAGCATGTGATAGTAACCGCCATTTATGGGACGGCCACTGTGTACTCAGCATTTACTGTGAACTATCTCATTCAATCCTCATGGCTCCCCTATAAGGTAGATATTTTCATGCCTAGTTTACACGGAACTCCAAATGCTCTGTCCAAAACCATATGAGCTGAAACAGGAGAACAGGATTTAAACCCTGGTTTATCTGATCCCAGGTCTATGATATTCCATGTATGTACACCCTACAGTCACTGCACATCTACCTAGAAAATAACAACAAAGTATGTGGAAGGCACCCAAAATGGAGTTGTAAAGTGAGAGCCCAAGCCAGGAAGGCAGCAGGACCCAAGGACTCAAGAAAGAAACCTGGGTCAAACCGTCATCATTTTGTATCAAAACCGTCTTGAAGGAACTAGCCACAGATCTTCCCACTGCTGGCATGCCTTCTCCACATGGTGAGTAGGCAGGTTTATGGGCATGGTCTCCAGAAGAGGCCAGCGTGGGTGGGTGCCAGGGTGCAATGCCCTTTAAAAATGTCACAGGCAAAGTTCTTACACTCTGTGGAATGTACACTCTGCTGACATGGCATGGTACAGAGAGCCGGGGCTCCAGAAGTCATACCCCATATATGAGTACGTTCTATTATCTTCTTCTCTGTCTAGTCCTCTCCCTGGGTTTCTGTATTCTTTGCTATTAAAAAAAACTTACCATCCTCTGTTCATAGCCTTCCATCACATGACCAACCTGTAGTGACAATCTCAGAGGGCTGACTGAATCAGGGGTGAAGCACAGGCAAAATGGACCATGCCCCATGTTTTCTGGTGAGAGTGATTCAATGGGTGCCACTAGTTTCCGACCGTACAGTCAGGAACAGGAACAGATCAAAAATGAGGGGTGCGAGTGGCAATGATCATATCAAGTTGCGGCATGTTAGATCTGAATTGCTTGAGGATCATCCAGGGGAGACGGAGAGGGGAAAATTGGATATATGAGTCTCAAGTACATGGGAAGTTTGGAAGTGAGATCTAGACTGGAGATCACGGATATCCAGGAGATCTGTCAAACGACAGAGGATGAACTCATCCAAAGCGAGATATATAAAAGGAAGAGTAATGGGTCGAAGCAGAATACTGGGAAATACGAGAAAGAGAGATGGAGAGATATGGACAGAAAGGAGCATTAGGAGGGCAGCCATAGAAATCAGAGAACCAGGAGAGAACAGCGATGGGGAGTCAAGTTTAAAGAGCAGCATTTCTCAAAGGGTGTTTCTAGTTTTAGAGTAAGATAAGCCTTACAGATTAAAATAAAACTGCCTTGCTAATTTGTATCGTGAATCTTTAAAGAGGATTATAGAGAGAGAGCTTTCTAAAAATATCTGACCACAGAGCTCTTCATTTTTACATAAAACCTACTCACATCCCTCAAAATGAAGGTTCCCTAGAGCACGCTTTGGGAAAATCAAGAGCGAGTTTCCCTAAACAACAAATTGTGACATCAGTGCACACCAAGGGCCGATATAGGAGTATTCGATAAGGGTGACATTTTGATAATTGGCAAGCCATTGATTACCTTTATCAGAGCAGCTTTAGTGAAGCCATAACGACAGAGGCGAGACAGCAAAGGATGAATAAATAAGAAGTGAGGATGTGAAAACAGGGCATGTTGATTACACTGTCAAGAGACTTGGGTTTGAACGGCAAGACACAGGGATAGGAACTAGAGGGTGTAGCTTCAACAGGACATTTCACGATGGAAGAGCTTATGCAACTGTATAGGCTGGGAGGAAAAACCAGAGAGGGAGAAAAGCCAAAAACTATGTGGTGTGAATGAGTAGAAAGGGGAGGTGTGGGGACAAGGCACCGAAGACACGGGGCAGGAACCAGAGTGGGGGAGGGAGTCTGGAGTGTGCACATACAAATAACATAGCCCACTATGAGGATCAGAGGAGGAGGAGCCCAGGGCTGACGGAAAGGACTGGGCAAGGCTCTGTGCAAGAGGCAGCCTTTGACCTGGGCCTGGAAGGAGCAGGAAAGAAGCAGAGAAGAGAGGCATGCTGGAAATGCAAGCCATTCCATAGGGCCAGGAGCCAGAAGAAGAGGCATGGAGGCGCTAAAGAACAGAGGGTCCTGGGGCGCCTGGGTGGCTCAGTAAAGCATCCGACTTCAGCTCAAGTCATGATCTTGCAGTTGGTGGGTTCGAGCCCCACATCGGGCTCTGTGCGGACAGCTCAGAGCCTGAAACCTGCTGTAGATTCTGTGTCTCCTTCTCTCTGCCCTTTCCTTGTCTGTGCGCTTGCTTGCTTGCTCTCTCTTGCTCACTAGCTCTCTCAAAAATAAATAAATATATATATTGTAAAAAAAGGACAGAGTGTGCCCAAGAAAAGACATTCTAGGAATCTCAGGCCTCTTCATTCTTAGCTACTTCCCTTTTCCTTTGATGTTCCTGATTCCGTGGGAGAGGATGTCTAATTGACCATAGGACCCTTAACAATGACGTGCTCACCCATCTGTTGATTTGAAGTTTGGGGCCCTATTTTATGATTTGATACCCGACATCTAAAGTTACATAACCCAGTTTCTATTAAAAAGAAAAAGAGAGTAAAGAAACACACAGTTTTACTTTTGGTGGGGGTGAAGGGTGTAAATAGACGAATGAAGCCAAAACAAACCAAAATCTTGTGAGTAAAAAAATTACATGTTCATTTTGCTAATCTGGAACTAAGAGTTCAGCCAAGCGATTTATGCAAGACCGGTATCTGGAAAGAGAAGTGTGTAATAGATCTGAACAAGATCATATTTTCCACCTTGTTGGAACTACATCTTTTTCTAGACAAGAAAATGGGAGTTGTTCTTGTGATTACTGTTTACCACTTACAAGCATGAAATAATCAGTATTTTTGGTAATCGCTTTAAAAACAATGATTTTAAAAGGTTTTCTTGCCTGTGCGATTCAAAGCAAGAACTCACTAAGTTATCTCTTATTTTTGGAGAAAGTGTGAATACCGGCGCTTGGACATATTCAGAAGACATTTCTGCAAAACATTTTTGTTCTATGCAGACTGCATGAACAGAAGCTTCTCAGCTGTTTTTCCTCTGTAACATCTCAACTCTTCAGCTAAAATCATGTTAAAAAGCAACAAATGGAGATTATTCCATTCTAAAGATGTAGTTTTAATCGGAAGCCTGCCCCACTCAGTTGCTCAAGGAAGCCTCCTTATTAGTCTTTGTCGCTTCTGGGGAAGCTGTCCCCCATCCCAAACAAGTATTTAAACAATTATTAAGAGGCAGATCGGTAACCTAAGACACCAGCATCACCAACATCCTATTGAAAACAGGACCATTAAATGTACATATCTTTAATTACCATAGACAATTAAGCTTATCTGAGGATAAACATCTCCATTTCTATGGGGAAGCTTGTATAAATAGACCTCAAGTCACTGCACATTACTTCAGCGCCTAACTAGGGAATGCATCTGGAAGTGATATGTATTCTGAGGCAAAGGACTATTGAGGCTATTCCTTTTTGTATAGTGGGTTAGTGGATATAGAACTGTGTGTGCGTGTGTGTGCGCGCACACGTGTGTGTGTGCGCGTGTGTATACGCAGGAGACAGAGGCAGACACAAAGCCCAAGTAATACTGCATGTGTTTGTGTAGGTGTAGCAAAATTGGAAGGTTTGTAGTTTGCTTATTATCATGTAAACTAAAGGGAGAGACTGGTTGATCTACATGCAATTATTTGCTCTACTTAATGGCCAAATCTCCATATTGCATAAGAAAATGCACCTTCCTCAAATCCTGAAGCCCTGTGAGTCACAGTCCTTAGAGACAACTCATTGTTCCTGTGTCCCCTTAATGCCCACCCTAGCCTATGACTTCCTGGAATTCAGCCCATGCCTTTTGGGGACTGCCCAAGTCCTACATTTTGAAAAAAAAAATTTTTTAAACTTACTTATTTTTGACAGAGAGACAGAGCATGAGCAGGGAAGGGGCAGAGAGAGATAGAGACACAGAAACTGAAGCAGGCTCCAGGATGCAGGACCTGAACTCACAAGCTGCGAGATCACGGCCTGAGCCAAAGTTGGACGCTTAACCGACTGAGCCGCCCAGGCACCCATAGTCCCTCCCCCATTTTGAAACTGCCCCTGGATACTTTTATCATGATCATACCCCTGACTCTGCCTGTTTTGCTTCTCAGAGAAACCAAAGTCTTTGTTAATCCCATTTTTGTGATATTGGGGTCAGTTAAAGCATTTCCATTCTGAAGAAGAAAAAAAAGTCTTTTAGACCTTATAGTCTTTGCCACATTATTAATTTTAACTCCAATAATTAGAAGTGTATCTCTTTAACCATCACAAAGATAAATTTTATCAGTACTCATAAAGGTCTGCCTGACCTTTAGATTGGATTCTTTACCAAGAAAATATTGAACATTAAGCAATTATCCAACTCTGATGACTGAATGTCTTTTACCACTTTTTTTAAATTAAAATTTTTTTTAAATTTGAGAGAGAGAGAGAACACATGAGTGGGGGAGAGGAGAAGAGGTAGGAGGTTGGGGGAGAGGGAGACAGAGAGAGAGAGAGAATCCCAAGCAGATTTCATGGTCAGAGAGCCCAAGACGGGGCTCAATCCCACGACCCTGGGCGGAAGTCAAGAGTTGGACCCTCAACCGACTCAGCCACCCGAGCACCCTCTTTTACCATTTTTTAAGCAAACTCCATTGATATGGTGACATTTTTGTTACCCAGTATTTTCAGCCTAAGAGAGAGCAGTGAGAAACAGCACATGCGCATGCAGCAGCAAGCTAAGACAAGCCTGTCCCTGGGGCACCCCCACCTCTTACAAATAGCATGAAGTATATAGTACTGGTTGGGGTTTTGAAGTCCTAACTCCTCATTTCTCCATTTTGACATCATAAGGGACACAAAGCAAATTATTTACATAGTTTAAAATGCAGCCTGATAAATGTATATATGTATATTTAACTTTGGGAACATCACTAGGTGGCAGCTGGTATTCTGAACATCACTATGCATTCCACCCAGTGCAATGGAATACAGATTATTTATAAAATGAAAAATTAGGTGCTCCACATTTAAAGGCCAAGATTTTTTTTCTAGGTCAAAAGAATGAAAGTTTTAGCAATCTTAAAAAAAAAAAAAAAAGGATGCATTGCCAATTCTTGCTTATTAAGCAGCAATGATTAAGTTGGTGCTTTTCCCAGAACCTCCCATCCCCCCACCTCTGGCGACAACACTATGGCCTTTCCTTGCCCCTTCATTGAGCACTAGGAGACAAGTGAGACCACGGCAGTTCATTTTTATTTCTCTTACCAGCTCTTACTACCACTCCAGAGGGACACATAAGCTGAGACTATAAGGTTAAAGTAAAATTTTCAGATCATGGTGGATTTAATGACCTACGCTCTCTACTGTCTAAGTACTAAAGATAATGAAGCATTTTTCTCCTTTGACTTTAATAACCAGTATCAGACCAAAGCACAACTGTCACATTTACCTAAGACATTGGCTATTGGTCTATGCGTACGACACCCACCTTCCCAGAATACTCCAAATATGGGAGGCATAATTGCCCAAGGGTCCCAGCTGCTGTGTTCTGAAGTCACAAGCTCAACTGCCTCAGGTCACGCTCCCCGTGGGCTGCTCCCAGCAACTGAGTGGACACAGAGGGGATGTTATTGTAACCCTGTTCCTGGGAGACACAGGACAGCCCTCATTCATGGACTCCCCTGGAATCCTGGTCAGGCCGCACTTGGGTCTGGAAACTTCTATCTAGTCCCTCTCTCCAGACTGCACTGTATGTCTGACCACTCCCCCAGCCTTTTCCAGTTCCTTCTCTATTTTCTCTCACAGACATTTCGCCCAATTAAATCCTCACACATTTATTTCCCTCTTGGTGCCTACTTCTCAAAATAGCAAAACTCGAACATACCATAATTCTCCATGAAATCAGGTGTAGGAAAGAATGAATCAGTAATCAATGAAATCCATTCAGGCATTACACTGTGTGTGTGTGTGTGTGTGTGTGTGTGTGTGTGTGTGTGTGTGTGTGTGTTTACTCAGGAATTCCACGGTTCACAAATGGCCAATGGCCAACTCAGAATAGCTGTCTGGCTCACTCCAAACAATACCCATCAGGTGGCTAGAGGAATTTCTTTTTCCTTCAGATCTGACAAGGATTACTTCCTTCCATTTCTTCCTATTCCCTATCCTTCAATGATAGAGAACCTTCTGTTAGCTGGGATCCAGTGTGGGTTCTGAGGCAGCCCATGCAGTGGCACAGGGCTACAGGGCTAATGGCTAACTTCATGCTGCATTGAAGCTATCCTGATCCTGTTTCTGGTCACCTGGGGTTGTCTACCCATTTTCTCAAGTCTCTATTCCCAGACACACTTTCCTTTCTCAATATAGAACACCCGCTTAGCTCCAGGCACTTTGGAATTTCCCCTAAAAAGCAGGTGAATGGCTGTCCTGAAAAACATCTCCATGTGCTGTAAGTCCTTTGTAAAACCTGAACAACAAAAGGAAAGGGGAGGATTAGGGTATAGTAGGAAGCCTACAGGAGAGGGTGAGAGACAAAGCAGAGCTGAAGTTGATTGTGGCTGCAATATCTAAGTAAGCTTGTCCATTGCTGGAAGAAAGAGGGGACTTATGAAAAAGAAGACCGGAAGTAGCCTCAGTGGTTTATACCACATGATATGCAGCTCTCCCTGAATGCTTCAGCCCTATTGTGCTTTGCCATGACCAGCCATGGGAGAAAGACACATCAGTCTCACTCATCACTGTCTGGCTGACAAAAAGGGGAGTGCAAATGGAATCTCAGTGACCTTCAGGGGGTGGGCGGTAGCCCCATAATACTGCGTGGTGGACAACATCCCAACGTGCCAATGAAAGTTCAATACATCCAACATAGAACTTCCATCTCCTCCCTCCCTGGTCTCCTTTCTGGGAACCCTATTCAGTTGGTGGTGATTTGTATCACTCTGAGTCCCAAGGGTTTCCCCTTGAAAACCCTGTATTTGGTCCATGGTACTATTAGAACTAACTTTGGGTAAATTATGAGTAAGAGAGACATTGGCTAACATTGCTTATCACAATTCTTCTAAGGCAAAACACATTTTGAGTCCCAAACAACAAATAATAAATAAACTAGAATCTGATCCATTCATAAGTTGGGTAGTAGCTGTGCTAACGATGTGGGACACATCCTCACTTAGAAAATTATTATCATTAATCAGAGCTATTCATTCATAGTCTGTCTGATATATTGGGAGCTCAGCTTGATTTCTTTTAAGTCTTTTAACTTCTGCATTCAGCACTTAGTTCCTTGACAACATTTGTTTCTATGAGTAATGTTGCTTTGTGCTCTTAAACCCCAATTAAAAATCAGTAGAGATCTTACATATCAGCAAATAAAATTTGAAGGAGACTTTAAACATTAATTGGATGCAACGGTTCTCGAGGTGTGGCCTCAGGATCAGTAGCATCACCAGGACCTGGAAATCATTAGAAATGAAAGTTTTCAGCCCCACTCTACACCTCCTGAATCAGAATCTCAGGGGGTGAGGCCCAGAGCTGTGTTTTAACAAGCTCTCCAGGTGATACTGATCCATGTTCAAGTCTGGGAAACACTGGTATCATGTGTTGGATTATCTCAGTCATGGGTCAGTAAGCTGTTTTAAGTGTGTTGTATGTAATAATCTCTGTGGAGAGCATGGAAACAGCTCCAAGAATGAGTCCTATCTTTTTGTTTTTTAATGTTTATTTATTTTGAGAGAGTGCATGAGCAGGAGAGGGGCAGAGAGGGAGGGAGAGAATCTCAAGCAGGCTCTATGCCGTCAGCACAGAGCCTGATGCGGGGCTTGAACACATGAACCATGAGATTGTGACCTGAGCCACAATCAAGAGTCAAACTCTTATCCCACTGAGCCACCCAGGTACCCCGAGTCTTGTCTTTTAAAAGAGTTTTCAATCAAGTTGGGGAAACTCACACACATGAAATTTAACAGAAAGATGATAGTACAATAAATGACTAAATGTGTGAAAGTCAAATGGCACTATAGGATATCCAAGAGAAAGGACCATATTATTAGACTATATCTATTTGGATCTGATTCAACATTTGCTTTACAAATATATAATTCCTATTGATGGAAAGGCCAGATGTTCTAATAAATGAGAAAAACGAAGCTAAAACCTTTTCTCCTGGACCCCAAGAATTGGGTTAGGGTTAAATTGAACCTGGTCTCTAAATGCACTTTGGTTTCATCCTCAAAGACAGTGACTACATAGCCTTTCTCAGCGAATCATGGTGGTATTTTACCACTGTGAGAGTTAAGAGACATTTTCATGCCCAGCGGAAAGCTTTTCTTATTGAGCAGAAAAAAAGCTCTTCGTAGCTAATTCATAATTGCCACTGTGACACAGTGGGGTGTGAAAGCATTCTGCGAAGTTTAAAAAGTTATACGGAAGTAAGATATTCACTATCGTTATCACTACTGGTTGATTTATTTTTTTTTTAACGTTTTATTTATTTATTTCTAAGAGAGAGAGAGAGAGAGAGAGAGACAGCATGAACAGGGGAGGGCCAGAGAGAGAGGGAGTCACAGACTCTGAAACAGGCTCCAGGCTCCGAGCTGGCAGTCAGCACAGAGCCCGACGCAGGGCTCGAACCCACGAACCACGAGATCATGACCTGAGCGAAAGTCGGACGCTTAACCGACTAAGCCACCCGGGCGCCCCACTACTGGTTGATTTAAACAGCCGCACTGCTTCTGCATGAGAGAGCTTAATGATTTTGTTGATTCTAAAATGATAATACGGGAAGGGAAGGTTCACATTTAGTTTAAAATTTTTAAAAATTCTATTTCTTTATTCTTTCTGTAGATGTGTCTGAAAATGTACAACAGACAAATCAAAAGTCCCAGGCTCTCTTTTGCTCTCAAGATATTGTTTTTAAGTTGCTGAAATGACAGAAAATCAAATCCCTTTGAATGGTGGATGGCCTCATATCTAATTCTATAGATTTGATCCTAAAACTAAAAAAAATCGGGGGATCATTTGCTCACTCTTGGTGGTCATTAATTCTGACAAGTTACAAAAGTACCATTGAGTAAATTACCTTTTCCAAGGCACTAATGGAAATCTTCAAGGTCTGAAAGTGTTGAATCACCTTCCAAAAGTGGTCAGTCTACCAATAACTGATAATCCCTAATAATATCCATCCAAGTAGCTTCAATGTCATTAGTGCTAGACACTGATAAATATAAAGTACTTTTATAGACATTACCAAATTCATCCTTAACACCAACGCTAGGGTGGGGGAAGGGGAGCCCCCCCCCTAAATGCTTTCAGAATTTGCCTGGTAAAGGAATATACCATGGCCTTTAAAGACTTTAATCATAAACTTGTCCACTAGTTGCAAAATAATATCCAAATGTCATGCTTTCTTCTTTTGTTGGTCATGCTTTATGCATTCTTTACACCTAGAAAGACATCTAGTCTAATATCTTCTTAATTCTCATTTATGCTTTCAGGCTCAATGGGAGCATATGGTATTAGAATTTAGATTTGGGTCTAGGAGAAAATCTTTCTGAACTTTTTTTGGACACTTGTGAATGTGGTGGGAACTCAGCAGCCTTGCTCACGAGGCATCTCCCGGGGTATGGAGGCATTTCCAGGCTGGTACAGGAATGGTTAGGCACTCCTTGCTGCACTCAGGTTGCGACCAACATGGTCAGGTGACAACTTGAGGAGGACGAGCCCCTTTTTTCACTGAGATGGGCACCTGTGCGTGTGGCGTTCACCTGACTTCAGTTTGGCGCCGTCCTCAAAAGTCACAGATTAAGTCCAGTTCATGAGCTACCTTATCATTTTCCAACAAACCAAATGACGAAAACCTTCCTCTGAAGGAAAAATTCATCATGACAAATGCACGTAGGATACAGTGGACCTATGATTGCATGTGAGTACACACAGGAAGTAAGGAGAGATTTCACTCCATCAGGTAAAAGGTAGCCAGTGTGGGCGCCTGGGTGGCTTCATTGGTTGAGTGTCCGACTCTTGCTTTTAGCTCAGGTCACAATCCCGTAGGTTTGGAAGTTTGAACCCTGCATCAGGCTAGGAGTTGGCAGTGCAGAGCCTGCCTGCTTGGGATTCTCTCTTCCTCTCTCTCTCTGCCTCTCCCCCACTCAGCCTGTCTCTCTCAAAATAAATAAACTTAAAAAAAAAAAAAAGGTGGCCAGTGTGTGCTCCTGTCTCATTCCTTACCTAAGTCTCTCTAGGTTTTAGCTTCAAAGGTTGCCTGTAGATGCACTCCTGACAAATTCCAAGGGAGAACTCTAATCCTTGATGCTGAGGAATGTTAAAGAACCCATGAGGTAGGCAAGGTTAAAGACGACAGCCTTAACTATGGAAGAGAAGGGAAATACTTTTCACTGTTGACCAAAATAGAATTTACTTAGAGTGGAGGTTAATCCATTTGACTTACCAAGATGGTATTTCACCCTGGATTCAAACGTGATCCTTGGAACACGGGGATCACAAGGCCATTCAGCAGAGTGGAACCCACTTCAGCATTAGCCAAGTCTTGGGATAACCTTTGGAGGTCTTTGAAGAAATATTAAGTTTTTCTCCTACTTTCTTCCTATCGTCTCCCCTCCTCCATTTCCTCACTACAGTTGTTGACAAGAGACTTGTTAGACTCTATTTTCTGTTACTTCAAGCCAGAACCCTCTTATGGCAGAATTATGGTCTTATTCTGGGACAAATGGGCTCGTCAAAGTCTTTTTGTCGCTGTAGAAAAGCAAAACGAGATCAGACAGGGAAGCAGAACGGGCATCCACAGCCCCCCTTCTGTTTCTTCTGAAGCCTCCACCACATGTGCACGCGGGGCTTGTGGGTTCAACATGGGAGAGAAGAAACAGCCTTTCCTAACTTGTGATTCAATTTTTGTTTTTCATCTGTACTTGGATTGAAAAGAAAAAATCTGAGGAAGAAAAAAAAAAAAGAGAGAGGGAAAAGTATACCCAGGGAGATAATGAAAGATTAACATCAAAAGCCCAAATCAAATAACATGGAAAATATTTCCAACTTTTTTTTTTTAATGAAATCTTCAGTGTCACTTGAGCCATTTGTGGGTTGGTCAGTCAAAGGAAGAAATCTATCTACGTGAAATTTATACTCCTTTAAACAAAGTAATATTTAGCCATGTATTTTTGGTTTTCCTCTTTAGGAAGTGACTATCCCAAACTGTAAGTACACACTTTAATCTTCTGCCAGTAAAATGAGGTCAGCTTTCCTTTGGGTCTCCTTTAAAACTGGAGATCCCCTACTCCAAGTCCCCTCACCTACTTAAAGAATTTACCTCTTCTCCCTCTCTCTCTCTCTCTTTTAGGAAAAGGAACAGAAGCCTTTTAGTTTGAAATTAACTCTTTGGCCTTCCTCAGACCTTTAAAAAAAGGCTTGTAAAAGGATTATATTGGAATTCAAAGTCCACTGAGCATCCGGGGGCTGTGCTAAAGACATAGGTAGAAATATCAGAGCAATGAAAGAGATTCCCACCATTGTTATGTTCTCTTTAATCCCATTAGCCAAAGAGAATGCTGTACTTTTAGCAGTACCAGGAGCAGTGAGTCGTCTGGCTGGGGGCACAACTAGTTAGAATCCCTCCCTCTAAAATGTGCCTAGCATGTTTAAATCTGTAAAACTAATGCCCAATTAAGAAGAAAAAGGAGGCAGACTCTGATAGCTATTAGGTTCGCTCTAAAACATTAGAATGACCTAACTCTGCCTTTAGCAGAACAACCAGCCAGATATGCTACCCTACTCAGGTAGAAAATGGGATGTTGTGTCCAATCAAACACTGTTTAATCAACTACTATCAAAAAATACTAGGTATGCATTACCAATTTGCAAGATATGGAATAAAATAAAATACTTAATACTAAAAAACACAGCATATTTTAGACTTTCTCCGATGACTCAAGACATTTCAGAATATTTCACTGTCTCTAGGTCACCATTACCAACCTCAATTTTCACCATGCCCACTGAAGCATGGTTATATCAATTAATAGAGGTTTTCATTTGACAGAATGTTCTAACAACTAGCTTTAACAGTATATTGTTTCTACTGGGTGGGTACTAGACTCCACATGAATACCAATCAGTTGGATTTTCTACATAGGAAGGCAGTCTGTTGGGTCAGTGCCTCAGAGAGTAGTGGCTTCACGTGGTTTGGATGGCAAAGATTTGGGGTCAAGAAGGCTCTCTGCCATGGGTAGGAATGAAGAGAGAAGGAAAAGTTCCTTTGATTTCTCCACCATTATTATTGCTTGACTATGCAACAGAAAGATTTCCAATTGTGAAATCTCAGGCTTCTAGAGCTTTAGTCTCCTCAAGGAGGAATGTGCCACAGGCTGGAAAATCTGCCAGGAAGTTTACTATCTGGCAATAAAATCCAAACTGCTGTTTAAAGCCTTCCTGAGTGGTTGGAGAGTTTTGGAGCCTGAAGCAGGAATCCTGACAGCTTCCTGGGTATGCTGATAACCACTGTGTTGGAATAGAAGTGCATTGGTGCTAATCTTTTTTCAGTTTGGGTCACACAAGGTGACAGCTACTGGTGCTAATTGAAAAGGAAAACGATAATTCAATGCTATAACACTTTTCACCTACCTCATGCTTTTTCATCCAGAAGACTAAAAAAACGTCTTTTCTACAAAGGAAAATAAGGTAACTTCCCCTGGGGTATGGGTCATTCTCTGTCTTTGAAAAGGCCAGGCAATACTTATGTGATGACAGCGCCTTCTGCAGATGGGCCAGAAAGACCCGAGGTGGAAAAATGTAATATTCAGTCTCAGAACTGCACTGAATAACACAGGCCAGAAGTTCAAGAATATTCTTGCAATTCCATCTTCCGTCAAATCATCTTGTTGGAGCCTTATGGGTCTCCCTTGTAAAATGCACGTAACCATTTTCTTTTTAAACACTAAGTATCTTAAATGCTCAGCAAATATTTATGGATGATAATCACGGTCTCCCATCTCCCATTAGAGGTACAATGACATATAGAAACTAGGGTGGGCCATAATGAAAGCATACCTACATTCATAACTGATATATGGAAGATCATATTTGTCTTAGTCTATTTGGACTGCTATAACAAAGCTACCATAGACTGGGTGTCTTAAACAACAAACATTTATTTTGCAAGGTCCTGGAGGATGAAAGTCTGAGATGAAGGTGCCAGGAGGTTTAGGTTCTTGGTGAGGGCCCTCTTCCTGGTTTGCAGATGGCTGCCTTCTTGCTCCATCCTCACATGGCTAAGAGAGATTAGTTCTCTCATATCTCTTTGTATAAGGACACAAAGCCTTATTCTTGGGTGCTTTACTCTCATGACCTAATCATGTCTAAAAGGCCCAAGTCCTTTAAAAATTTTTTTTTAATATTTATTCATTTTTTGAGAGAAAGACACAGCACGAATGGGGGAGGGGCAGAGAGAGAGGGAAACACAGAATCTGAAGCAGGCTCCTGGTTCTGAGCTGTCAGCACAGAGCCTAAAGCAAAGCTCAAACCCACAAACTGTGAAATCATGACCTGAGCCAAAGTTGGACGCTTAACCTACTGAGCCACCCAGGCTCCCCAAAGGCCCCAACTCCTAACACTATCACACTGGGGGTTAGGCCTTCAACATATGAACATGTGGGGGGACACAGACATGAAGTCCACAGCAGTGTTATCCGGGGTCTGGAACTCCTTGGGTCTTCAAAAATATGTTGGCCTGGTTTGTGACATGCCAACCAAGCAGGGTAGTCCATACACAGTGGCAGTATCTGTCTAACATATCTGAAAGGAAAAGCAATGAGAACACACTTCGAAATGGAGGGCAGGGCAGTGGGCTTTCCCAAGCACAGGCCCTCAGTCACAGCTTTTCCAGGACGTTCTGCGTTCCAGGCACACGCCCTGCAGGATCTTGGGCAGATGGCTGGGTTTCTCACTTCCATCTCCCTGGCTCCACAGTTTGTTCTATCTTTCCCTTTTAAAATGTGGTTCATTCTAGAAACAGATGACTTGGTACACATAGTACTTCTGAGGATAGATCCATGAGAAGTCAGCCGCAAAACCCAGGAGAAGCGCAATCTCTGGGAAGAAGCCAAGCACAGATTTCAGTGGAACATCTCCCTTGTGCTTGAACAAGTTTTTCTTTCTTGTTGAAACCTGTTCAATTCCCTCCATACACCCTACTCTCCAGACAGATGGACAGACAACGAGACGGATACATGCTTATTTTGGTCTAAACACTTCTTTGACGAAGTATAGCTTTCTGCCAGGCTCAGTTACGTGCTGCTAAGGAATCATTCACTTTCAATCTGTCTACTTCACCGCAGCCCGTGGAACACTTCACACACATTCCCAAGTCCCAACACTCCTCAGAAACTGACAACGAAAACAGCAACACTAACAGGACTTCACAGAATGATTTTCTCTGAACCGGAAGCGGTTCTAACATTGTCTTGAAGAACATTGAAATGGCCTGGTGTGATATAGCAGATGATATCCCAATTAGGAAGACGAGGACACTATAGAAACCTTAGTCAGTTTGCGAGTAAAGGGACGTGGTTCTCTTCTGGCTTCCAAACCAGTTCCTATCCATCAACTACCAACTGTTTTGAAGAGTCAGAATCATGAGACCAGTGAAAAGCTGACAGGTTCTGTCAGTTATCAGTTATCTGACTATGAGACAGGGAGAGAGGAAGTTGTCATGCAATGTCTTCCCACTGACCTTGACCTGTCTGCTTTCTTTCTAAGAAAAGAGAGAGAGAGAGAGACAGAGAGGGAAGGAAGGAGGTGGGACTATTCACCAATCCATCAGGCAAACGCCTGAACAGTTATTTAAAACAGAAACTGTTTGATTCCAGTGGTTTCTTACAGCCTTAGCTCATGTTGCCTCACAGGTGAATCAATTCATCCTTTTACATTCAAACAAAAGGCATTCTGGGATCATCTTTCAGAGAGGGAATGACTCCCTTAGGATACATACACACAAAAAGAACGCTAATTCTAACATAGCGTTAATGTACCATTACTAGTAATATACTTCTTCCAATAAATTAACCAGTACCTTAGGTCACAGCTAAATACATAAACCAGTTTGAGTGAATTAATGGGAATACTTGTTAAATGATAAAGAGACTACGAATTATCAGATGTGGAAAAGTCAAGAACTTCAGAGTGCCAAAGCAAGAGAGGATTTGGGAGAGGAGATGGCTGCTTTTACATAGCTTGAGGGTTGTCCTGTGGAAGATTCTACACGTGCTCCTGAGTGCACAGAAAACAGACGTGGGATGGGCCACTGCTGATATGGGGAGGCAGAGTTTCTTATATTATAAAGGATCTAAGATTTAAGGGGCACCTACGATGTGTGAGCACTTTGGCGGGTGCTTTTACAAATGGCGGCTCAGTGAACCTCCTGCCCCTACCCTGCACAGTAGCTATCAGTTAACAATGTGGTGGAGAAGTTAACAACGGAGGTTCAGAGGAAGTTGAGACACTTGCTTCAGGCCACAGTGCTTCTAAGAGGCAGAAACAGGATTCAATTCAACTAGAGCCCACTCCCAAGACTGTGCCCATTTGGCAGCGGGCGTGTATGGACAAAGAGTTGCTAAAAAAGAGACAGAAACATGGGAGTAAATACGCACCTGAAATAGCTTCCATTCATGACAGGAAAGCCATTTCTCTAAAAAGAATCTTAAAACCCTGAAACTTTGATTATGGGCTTCTCTTGGAGAAATAGAGTGGAGAGACCATAAGCTTACATTTGTCTTTCCTTCACTTCTTATTAAGGCCAGTTTTGTGGCAGCAATAAAGTAAAATAACTCAGTATCGATGTTCGGTAAGCTCCCCATCAAACACAGAGGAAAAAGAGAAGAAGAATGTTGCTATAAAAATATCTGTAAACTGATCCATCCACATAAGACCACTTTAAAAGCCAGGGCAGATGGATTCTCCGTTGCCCTTTCTTTTCCCATTTCTGTCTAACAAGTGCAATCTTTCCTAACTTCCGTCTGAACAATTCCAAACGACGACTTGATTTGCAGTGATGGGCCTACGAGGAAGCCGGGAGCTCTGGTGAGCATTTGAAGTCTCGGCCTCCTTTGCCTCTCTGAGCTTCTGGTTCCCTGTGAGTAGCTTGAGGGGACCCCAGTGGTCTCTTTCACCTCCGCCTCCACGAATACCAGCACATCCCGACCCCAGCATCCTTGTCTCGTCTTGTGACTGAAATTACTGTGTGTAAGTACAGGATGTGGCTAAGAAGACAGCATAATGGATGATAGCCCAGGAGCCAGCCCACTCGGTCTAAAATCTCAGCCCCCACCCCAGGGCCAGCTGTGAGACCCGGCAAAGCATTTATCCTTCCTCTGTCTCTGAGCCTGAGTTTCCGCATCCATGAAATGGGGCTGTGGACAGTACCTGCGTCACGTGGTTGTCTGACCATTAAATTAGGGAATGAGTGTGTACCATCATTACTATTATGGGGTGACAGTGGTCCTCTGTCTATTAGGCTCATCCAGGGGGCTTTGAAACACTCATATGTAAAAGCTTTATTCCAGAGGGTCGGATCAGCAGATCTGGGATGGGGCCAAGTCCATGGGGGAGGACCCTGATGCAAGGCTGGAGGCAAAGAATACCCATAGCATCAGTTTACAGGAGGCCTCCAGAGGCAGGTAAGGCAAACTCGCTCAGTATGGTGAAGTGAGAAGCATACACTTTAGACCCAGACAGGCTTGGGTTCAAACACTGGCTTTGCAATTTTTCAGCCATGTGGCCTGGAGCTAATCACTTATCTCCTGTGAGTCTCTGTTTTCTCATCTGTAAATGGAGATAGCACCATCTTTCTGAAAGTGTTGCTGTGAGGCTTAGAGAAGTCTGTGAAAGTTCCAGCAGGCAATCAGTACATGATGCTTTAAAAAATGTATACTTATCCTTACGTAGATTGCTCAGACCAGAAGGGAAGACCATTGAAACAGAGTGCCGGCTATCTGGGGCCTTCAAACAAGCAGTTACTCCTGTAAGAACTACGAATTATAATTTTTTTTTTTTAAGATAACAAATATATCTGTATGTTACATGTTTTCCCTTTTGAACACAACAAATTTATGTACTCTCTGCTACATATCGCTTCTTTTTTTTCTTTTCTTTTTACTTAACAATATATCTTGGGGATTTTTTCCAAATCGGTACATACGAAAGATCCTCATTTTTATTCTACAGACACATAGTATTCTGCTGAAGTGATGTCTCATAATTTAACCAGTCCCCCATTGAGGGGCATTTAGGTGGTTTTCTAGCATTTTCTTGTACAAACAATGCAGCAATGACTAACTTTTACATAAATCTTTGCACACAAATGTATCTGTAGGATAAATTCCTAGAAGTGAAATCCCTGGGTTGGAAGGGTGGTACATTTGTTATTTTGTTAAAAAATCGCCGACTCACCCTCTGTAGATTCTGCACCAATTTATAACTCCCATCAGCAACGAGAGGGAGCCTGTTTCTCACACTCTCATCAACACACTATCTTGTCAAACTCTCTGGTCTTTGCCAATCCAATGGTCAGGAAGCGGTGTCTCCTTAATTTGCCTTCCAAATACAGTTGTGCCTATTTTCGTATGTTTTAGGACACTCTGAATACTCTTTCCTGGGCAATGACTCTTCCTACCCTTTGCCTGTTTCTCCATTAGCTCCTTGGACTTTGTCATTTTGATTTATAGCAGCTCTTTACATATTTGACTTGGCAGGCCTTGGTCTGTGATATGAATTGCAAATAATTTTTTGCAGCCTGTCATTTATTTTTTGACTTTGCTCATTGCTAATTCTTCCTCCTGTATTTGTTCGTTTGCCCATGTGGAAATTTTTTATGGAGTTAAATTTATCAACCATTTCTCTTATGGCTTTTGGGTTTTGTATCATGGTTTAAAAAGGCTTCCTGGCGCTGATGTTACCAGAGAATTCTTTGCTGGTTTCCTCCGATAAATGTATTGTTTCACATTCTGCACTGAAATTTTTGATCCATTTGAAATGTATGCTGGTGTAAGGTATGTATCTAACTGTTTTTTTTAATCGACTGAATTCTAGTTCTTAGAGAACAATTTATAACAAATTATCTGTACGGTAAGAAAAAAAACAACCTTGAAAATTTCAAGCAAAGAGAAAATGAACAGTTATTCTTGTTGGAAAACTTCACCAGCTGACTTGCTTTCCATTTTCCTGGTGTGAAAACACATTCGATACTCTCCTCCTTTTCAACAGTTGTCACTCATTTACTAAAAATATTAATCTTCACAGGGAACTGAATTAAAAATTACAGATGGGAACAGTAAGTGAAAATTTCTGAAGATGGCATTACTGTTCCCCTTTCGAATGATTCTTTTTTGTGGGTGGGCAATCCTATCTCCTTTATCTGCAATGCTTTAAATGCCTCAGTGCAATAACTATATAATCATAAAAGCTAATTAGTAAAGATTTTGTGTCTTGTTAATGATGCATAATTGATTATGGCTTGAGGAAAGAATGAGACTAACCATTCGTCCGTGAGGAGCGTTGCACTGTATCTTCCTACAATATGTAGGTGATGGCGTTTTTATTACTGTTTTTCTATTATGTAGACATCTGAACCAACTCGCCAGTCTGCTCTTCTGTGGAATTATCTTTTACTACCACCAAACCTGAGCCCTATAAAGCTGTGGAGATCATTCTGGATGCCCGACTCCAGGAAGAACGAGGAGAATTAATGACACATGGACCAAATGGTGAACAACGGTCAGGGCATTACCTCTCCACTCCATCTTGGCTTGATTTTTTTCAACTATACTTCTTCCCAGAAAGCCACAGGTCATAATTATGTCATACAAGCACCTGACTAAAAATCACTTTGAAGTAGTCACTTAAACAACTGTAATCTGGGGCGCCTGGTTGGCTCAGTCAGTTAAGCCTCCGACTTTGGCTCAGCTCATGATCTCACGTTCGTGGGTTTGAGCCCTGCATCAGGCTCTGTGCTGACAGCTCAGAGCCCAGAACCTGCTTCAGATTCTGTATCTCCCTGTCTCTCTCTGCCCTTTCCCCTCTCATGCTTGGTCTCTCTCTGTCTCAAAAACACATAAAACATTTTTTTAAAAAAATTTAATATTTTATTCATTTCTGAGAGAGAGAGAGACAGCATGAGCAGGGGAGGGTCAGAGAGAGAGGGAGATATGGAATCTGAAACAGGCTCTAGGCTCTGAGCTGGCAGTCAGCACAGAGCCCGATGCGGGGTTCGAACCCACGAACTGTGAGATCATGACCTGAGCCAAAGTCAGAGGCTTTACTGACTGAGCCACCCAGGCGCCCCAAAATAAAGCATTTTTTTAAAAATTAAAAAAAAAATCTGTTTTTCTGGACCACCTCATAGTCGCTATTTCTTTATTAATAAATAGACATAGCTAGACACAGATATAGGTAAATGAAAGAATGTTTATGTAGAGAAAGGAACATCACACAGAGACTCTGAGACACCCCTGCAAATGTCTCTTCCCCTGGGCTTGTATCCTGCCAGGTTCATCCCCTGAGGCTAATTTCTGTCTTCCTTCTCTGCTAAGGGTTTCCTTCTCCATTTCAAAAGTCTCCAACTTCAAAGCTATGTGCAACTGTAGCTGCTTTCTTTGGGGTTTGGTCCAGGACCCAGTTTTTCAAGAAGATGGCAGTTGGGCTCTTTCCTAACTTGGTGCGGATCACACAGCCACGGTGAGAAAAGTACATGATAGGTGCGGAATTTCAACAGGTGAGGATTAAGAGTTTGTGATGATGTGGCTCTTCCCTCAGAACGCACAACTAAGACCATAATTCGGACATAGGAATTCCCTGTTGCTATTTCCTGACATTTGAAAATGTCCAAAGATATTCTCGTCGGATGCCTGCAGAGAAGCTCTGGGGCCTTCACTCCCGTGACGCAGGGCAGCTCCACTCCCCGCTTGACCCTGAGTGTTGCCCTGGCTCGATGCCATCCTGTCCCTATTTGCCCCTCCACTCTCCTCCTCATCGTGGACGATGGGGCTAGAGCTGCCCCGCGTCTGGTGGGGTAGCTCCAGAAGCTCAAAGTGTGGAAGAACGAGAGGGAACCTGTCAACAGAAGAAGCGTTTGGCTCTTTGGAGAAGAGACTTGGACATCTCTTCACGTGGAGGGCATTTCCTCTCCCCTGTCAGCCTGTTGCTCGGCCATGACTTCATTACATCTGGGCTTCTGGGCCCAAAAGGCAAGATGCAGTGCTGTATGGGGGACCACAGTGTGATTTAAATGGAAAAATGTGACCTGCCTTCGTGCCTCTTTGCCCAGTGGTAAAGGGGCTGACTTTACAGGAGAGACTCTGGTTGCATTGGAAAGACTGTACAGAAGGCATTGAGGAATGCTCCAGTTTTCAGCTTCAAAAACTAGTGTCCTCAGAGAAGTCCAATGGCACGGAGCCATGCCCACCCTCCCAGTCTCCTTCTCCTGGCCGGTGCCTAGTCACTGAACAGAAACTTACCAAAATCAGGCCCTGACTATGTGGAGCCTAAAAAAGAAGGAGGTGCTGAAGATGAGTTCCTGGCAGGCTTGAGGAGTGTGCCCTGATGGCTTTGGGAACTGGCTTTTAAAGACACTCAATGTCTAGCTAAATAGGAGATGGCAAAATAGAGAGGGGAGTGGGTCACCAAGGGGACATGAGCTATTTTCCCATTTTCACGAGTCACTACAATGCTATCTCAAGAACATTACTGCTGCCATGTACCATCCCACAGAGTTCAAGTCTGACTATTCTGAAACTTGACTTACAAGGTGTTTTTCATGGAAATTCTACTTCTGTTCGGTGTGGGCTTAGCTTGTCGGACGCCATGCGTGACCCACCTTTGTAATAGGCATTTAACAGACAATATCATAAGACGTGCTGATGGCTGCTGCTGTTCTGTCTCATGTACTTGAATTGAACTTGTATGTTTCATACTTGTGGCCCGAGGCAACTTAATCACAAAAGTTGCAATTTTTTATGCAAAAAATAAAAAGATAAGTAAGTAAATGGTATTCGGTTTCCAAAAGAAGGTGGCAGTAGTGGAAAATCCTAAAATAGTCACTGTTCCCATGTCTCTGGTGAAATCCTTTCAATTCCTCCACCCTTCCCTGCAAAGGGCAGTCCCTGGGTAGCAGGCTGTGACTAAAGCATGACCCTGCGCCCCACCCCCAGAATAAAATCAACAGAATACTAAGGACCATATCCATCTCCCTCTGTGGCTGCTACGATTTTACAAGAACATTGTGCAATCTTCCTTTGCCCTTTGTCTGGACTCTCCATCTGAAATCCTGACTGGTTCAAGCCTCTTGCCCCCTGGATCAGACCCAGTGTTTCCTGGGGCCACGGACAGAATCTGAGCATCCTAAAGGGCTGTGGGCCATGTGCTCTCAACCACAACATCTTTCCTGTGTTCCCTAGAGTGATTTTCTCCGGGTCTCCAGCAACCCAAAGCTACAGAATATTCTCAGAAATACCCAATACTCTTCGGATCACAGTCCTTCCCCAGCTGAAGCTTTCTGCTCTGCTCAAGAGCACACAGTAAAGACAGACGCACAGGGAAACTGCAAACTGATTAGGAAGCACAAGTTGGGCCAGCCTTCCCCCAGGGATAAACTCAGAATGGAGGAGGAAGCTCCTCAAGCAACCCAGGATCAGAAAGGGGACAAATACTCTTTTAGTATAAAAAAAAAAAAAGTCAAAGTGCGGTCAACCTGAAGAATATGAGTCTCTTCTGCAGACACAGTCAGGGTTTTTAGCCAGAAAGGGATCTTTATAGCGTGAGTCTGAATTTCTACGTGGGATTTAGAAAGCAACCATTTGCAACCCTAACAACCTCCCCTGCAACACCCCCCCACCCCCCGAATCCAGGCGGTCCTGTCTTCCTCTCTGCACTTAGCATCCCCTCTCTTTTGTCTGTAGCAGTGAAAAGGGGCTTGGGAGAGACCCCTCAGAGACAAAGCCCACCTGGGAAGCGGACACCATGACACAGCAAGGTTTGGGGACTGAACAGGTATTCCAGGAAATGCAGGGGCTTTGGGAGTGGGACGGGGATTCATGGAGAAAGACTATGGGAAGGGGAGGAGTGGGAGGGGCTGGAGGAGAGGAGGGAACATCCGTATGGGGCACCCTCAAGTTGTGGGAGGGGAGACTTCACATGCTGTTTTACTCAGTTCTGGGGGCTATAACACAGTACCACAGACCTGGTGGCACTGAAATAAAAGAACTTTAGCTCTGGAGACTGAAGTCCAAGATCAAGGCACTGGCAAGGTCATGTTCTTGTGAAGGCCTTCTTATTGGCTCATAGCTGGTACCTCGTCACATGGTGAAAGGGGCTGTGTGGTCTCTCTGGAGCCTCTTTTTTTTTTTTTTTAATATTTATGTATTTTGAGAGACAGAGAGAGCATGAGTGAGCATGAACAGGGGACCAGCAGAGAGAGAGAGGAGGAGAGAGAGAATCCCAAGCAGGTTCCATGCTGCCACCACAGAGCCTGACGCGGGGTTCAATCTCAGGAACAGTGAGATCATGACCTGAGCCGACATCAAGAGTAGATGCTTAACCCACTGAGCCACCCTGGTGCCCCTGCATTCTATTCTTCTTAATGCCTAAAACAAACCAGACATACAAAAGTGAGAAGCATACGGGACAATAACAGTGTTTGGTTGTTACAAGTAATTATGGAGCACCTAGTCTATGTCAGGTTCATTCTAGACCTCGGGAATATGGTAGTAAAGAGGAGACAAAACTCCCTGCCTTGGGGAACCTGGGTGGCTCAGCGGCTTAGGCGTCCCATCCCATCTCAGATCAAGTCCTGCGGGTCATGTGTTCAAGCCCTGCAAGGGTTCCATGCTGGGCACGGAGCATACTTTAAAAAATAAAAATAAAAACAAATTCCTGCCTTCATGGAGCTAACATACTAGTGGGAACAGATAGACCAAGGGACAAAAAAAACTAGTAAATAGTATGTCCAGTGGAAGTCAAAGCTGTGGGATAACAGTTGCTAACTTTTTCAACAGTTTATTTACTTGGGGGAGAACACGTGGGGGAGAGGCCGAGAGAATCCCAAGCAGGCTCCGCACTCTCAGCACAGAGCCCGACGCGGGGCTCAAACGCACGAACCATGGGATCATGACCTGAGCCGAATCCAGAGTCCTACACTTAACCGACTGAGCCAGCCAGGTGCCCCTGCTTATACAGAGAATTACTATTTGTCAAGGCAGTGTTCCCAGCACTTTACTACATATGCAAACCCATTGTCTTCACTACAACCTTATCATTGTTGTACCTCCATTTTATGGATGAGAAAAGTGAGACCTCAAGAGGTTGATGTAACCACCCAAGGTCCTGCATCTGGGAAACCAAATAACCAAGAAGCCTCTCATCAGGGGTGGGGTGGGGGCGTTGTGGCCCCACAGTCCACACTCTCGGTCATCTCTGTACCACAGGGGGATGGGGGACTCAGTGAAAAGGATGCTGGGACAGGGCTGGGGTAAGAGCAGTGATTTTAAATAGTGACATCATGGGAAGCCTCATGAGAAAGGTGATAACTGAGCAAAACCATGCAGAGGTGACAATGGGAGGCAGGAGTTTGTCCAAGGGAAGATGGTTCACTCGCAAAGCCCTCAAGGCCGGAGGGAGAGGCGGACACGGGGCTGGCCGAGCTGCATCGGAGTCACCAGGCGGGGACCAGCAGCAATGAGGCTGAGCTTCCCGGCCAGGCTGCAGGGGCGGCTTGGAAATGCAGACGAGGCCTGCGGCTTTCAGCGGGGGGAGCCTGAGGGGAGAGGTGGTGCTGCCTGACCTTCCTATTACAGTTCTTGCTGCTGAGCTGGGGATGCACTAAGGATTTCTGGGGTCGAAGCTGGGGAGCCAGTCAGAGGATGGCTGGCCTCCAACAACCCAACCCTGGCGGGGGGTAAGAGGCAGAAGGGGCCAGCAGGCCTGACGGCCCCGCCAGGCTCACTCTGAAGCCCGTGTGGACTTCAGCAGGCCTGGCCGGCTGCACTGTCCACGAAGACCCACTGACCCGCAGGGCAAGGTTGGGAGATTCTGGACACCAGAGGAAACATGAGCTTGCGATCCTCGCTGCCTTGTGCTCACCGGATATTACTGACATTCTTACTGAGTTGTACAAGCTATTCTCGCTCACCTCACCTCACTTTCCCCTCAGGCTCTGATCCCTTCTCCTTTCTTCAACTGTTACTTCTGTGGAGTAGAGCCCTGGACTCCACACCCCAGCGCACATGCTTCTAACTTTCACGAGCGCATCTACGATTCCCGATTTCCTACCCCAAAGGCAGCTCTACAGCGTCCCGACCACCAGCCCATGAGGCCAGACATGTAGTTGTACCTCAATCCACCTTTGTTTTTTTGCTCTCATCCAAGTGATGGTGATTCCTATAAATTATCCTCTGAGACGTCTTCTCTTTCCATCCCCACTGCCATGCCAAGGCCCTTCCCGTTTCCCGCCCTCTGGACGATTTCCACAGCCTCCCAACTGGTTGCCCTTCTCCCAGGCCCACCCCTCACTACAGACTCTTGTGAGCTCAACCTTGCCAAAAATGAGCTGTGACCCTTGCCAAAGGTGCCTTCCTCGCTGCCTGGTGTACGAGGCACATGTGCACCAGTGCGGCAGGCCATTAACCCCCAGAGACGTCCCTGTCTGTCTCAAGATTCATTATTCGCTGAACATAACGGACCCTGTACGGCATGAGACCTGTGAGTCTTCCATCATATCCTGCACATTCCTGCCTCATGCTCTTGGAGCCATACCTGCCTTCTTCAGGCTTCCTCTTACACCCTCTTCATGAAGACCTTCCTATTCCCCCAAATCAGAAGCATTTTTTCCCTCTTCTAAATGCTTCTAAGCATTTCCCTCTTCTAAATGCATGAGAAATGGCATATTTCTCATGCATTTGTGATACAGATGAGGACTTTTGTCTTATTTAATTATTCATGACCTTGGAAGCAAGAAGTTGAAGGCATTATTGAATATCTGCGAGTGTCTAGCAGGGAACACAGTAGGTGTGCAAAATGGTTTGGTGCTGACTGAGCTGCAGTTCAGGGATGAGAGAAGCTGAGACCCTCCATACTGCTCCGCCATCTTGGCCCCCTTCCGGATGTTCTAGCAAGGAGTACTCTAAATGCTAGATACCTAGGTGCTAGGTACCAGAGTATCGATCTTAGGTACCTAGGTGCTACGTACCAGAGCATCAACCCTAGATTCCTAGGTGCTCACTTATTCATTGACTTCTTTATTCCACAGATATTGAAAGCCAGGCATTGAGGGCACCAATGTAATAAGACACCATTCTCCTCTTCAATATGCTCGTTAGGTATTTAACACAACATGAAATAATTTACAAATTACGGGAGTGGTAATCTGACCGTCCTCGGTTAAAAATTATGTTTCACGCTCCCTTCTACTCCTGTCCTCATAAATCAAGGTAATTACTTGGCAATCTGGCTGGGCCTTGCATGGCAAAAGAGCTGTTCATGTCTTGTGTCAAATGGCGAACAGGGAGGAGAGGAAAAAGGGTAAATTACCCTGCTTCCCATCTGTGCCCAATCAGCTCTAAATCTCCAGGAAAGATGTGCTCAGGAACGCCAAAGACAGATCCTTCCCACAGCGCATCCAAAAGTAGGGTTTTGTGCAGTAGAAAAGGGTCTGGCTACAGTAGGTGTGTAAGCGTCTCTGAAACTTTGTGCTGATCTTTTATGTTTGAGAGAGAGCAGGTGCACTTCTAATGGATTTAAAGGTTATCTTACTTCCCCTGAGTCTATACACAGCTAGCAGAGCAGGGCTCTGAAGATGTGACTGGGGCATGTGCACACATTTTAAGGATGCCCATGGAATGGGCAACAAGATTATCTGCTCAAGCTCAGGTATGATTCTGATAAGTTACCGGCATTTAATACAATGTCCAGCAGGCTGAGATTTAGAAATAGGTTCTTAGGGAGTCTGGGGGGGCTCAGTCGCTTGAGCACCTGACTTCTGCTCAGGTCATGATCTCACAGTTGGTGAGTTCAAGCTCTGCATCGGGCTCTGTGCTGACAGCTCAGAGCCTGGAGCCTGCTTCAGATTTTGTGTCTCCCTTTCTCTCTGCCCCACCTCTGCTCATGCCTCTCTCTCTCTCTCTCTCTCTCTCTCTGTCTCTCAAGAATAATAAACATTAAAAAAAAAAAAGAAATGTGTTCTCATCAGACAGGAGACTCTCGAGATGGAGCAAATGAGTAATTTAAATGCCCCCTCAAACTGAAAATAAGAACAATGTGTGAAGGGCAGTCAGTATATCATAGTGGTTAGGAGCTTCTGGAACAAGTCTGCATGGGCCAGAACCCCAACGCCACAGCTTACAAGTTGTGTGACCTTAGATGAGTCACTTAATCTTTATATGCTTCGTCTCTAAAAAATTTTTTTTAATATTTTATTTATTTCTAGGAGAGAGAGAGAGAGAGAGAGAGAGAGAGAGAGACAGTATGAGCAGGGAAGGATCAGAGAGAGAGGGAGTCACAGACTCTGAAACAGGCTCCAGGCTCTGAGCTGGCAGTCAGCACAGAGCCCGACACAGGGCTCGAACCCACGAACCACGAGATCATGACCTAAGTGAAAGTTGGACGCTTAACCGACTAAGCCACCCAGGTGCCCCTCTATATGCTTCGTCTCTAAATGCAGATAACAACAATCCTTAGAAGTGTTATTATGAGTATTAATGAATTAATATGTATAAGATGCTTTGAACAGCATTTGGCAATCATTAGCACTGTGTCAGTGTTTATTAAATAAAAACAATTCTTTTTAGGCTTCATCTTTTTTTTTAACTCTATCTTTTATTTTTTGGGGGAGAGAGACAGAGTACAAGTTGAGGAGGGGAAGAGAGAGAGGGAGAGACAGAATCCCAAGAAGGCTCCACACTGTCAGCCCAGAGCCCAATGTGGGGCTCAATCTCATGAACTGTGAGATCATGGGCTAAGCCAAAATCAAGAGTCGGATGCTTAACTGACTGAGCCACCAATGCGCCCCTAAAACTTCATCATTTTAAGAAAAGAAGCATAGGGCGCCTGTGCCCATCAGTAAGTCCACATGGCACGGGAACGCCTTCATGACCTCATCAGTATTTGTAGACAGCTCTGCGTCCCCGATGGTCTATGGAACGGCCAACGGTGTTTGTAAGAAAAGGAGAGGAGTAAGTTCTGCTGTACAAAGTAAATTTTTACACCTAATACTCTCTTAAATGGAAGAAAAACATCCAAAGAGGAAAAAATCTTCCCCAAATGATGCTTGCATCAACCCGAATGAAAAACGAAAGCGGGGTAGGTAACGTAACCCTGTGCAGGGTGACACATGGCATGGCATTAATGAGCACCGTATGCGGTCCTGTGGGGAGAGAAATCCCCCCATTTGGCCCTTTTTATGCCTTGTTTCCTCCTTTATGTGCAATTTCATCTTTCTGGGGCCTACATAAATCTCTCTCAGCCGGTATTATCTTCCCATTATGAGTGAGCGGCCATAATGACAGCCACCTGTTTTAGTGACAGAGCCAAGATGTCATCACTTGCAGCAGAGTGTTGTTAATCTAAGTAACCTTTCCCTTCAGGAATGCCATCCCCACCCTCATGCCGTTACAAGCCATTTCCAGAGCACCTGTTCCCCCTCTCGTTTTAAAAGGTAAATTCCTCCCCGAGGGGGCCCCCTGCGCCGCCCCAGTCCCCCGCCACGCTATTTGTATAAATCCTGCACTTTCGGTCGCTACGGTTGTCTCAGTCACACCAGCAGGGGAAAGAGTGGGAGATGGAGACATATTGTTTGAGCAAGCACATTAACATACTGAAAAAGCCCCGTCAGAAATTTGTCAACATTGTTAAGTGCCACCCTCCCGGGCTTCCGTCCTAGAACAGCTGCCGATACCGGCCGTGAGCCCTTGCGCCACATCCTCCTGGGGGTCAGGGGCAGAAATAGCCCTGTGGGGTTGGGTGCCAGGAGCCACTGTGATCACCCGCACGGGGCCCCCAGGCTCTCAGCACCTCCAGTGGACCTGAGTGCCACTCCCGGGCTCGCCAACACCGTTTGGCAGCTGGCATGGAGACGGCCGGTGCCAGCACCGTCCTGGCGAGCCCGGCTGCTGCAAGCCCGTGTGGCAAAAGGCCACGGTGAGACAGGGGAACACGTGCCAGGGTCTGGCAGGGAGCAGGTTCCGAACGTCTGTTACCTACTTGCTTCCCTCCCCCAAATACCTAAGTCTTGACCATCCTTCCAGGCCCAGGCTGAATGTCACCTCCTCCAGGAAGGCCTCCCAGACTCAGCCTGCACTGCTCCCTTCCTGGCTACATTGGGAACTCTTCTCTTCTCCTCTCTCTTATCTGTACTGCTGCACATACCTCCTCGCCCCGCTGCCCAAGTGCAGGTGGCCAGGGCAGCCAGGAGGGGATATAGAGTGAGTTGTCTCCACCCACTGCCTCTAACCTCGTCCTTCCTGCCCTGCATCATGCGAGTCCACAGCATCCCCTGCTCCTGGGCCACTGGCTTATTACTGTTCCAGTCTATTCTTTTTTTTTTTATTTTAAGTTTTTATTTATTTCTAGGAGAGAGAGAGAGAGAGAGCGAGACAGCGTGAGCAGGGGAGGGTCAGAGAGAGAGGGAGTCACAGACTCTGAAACAGGCTCCAGGCTCTGAGCTGGCAGTCAGCGCAGAGCCCGATGCGGGGCTCTAACCCACGAACCGCGAGATCATGACCTAAGCGAAAGTCAGACGCTTAACCGACTAAGCCACCCAGGCGCCCCTGTTCCGGTCTATTCTTTGATGGAATGTCTGGGGGGCCACTGATGCCACCAGTCCCACAGATTTATCTGAAGCCATAAGTACCTTTTCTTTCTTCCATCCTGTTTAGATTTTTCTTTTTGGGAGACAGGGAGGGAGGGAGTGCGATCGGGGGAAGGGCAGATAGAGAGGGGACAGAGGATCTGAAGTGTGGGGCTTGAATTCATGAACCATGAGATCATGACCTGAGCCAAAGTTGGACGCTTAACCAACTGAGCCACCCAGGTGCCACCCCTCCCCATCCCCCGCACCCAACATCCTGTTTATATGGAAGTGTTGGCTCTCTTCTCTTTGGCGAATCCTTGCCACGGCCTCCTGCCTTCTCAAGGATTGCACCCCCTTTTCCCCATCCTCTCTATTTCCTTCCATTCATTTAGACAAGTGAGAATCTCTCCTGTCTTGGAGAAACATCCTACCTCAGAGTCCGGCATTTCCCGCCAGTGACCACTGCGTTTCTCTTGTCTCCCTTGATGCTAAGCTTCTTAAATGAATTTTCTAGACATGCTCATTCCCAACTACTCCTTTCTAAATCCACTCCAATATGGCTGCCTTCTTACCTCTTAGGTCAATTCCTGTGCTACAGACCCCTATCCTCTGCTCCCTGGTACATGTCATTACTGAGGTGCTAGTCTAGACTCTCTCCTCTCCACATGCAAGATACCTGCCGCAGGTCAAATATGCTCCCAAGCCTCAAAGGTCATCTATTTGCTAATGATGCCTGAAATTACATCTATATGCACACTGAGGGAAGATGTGTTTCAAGAAGAAGGAAATGGTCAGTGGTGTCAAATACTGCCAAGAAACTAAACAGTATATGCACTGAAGCATCTATATGTGGGCTCGCATGTGGCTGTACAGGAGTCACGGGCAAACTCTGTAAGGTTCTGTGGTGACAGCAGGGGCAAATCCTTCATTTTGCAGATCAACTACCTAAACTCAATGAGGCTAAGTGGCTAAAGAGGTTCAAGGTCACACACCTAGGCAGGTCCAGTACTAGAACAGGATTCCAGGGTCATATGTACCCAGACACACTGACTCCATCATTTCATCGTGAGTACAGTCTGGGCTTTCTCATTCCTGTGTACACGGAGCACTCCTTTTGGGGCCACGGTTCGCCTATTCCCAGATGGTCAAGTCAACCCATTCAGGAGCCATCTTGCGTAAGGGACAGAACTAGATTTCTGAGAACAGTGTTTGGCCTAGGGCGCCAGCCAAGCATGCTAATCTTTCCAAATCTAGTCTTTTTTTCTTTTTTCTTTTTTTAATTTAAGAGAGAGAGAGAGAGAGAGAAGAGAGAGAGAGAGAGTGTGAGCAGGGGAGGGTCAGAGAGAGAGGAAGACACAGAATCTGTAACAGGCTCCAGGCTCTGGGCTGACTGTCAGCACGGAGCCCAATGTGGGGCTCAAACCCATGAACCATGAGATCATGACCTGAGCCAAAGTCAGACGCCCAACCAACTGAGCCACCCAGACGTCCCCTGTTGTCACCTGTCAGGACCTGCTCACTCTAGTAAGAGGTACACACTGAAGTTTCTGCTCTACCGTCCATCTAGATCCCAGATCCTAGGTCCTGCTCCTCTCAGAGCTTGACCACTTCTCTCTTCAGTGCCGTGTGGGGGTTCTGCCCCTCACAGGGAATCCTTTGATAGTGATACCTGTCTCCTCAAACCCTAGAGCAGATACAGAGTCCCACCCTGAGCCTACTCTCGGCTTCAACTCCCGTTCCTTCTTAGCCATGGTGGGATAATTTTCAATTACCAAAAAATAATGATCACACTTCTCTTGGCCCTATGATTTCTTTCTTCTTCACCATCAAGTATCAGTCCACATCACCACAAATAATTGAATTGGTCTCAGAACACAACATTTCAACTGCAGCAAAAAGTAACTCTCCATCAGACTGCAATTTGGAATCACACTTGTGTCTATAACTTCTATAATGGCCCCCAATGATCCTCACCTCCTGGTGTCTGCGTCTTTGGACAATCTCTCTTTTGAGTATGGGCTAGATCTTGTGACTCATTTATAATGAAGGGAACGCAGCAAGAGTGGTAGGATGTCCCTGATGAGATTAGGTTATATGAAGATTGTGACTTCCATCTCATTGGCCATACCTCATATCTCATTACTGTGGAAGCTACCTCACCTTTGGAGAGGCCCAATACTGCCGGAAAGTGGGGGGTGGGGGGGCCCAGTCAACAGAAAACCAGGAAGTGCAGCCTCATTCTAATGGCCTACAAGGAACTGAATCCTTCCAACAACCATGTAAATGAGCTTAAAAGTGGGTCTTTCCCCAGCTGAATTTTCATATGAGATCACAGCCCTGGCAGTTGAAAACCTCAACTGCAGCTCTGTGAGAGACCTTGAAACACAAGCCCTCAGGTAAGCCATGCCCAGATTCCTGACCCACAGAAACTGAGATAACACATGCTTTGTGTTACAAAGCTGCTAAGTTTTGGGGGTAATTTGTTACATTTAAACAGGATTAAGAGTAGGAAGAAATACATCCAAGGCACTTTTTTTTCCCTGAATCCTAAGTCAAAATGAAGACAGAGGAATACATTGCTGAAATTCAAACATGATGACAAATGTGGTGTTAGTGAAGGTCATTTGACTTTTGATTTCCAAGGGTAACTATTAAGAAGAATATAACATTCAATTCCCACCATCCCAACAAAATAAATGGAGGAGATAATTAGTTGTCACTTGCTTGGTGTCACTTGCTTGTTTTATGTGGCTGTTTGGGGCAGATGGAAAGTGAGTCTAGCATCCACGTACAGTGTTAACATTAATGAATTCCCAAAATATTCTTTTTTTTCTGGGGTAAATTTACTTTATAACTACCACCACTGCCAACCAAAAATTAAATCAATAAATCAGTATGAGGAAATTGTCAGGAGCTAGGAGTCCTGGAGAAGAAAGCAAGTGTTTATGGGCTGAATTCCCACAGCACTCTGTAACTGGTCTGCCACCCAGTTCCAGAGCCATGGGATGCCCAGGGAGAAAGAGATAGAGAGCGAGAGGGAATGAGAGAGAGAAGGAGCAGCAGCCCCCGGGGGCATGAAAGCATGTCAGTACTCTGGGTCCGTGTGGGCCCCCGTGTCTCTGTGGCACATTTCTCTGCTACTCAGGGAAAAAAGAAAGCAATCATTGCCAAACTCTTTTTGCTCATGTTTCTGTTTCCGGCAAGGACTACATATTTCTAACTTATTAACCCTTTGCTAGGACTGTCAAACTCTGCACGTTCGATATTGCTTTCAAAAGGGACAAAACAGCACACGTGGACTATAAGCTACGACGTTAATTCAGCTGTCACAGTGAAAGGAGGCTGTATGGTAGAGAAACGGCCCTTTGAATGTTTTTACACATTTACTAGATCAAGGTACAATCATGAGGGCTTCAAAAGTTACACATGATGGGGCGCCTGGGTGGCTCATTCAGTTAAGCATCCAGCTTCAGCTCAGGTCATGATCTCACAGTCCGTGGGTTCAAGCCCTGCGTGGGACTCTGGGCTGACAGCTCAGAGCCTGGAGCCTGCTTCGGATTCTGTGTCTCCCTCTCTCTCTGATTCTCCTCTATTGCTCCGTGTGTATGTTTCCCTCTTGGAAATACACAGACACTAAAATATAAAAGCTACACATGATCAAAACCAGGAAATAAGCCAAAAAAAGCCCCAAAACCCCATACACTTATTTTTGGAAGGAAACCCTTCCTCAAGGCTTCCTCTCCACACACCTGCACACCACACACATGTATAAGCACATTCATATCCATATTTGGTTAAAGACAAACACTCTCAGGTGATAACTATCTGTAACCACATAATGAGAACTCTCCGAATAAGAAATGCAAGCATTACACGCTGTTTCTAGATATCCCTGTGCTTGGTGCCATGTATTGGAAACATCTGTGTGATTTACTGAGTGTTGGACTCTTCATTCAAATAGGTCAGTAGAATGTAAAGAAACCTACTTGTGTTGTACCAAACGTCTTCCTCTCCGCAAACTTCCTGGTAACCAAAGTAATCTTTTCATTTCTGTCTGGATGCTGGACATGTGCTGTCCTGGCCCTTTTCCCCACAACCAAGGAGTTAGTCTTTTCCCTGTTTTCTGATCTGGGACTTGGCATGGATAATGCACACAGCTAGCTCTTCAAAGATTCGCTAATAACTAGAAACTGAGTGGAATGTTGGAAATTCATATATAATAAATAATGCGAGATGACCACCTCTTTAAAAAATTAGGTGGATACAATGTAACTGTGGACGTCCAAAGTGGAAGTCCCCTAGCGCTGATCCCTTAGAATTGAGGTAGTTGATACCCAGAGTTCTTTGCTCTCATGCTTACGCTGTTTTCCCTATGCCTGTTTCCACATGCAATTTTATGCAGGCATAAAATTTAGATACTAGCTTGGGGGCGTATGTCAAAAGTAAAGTACCATTTAAAAAAGCGGTCTCTAATCTTCGATGCATCCATATTGTTGGCTAACGCAGAGTCAATGCTGGCTTTTCCAATTCTACCTGAGTCGTGCATTTTTCTCCCTCTCCTCCACCCTTTCCTTCCTTCCTTCATTCACTGGATAAATATTTATTAAGGATCTGTTATGTTCCAGGCACTATAATAAATGCGGGGAAGAAAATGGTGATACACTGATAAGATAGACTCTGTCAATGCCTGCTTTAATGCTCTTAGTTTGCCCTGGGGTCACCTGCAGATCCCTCCCTAGAAGCCTGTGAATGCCTGCCTCTTTTTGTCTGGAGTGAAAGAGCTATTTTTCTGGCCTTGGATTGCTTGGCCTGAGCATGGGCAAGATGAAGTGCCCAAGAATGAATGCTCTCAGGGTGCCATCAACCACTGAAGGACAAGCCATTGTGGAAAATACCCCAGCTGGCTTACCCCCCAGAGGGACAGTGTCCCATCGGGGTCCCCTGTGCCTGGGTCCCGTTGGGTCCCTTTGCTGCAGGAGTAACACTTGTGAGCGCCTGTTTATGGGGGCTCTTCTCCCTTGCTCCATCACTTCTGCCCTCCCTCATGTCCTTAGACTCTAATCTTTGACTCAGGATTAGCTTTGGAGGAAACTCATTGAACTTACAAACTTACTGGGGAGACACAGAAAAATAACCGAACTGCTGCAAGACTCCATTTTTTTCCAAGTAGAAAAACAGCAGAATGCTAAAAAAAATTCAAATTGAGAACCTTCTAAACCTAAGCTGCCTGGTATGTTTGTGATGGTATTTTTAACATATCCCAAAGTGTCACAAAAATCCATCAAGTATTCATTCAAATGAAATCTGAAGGACATAGAAAACACAGGCATATTCTCTGAAAGAATTCTCATGCAATGCCTTAAATAGAAGGCACTTGCATTTTCCATTCTCCCAATTTAAAGATAATCCTTTGGCATTTGGGTCTTTGGACTGGCTGTACTCTTCAGCTTTTTGTTAAAGCTAAATAACATTTCCTATTCTGCAAAACAGGATAAGACCCTGAATCAAACCAATCCTACTTGGTAAACTTTACTTGAATGCTGTTTTTCATCAACATCCCATGCTTCTTAGAAAACAAAAAACAGCTGGCTTTTCACTAACGTGATTATTTTCCATTATTGAATTCTGAATATTCAGTGTTACCTGTCTCCCTCTCTATCTATCTTGAGTCATTCCAAATGAGATTGCTATATCCGAGACACCTCAGTTTACTTCAGTGACGGGGACAGGATGAATAAGAACAGAGGTAGAAAGACAGGAACAATATTGCTCCTATAATACTTTGCAGCTTCATATGGAATAAATAAAACAAAGATGATTTTAACATCTGCACAGTCAATAAACATCAAAACAACTCCACAGCCCGTGAACTGATGACAGTGTTGAGGCTGATTCCTGAATATGATTATGAATATATATATTCACACTGTCATACTACCTAGACTTATATGGTCTACAGTCACTGTACAGAATGAGAATAATATCTGGGAACTCAATTACTAGACATAAATAAGACTTCATATTTGCAAAATAAAAACTTTCTAATAGCCAAACTTCTGGTCTCTCCTGCAGTGATAGCTGCTTGTCATAAACTCAGAATTGAAAGTCAGATCTTGATTGATATTGTATCCTAAACTCATGCAGGCTTGATAATAAAATGCTGCCTTTATTTAGTTCTTTTCAATCCACAGGCTTCTACAGTGGTTTTATAGTTACTCAGAGTCTGGAAAGAAATTCCTCCTGTCACTGTACTATTTCCTGTACTATAGTACTTACAGTACTATTGTACTATTTGCTTCTCAAAAAGCAAATAGTGACAAGCCAACCACAGATAAGGTAGAATAATATGAATACAAGCATCAAATCCCGAAGGCATAGATCAGAATTTGGCAAGTGACCGTTACTTCTTTCAAACAAGATGTGGCTGGTGGTTGGGCAGCCCCCTGTTACTCACAAGGTGGTCCGAGGACCGGAATCCTTACATCACCCATGGGAGCTTTAGAAATGCAGAAGGTCAGGTCTCACTATGGACCAACTGAATCAGACTATGCATTTCAGCAAAACCCTCCAGTGATTTACATGCACACCAAAATTGGAGAGGCACTGTTGTACAATATGATATAACACAGTATAAACAGACACTGAAAATGAAGCTTTTGTCCCCAGGGACAGGTAAAGGCATGGGATACAAGTTATAAGAGAAGTGCTGGGGGTAGGGGTGGGGTGAAGTACAAAAGCCAGAAAGTAGTTAAAGGGGTTTCTAGCTCTGTGCCCACCCCCCACCCCCAAACAAGCTTGAAATGATTCCTGGACTCCATCCACAACAAGCACATACTGGCTTGTCCAACAAGCCCAAATTGTATTGTCTCGAGGACTTCTTTGGACTCTCTGACACTTTGTAAAACAAGGAGATGACACAAAATAAGCTTCATTTAACTCTAAAGTTCTATCATTCAACATCCAAAAAAGTAACAGGCTGGGGTATACAGTGGGGCAGAACATTCACATAACACAAGGAAATTTTCACATTTCTTGTACAGATTACTTTGTGATTTGGGGCAATTTTTACATTAAAATATGACTATGATTTCACAGAGAATAACCTTTTTTACGGGAAAACTTTTATTTTTGGAGAACTTATTTTTGTATTGAGTGAGAGTAACCATATCCTTTTCCTTGCTCCTTTTAAAGGTCTTCTTGCTTCTCTCCACTTTCTGAAAGTCAACCATACTGCACACATATATATCAGAGAAGGAGGAGAAGCCAGCCAGAGGTGGAGAGGAAGAGAGAACAGGGAAATAAGTAAGGACTCTTTGTAGTCACTGGTCTGAAAAATCCTGGTGACCTCTCTTCTCCTTGTGCTCCAGACCTTGGTTCTTTCATGGGGCCTCAGTTTGCAATTCTAATAGAATGCAGCTGCCTCCCCTTATCCACGGGAGACTCATTCCGAGACCCTCAGTGGAAGCCTGAAGCTTTGAACCTTGGACAGCACTGAACTCTACACACACTGTGTTTTTTCCTGTATGAACATACCGATGATAAAGTTTAATTCATAAATCAGGCACAGAGAGATGAGCAACAGTAACTAACAATAGAATAGAACAATTATAACAAGATACCATAATAAAGGTCATGTGAATAACTTCCGAGCTGTGCTCACCCTCACTCTTTTTGTGATGAGGTGGGAAGATAAAATACCTCTGTGAAGAGATGAAGAGAGGTGAATGATGTAAGTGTTGTGACACAGCGTGAGGCTACTAGTGACCTTCTGACCATATGACAGAAGGAAGATTGTCTGCTTCTGGATGTGATTGACTGCGGGTACCTGAAACTGTGGAAGGTGAAACCACGGGTAAGGGGGGCTACATCCTCACTGGAACAGGAGCCCAGTGTTTTCACCTGCATGAGCATTCCCGTCCGACGTTTGCATGGACACTTATTGAATCTACGTGGTTCAACAGCCACTGGGCTGTAAGCTACCAGGTAGCCTCTCTTGTGACTGATCTTCCTTTAACTGTTATACCTCAAGTTCCCCCAAAGCATCCCCAAACGAATCTCTGCTCTTCTGTAGGACACTTTAATTTATAATATTTAGGCAATACCACATTTAGGTTACAAAACAAACAGCTAAAATGCTACACTACTTTTGGGTTTCGATCCACCGTGATATTAAAGAGCAACTCTTGCATCATGGAAGTTGAACTTGGATCGAACTTTCTCAACTGAATGCTGTCAGCTGCCAGAGCTTCAGGCAAGAACCCAGAAAAGATAACACTCCAGTCATCATGGAGTTAGCCAAGCAGTTACCAGGCCAAGGCCAAATGAGAGCAGGCTGTATACAGGACCCTGTTGCCAACAGAACCCTCCGAACAGCGTCAAGTACCAAATTCTCATAGTGGATGGTAGGAGTCAGATGGCAACGGAGGTGGGTGTTTAAAAGGAAGCATAGTCGAATGTGTAAGTCACCCCAGAGAATTCTTTGCTTTATTCCCCTGAGAAGTTGCCAGAATGAATTAGAAACCATTTATGTATTACACTTATCTCTGCTTCAACATCATCTGTCCTCGAAGACTTCCTATCAAACTTGCATCTTGCTAACTTGGCAAAGGATGCTGCTATGCAACCACAGACCCCACTTGCGTGTCTGACATGACTACAACGAAACTTTCATGCAAACAGCCCCCAAGACCGCTGGAAATGTTCATCTAGATATCTGGCTTGATCCCAGACTCGGTATCAAACAGCCCTCTTTACAGCCCCATGTTTTCCAGCAAACTCTTCCTCCAGACCTCCCTGCATTTTGTGGGTGATATCATGACATTCCCAAACTGGAAACTTGACGGTCATTTGGATTGCTCTCTCCTTCATTGCTCGGGTCTAAGCAAGTACTACTGACTTGTTTTTCCCAAGATTTTCTGCAATCAACTGCTGCTTTTTTCTTCTCTCTACAGAGCCCAGTCTAGTTCATGCATTTGTTATCCTCATGTGAACTATTTAGAAAGCTCCTCTCTCATTTACTCATTAATTCATTTGGTGCATATTTCAGCGTCTACCATGTGCTGTAGGCACTGTGCTAGGTGTTTGAGCATAAAAAGGTGAGCAAGCTAGTGCTTGGTAGTTTATGGGCTGGTGGAGCTCTTCCCATTGGGATACATTTTGCAGGACACGTTCAGGGCATTTTACTAACGCACTTTCTGAATCATACATTTGTCCTACTCAAATGCCTCCAACGGCTTACTAAAAGCAAAGCAAACCAAAGGAAAACTCTCTCTACCATTTTAAAGCTTGCAAGCTAGCTCGTACCTACTTCTCTAATCCCCTATTTTACTATTTTCTCAACAAACCATCTGTTTGAAACCAGCTGGTTGAATCTCCATTTCAGAACATTCCCTATTTCTTGCTCTTTGCTTTGTTACTGCTGTTTCTTTTCCCAGAAGATCCACATCCTCCATCATGATACTTTTCTAATTGTCATACAAAACATGTTCTTTCTCTCTTCTGACCTTATATATTTGGTCAATTTACATAATCCTCAATGCATCAATAAACATATTCCCAACTTCTCATGTGATGGACTCTGTTAGGTGCTGGGATCTATGGGAGAGCATTCTTTCTCCTATTAGAAATCATGTTTCCACCTTTGGGGCGCCTGGGTGGCTTAGTCGGTTAAGCGTCTGACTTTCGCTTAGGTCATGATCTCGTGGTTCGTGGGTTCGAGCCCCACGTCGGGCTCTGTGCTGACTGCCAGCTCAGAGCCTGGAGCCTGTTTCAGTCTGTGACTCCCTCTCTCTCTGACCCTCCCTTGCTCACGCTGTCTCTCTCTCTCTCTCTCTCCAGGAAATAAATAAAACATTAAAAAAATTTTAGAAATCATGTTTCCACCTTTGAATCTTTTGGTTCTTAAAGGTAGGGATCATAGTAACTTGTAATGTCTGTAGGACCTTGTATATTTCCTTGCTCATACAAGAAGTCAATGACACAGCTAGTCATAGTGATACTGTTAATGCCAACAGAGTCATTTAAAAATTTCACAATTTGTTATGTCAATAATCATCTTCATTGTTCATTGCATTTTTTTTTAAATTGTGAACTATCCACAGAAACCTGTTTCACTAAAAGCCTAATTTGGCAATGATGTCCCATTACTTTAGCAGGGGAACTTGATAACTATGATGAATTATGACCCATCAGATACCACTCTTGTAGATACTAGTTCCATTGGTCTGAATTTGGATGAGGAAGGGTCTCATATGTCATATTATAATGGTCATGTAGAGTTTTTACTTATTCACTGGATAGTCATACTCTCAATATGGATTTCTCTTTAGAATCTTTTACATAGTTCAGCATGACTCCTTAAAGTTCGGTGCTCCCTCCTCCCAGAAAAGCATGGCGAGCAGAGGTTTAAGGATGGATAGTCAGGCTAAATGGATAATTTATTTTCTCCATTGGCTTGTGTCACTGCCTCAGTTCGGCTTTATATAGTGTTATGTGAGTTTAATGTTGCTTATTTGAAAAATGAAAACAACATGGGATGCTTGAGTGGTTTGGGCCCAAAAGGAAATCTGTATTTTTGCCAGAGGGATAGAAAAAGGGAAATACAGAACAGAAACATTCACAAAGCTGAATCTGAAAAGAAAGAATTATGAGGTTTAAAAACATGTGTGTATGAATAAAAATGAATTGTATTGATTTATAGAATATTGGTAGCTTGAAAATTCCAAACATCAGTGGAGGCAGATGTTTCAGAAGGTACAAAATCCAAACCATTGCTGAGCAGGGACAGAAACTCCCCCACTCGGTAGCTTGTCAAAGCTCAGTGGACCCCAAAATCTGAAACCCTTCAGGGAAATCAGGGCAGCTTTTCCTCCCAATGTGTATGCTTTCTCTGACAAAGTGGTATTAAGTGAGTAGGAGAAAAATTGTATTTAACACGTAATTTTATCTTGGCAGCATCCCTTTGAATACAAAAGAAAATGAACAGTGGATGATTATGAAACAAACTTATTTACCCAAGAGGCCACAAAGGCTCTTTGGATGCTGGACCACTGGCTTTCCTTCCTGTAGGCTGTGCCTGTGTGTGTGTGTGTGTGTGTGTATGTGCACACACATGTGCTTGCCTGTGTGTGTGCACCTGTGTGTGTGTACGCATGTGTGTGTGTGTGTGCCTGCCTGGGTGTGTGTGCATGCATGAGCGGCGTGTGCATGTGCCTGCCTGTGTGTGTGTGTATGTGCACGCACATGTGCTTGCCTGTGTGTGTGCACCTGTGTGTGTGTGTGCCTGCCTGGGTGTGTGTGCATGTATGTGCACGCGTGCCTGTGAGTGCATGTGTGTGCCTGTGTGCGCGCGTCCGTGCATGTGTGTGTGTGTTCTCTTCAATCTTCCCAAGAAGAGCAACTCTGACATAGCAAATAAGAAAATCTAATTGCAAAATTATACTTTCAATGGAAACCATTTTCTACCCCTTTTCTCTAGAAGCTCTGAAGATATGAATGCTTCCATAAACAGAATGAATGAAGCCCCAATTCTCTATGGTGACAAATTCAGGAAATGGCAGGTTGTATCTTAAAGGAGTTCAACTACTACACAAAAGCTCTCATGAGCAAATAATGGAATTCTCAAATTGGGATAAATGTGCTTTTACGAATTTTTATTTTGATCATTTATTTTAGGTAACACATGGATAATATCACATAGCTTTGAATTATGGAGCAGATAAGGAAAATCTAAAAGGAAAAAAATTAGGGCAGGACTTTATTAAATTTTAAAGTATTCCTCTGCTATACTCTTATAAAGAGCCAAATAGGGTATCAAAATCTCTGGAGATCGCCAGTGTAATTTCTTTATCATGTTCCATTTAAAATTTAATTATGTAGTCTACAACAAGGAGAATCTGAGCTGTTTAAATAGGTCATGCAGTGAGTAACTTAACAATATTCTAAAGTTTTCCCTGTAAAGATCGTTGCTTTGATAGTCTGTTACACATCAGAACACTGTATTATAAAACAAGTGTAATTTAACTCAGTCACCACAGACTCTTATATACATCTATAAAGAATGAAATGTCTTGATTCAGGTAATTTAGAGAATTAATGAAAATTGTGTTTCTGAGTGAGCTGCCCATGTTAGATGGGCAGTATCTGCATCTATACTTTCTTTGGGTAATCATTATTTTCATGCATGCTAGCAAGGTCAAGAGAATTTTTTATTTACTGTTTGGAGTATTTTGCTTTAAATCAATAATCATTCATAGCAAGGCAAAAAAAGGTCTTGCCACTGAATAATTAATATTTGAATTAGAGGTCTGTATGGCCTCTGGCTTACCACTCCTTCATTCTCCAACTCAAATTTCAACTAGCATGGAACTCGAATTTCTTTACAATAAAATAATAAAGTAAATGCTGTGTTGAGCACTTTACATGTATCGCTTCATTTTATTCTCAGAACAACTGGTCCTATTTTTGCCCCCATTTGACAGACAGAGGACATGAGGCACACAGAGGTGAAGATATTTATCTAAGATCACAGAACTAGTAAGTGGCCGAACTGGGATTTGAACATATGCGGGAGTATATGTGCCAAACCACTTCATTAGGCTGCTTCTTAACAAGACAAATGGTACCTTGTCTCAGAGATGGACAGTGCCCAAGTGTTGGTAAAACTAATTAGCATAAATCCATCTTTGAGTGGATCGCTATTAGAGCTACCGTGTATTGATTATTCACTGTGTGCCAGACACTGAGCTAAACACATTATATGGTTTATCTCCTCCCACTGGCAATTTGCGACAGGTATCATAATTTCCCCAAATTGACAAATGAAAATCTGAGGCAGATATTAACTGACTTGCCCATGGCCATGCAACTAAGAAACAGCAGATACAAGATTCAAGCATGTCTGAGGCCAAAGCCCAATCTCCTAACCTCTATGCTAACGCATACTCAACAGCAACAGCTCCAAACAGCCTAGAAACAGTCAAATTTAGGTTAATAACTTGCCAGCCATTAAGATGAATGTTTCTTGGTGCCAAGTGAGCAGCGTGGGAAGTGAGAGGAGGCAGAAATCATAACATCTGGTCTACCACTAATTCTCTGGGAGTAGGCTTCAGCAGTGCTTCCTCCCTCCCTTCCTCTTATGGACTAAAAATCTGTGCCTCCGTGCCCCCAAATCCATATACTGAAGCCCTAACCCCTAATGTGATGGAATTAGGAGGTGGGGGGTAATTAGATGGGGTCATGAGGGTGCAGTCCGCATGATGGATTATAACCCTTAGAAGAGATACCAGAGAGCTTTCTCCTTCCCCCAACTTCCAGCCATAAAAGGATATGGCAAGAAGGCAGGGGTCTGCAAACCAGGAATCACGTCCTCACCCAGACAGTGAGTACTGGATCAGCCAGCACCTTGGTCTTGAATCTCTTAGCTTCCAGAACTTTGAAAAATAAATGTGGTTCAAGCCATGGTATGGAGTTTTGCAACAGCAGCCAGAGCTGGCTAAAACGGTTTCCACTTCAAACTTTTATGCATTCATTCAAACATCTATTCACTCAGATGGTCAAAGATTGATGTAAACATTTTTTTCTGGGCCTACCAAGCTCCAGGCACTGCTAGGTACTGATGATGAATAATTAATAATAATGGGATCTCAGAGTGTTTTCTACTTGGTGAGAAGGTATAGAAGTCCTCCATTAAACTGCAGTACCAGATAACACAAATGCTAGATAGAACTTAGCACCAGGGGTTTTAGGAACTAACAGAAGGAGCAGAAAACCTTTCGGGGCAAAGAAGCTTTCATAGAAGAAATGGTATCTAAGATGTATGGTTTGTTATTTAAATTTTTTTTAATGCTTATTTATTTTTGAGAGAGAGAGAGCACAAGCAGGGGAAGGACAGAGACAAAGAGAGAGACAGAGAATCTGAAGCAGGCCCCAGGCTCTAAGCTGTCAGCACAGAGCTCAATGTGGGGCTTGAATCCACAAATGGTGAGATTATGACCTAAGCTGAAGTTGGACCACTGAGCCACCCAGGCACCCTAAAGATGTGTGGCTTGTTTTTTATTGTTAGCTACGTAGTGAATCTGGGGATTGTAAGGTCTGGGGGTATAATGGAGTCCTATTAAAAAGAGAACTTTAACTCCTTTTCTTTCCCCAAATCCATTCTATTAATTTACCTAGATTGCTCTTTTTTTTAAAAAAAAGTTTTTTTTAACGATTTATTTATTTTTGAGAGAGAGACAGAGGGCGAGCAGGGGAGAGGCAGAGAGAGAGGGAGACACAGAATCCAAAGCAGGCCCCAGGCTCTGTGCCAACAGCTCAGAACAGTGAAATCATGAACAGTGAACCCATGAATAGTGAAATCATGACCTAAGCCAAAGTCGGACACTCAGGCAACTGAGCCACCCAGGCGCTCCCCGGATTTCTCTAAAAGCAGTTTAGAACATTCTCTGGATGAACAGTACCAAAGAGAATAACAGCTCCTCTGGCTGGTGTCTAAACTCTACACATTAACCAATCATCCTGCGAGCTCCCTTTCTCATCACTGCACACTATCTGACAAGATGATACCACTTCCTATTCCCTGCATACCATCCCTGGGCCTCCAAGATGATTCTCCCTCTGTGTGGGGTGCATAGCCCTCTCCACTGACACATACTCCATCCTGAACCATCTCAAGTCATGCTCAGACGTTGATTCATGATACTGTCCTTGCTTCCTCTAATCACCAGTGGCCCATCTTGTTGCTAAAATCCCTTAGTGCCTTTTATTTGCTTACATGTCTTTCTATCTTATGGCATTAAACACTTTGCACCCAGCACTGTGATGATCTGTGCCTGCTACACCAGACTAAACTACTCAAGGGAAGAGACAATGTTCTGCCTGTTTCTATCACAGAGTCTACAACTTCCCTCAGCATATAGTGCTTGTATGTTTTTGTTGAATTCATAAATAGATGATAGATTTTGTAAATATTGGACTGCACAAGACTTGGGTCCCAGGAAAGCTGGGGGAATTATTCTTTCTTAGGCATTATAAAGAAGGCAGGAAATGTTCACCAGTTCTAGACTACTTAGTAAGAATTTGGCCTGAAAGTACCAACATTTTTCTTTCCTATTTCCTTTACTACCCAGCCCCTGGCAAACAATTTTCTACTCTTTCTATGAAATTGACCTTTTTTTTTTTAGAGTCCATGTATCAGGGATACCGTGCAGTATTTGTCGTTTTCTGTCTGGCCTATTCCATTTAACCTGATGCCCTCCACACTCATTCATGTTACAGATGGAAAAGTCTTCTCACGGCTGAATAATACTCGTGTGTGTGTGTGTGTGTGTGTGTGTGTGTGTGTGTGTGTGTGTGTAGACACATCTTCTTTATCCATTCATCTGTTGACATTTAGGTTGTTTCCATATCTTGCCTATTTTGAATAAAGTCACATTGAACATGGGGGTGCAGATATCTCTTGGAGATCCTTTCTTCATTTCCTTTAGATATATAATCAGTAATGAGATTGCTGAATCACATGGTAGTTCTATTTTTAATTTTTAAGGGAAATTCCATGCCATTTTCCATAATGGCCACATCAATTTACATCCCTACCAACAGTTCATAAGGGTTCTCTTTTCTCCATATGCTCACCAACATTACTTATCCCTGGTTTTTATGATGATAGCCATTCCAACAGGTGTGAGGTAATATCTCACTGCCAATTTTTTATATGCTTATTTTTTTTTTTTCAGGAAAGGAGACAGAAAGCATGCATGAGGGGGGGAAGGGGAGAGTTGGGGGGGAAAGGGGGAGAGGGAGAGAGATAGAGATAGAGAGAGAGAGAGAGAGAGAAAATCCCAAGCAGGCTCCATGCTGTCAGCACAGAGCCTGAGAGCCTGACACAGGGCTTGATCTTATGAACAATGAGATCATGATCTAAGCCAAGATCAAGAGTTAGATGCTTAAATGACTGAGCTACCTAGGTCCCTCTCACTGTGGCTTTGACTTGCATCTCTCTGATGATTCGTGATGTTGAGCAACTTTTCATGTATATGTTGGCCAACTGTACGTCTTCTTTGGAAAAGTTTTTGGGTCCACTGTCCATATTTTAATTAGGTTGTTTGTATTTTTGCTATTGTTTTTTTGTCAGTTCTTTATATATGTTGGATATTAAGCCCTTATTAGATATATGATTTACAAATATTTGCTCCTGTTCCATAGGCTGCCTTTTCATTTTGGTGATAGGTTCCTTTGCCGTGCAGAATTTTTTAATTTGATGTATGATCCCACTTGCTAATTTTGCTTTTGCTGCCTTTGTTTTTGATGTCACCAACATTTTTATTTTATAGTTTCTAAAGAAGACAGCATTGCATAATGAAGACAACAAGAAATAGGAGACTCTTTCACATATGAAAGCCCTGCACAATGCACCAGACATCTCATTTAAAGCCCAATGCCCATGACTGACAAATACGGCCAATCAAAAAGTCTAGTCTTAGTCTTCCACTACACGGAATCTGTTAGGTTCAAATTACAAATAACAAAGATCAATAACTGAAGACCAGACTTCCATATGTGAAACTGCAATATAATGACTTTTTATCTCTGATAGTCACATAAACAAGCGGTTCTGTCTTCCTGGTAAAGAATCTCAAATAACAACCCTACAGCACATACTGGCATTCAAGTAATCAGGGGCCCTGTTACAATATATTTAATACTTACATTCCCTAATCCCCTCAAAGAAAGCATAGAAAAAAGCTCAAGTTGTTGGATTAAAATACAAGAAAAAGGTCCAAGTTTTTCTTTCATTACTTTAACCTTTGGCCCCTGTCTCCAATGGCTAAAATTTTGTAAAACATGGCATCTGAGTTATATACTTAATTATCTTAAGCTTCATTTACCCATACTTCATGTTCTGCAAAGAGCATCCTTACCTCTGGGAGTTGTGCTCTAAGAATCAGTTTGTGAATCTTTGGTAGTACTTCAGCTACTTCTTCTAAGATCTATTAAATCACTTTATTTTCCATACAAGTAGACTATGTTAGAAAAGAATTAAAATGCTCTCACTTACTCAAAAATAGCCACTAATAGTACATGATGATGCTAAAACCTCTGTTAATATAAACCGTGTTTATACCTTGACTCTCCTATATGAAATCAAGTGCTATCTCTGTAGAAGCATCGTTTAGATGAAAGCCCCCGCTTACCATAACTAATTGAGTGCCTCCTTTCCATCTGAAGAGTTGCAGTTTTACCACAATTTAATTAAAACACATCTACCTAAACTAAACACCCTTCACCATTAAAAAAATATCTTGAAAGACACGCTTATAATGGAAAAAAAAGAACACCAATTGTTCAGATTGCTAAGTTGTCCTTTGCTACAGCAAAATAGAAGTGGGGAGTCACCTGTGATATTGAACATGATCATTTTCACAGTTCAAGAAATAGCACCATACATTCCATTTCCAGAACACTTCAAGACAAAGAGGGCAACATAAGTAGTATGTGTAGCTGGTTTAAATATTTGTTTTAATCTCAACAAGATCATTGGTTTTAATATTTATAATATAATTACAATGCTTAGTGCATGTTGCTCATAAAATCTAATTTTTTCTTGTGACATATTATTACCAGGCCTTAATTTCAGCAATGGCAAGAATTCAAAAACAAATTTAGGTTACCATTAGTAATGAAAAACCAACCTGGTGTCTGCTCAATGGCCTTGTGCACATTTCTTATTTCAACTTCAAGCATTTTTAACTACCAAGACACAACCCAGTGCTACGTGAGTTGCACGTTTTCACACAATATTATCACCCAGTGGCCAGCCACTTTACATTAATGCCATGTAAGGCGATTAAAGTTGAAATACTCCACCCCTGTGCAATATTTGTAAACGGCCTTTCAGAAAATTTCAAGGCCGTCAAAGCCAGTGAAAACCAAACCATAAAACTGCTTTCAAATGCCACCGTCTTCCTTCCCAGCCAGATATCACTAGTTAGCAGTTGCCTGATTTTTCCCTTTTTCCTTGATGTCACAGCATAAGCACGTTTTTATGACTAACCAGATTAAAACACACACACACACACACACACACACACACACACACACACACACACACACACACACACACAATGTCATGTTCCACTAATCATTAGCCGACAAACAAACGAAATAACTACAGGTGCCCTGTTCTAACTAGTACCAAGGTTTTCCAGGGCTCATTTGCACCTTCCCAGTGACAGGCTGAAGAAATCTGTAACAGGGCTGAACGCTGATCAGCTGAGGAAATTCTACAAGATTGTAGAGACAAACAAATGCTAGCAAAAGAAAGAGTCTGCCGCCAAGAGAAGGATTCGTCACCAACATTATTAACATTATTTCATGGTAATGAGAGGGAGAGAGGTAACTGTCAGTGGATATGTCCCAAACTACCCTGGAGAAAGTAAAAAAATACCTGAGATTACATTCGAAGAAGCATAATTGAGAAAGGAAACATCTTACTTTTTGTGTCCTCAATGCCATGCGTTACGATGACTGTGAATTGCAGCTAGGATGATATTTTTGTCATGTTTATTCTCAATAGGATGCACCATGAGGATAGCAAACATTCATGGAAAAAAATAAGTAGGCTCATGACCAAAATACATCCTACCAAACTCCAGAAAAGATCAGATTCTCCCTGGAGTAATAAACCAGCTACAACCGATCAGTCGCAGTGAACATGGGCACTGCCTCTTTGTACTTACAACATAACGCTACTTAATAGAATTCAAGGTACGCACCACGTCTCTCAGACATCTGAGTAATTTTTATCTGCATGATTATAGCTCCATGTGGGTTTCATCTGACAATACGAAGGTGGTAGCCATTCTAGAAGAGTTTGGAAGTCATTCCGCATTCCATTATTTGGGGATTAACTTCCTTACCACAAACATGAGCAGATACACAACTCTCTCCTCCTCCCCCCTCTGAAAATGACAAATGCTTCGGTTTTCCCAGCAGACTTTCTCCAGAGTGAAAGCACAATGACAGACAAACTCAGTGGGGATACACACACCAGCACACACGTCCACATTTAACCCTGTCAACCAGCACAGAGTTGAAAAGTTTCTTCGGGACGATATCCAAAGAATTAAGACATACAGTAATTTAAATATTTGGAACACAGTAAATAGGGTTTTTTTTTTTTTTGGCAATATTAATCATGATCCTATAAGCAAAGATTTACTTTACATAGAAAAAAGCAACCAAATGTGCTTATCTCCTGTACCAGATGGTGACGATATGTACTTTCTCCCCACTCCCTAGTGCTGTTCATTATCACATTCTGCAGGCTCTTCTCCTCCTTGTTCTTGAGATTCTCGTGTTTGCATTTCCAACAGTTCCCAAGCAATACCCTATGCCCTATTCACTCATTCACGAGCGGTTTTTGCACACCTTCAAAGACTAAGGCTAGATGTTAAATGCTGCATGCAATGCCCAGTAAAAGACCTCTTGAAATACTATCATTCCCTTTTGTTTTCTTCTAATAAATAGTGTCAATCATTTCTGATAGCAAGTTGTCTACAATATGCATCCTGTTAATCCTTATTTCATAGAGTGAAATAAAATATAAAAAATATATAATATACATTGATCAATTTACATATTGGTTTCTTTTCCTAGTGAGACAGTATTACTAAGTATTTATTTCAATGACATTAAGAAATATAAAAGTATTTATATTATCATCAAAACCATGATATGAGTATCATGAATGGAGGCTCAGAACTCTTTCATAAATCTGTAAATCCTTGAATGTAATGATGATAGTTGGTATACTGGAGAAAACCACAACTCATTGCATTAATTCCCACAAATATAATAAGAGAAGCAACATATTTATGATTTCTGTGGAGAAAATAGCTCATAAATACATCTCCAAATGGATGATATAACTTTAAAACAATAAGAATGATTTCTCTAAGTCATATATGGACGTTTCTCTCATTACTTCTTGGTTACATCTCTTATATGTGACTCATACACAATTTCTGGCATTTACATTGTGAGATTTGAGAGCATAAAATCTGCTGCAATGAAGAGACAATTAAAAAGGTCTCTCTGAGAAGACCCAGTACTACTTTTGAGGAGCATCCGAAATCATGCACAGAATAGGAAAAGCCAGCTTGCTCACCTTGGTAGGCTCCCTGCTAACTCTGTGGTCGTCTCTCTGGAGGAGAAAAAGAAGATACACATGATTAGCTTATTTTGGTAAATCATAAAAATTTGTTTCATAAATCCATAACATAATGCACCAAAGCATTATAATATCAAATATGTGAAGAAGATACAGTATATGCAGTATACAGTCTGTGCATTGACTAATCCCATTTCTGATTAATTCCCATAAACATTTCAATGGTTTTTTTCAAAGTAATTTCACACATATGCAAAAATATGCCTCTGCTTTCTGTTTAAAATGTTACAATTGGAAAACATATAACATACAGAAAGAAAATGGGAAGGAAAAAAATCCCAAACCACCTTTTAGATATTTTCCAGCTACACAAAGCACTTGCATTCTGTTTCCAAGAATCATTTAGGAACAAATTCCTCTGAGAATGTGTCTCTGTGTTGCTGATCTCTGTCACCTGAGGTTTATGAAAGAACACGTACAGCACAAAATCCAATTCTTTTAGTGGCAAACTGCCATTTCTTATTTCTTCATTATACTGTCCTACCAGGTGGGATTGTTGAAGGCACATGTTATGATAATACAAATGGCACAAAAGACAAGTTACTGACTGAAGGCTTTATAGTATATTAATAAGACTATGAGGCACACATTTCACAACTAACTTTCTCCTAATTGCAACATCCTTTCTTTCAATCAGAGAGGTGTTCTTGGAAATTATGGGAGCAAGGAGTAAGAGGTAGAAATGGAGGCTTAATGCTGAGGTATTATAAAAGTGAAGGCAGGTTCAACTTTGTGTTGGGAGAGTCAAGGTGTAATTCTTAGGAACTGTGGTACCCAAGTTTCTTCAGTTCATATAATTCTTTTAAGAATCTCGTCAAAGTTTACATAGGGTAAAATAAAAATATGCCCATACACATGCACACAAAATATGGCACACAACTGTAGATGGTTCATGGACCTCCTACAGCGAGTATGTCAACTCTGAGTTTGGAATCTCAGGACTTCGTCCTCCGGGAATCTTCTCTGGCCTTCCACCCTCTAGAACTCTCTTCTACCTACTGCCTGTGACAATACCCGGGTACCATAGGGACTCGCTGATTCCCTTAGAGCCATACCGCCTTAAATTAATGAATGATTTACAAATGAGTGATAGAAGATGAGCTCCCATAGAAATATTCTTTCCTAAATAACCAGATAAGGTTAAACCTCCAGCTTTTATTGCTTCAGAAACGACTTTTTGAGAAAAAGCTTTCATTCCTTTAGCAAAAATGACAGTTGAAAGCTTGGTCCACGACACCACTGAATGCTTTACATGTACTTGTCTCTTCTAAGAATTCCGTGCCTGCATAAGAAAGCTTTCTTCCCAGACAGAATCAGAGCTGTGGATACCTCAGCTAAGAAGTACCCCTCCCTTTAGTCTTCCTTTGTAACAATGATTACAACAGAAATATCTTTTAAATTCTACTTTAGTATTTATTATTTTGTAACTTGAGGCCAACATACATGATTACTCAAAAATTATTTGTTTCATTTTCAAGGAAAGAATTAATGAACTTTTCTGACCTTTTTGTTGCCGGAGGATTAGATCTATATTTAGAGTTTGATCATAATAATAGCAGCATCCCAAGGTTACGGTACACTACCTTTCCTTCTTTCTAAGCTTTTAAGTCTTTATATTTACTTTCCAGATTATATATATATTAATATTATGAGTCCCCCTGGTATCTTTTAAAACACTGTTAAACAGGGGTGCCTGAATGGCTCAATTGGTTAAACTTCTGCTCAGGTCATGATCTTGCAGCCTGTGAGTTTGAGCACCGCATTGGGCTCTGTGCCCACAACTTGGAGTCTAGAGCCTGCTCTGGATTCTGTGTGTCTCTCTCACTCTCTCTGCCCCTTGCCCACTCATGCTTTGTCTCTCAAAAATGAATGAACATTAAAAAAAATTAAAACAATGTTGAACATACAGTATAAAAAACTCACTTAACTCGCAATAGAGCAGCATTTCTCAACCTCATACTAGAATGACATTTGGGGCCAGATCTTCCTGTGTCATTAAGGCTGCTTTGTGTATGGTACATTGTAAGATATTCAGCACCAGCCTCGGCCTCTACCCACTGGATGCCAGTAGTATGAACTCCCCCCACTCTGTGACAATGAAAATGTCTTCAGACACTGCAAAATGTCCCCTGGGGCAAAACTTCCCTCAGTGGAGAACCTGTGCAGTAGAAAAACAGAATAGAAGCACCCATAATTGCCTTCTGTGTCAAAACGTTGCTGGATTGAGCGACATTCTCCACCCCTATGGAAAAACATGGTGACCGAGCCTTATCGAGAATGCCCATCTTGCCATGTCTCCCACCACCTACGTGTGCCTGCTTACTGAGAGTTCGTTGTGTTTGTCCCTGACTAATTTATGTTACTGATACTCATGAAAAATGACTGTGGGGAAGTTCTCAGTTTTTTGAAAAATAAGTTGTATTCTTTGGAAGGAGTAAAATGACAAGTAGCTTAAGAAAAACTGATCTTGAATTAGGTCTAGGGGCAAGACAACTATAATACTGGGGGAAGAAAGACAGGATTTTCACAGGTGACTTTCAGCTCTTGTTCCTCAGAAAAAATAAATGACAAACAGGTGGTGAATTCTACGTGTGACTTATGCATGAAAAAGGATGCAGAACTCCACTCAGTGGGTCCATACACTCAGAGTGTCAGCCTTACCTTCAGAGCAAAAAAATGCTGTGAAAGAAAGTTAGGCTTTCCACCAGTATGGGAAATTTATGTTTCACACAATTGCATACTCAAAAATTTACATTAGAATTATAAACTTCTCATAGGACAAGGGATTTTTAGTGAACACGCATGCATGGATGAACACAGCTTTAATTGTAAGATGTCATCTAAAAACCTGAGGATTCCACTGGAGCATGTAGGTCCATGAGGTAAAGAAAAAATATAGGGGCGCCTGGGTGGTTCAGTCAGTTAAGCGTCTGGTTTCAGCTCAGGTCATGATCTCACAGTTTGTGAGTTTGAGCCCCGCATCAGGCTCTGCGAGGACAGCTCAGAGCTTCGAGTCTGCTTCTGTGTCTTCCTCTCTCTTTGTCCCTTCCCCACTCTCACTCTGTCTCTTTCCCTCTCAAAAATAAATAAACATTAAAAAAAGAAAGAAAGAATACCAAGTGAGAAAGAACCACCACACCTGACTGCAGAAATGCAGCTAACCACCATTGTCAAGATCGGCACGGCACCAGAGCTCTGAAAACGATGACTTGCTCATTTTAACCCATTTACTATTGCTAATAAATAACGTGAATTATTCGAGGTTTCATGAATGCATACTCTCTGTAAAGAAATCCTTGGAGAAAATAAATTCAGCATAATATGTTGTGCTTCGTTTAGATAATGCTCCATTAAGACCCACTTGAAAGAAACGTATCATGAGAACATTTTTAGGGCAGTGCAACTACTCTGTATGACACCATCAGGTGGATGCACGTCGTTACTGGCTCGTCCAAGCTCACGGGACACACAACACCAAGAGTGAGCCCAGTGCAAACTGTGACCTCTGGGTGAGAATAATGTGTCAATGTAGGCCCATTGAGGATGACATATGCACCATGCTGGTCGGGGGTGTGGATAATGGGAGAGGCCACGCCTGTGTGGGGGAGAGGGGAATATGGGAAATCTCTGTACCTTCCTGTCAATTTTGTTGTGAATCTAAACCTGTTCTAAAAAATAAAGTCTATGTATGTAAAAAAGAAGGCACTATAAAGACAAGCCTTTTTTTTTTTCCAGTGCACTTGTGTGGGTTACAATGTCCACTATTAACATGACTTTCTAAGCATAATTCATCTTCATTACTAATATTTATTTATCCAAACTATTCCCTGAACATGTAGCGTATGTTCAGCACACACGCATGCCCCTGGTCTCAGAGGCACCAAGATGAATTACATCCTATCCTTCTTTCCAAGTGTTTATTTTCCAATAAAGGATATTATATACAAGGCAGGCAGTGGTGGAGACTTTTGAATTTTATACTGCTGTCAGCCCCCTGAAGTCAAAGACCATGACTTATTTCTTACTTTGACGGCTCAGCCCCTGGCACATGCCAAACACCCAGTAAATATGAGTGGAACAGAATTAGGACACATTTTCTACTCGCAGGTAATTCCCATTTCCTAAATGCATTTATTTTTTTTAATGTTTATTCAGTTTTTGAGAGACAGAGACAGAGCATGAGCGGGGAAGGGGCAGAGGGGGAGGGAGACATAGAATCTGAAGCAGGATCCAGGCTCTGAGCTATTGGCACAGAGCCCAACGTGAGGCTCCAACTCATGGATCTTAGATCATGACCTGAGCCAAAGTCGGCCGCTTAACTAACTGAGCCACCTAGACACCCCTAAATTCATTTCTTAAAAATGCCTGTTGGGGGCGCCTGGGTGGCTTAGTCGGTTAAGCTCCGACTTTCGCTTAGGTCATGATCTCGCGGTTCGTGGGTTCGAGCCCCGCGTCGAGCCTGTTTCAGTCTGTGACTCCCTCTCTCTCTGACCCTCCCCTGCTCACGCTGTCTCTCTCTCTCTCTCTCTCTCCTAGAAATAAATAAAACATTAAAAAAAAATGCCTGTTGGAAAAATAGCGGTATTTGGAGTTACACTCATTTCCTTTCTTTAGTTACCATTACTAAGACAATCCAATTTCACAAGGAGAACAGGACATTAAAAAATAAGTGGAAACACAATGAAAAAAACAAAGCAGAATTCTGTGTTCCAAGAAATCGAGCTGTCTTAGGGGCTACGCAGTAGACCAGTATGATGGAGGGCATGCGACAGGTTGCATATCCTTGGGCAATTTCTTCTGTCTCGTGGCTCTCAAAATCCTAGAATGTAATAACAATGCTGCCCTTTGATCTAGAGTTGTTGGATCAATCACCAATGCGAACAAACAAGAAAGCTCTCTGCAAATCTGAAGCTGTGCTATAAATTCAATGTTATAAAAAAAAAAAGAAACATAAGAGACAAGCATCTTTCAAAAGCAGATGAGTGTCCCGTGGGTATTATTCAGTTTTATTTTTTTAGTAGATTGTTTAGCATCCCTTAAAAAAACTTTAATTTTAAATGTGTGGAACATTCACTGGAGCACAGTGATGCAAGCTTTTATCATCTGTCTGAAATAGCGTTCTTCCTCATCATGTCCTATCCCTTCCCATTCCTGAACTATGCAAACAGTTCTTTTTTTAGGAAGTGTTGAAGCAAGAGCATACCGTCTATTTCTGTGCAGCTTGCCAGTTTCCAAAATTAGCCGACAAGTCTAAAACAGAGGACATGAGCCCCCACGCTAATTGTGTGGCGGCATGATAAATATTTTTAAGACCTGGAAGGTTTCTCTCCAATGGTTGATACTTTTGATTCTTCCAAAAATACAAAAACTTTTTAAAAACTTTAAAATATATTTTATTTTTCTTGCCTGTACTGCAAATGATTTAATGTTTCAGTAGAAGTAAAGTTTTCTTCAATTAAGAGAGAAAGTATTACAGTGAAGCAGATTTTTCTTCCTTCCTTCCTTCCTTCCTTCCTTCCTTCCTTCCTCCCTCCCTCCCTCCCTCCCTCCCTTCCTCCCTCCCTCCTGCATCTGGCTTGGGACAAAGTGTGGGCCTTAAAAGTTGGATGTGTTAGGGCACTAGGTGGCTCAGTGGGTTAAGCATCTAACTTTGGTCCGGGTCATGATCTCACACTTCGTGAGTTCGAGCCCCGTATCAGGCTCTGTGCTGACAGCTCAGAGCCTGGAGCCTACTTTAGATTCTGTGTCTCCCCATCTCTCTGACTCTCCATGACTTGCACTCAGTCTCTTTCTCTCTCTTTCAAAAATTAAAATTAAAACATTAAAAAAAATAAAGTTGGATCTATTTCCAAATATTACATAGACAAGAAGATTGGCTTAAAGGCATCGTTACAAATGCATGTCTTAATTTAGGGCCGTTAACTTTTGCTTTACCGGGTGAGCCTTAGTTCCAGGAAATCTAAAACACTTCAGTGATTAAAATTTCTTCTCTGATGAAGAAAGCCCAAAGATACTGCTCATTCCTCTTAACCCAATGTTGTTTTCCCCATCCATCATTTATCTGTCTTTATATGCTCTTTATTCTATCCCTTCTGCATCTCTTCCCTCCTGCTCTACCTCTCTGTTTCCACTCACATGAGTAAAATATCAGTGTGTGTGTGGCCATGCACTACACAATTCTGTATGTAGACACAAGCGTTATTCTCACATGGGGAAAACTACACACACACACACACACACACATACACACACACAAGCTCACACTTATCAGACCCTCATTTAACACCAGCCATTACTTTAGGCCACTGACATGAGTTTACTCACTTAATCCTTACAGAAGCTTCATGTAGTCATAATTATGATTAAAACACAATAGAGATGAGAAAAATGAGACACAAAAATTTAAGTAGCTTCTTAAAGCCACATGGCTAGTGACAGGGCCAGGATTTGAACCAAGGCATTCTGAACTCAGAGCCCATGCTTTTGATTAGGATGTCATATTGCTACTCAGTATGTACAAGCTACAAATCACAAACATATATGTAAATACATATATATGTATACGTGTATATATTTTTTAAATTTTTAAATGTTTATTTTATTTTTGAGATAGAGACAGACAGAGTGTGAGCAAGGGAGGGGCACAGAGAGACACAGAATCCAAAGCAGGCTCCAGGCTCTGAGCTGTCAGCACGGAGCCCGACGCGGGTCTTGAACCTGTGTACTGTAAGTTCATGACCTGAGCCAAAGTGCGATGTTTAACCCACTGAGCCCCTCCCCCCCTCCCCCAATAGGACAGGAGCCTAGCACAGGGGCTGGGGCAGAGGCAAATCTCCAGAATCAGATGGAAGGGGAGTGGTAGCGCCCAACTTACGGCAGCTGTAAGGGGGAGGGTGGGTTCAGTCTCCTCTGAGACCTGCGGGCTCCCTAGGCCTGTCCTGCAGCACAACACAGGCCCGGGGCTCCACCAAAGGCTGGAAATGGGGTGGACCCTGGGTAGTGTTCTCCATGTTCTCCTGCTGCCCGGGAAGGTCACGAGAGTTAATAAAATGAGGAAACACACACACACACACACACACACACACACACACACACACACCCCGAATACATCTATTTGGTTTGGGCTGTATACTACCACAGGCAACAGAAACAAAATGGCCCCATCAGGAGCACTGCAGTGTAGAAGGGGGAATGGACAAACAACAAATGAGCAAACGGATATCTATTACTACCTCCCAGAGTATAGGTAATGAAGAAGAAAGGAACGGGGTAGGCACAGAGAGGGACGGTAGGGGTATTATTTTCTAGAAGGCCGTCAGGAGGGGCTCTCTGGAAGGGCACTGAGTGAAAGTGTTAATGCGTGAAACACCACCACTTCCTCCCCTAACTTCACCGCCTGTTTCTTTCCTTGGCACCCTTGCAATTCACACTCCTTTTCAGCAAATACTCACCGAGGACCCACTGCCTGAAGCAGACAATTCTAGGTGTTGCTTTGGTGTAAAAACAAAAAAGAAAAGAAAAGAAAGGAACGATAGGCCGCCTGGATCTGTGCACTCAGAATGCTGGCAAACTGAGTGGGGAGACAAGGCCTTCAGATGCGCTCACACAGTCACTTAGGAAACAGCAGGTGCCAAAGAGAGAGACTTCACGTTGCTGCAGAGGCGGGGCCGGGGGGTGGGGGTGAGCAGACCTGCTCCTACCTTCTGCTCAGGAAGGGCAGCCAGCGACAGTCACAGGGGCGGGCCTGCCCAGGGGCTATGGCCACAAGAGACCCCCCCCACCCCCCCCACAGCATCTCCGCCCTGCCCGCGCCCCGGGACATGACCTCTTCCACACGCTCAGTACACAGGATCGAGTGGATGAGGTGGTGTTTCTCTTTAAATCCCTTCTGGTATCTGGCTCAGGCTGGGGGATAAGGGGCTTCCGGCCATCTGAGCCCCCCCCAGGAAAGCACAGGGACCCGCTGGAGGGCCATGTGGGAGGGGAGATTTGCCGCTGCCAGCAGGACGCTCACGCCATCGGCGTTGTCAGCAGACTGGCCACGTTGAGATTAATGTAATCTCATCCCTGACCTATCCAGCCTCCTGAACAGGCACGTCATATTCGGAGTCCCCACGGGGATTTATTTTGGCTCAGAATTTCTTCAGATCATTTTAGTATTCCTTACATAAAACAGCCACACAACGGCGTGCCTTTGTGTGTGTTCTTGTGCTCCAATGCTTTGAAAATAAAATTTCCAGAAGTTTCTCCCACTCAACTCCGCAACACAGTCCACCAGGTCCCAACAGTCACCTATGAGGAGGCTCTTTTTGAATAGTGCTGCTGTCCCTCCTGTCTTTTCCAAATGGCATTTAGGGTTTTTGTTTTCTTTCAAAAATGTCATCTTGACACTTAGCTCAGGAATGCACCTGGGATGGTGACGCCTGTCCTTGACATTGCTGATGTTCGGGGGACTGCATGTCCACTCGCGCCGGGGTTTACCTGTTAATCATCATCCTCTAGGCTGGTGAGTCCACCACAGTTAAATAAGGTATCCAGGAAGATCCTGAATCTGCCATAACAATTCCTGCTCGTTAAAACTCACTTATTCAGACGTTAGCAATAGCAAATGTAACCAGCCCTGGAGGACAGTCCCAGAGCCTACGGAAGGCACATTATTTTTTTTTTTTTAACATTGTATTTTATTTTTTGAGAGACAGAGACGAAGCACGAGTGGGGGTGGGGTGCAGAGACAGAGAGAGGAAAACACAGAATCCAAATCAGGCTCCAGGCTCTAAGCTGTCAGCATAGAACACAACATGGGGCTCAAACCCACAAATGCAAGATTATGACCTGAGCTGAAGTCAGACGCTCAATTGACTGAGCCACCCAGGCGCCCCATGGAAGGCACATCACATTTCATTGACCGTCTTGTACTCTCAGAGCCAGAAATCAAAAGCAAAACCAAACCAAACAAAAAACCAAAATTTTACATGCAAGGCTGCATGTATATGTGCTTTTTAAAAGCTTCGTTAACAAAATGACATCTTTCCAAATGAACAAAAACACAAACAAAAACACAAACAACAACAAAAAAGAAGAGGGGTATTTTCTTCAAATACCAGGCTTCTGCTGGGGGCGGGGGTATCAGATTACTACAAGATCTCTGCATTTAATGCTGCTGGATAATTGTGCTCTAAAATTTACTGCAATTCATAAATGGGCTTAAGGGAAAATATACCAAAAATTATTAATCGAAAATAATTTTTTTCTTTGATAAAGCAGGCTGAAAGGCAGCCCATTTTGCAAGAATGCCTAATTTTTCTCTATTAGCTCCTAGGGATGTAATATCACCAATAAGTCCTCTTAATGAGAGAAAATCATCCCCACTCCTGATAATTTCTGGATCAAAGAGGGATTTGCAAATACCAGCCTGCATTGTAATGTTTGACTAATGGCCTAATCCATCAACCGACAAGTATTGGTACTGAGCTCATTACCAATTAATACTAGCATGCGTTTATTAATATGCTCAACAAATGCATCTCCAAAGCTCCTACTATGTGCCAGTTTCTGTGTGCTAGGGATAGAGCAGGGAATAAATAAACACAAACCCCTCCCTCACAAGGTTGACCATGTGGTGTGGAAGCCATTGCAGCACAGCTTACACAAAGGAATGGCTGGTTTAAGCGGCAGGATGAGACTTTATCTGCCCCTATCCCCCAGGATCCCTTCAAGGAGGTTTCTGGGAAAACAGATCCAGAGAGGCTTCATCAGCATAACAATGCCAAAGTCTTGGATGAAACAGACTTTAGCGAAAGGAAGGATATTTTCTCTTATAGATGTTGCCCTTTCCAAGAGCCTAAAACATAAGCACTGCCAAATCGAGACGGATATGAGAACTGGGTGGACACCTTTCTGAGATGGGCTCTGGCCTGGGGGAGGGTGGCAGAGGGCAAGACATATGGGAGATGGGGGGCAGGAGAGAAAAGGGAGAAGCTGGTGGCTTCTGACAGCCACAGTCAAACTCTATGCAAAACGAAGCTACAGAATGGAAACATGGAGAGATGGTTACAGTAGTTCCTGGACTCCTGGTCTGTTCCATATTGACTAAGAGTCTGATCAATGCCCCTTCACAGAGGCAACCGTCAGCCCCTGCCAGGCACTGGCTACTAGAGGGTTCTGAGGAGCACAAGCTGGAACTCTGGACTCAGGGCCTGGTTGGTTTCCACCCAATATCCCAAAGTAAGAGACATATACACTCCTGTCTGGCGTGTGATGTAACCATGACTTCAGCCAAAAGAACAGCCCTACTGAGAGCTTCCGTCTTGTCTCTGTGGACCTGGCCTCCACATGAAGTCGGGAACAGGGCTCAGGCCAAGGCACTGAGCCCCACCCTCTTCCTTCTTTTAATTAACAAAAAAAGGCATCAAAAACAGAAATTCTGTCAAAACTGTCTCTGGCTATAGGGGTAAAAGCTCGAAACAGCCATCCATTGAAATTGAAAAGTAATAAATAGTGTGCTGATGTGATTTGGGGGAATCTTTTGTTTGTTTGTTTGAAGCTAAAGAAGTTACTTCTCTCCAACAGTGTATTTATTTATTTATTTTTAATCGACCCATTTCTATGGTCCTCAGCGAGGAACAGGATGGTGCAGTTACCCCTCATTTCACAGATGAGTCAAGGGGGGGCTCCAAGAGATTCCAGCGTTCGTGATTAAACAGCCCACTCAGGGAGCCCAGCCCTTCTGACTATAAAGGCTGGCACAGACCTCAGAGATCCAGGCAGAAACACAGAATTCAATCTGAGTTCTGGGCACAGAGAGAGGGGTAAGACAAAATTTCTCCCATTCATGGGACCTTTTCACCTTCTTTAATTTACCCATTCAGATTAGCACAACTCCAGCGCTATCCGCAGAGGGGTACTTAACACTTCCTATTTTCCTGGTCGTTCCTTAGACTCTGCTGGGCAAATTAAATGGGGTATTCATCACTACCTCTGAAAATTCAAATCTGTGTATTCAGCCATGATGGGTCACGGCCAAATCTCTCATTTAACAATCGCCAGTGTGCCTTTTTTTTTTTTTTTTGTGGCAATAGCAGTTTTGAACCAATCCCAGACGAAATCTCCAACCTTCAACACATTCACAGATGACAATTATGTCTCTACAATCACTAAAAAAAATAAAATAAAACCAACAGAAATGGAATCAATAGTAAAAGAGCTAAATTATAGATAACAGAATATTCATAAAACTATACCTCATCTCATGAATGTGGGTGCACTGTCTGTATGCCAGGATTTCTTTAGCCATTGGTGATATCCAGCATATTGCAATTGAGTGCAATTAGAGTTAGCTATAATTAAGAACAATTACAGCTTTTATTTCTACTTGTTCTTTAAAAGCACATTTGTAATAAAACTTTTTTTTAAAAGGTGAAGAATATAATTATACATCCTTATAACGTCTCAAATAATTAGTTTGACTAAAGTTTCTTCTGGAACAATTTTCATTTTAACTGTCAGATCTGCCATTTATAGTCAATGGAACATACTTTTAAAAAAATTCCATCATTAACCTTTTTCACCCCATATAGCTGTATATGAATTATTGGTACAAATTGGAGGTTTCAGGATTTAAATCTCGAGGGCCTGCTGCAAGCCATAAAAGAATTTTCCTTTTAGTTGTCTATGTGCGTGGGTGTTCATGCATGCACACAGGCATACACGCATGCGTGCATCCTTTAAGAAAACAAAAGAAATGCTACATCTTTAGAGTATGTTTTCTTGCTCAAGATTTTTTTGGGGGAAAAACTGCTGGTGTTAGAAAAAGGCGTTCTCTGGTTCTATATTATAGAACACTGTCTCTTTGTTTATTGGCTGTGTATTATGCAGTGCCCAAACCATGAGGAGCCTAAATGAAGGGTGACAAATCTGTCCCTTGGTTTAGTTATTCATGGAGGACACGGTCAGTATCAGGTGAACATGATCAGGGCCTTATCAGGATCAGTGAAATGCTTCCTCCTCATAAATCCAGACTCTGACTCATTGATACCTGATCACCATCTCCCCTGCTGGACTGGAAGGTCCGTGAAGGCATGGATGATCCCTCTTGTCCATCTCTGTCACCAGCACCCATGTCAGATAGTGGCCGTCAGAAAGTGCTAAGTTAAATATGTTGAATCAATGAAGAAGGCTTTTTTCCAGATCTTTCCCATTTATGTTGGGAATAATTGAAAATTAATCACCCTAATGACTTTGAAGATAGAAGAAAATTAGGTAATTCAACTCTGGAAATTAAGGATATTTTCACCGCTTATCTGGTTGGATCAGCTGTCCTGGGGGATACACTGTTAGACAAAGTCTGTGCACCTGGAAATGGTGACTGGGAACAGACCATCTTATAACAGATCATCCTTTCTATTGAATTATCCAATACCTAACACAGACTGAAGTTAAAGGCCATTGACATAAGCCTAGAATGGGCATATGTAGCAGTATGTGGGGCAGATACCTACAATCATATCCATAAGACAGACCATTAGTATCAAAGATGCTAATATACTGAGCAATGGCTCCTGTTAAAAATACTCTTGACATCCAGAATACTGAAATAGATCCAGATGTGATTTACATTGTAAAGTTTATCATTTATTTCATAGCAGCCATTCAGGACTACGTACTTACTATTTTTCAATCGCTTTGCTTAGCACCTGACATAAACTCTCTCATTCTCCACAACTGCTTGTTATTATTTATGACCATTTTTCAGATACTGAGTCTCAGAGAAGTCAAGCCAATGTGAAACCAGGCCTGTCCAACTCTAAAATAAACAGCTAAAACAAGAAAACAAAACAACACATGGCTAATCCCAGTCAAACGACATTAAAATTAGGACGATAACTTGGCGGGGGAAGATCTCTAAGCACAGCAACCGAAGGGTGAAAATGAGAGAAACAGGGATCTAAGAAGAAAATCTCACTCTGAACCTTACTTCCAGATCTATAAGCTTTTATCTTACTGGTTCTCAGACATACTTTCTATGAGAAAGGTCCACATATACTACAGGCATTGAGAGGGGCTGTCAAATGGGTTGGCTCTAGGGTTAAAAATTAGCATAAACTACTTCTGGGTATCCACTCTTGCCCAAATGCCTGGGAAGGCACTGACATGGCCATTTGTCATATCTCTATCTGTAATTGAAACTATCTAAATGCCCACAAGTAAGGTAATGGCTAACCTGTGTGACATCCACACTGCAGAATCCCTATGAAGCAATCAGAAAGATTGTTCTAAAACAGAATTCCAAGGCACACTGGATTACAAAAAGACTAAGTTTCAGAATAATAGACTGGTTTTTATGCTGTTGATGTTAAAAACAAACCCAGAACAAGAAGTTCCATGAGTGCCTTTGAGTATGGAAAATACACAGAAACAGACCTGGAGGGGGTCAGCGGGCTGATGCGTGCTGGGCTCTGCAGACAGGAGAGCAGTGGCCATAGTCCAGTCTTAACACACAGAACCTGTTTTTAAAGGGCTGCCTAGCCGACCTGAGGGCCCAGCAGGTGAGGTGTCATGTCCTGAGCAGCAGCCTGGTTTCCAGCCCTCTGGGGGAGAAAGTGTCAGGGTCCTGCAGGGTGCACAGGCTGACTACAGCATCTGCTGAAAGGTGGCAGGAGCTGGGCACCAGTCCTCTGTCCCTGCTGCCTGGGGAAGGCCACAGGCTGGGGCCTTAGCTGGGACAGGGGGTGCACATCATACTCTGTGCATGCTACCTGCTTGCCACTCACAACACCTGCCTGCTGGGCTGTGGAAGAGGCACTTATAATGCCCACTGCTGGGCCAGGTTCAGCCAGCTGGTTGCTCATGGTGTTGACATGTGTGTGGGATGGGATGGGATCTGCCTATAGCGGGCCTCCCATCCTCTAGGGGCGCTAGATCCCTAGAGGCCCCTCTGCAAGAAGGCTCAGTAGCACATGAGACACAATTCTGTGCCCATGTGCTACCAAGGGCAGCCAGGAGTCAGTAGCAGGGATATACGGTGGATATTTATGTCCAGAAAGGTCCACCCAAAGAAAGGGAAGCTTATTAAAGAACTCATTCACTTGGTCAACCTGGCTTGAGAGTATGTATATAGATTCCTGAAATGTGTACAAAAGCCAATTTTTAGTGTAATGCATGAATCTTAGATGCCCTCAAGATACTCTGCTATTTCAAGGGGCCCTCTGGGGACTGCATTTTGGTAAGGAATGTGATCAATCTCTCACTTGTTTTAAAATTAGTATTTTCATAAATCAGGTTTGCTTATTGGAAAGTTTTAAAATTAACAGAATTCTCTGAAATAAAGGTTAAAAAGAAAGTAAGGAGGTATTTATAATAAAAAAAATAAGACTTAGATTATCACTATGGCCTGGGTTCTATATGTAGTCATTCACTTTTTCATCTAATATCCTGGGAGGAGAAAGGTTGGGGTTTTCTGAGGTGGTGGAGGGATAGGAACCCCGGCGATCCAAAAATATCACAGAGAAGCTGTAATAAGTAAATGTGAATAGAATCACCTGAGCAAACATTCCAGTGGAAAATGTCACTTGGCTTATATGCATGGCCAGGGCCAGTTTTATTCAGGTTAGGAAATGATATTGGGAAGCCTTCACTTTCCTTTCACTAACCTAACCTCCTAGACCACTTCTCTGAAAGCTGAAATTTTTTCCTTTCCCTCCCTTCCTTCGTTCCTCCTTTCCTTTCAGAAGAGTTCCTCTCCTTTTTACTAAGGTATAATTGATACAACTACATATACTTACAGTGTAGGATTTGGTAAAATTTGATACATGTATATACACCTAGGAAATTATTCCCACCATCAAATTGGTGACCATACTCATCAACCCCAAGAGTTCCCTTCTGACCCATTGTCATCCCTTCCTCCCATCCCCCAATCCCAGATCACCACTGATCTGCTTTCCGTCACTCTACATTCATCTGCATTTCCTAGAATTTTATATAAATAGACTCATACAGCAATCTCTCTCTTTTTTTTTTTTTTTGGTCTGCTTTCTTTTATGCAGCATAATCCTTTTGAGATCCATACATGTAGACTGTATCAATAGTAAGGTCTTTGGATTGCTAAGTACCATTCCATTGTATGATCATGCCATGGTTTGTTTATCCATTCTTGGTGGACATGTGGGTTGTTTCCATTTTGGAAAAGTTGCAAATAAAGCTGTTACAAATAAAGCTGCTATAAACATTTATGTGCACATCTTTGTATAGACATTGTATGATTGCCTTTTTCTTAGGTAAACATCTAGAAGTGGAATGGCTGCATCATATGGTAGGTATATACTTAACTTTTAAGGAAACTGCCAAACTTCTTCTGAAGTGATTGGAGCATTTTACATTCCCACTTTTAGTATCCAAGAGCATATAACAGTCCCAGAATGTCTCCCATCAGCATGATTTGGTATGATCACTCTTTAAATATACTTATTCGAGTAGGTGTGTAGTGTAGTTCACTGTAGATTTAATTTAGATTTCCCTTATTAGGGAACTGCTAATTAGGGAACAACTAATTATTAGGGAATAATTAATGATTATGGCAATCTTTTCATGTGCTTATTTGACATCTACATAATTTCTTTGGAGAAGTGCCTGTTCAAAACATTTACCCAGTATTTAAAATAGTGGGTTTTCCTCTTATTGTTGAATTTCCAGGTTCTTTATCAGATCTATAATTTACAAATTTTTCTCACCTGTGACTTGTCTTTTTTCCTCTCTCAATGGTTACCCTCAGAAAGAATTTTTTAAATGAAGTCCAATTTACCAACTTTTGGATTATTTTTTTTAGAGTTGTATCTAGGGATCTTTGCCTACCCAAAATCACTAAGAGTTTCTAATGTTTCCTCCTAGAAGTTTATAGTTTTAAGTTTTGTATTTAGTCCTGTGATATCCTGGGTTAATTATTTCTATCTGGGATAACTTTGGATCAGAGTTTGGTTACTGTATGTGGCTGTCTAGTTGGTACGGCGCCCTATGTTGTAAAACCTATCATTTTCCCATTGCATTCTTGTTATCAATCAGAGGTCCATACCTGTGTAGGTCCCTTTCTGGCTTCTCTGTTCTGTTTTCTTTATCTGTTTGTCTAATTTTGCATGAATATCACGGTTTTCATAACTGTAGTAAGTCTCGGAATCATAGAATGTTAGCCTTCCAACTTTGTTCTTCCTTTTCAAAGCTATTTTGGCTATTTTAAGCCCTTTGCATTTCTCCAAGAATTTCAGTCGGTTTCTACAAGAAAAGTGTGCTGAGATATTGATTGATATTGCATTAAATCTATAGATCCATTCAGAGAAGATTGGCATTTTAACAATATTGAATCTTCTGAACCACAAATCAGCATGTCTCTCCATTTATTTAGGTCTTCTCTAATTTCCTGTAATGTTTTGTGGTTTTCAGTGCATCTCTTCTGTCAGATTTATTAACAAGCACTGAATGTTTTCGATGGTATCATAAATGGTAGTAAATAGAAATACAATTTACTATTATATATAGATCTTATATCCAGCCAATTTGCTAAGCTTGTTTATTAGTGCTAAGAGCTTTTTTGTAAATTCCATAGAATTTTCTAAATAGGCAATCATGTCGGTTTTGACTAGACATTGCACTTCTTTTTCAGTACTGTGTCTTTCATATCGCACCTTTCTACCACAGTCTTGCTGATTACACTGGCCAGAATTAGTATGATGTTGAATAAAAGTGGAAAGGCAGACATTGTCTTGTCCCTGATCTCAGACACAAATCATTAAGTGCTTCGCTATTAAGTGGACAATAGCAGTGAATTTTTCATATCAGAATGAGGAAGTCCCTTTCTCTTCCCAGTTTGCTGAGACTTTTTTTCAGGAATAGATGTTTAATTCTGTCAAATCCTTTCCGGCACCTATTAGATGATCATATGATTATTCTCTTTCAGTTCGCTAACAGGGCGAACTACAGTAATTGATTTTCAAATGTTGCCTTCCTGCCATAAAACATAGATGGCCATCAAGAATTTTCCTTTTTTACATACTGTAGATTCAATATGCTATAATTTTGTTTAGAATTTTTGCATCTATGCTCACATGGAGGTTGATCTGCAGTTTTCATAAAGCATCGTTGTTTGGTTTGGGTCACAAGGTCACTCTGGTCGCATAGACTGAGGTGAGAAGTATTCCCTCCTTTTTGATTTTCTGGAAGAGTTTGTGTAGAACTGTATTATTTCTTCCTGAAATATTTTGTAGAATTTACCAATAAACCTCTCTGGGTCTGGGGTTTTCTTTGTGAGGAAGTATTTAACTCCTAATTAAATTTCTTATTACATATAGGGCTATTCAGGTATTTTATTTTTTCTTGAGTCATCTGTCTTTCAAGGACTGTATTCACTTTATCTAAGTCAGCAGTCAGTCCATAGCCTATAACATAAGAATGTTTACAAAAAATTTATTTTAATTGAAAAAAAATACATGACATAGACCATATGTAGTCTGCAAAGCCTAAACTTTTTACTATTTGGTCCTTTACAGAAAAAGCCTGTTGACCCCTGATCTAAGTTTTGAAGTTGCTGGCATAAAGTAGTGCATATTATTATTATCCTTATTATCCTCTTAAAATAGCTATAGAATCTCAAGTTATGTCACATCACTTATTTTTTATATTAGTAAGTGAGGGTTTCCCCCTTGATCAGTCTAGCTAGAGGCTTAGCCATTTTATTAACCTCAAAGAACCCACATTTGGTTTCATTAATTTTCTGTGTTGTTTTTCTGTTTTCTATTCCACTCTCTTCTTTATTGTTTCCTTTCTTCTACATATTTCATGCTTAATTAGATCTTTTTGTAGTTTCTTAATGAGGAAACTGAAGTCACTGATTTGAGACTTTTGTTTCTAACATAAGGGTTTAAAAGTCCCCCATAAAACTGTTTTTGTGACCACACAAATACTGATATGCTGTGTTTCTGTGTTTATTCAGTTCAAAATATTTAGTAATTTTCCACTTAATTTGATACATGGATTCTCTAGAAGTATGTCATTTTAGCTGCAAATATTTACAGATTTTCTGTTATCAATTTCTAATTGAATTCTGTTTTTTCCAAGTGTGTGCTCTGTGTCATCTGAATACTTTTAAACTCACTAAGAATTGTTTTATGGGCCAGAATGTGGTCTCTTTTGTTAAATGTTCCATATGTGCTTGAAAAGAATATGAATTCTGTTGTTGTGTGTAATGTTCTAGAAATGTCGATTAGGTCAATTTAGTTCAAGTGTTCAAATCTTTTATGCTCTTACCGATTGCCTGTCTACATGTTCCGTCAATGACTGAGAGAGCAGTGTTAAAATCCCGCACCATGGTGGAATTGTCTATTCCTCCATCAGTCTGTGCTTCATGTATTTTGAATCTCCACTGTTAGATACATAAAAGTTTAGTACTCTCGATACATTGATGGATTGACCCCTTTATCATTACTCTTTATCTCTGGTAATATTCTTTGCTCTGAAATCTACTCTGTCACTATTAATAGAGCCATTCCATCTCCTGGAGGATAAAAGTCCAAAATCAAGATGTCAGCAGGGCCACGCTTCCTCTGAAACTCCAGAAAAGAACCTTCCTTGCCTCTTCTAGCTTTTGTTACCTGCCAGCACCTCTGTCTCTATTGTCACATATCTGTCTTCCCTGCGTGTGTCTAAGTCTCTGCATCTCCTCTCTTCTTTTTATAGAGCAACAGTCATATTGGATTTAGGGCTCAAACTAATCCAGAATGTTCTCCTCTTACCTAGTTACATCTGCAAAGACCCTATTTCTACCTAAGGCCACATTCTGAGGTTCTGAGTAGACATGATTTTGGGGAGATACTATTCAACCCAGAACAGTCTTCCCTTTGGACCCCCAAAATTCACATTCATACCACATGCAAAATACATTCACTTCATCTCAACATCCCCCAAAGTTTTAACCCATTCCAGCATTAACCTTAAATTCAAAATCTCATCTCAGTATCATCCATTCAAAAAAGTTCCAGAAGGCCTGGGTGGCTCATCTGTTAAGTATCTGACATGTCTGACTCCTGATTTCCTCTCAGGTCATGATATCATGACCATGAGATTGAGCCCCACATTGGGCTCAGGCTGGGCATGGATCCTGCTTAAGATTCTCCCTTTCCCCCCACACTCTCTGTTTCTCTCACTCTCAAAAAAAAAAAGTTCCAAATATTATTATATAAAGTATCTAAAATAGGCATGGGTGAGATTGTGGGTCTGATATATCCTAGGAGAATTCCTGTCCAAGTGTGGGCCTGTATTACTCGAAAATAAGTTATCTGCTGCCAAAGTACAATTGTGGGCAGACATAAGATACATATTCTTATTCCAGGGTGGGGGGAGGCAGGGAAGAGGAGCAGAGGGGGAGGGGAGGAGGAGGAGAAGGCGGGGGGGGAGAGAGAGGGTGAGAGAGAGAGGAGGAGAGGAGGTAGGGAAGTGGGAAGGGGGGGAGGGAGGGAGAGGGAGAAACTGAAGGAATAAAGGAGCCATTGGTCTAAACAGATTTGCAACCCAGCAGGGAAAGTACCATTAGGCTTCAGAACCTAAAAATAATTCTTTGAAGCTTGATCCATCTTGTGGGCCCACAAAGGCTGAGCCAGCTCTGGCTTCTGGGCTGGCAGAGACCCCATCAACCCCTGCCTCTGAGCTCATGGAGGTCCTGAGATATCCTCCGCAGGGTCTGCCTCTCTGACCTCTTCATCTGCAGCTCTGGTCCTCGGAGCCATTCTTCCATTTTATTGAAAAGTGAAGGCTGTGCAGCCGAGTGGTTCCACCAGCCCCTTCTTGCTGGTAGAACCCCAGAAGTTAGACGCACCTTCTGCCATTTCACCCTGCCTCTGTCCCCTTCTGTCCAAACTGTGCTTTTGCTGATATGACGCTCTCCAAAATCTTGTCGGTCTTCGTGTATGTCATGGGGATCCACACCCTTACACAGGAGGTTTCTCTACGGGTTCCCCCAGGGTAACCCGTCTCTATTCGTGGCTTTTGCTGAGATGACTGACTGAATCCAGAGTCACACGCCTGATCTCTGCAGCAAAGGTCGGTGCTGCCACGCCCTTGGCTTTGTTTCCAGGGCACACTCTGGATGAGGCTCCCCAGCATCAAGTTCTGATTCCACTGCTTAACAGTTCCTTCTCCCATTTAGATTTTTCTCTTCTCTCGTTTTACTCTAAGCAACTGGGAGATATCAGGCCACAGTTTCCGCACTCGGCTTTAGGTCCCCTCAGCTAACGATCCAAGCTTATTGCTTCTAAGCTCTACTTTCTCCCAATCACTGGAATGTGATTCGAGTGTTCTGCCATTTCGCAATAAGGACTGCTTTTCCTCTGGCGTCCAACCACACGTCTGTTCTGAGGCCTCACCAGAAACACCTGAATGTTCACAAGTCTGGTTCACAACGTTCTGTTCACAGTGATACCAGTGTTCTCTATGATGGAAGCTTCCTCCAGAGAGAACTTCACTTCCTTCTGAGACTCCGCCAGAACCCGCTTTAATGTCTATATATCACCAACAGTCTTTTCAAGGCAATCTAAACTTTTTGTTTAGCATGTACCTCAAAATTCTTCCATCCTCTACTCATTATCTGATTCCAAAGCTACCTCCATATTATTAGTGACAGCCGTACTCCACTTCCCCATACCAAGATCTCTATTAGCTTCTTAGGACTGCCCTAACTCATTGCCAGAAACTGGGTGGATAAAAACAATAGAAATGCATTTCATCACAGTTCTGGAGGCCAGAAGTCTAAGGTCAAGGTGTTGGCAGGGTCGCACTCCAGGGAAGAACCTCTTGCCTCTTTCTAGCTTCTGGTTGTTGTTGACAAACTTTAACATTCCTTGGCTTATAGCAATATCTTTCCTTTTTTAAAAATTTTTTTATTTGTGAGAGGGCATAGGAGCAGAGAGAGAGAGAGAGAGAGAGAGAGAATGCCAAGCAGCGTCTGCACTATTGGCACAGAGCCCAACACAGGACTTGAACCCACAAACCATGAGACCATAACCTGAGCCAAAACTAAGAGTTAACTGACTTGAGCCACCCAAGTGGCCCGTAGCAATATCATTCTAGTACCTGTCTGCATTCACATGTCCTTCTTCCCTGTGTCTCTGTTTCTGTGTCTCCTCCCCTCTTCTTATTTTTTAATGTATTTTTTAAATGTTTATTTCTGAGAGAGAGAGAATGTGAGCAGGGGAGGGGCAGAGAGAGATGGAGACACAGAATCTGAAGTAGGCTCCAGGTTCTAAGCTGTCAGCACAGAGCTCGACGTGGGGCTTGAACCCACAAATCATGAGATCATGAGCTGAGCCGAAGTCAGACACTTAACTGACTGAGCCTCGCATGTGTCCCTCCTCCCCTCTTTGTCTAAGGACACCAATCATATTCGATTTAAGAGCCACCACCCACCCCACCCCTCCAGCATGCTCTCATTTTCTCCAATTACATTCTCAAAGACTCTATTTTCACATAAGATACAGAAGATTCTAGGTGGATGAGAATTTGGGGGTAGGCAGGCACTATTTAACCCAGTATAAAGGGTGTGCCTTTCTCATCCTTTTACTTTTAACCTATTTATATTTTTACCTGGGCAGTGCCTTTCTTACAGGCAGAAGACAGTTGGGGTCTTGCTCGATTTATAGCTTACTATTCCCTATTACGAAGACAAGATCCTTCCATGTACGGTATCCACTGCTCTGTGAATCCTGAGGTTGTCCTCTGTGGCTGATGAAAACAGGCAGTATTCTCAGCCCTGTGTGAGTGCCAGGCTCATCCTTTCAGATGGTTCTTCCCCTCCCCACCCCAGCCTCTAGTACTTTCTTTATATTCATAAGCTGACCAGTCCTCAGCTGAGTACTCCAGAGGAACCTTCTGGAAATGTCTGGTTTTTTCTCTACATGGCTCTCTCCTCTCCAGAACTTATGTGAATCCTAGCCATGTTGGTCTTTCAAGGCTCTCAGCTTTGTGTCCTCAACTTGGGGGTGGGAGGTCCACCCCACCCACCCAGCTCCTCCAACCCCCATGATCTGGCCTAGAAATTCTCTGAATTGTAGGCAACTCAGAGCTTACCTTGTTTGTCTCTCATTTCTTAAGAATCACTATCCTTCAGCATCTGGTGACCAGTGCCTTGAAAACTGCTGTGTTTTTCTTTCAAAATCTATTTAATTTTTTACTCTATTTGTATAGTATATCTTGTCCCTTTTTCTCATTGTTTTGTCAGACAGGAAGGCAAATCTAGTGCCCATTACTCTGCTTTGGTCAGAGGAGAAACCTCCCAGCTGACCGGTCATGAATTAGAAAATAAGCTTCCAAGGGGCACCTGGGTGGCTTAGTCGGTTAAGCGTCCGACTTTCGCTTAGGTCATGATCTCACGGTTCATGGGTTCGAGCCCCGCGTCAGGCTCTGTGCTGACTGCCGGCTCAGAGCCTGGAGCCTGTTTCAGTCTGTGACTCCCTCTCTCTCTGATCCTCCCTGCTCACGCTGTCTCTCTCTCTCTCCTAGAAATAAATAAAACATTAAAAAAAAAATTAAAAAAAAAAAAGAAAAGAAAAGAAAAGAAGCTTCCAATTTCGTTATTATAGTTAAGATTAAAATGTGTCAGGTGGGTAATACTGTCAAATTCACATCAAGATGACTGATATCTCTTTGCTAGAAAAACAGCTGTGTGGGGGGAATTCACAAAGGACATTAGGAGGTGTCACAATAATGTGGGTCAAAATCTGAATACCTGGGTTCAAATCTCGGTTCTGTCCCCTATTATGAATGTGACCTTGAGCAGGTTTCCACCCGTTTGCACCTCAGTGTCCTTGTCTGTGAAATGTGGCTAAATCTGGACTCGTGTGAGGAGGTAATGCCCTATCAGATATCAATACACTCAGCACAGTGCCAGGCATGTAGCAGCTGGCATTCAATTCTCCATAAATGTTAGCGATTATTATTCCTTCTACTTCACAATACTGCCTAGAGACTACAGGTGTGAGCAAACATAGGAGAAATTTTTTAAAAATAAAGCTTTAGGTTTCTCAATGGACAGACATTTTCTAGTCTATAAAGAGAGCATGGAGTCATATTAGATTTCCAGGGAATCCAACATCAGAGTAGATTCACCACAGGGTAGGAGAAGGGGATTCACCCACAGAGGAGCAGGCAGAATAATCTTGGGAATTGACTTAATGCCATTTAAAAACATTGTGCCTGGGGCACCTGGGTGGCTCAGTCGGTTAAGCGTCCGACTTTGGCTCAGGTCACAATCTCCCAGTTCATAGGTTTGAGCCCCGCGTTGGGCTCTGTGCTGACAGCCAGTGCAGAGCCTGGAGCCTGCTTCAGATTCTGTATCTCCCTCTCTCTCTGACCCTCCCCTGCTCATGCTGTCTCTCTCTCTCTCTCAGAAATAAATAAAAAATTTAAAAAATTTAAAAATAAAAACACAGTGCCTGACAGGCTGCCTGTTTTTAACGTAACTGTATTTTCAGGTGGCATATTGTATACTTAATCACAGCAAATTCCTCTTTCCAGTTAACCATCCTTTCTCTAAGTTCAGACAAGCTTTTATAACTAACTGCCTATAAACCAGACCTACTGGTAAGATGGATTATCAATGAGACAAACCAGTAGCTGTGAGGTCTCTCTCTATGCTAGAGGAATTTTCACATTATCTTTTAAACTACCCCATGTATCTGTGGCTTTGATAAAGGGGATCCGCTTTAGAACAACTCCAGCAAAATCAAGTTACAGTTAGAATCTCACTGTGTGGTCAGGCTGCTTATAATATCAAAGCTTCGCAATTTTACAGATTATATTCGAGCCACCGTGTTGGTGCTACTGAAATGGTCAGACAATTCATCTTGGAAAATCCAGTAACACGTTACCAACTCTTATACTCAGACCCCAATTCTATTCTATTTAGCTCTTTATAATCTGTTTTAAAACTCACATTCTACCTCCTCTCTGAGCTGCAAAGTATGGCCTCTGGCCCGAAGAGGTAAACCTCTGAGATTATCTCAAGTTCTTTCTGGGCCCCAAAGGAAAAATCCATCACTCGCACTTTCTTTGCCCTTTGAGGATCCGGTTAAGAACACTTATTGTTAAAATTATCTTTAAGGTTCTGACTCACATTTGTTACTGCTAGCATTAACACAGTCATTCCAGTCCAAGGACCTTGATCCTAGAAAGCACAAATAGCATTCACTGCTTACCTTCCTCAACTCAGTTCGCTCTGGGAACCCTGTGCAGGGGGCCAGGCCACTGTTTTAGGTCCTGTAGCTGTGTACGAGAACGTCGGGGCCGCCACTACCCGTATGAATCTTGCATTCCGCTCCTGCCTGACTCTGGGGCTTAGCCGGCTGCTCCAGAGCTCATGGCAGTTGATACGGTGGCCGTGTGGACTGCAGGGCAACTGCTGGACACCTCGGAGAGCCTGACACTTCTGTCATCTTAGGGCTCAAATAATTAAGATCTTTCTATATGTGTAATTGCTTCCAAGCTATTCAGGAACTTGCTGTGTGGCCTTGAGCAAGTAATTTACCCTCTCTTGTGTCTCTGTGTGAAATGCCCTGTGTCTGTGAAATAAGAAGAATTTTACTGACCTCTCTCATCGGGGTTTGAGCTGGATTAATTTGTTGCTGTACTTAAAGGGCAGTTAATTCTAATTAATCTAATCCTTGCTGCAAAGCAAAATGTGAGAATGTTCTGCTCTCATGCTATCCGGGATGCCCCAAAGGAGCCAGTGTCAGAAGGAAAACAGTCAAGGGGAAACAATCGTAAGAGAAGGAGGGCCGCAGAAAGGGAGTTCACATTTGGCTTTTTGGCTCTTCCTCTCTCCTTCTCTTAAGCACTATTACATCCACCCAAAAGTAAGTAATGACTAGACCTACCCCTTGTTCACAAACGCATTTTCCTGTGCTCTCCTCGGACAATAATAATCAGAATCACCTCGGTGTGTTTCGTATCTGCTCTCACGCTGATTACCCCAGCCCCCATGATGGAAACCAAACTTAGGGGTGACACTGGGAGTTTTCCAGGGAGCTGGGGCAATATGAAGAGGCTGACTAGTTCAGACAGGGGGTCAGAGGAATGACTAGTTCATGTTCTGCATGTGCCCCAGATGGTTCTGGTCACCATGCGAAATGATTTTACCATTACTACATAAGGCAAATAAAAATTTAAAAAAACCTATTAATGAGACTGTTCATGAGATGGGTATGCTGATAGGTTGCAATTTCTATGTCCAGCCTTTGTGGCTGAAATTCTTTCTTAAAGGAATCATTTCAGGATGCCTGGGGGGCTCAGTCAGTTAAGTGTCCAACTCTTCATCTCTGCTCAGGTCATGATCATAGGTTTAGACACCCCACCCCCAGTGATGGAAAACCAAACCCAGGGTTGAGGGATCGAGCCCGGCATCAGGCTCTCCATTGAGTGTGGGAGGGGTGCTGCTTGAGCTTCTCTTTCTCCTTCTGTCTGCTCTTCCCCACTGTGCTCTCTAAATAAATAAGTAAATAATAAATGGAATTGGAATCTCAATCTCTTAAAAAAACAGAAAACCTTATAAGCTGTCCATATTTTTACCAAATCCATGCTTTTCACTTATTCTCTAACTGTTTCTTGGTCTCAAAAGCAAAGTTCAAGAAAACAACAAAAAACAATGTCACTAATTAAGAGTCTCTATTTATTTGGGCTCTAATTAAAGATTTTATTGCATATCATTGCTTGTACTAATTGATAAATGTATATGTCTTCGAGTAATACAAAACCTTAAGACAAACGTGCTTTTAAGACTAAGCCTTGCAGACAATACCAGTCCAACAAGGAAGGGTCATGAAGAGACCCTCATCCGTCCAACACTCAGGATGCATTCTGGCATGTGGTTCTCCCAGAGATCCTGTGAGGACTGAAGGTCCAATATTAACAACCCTTTACAGACTAAACAACAGGCTTAGAGTGATTAAGAGACTCTTCCAAGATCACAGAGGTAATAAGTGACAGAATGGAGATGCGAAGCCAGAGGTTATCTGACCTTAAAGCCTGGAGCCCTGTAAATCCATCCATCCAGCTCATCTGGCTAATAAACATCGAAGGAACAGCGAAGAGTAGTGAAGGGAAGTGAGGCCTGAAGTTGGATGTGTGCTGAAGTCCCGGCTCTGCCTCTTAAAAGCTGTCCAAGCTACATCAAGGATCTGAGCCGCCGTTTGCTCATTTGAAAAATGGGAAGTATGATCCGTACCTCCCAGGGTTGTTGTAAGAATGAAATTACACGAGCTGATGGATTTAAGTACCTGGTGCTACATCTGGCACACAGAAAGAATTCAGTAAAATCTGCCTATTATTATTATTACTATTATAGATGATGAACGGTAACACTTTTGGATTTTGTCATTTCCAGCTTTCAAATCCCAGCACTAACAGCTACCCTTGCAAACCTCTTTTAGAAGAAGGAATAGCAATTCTTCCACTGAGTTTGACTGCGAAGGTTATTAGGTAAGTACTGCTTGCTTCCCACCCAAATGGCCTGCTGTGGCTAAGGATTTATATCAGAGACAGTTGACAATACAGTCAATTCCCAGTTGCTCACATGAACATATAGGAAAATCAGTACCAACACTCCTACACAGGTCATCCAAAAGCTATTTACATTTGATCTGACTTAAAGTATGTATGTCTAATTTTCTGGAAGTAATCTTAAACAAAGGACAAAATCACTCTGAACAGTGAGCTGCCCTGCTATCTCTCTTCTTTAATCACTGTGCTCTCTCTTTTCTGCCGTGGAGAGCAACCAAAACCAGATTTTACCTCTCCCAGGAAACATCCTCCCTTCCAAGGCAGAAGGAATGTAGTGTGCCAGAAGGCACTGTCTTACAACTAATGGACAAGCAGTAAATGACATTACATTCATCTTAATCAGACTGGATTGAAAAGTTCAGTAAAACGATAAAGCAATATTTTCAAGGAATCATTGTAATACTGAACGACTGAATGCCAGATTATGCTTTTGTTTGCAAAGCAGTTTTTCCATGACACGCTACGGAGCTCAGCCAGTCTGATAAGTTGGCCTCAAATAATGTGGCTGGTGAATGGCAGAGGGATGTGTGGTTCCGTGTCCTCAAACTCCAAATTTGTGGTCTTTCCTCCAGACCTCACACGCCATGATAGGACAATTTGGCCCTGAGCAGCCCTGACCTAAAGATCTATGGAAACACCACTAATTTCTAGAAGTTTTGACAATAATTGATGGGATGCTCTTCCATCCTGGATGTACATCATTATTTCATTCCCTTGGGCTGTTAATTTTACTTTCACTTTGAAATGGGAGTTCAGAAGACAGTCACGAGAACTAACCACATCCATAAGCCACTAAAATTCGCTTTACTGGGATTTGGAAAAAAATAAATGCTCCCCTTCATTACTTTGACCCCATACTTTACATCTCAGGAGTCTGCATACTTTTGATTTTAGCTAGAAGATTAAGTTCCAAGTTGATCGACAATTGTGTAGGACTCTCCTAGCTGTAACTTCTCCAAATTTGTTGTGCATGAGACTCTACACCCAATGAGGAATTACTGCAGAATCCAGATGGGCTATTTACTTTTCTCAGAGTCAGACCCAGGGTATGAATTGTATTTCTCTGGGGCAGCTCTCTCTGTTATAGGGTCCAGCTGCAAAGCCAAGATGGGAGGGGTGTTCTGTGCTTTCTTGGCCAGCAGGTACATGGTTAGAGGTGGCAGAGCTACGTTCTTCCTATCGGTGCTCCAACACAGGCTAGATCTGGACATTGCCCATTACTTTTATGAGAAAGCAAAGGTCTGACTGATATATTTATTTCAAAGATCTTTTGAAATAAAACTCGTCACCTAGATCTTGCCTGTCTCTAGTTCTCCAGTTCTGCTGACTTATATAAAAAAGCCCTCTGATCTTAATGAAGAAACAACTCACGATAATACAACTTGGCTTTGGGGATGCAGAAAGACAAAAAAAGAGTATTGCCTACAGTGATAAACATCAGCTTATTTATCACTGTTTTGTACCATGCTGTCTAAAAAAGAAAAACCCTGGGTCCCTGTGAGTAGAGTACAGTATATGATTTCTTTGAAACTTCATTACGTGTAGATTAACCCCTGCAAAATGCCTCTATCACATGGAATTACTGGAAAGAGGTGAAAACAAGAAGAAAGCAAATCCATGGATTTCACAGTGAAAATCTCCTAGGCTTACTTTCTTTTCTGTTGGATCTGCCCACATGAACATTTTATATTAGAGGACTTTAAATTCTACAACCTTTTTCTGCTTTCTTCATCAGAAAAGATTGTACATTAAGAGTTTTACATTCTTGGGCCAAGTAAGAAATACAAAAGAGGGTGATGGGCTGCCCCTTTGACTAGCTGGTGTTTCTTCTCTCTGGGCACAGAGTCATTCAGTCATTGAATAAGCACTCACTGAGAGTCTATAATTTTGCTGGAGCAGGGCAGGAATATTAGGGTGAAGTCACCAGGGGCTCACTGCTCACAATCTATGGAGGAGGAAGAGGCACAGATCATGCTGTAGATAAGTAACAATGAAGTGGTTATAAAAGAGTCAGTACTACGTGTTAGTAGATTTCGGAAGAGAGATACTCTCAGTACTAAGGTACGTTAGTGCATTTCAGAAAAGAGACACTCACTAGTTTTGATGAGAGGTGGCAATGACTATTTGTTCTGGACCTCACAGGAGAAGTGGGAGATCATCGGAAGAAAAAACAGTATTTCAGGCACAGAGGAACAACTCAAGCCAAGTCCAGGAGGCATGAAAACTTGGGGAAGGCAGGCTTGTCAGTGAGGCTCAAGTCACGTGTTCACGGGACCCACGTGAGAGTGGCTGGGGGAGACTTTTAAAATAGAAGACCCCACTCTCCGTGTGTCACATTCATAAGCATCAGATTTGTTTGCCTAACTGGTCCTTATAATCGCATGCTGCTCTATAACCAAGTGATCAGTTTTAGCCGTGCTTAAAAGTTACGCTTTGACATGAAACCGCTCCCCCAACTTTTCTCCCAACAGACTTCAATTCACAGGAAAGCCTCCTCCATGCCCCTGAATACCCTGTGTGCACAATTAAACTTCCTTCGGAATGTCTCCAGGAAGCCAGTCATGCCTTGAAGGAATGTTCTTTATGCTACTATCAAACCCGAGGTGCTTTTTTTCCCCACCATTTAAATCTCTTGTCATTTAGAAATGTAGTAACCCAAATAATGTGCCATTTCATCCATACATCTTATGCACCTGTACAAGCTGATGTGCTAAGCAGTCCCCATATCCCCAGCTGGAGCGTCACAAGTTGAAACAGAGCGACTGTTCTTCTGACTTGGCTCCACGGACTTTCCGAGATAATTTTTATTTTTCAGCTTCATGTTCTACCTGGAGCTATGATATGTTAATTTTTAAGAAACAGAATAAAAGAATACCCATTAAAAAAACACACACACCTTTCCAATGTGCACATGGTGCCCTGAAAGTGGTCCAAAAACTATATACAAGCAGCCCCACAGTCTAATCTCTATTACGTGCACATGGGTGTCTGCGCTCTAAGTACTTGTTATTCTCACTCTACAGAAGCCTAGAAAATCAATAGAACACGAGGCCTCGTCGATTCAATTGAACTTTGCAAACTACCACACTGTCATCATAATATGCACCAAAATGCCTGCCCAGACTGCTTACATAACGCAGCTCTTATCACATGAGATTTATCAGCAGCCACATTTTTCTTAGTAGGCTGGAGCCCAGTGAAGTCAATGGTGAGAGAGACCTATTAATCACAGCTGAACTTCGTGTGCTATCTGTGATACCTTGTAAAAAGGAGGGTGATAAAAAAGATGCATAGTGACACTCACTGTCAGAAATACTTACAGGATGATGTGCTCATATCAGATGGCTTTGCAAGTTGGATTGGCATTAAATATTCCACAAGTGGAGTTTAGGAAAAAAAATAACAATGCTACAAATCTGGGAAGGAATAGCTCGAGGCTTTTGCCAGTCCCCAGTTATTTTAGACCTGGCGACGGGGAGTTTAGGGCTTAAGAGAGGCTGTCGAGGCACCTGTTCTCAACTGCAAATTCAGGAAGCTGTGACACCCAGACAAAAATCTGTACCCCCCAACCCACCCCAAATCCCACCCTGTCTAGAAATGCAAATCCTGTGACAGCTCCTTGCTTGGCAGGCTGCAAACAGCTTATAAATAATGTCAACATGTAACTCATTTACTTTTTTAATGCACAGAAATGTTTGGATCTTGTTCCTTCCATTGTCAGACTGTTCCTTGTGTGTCTCTTTGCAATGGTCTTATCTGTCAAGAAATGTAAGTATCAGGAGGGCAGCCCCTCTGTCAGGACTTGGCCAGCCTTCTGTATTTTGAAATGCTCAGTAAGTGCTCTAATGTAATAATGCTCAAACTTGTGTACGGAAGGCTCTTAGGAGAACACCAAGTTGAGGGGCAGCTGAATCCCAGTAGCTTTGCCTCAAAGGAACAGTCAAAAGGGAGATGGATGGGGCACCTGGGCGGCTCAGTACATTAAGCCTCCAACTTTGGCTCAGGTCATGATATCGCGGTTCGTGGGTTCGATCCCCACATCGGGCTCTGTGCCAAAAGCTCAGAGCCTGGAGCCTGCTTCGGATTCTGTGTCACCCTCTCTCTCTGTCCTTCCCCCAATCATTCTCTCTCTCTCAAAGATAAACATTAAAAAATTAATTTTAAAAAAGGTAAATGGATGGTCAAGTGACTTCTGTTGGTGTCACCCAGCTGCACTGAAGCCAGTGCCTGACATTCAGTAGGGACTCAATAAATACCTACAGAAAGAGCAGAAGGAAGGAAAACAACCCTGGACAGAACACCAACTTAAAAATATAAAAGACCCCTTGTCTGGACCATTGGAATATTTGAGAAGACAGTCCTTTCTGATACCAGGAGCCATGGTAGGGTGAATAATGACCCTCCAAAGAGAGCCATGTCCTGATCTCTGGACCCTGTGAATATGTTACCTTATATGGCAAAAGGGACTTTGCAGATGTGATAGTTAAGGATTCTGAGGGGGGAAAAGGTCCTGGATCATCTAGATGGGCCAGCGTCATCACAATGGTCCTTACTAGGGACACAGGGGGTAGGGGATTCATAGTCAGAGAAGGAGAAGTGATTGCAGAGGCAGAGGTCAGAGAGAAGGAGGCTGAAGCACCCCTGACTTTGAAGATGGAGGAGGGCCCCCAAGCCAAAGAGTGCTGGTGACCCCTGGACACTGGAAAACACAACGGGGCAGTTCTCCCCTCGAGCCTCCAGGAGTTCTGACCTAGGGAACTCAAGGTAATACATCAGTGTTCCTTAGGCCACCAAGCTTACGCTTACTTGTCACAGCAACGAGAGGAATGCAACTTCTAATTTGCCTACCAGGAGCCTGTGGAGCCCTTTCTGTGATTTTACACTGTTGCTTGACTTGGTTTTCTTCTTCTGGGTAATTATTCTTGTAAATTTCAGAAGGTTAGTTGAGCTTCATTATCCAGCTCATCACAATAAATTCCGTCTTCTGCTTGTTTCCTGCCAATCCGAAGCCTAGAGTCTAGATTCAGACTGAAACTGTACTTCTGACATTTCTTATATAATTTTAAACAACAACTGTCTGTCATGGACAGCTTTGTTTTGACTTCATTTTTTTTAGCACACCAAGGAAGCAGTTTTCCTTTTCTACCAGTGTGTGAGGAGATAGCTACATATCCTCTGTAAAGACCTATTATTTAATGTTAAAAATCACTGACTTAGTGCGAAGCATGTGCCAGACCCTGCCCCATAGGCAGAAAATGCAGTAATTAATAAACTATGGATATATGCATTTACACAGGTAAGCACTGGATACAAAAGAGACCAAGGGGTCCAAAGAAATACAGTGGGACCCTGTGAAAATGCAGACATGGAAGTCTGATAGTTACCGAGAAGGCCTTCACAAAGAAGATAAAGCTTCACGTGGGCCCTCCTTTATTTAGATTTTTCTCAAGTTCAGGAAAACATTAAGAGTAAGGAGTTGTGGTCATTTAAGAACAAGGCATATTTTAGAAATGACATGGGGTCATGAGATGGTTGTAACACTGCGTGCATGTACGTGCATCTTGAGATGGGGAAGGGACTCAACGAAAGAGTAGAACGTATGAAATATGTAAGAAAGGATAGGATAAATTCTGTCCTTAGTCTTAAAAGTCACAGTAAAGAATGTGGACCTCACTTTGTACAGAATGAAATTAAACATTAGGGAACACCGACTCACACTGTCCTTCAGATTTGCGTGAACGGAGACCTTGACTTTGGATGTTTCAAAGAACAGCAGTGTTAGCAGGGGTCGGCGGTTAACTTCAGAACTGAGATGAGAAACATCGCTCACCTTCTGTATCCCCAAGATGACTCCTGCCAGGGGTGGGCATGCACAGAGCCCAGCACTCCCAAAGCCAGCCGCTGGAAAAGGCTTCTGCCCCTCGGCCCCCAATGCAATGCCTCTTAGTTACAGTTGTCCTTCCTGGAGTCACGTGAGAGAGGTGTCAGGCTGGAAGGGGAGCCTTGAGATGACCGTTTGCTCAGCCTGGACTGTTTTTTCAAGGTTTGCTTTCTTTTGTTTTCAAATGGACGGGAAAGAAAAAAGGAGAAGTTCCTTGGGGTTCCTTGGGATTCCTGGCTAATTCCTAAGTCCTATTCCCAAACAGCTCTGACGAGGAGCAGAGGAGGAGAAGAAAGGGAAGGGAAATCACCGGAGAGCATCTAACTTTACACATCACCTCTTTAACACCAGCGGCAGAGGGGACTGGGCCATGTTAACCACACGGAATGGTCACCCTTGTAAATGCCAATGGTCAGATAGCAGCAATTTGATGTGGTTGAACCTGCCCCTCTCCTCCACTCTCCCATTCTGCCCTGAGACGAGCTCTCCCTGGACACCTAGGGTCCGGTGTCATCTCAGGTGCAACAGAGGCTTGAGGGACAGAACTTCAGTCGGGGGGGTGGCCAGCATTAGGCGGCGTGGTCCCTGCACACGCCCACAGGGGCCCTTGCAGCTGCAGCAAGAGGGGCACAGAGTCCCTTCAGTAGTGGCTGAAAGTGCTACTCTGGGCAGCGGCGTCCATGAGGACTAAGGGCAGGATAGGGGACAGTACAAGGAGTCAGTTTATATATAGAAGCTGCGTCTCAAGGAAGACCCCCCTCAGCGATGCCAGAGAGCATCAGCACGGCCACGTGAACAAAACAGGTTTTCTCCTTATGATGCGGGAAAGGAAATTTTGGAACATGAAAAATGCTGTGCTTCTCAAATTTTCTTTTATTCTAATGTTTATTTATTTGATTTTTAGAGAGAGAGAATGAGGCAGGGAGGAAGAAGTAAGGGAGGGAGGGAGAGAGAGAGACACAGAGAGACAGAGAGAGCGAGAAAGATCTGAACCAGGTTCCAGCTCAGAGCTGTCAGCGCAGAACCCAGTGTGGGACCTGAACCCATGAACCATGAGATCATGACCTGAGCCGCAGTCAGGCTCAGTCACATGAGCCACCCAGGCGCCTCTGAAATTTTATGTCTTAAATGCCCGATTTGTATGGCGAATTTTAAAGCTAGAAATAAACATAGTAAAGCTCAGTTAACATACAGTCTCTTTTATTGTTCTGGAGTTTGTAGAACAATACATATATAGATCTGCTCCTCTAGTCAGTGCTTACTGTTTGCAAGTTTTCCGAAGGCAATCCTCTTGAAAACTGGCATAGATGTGCATGCTAGCCACGGAAGAGTCAATGTGTCTGTTACTAAGTTAGCAAAGTGGCAAAGTATTGGTGGGTATGTTGTGATGGCTTGTTAAAATACAATAAAAATGAAAGTAAACTATTTTTTTACTCCCAGTGCAATCTTACCTTAATTAAAAAGTGTGGAACTAACATTTTGAGAGACAGGCAGAATGACAATAAGCACTTCTGTCATCCTCCAAAGTGCAGAGCTTATTAACTAGGGGCGGACCACTGTTGCTGCACCGTCATGGCGAGGTCACATATCAGAGCACGCTCAGCCCGAGGTTGCCACTGAGGCAAACGGTCCAATGCTTACTGTGGTTCCCAGAACACGATGGTGTGTACTTAATGATTTAAAATCTGGTATAATAAGGGTGCCTGGGTGGCTCAGTCAGTTAAGTGTCCGACTTTGGCTCAGGTCATGATCTCACAGTCCGTGGGTTCGAGCCCCGCGTCGGGCTCTGTGCTGACAGCTCAGAGCCTGGAGCCTGCTTCAGATTCTGTGTCTCCCTCTCTCTCTGTCCCTCTCCTGCTTGCTTTCTGTCTCTGTCTCTCAAGATAAAATAAAGACATTCAAAAATTGTTTTAATCTGGAATAATAGAATATTAAAACAATAAGAGTAGAATAATGAAGGGCATTTTATTTATTTATCAAGGGCCCAAACCGCAAGAAAACCTCTGGGGAGGAAATTCACATGGGGCAAATCGTTGTCATTAAGTAGAATGCTTTTCCTCCTTAGTATATTACAGAGTTTCTCTCATCGATGAAGGAATTGCTTTTTAGAGCAATAAAACCCAATGGAATAATTCAATTTGTTCATGTTAGCAGTGGGATTTTCCAATAATGAATTGAATTTCCTAAGCAAAAAAAAAGAAAAAAAAAGGGTCCATTTTCATAGCTGTGAATGAGAATTAAACCAATATAAACTTCCCTCCCTGTTCAGGCAAGTAATTTAGTGACAACAGAGCACTTTCCCTTTGTGGTCAAGTAATGAGAATGGAGATGAATTTAAGAAGCTCTGAGGGAAACCACATTTCAAGTTGGCTCTTCCAGGGCAATTGAAGCAGCGCGGGGGCCATTCCAGGGAGTCCGTGATTTTTTTCTCCTTCCTTTTCTCACTTACCTTCCTCACTGAGTTTTTCAACTTCCCTTTTCTGGCTAATGGCTTTATTTTAAGATACAACATGAAAAGTGAGTACTAAGGTGCCAGCCACTAGCGGTCTAAATGATGCTATAGTGGCCGCCCTGGAAGAGATGGGAAATGCAGCCAAATAAACGGGGATGGTCAGAGCTGTGTTCTTCCGAATTATAACGGTGATCTGCTAGCTGTGCCCCACTCGCTACATTTCTCGTCTGCAGTGTCCTTCAAAATACATTCAAAGATGCAAAAGTGCAGCAGCTCTAGCAAAGAAAATAACTGACTGAAAACATCACTGGTCTTTGTCAGAAACTGCCCCAGCTGCAAAATAGGGCAACCGAAGACGGCGTGATTGGAGAGGGGGTAGTATCCAGCATGCCTAGGCTTCTGACGCTCAACACGGCAGAGTCAGACTGAACACAGGACAGCCTGGCCACACAAATGCCCTATGGCGCACACCTGACAACTGGCTCTCAACCTTCAGATCTGAGCAAAAGGGGCTCTAGCACCACCAGGCATTTCATCTCATGGGAGATGAATCCTCAACAGACAAACGCTGGGTGTAGAAAATCCTTCTTTGTTGGGGCACCTGGGTGGCTCAGTTGGTTAAGCATCCGACTTCGGCTCAGGTCATGATCTCACGGTTCGTGGGTTCGAGCCCCGCATCGGGCTCTGTGCTGACAGCTAGCTCAGAGCCTGGAGCCTGTTTTAGATTCTGTATCTCCCTCTCTCTCTGACCCTCCTCTGCTCGCTCGCTCGCTCTCTCCCTCTCTCAGAAATAAATGAAAACATTAAAAAAAAAAGAAAATCCTTCTTTGTTAAAAAACCAGTTAAAACCATAACAGGAGGGGGCATCTGGGTGGCTCAGTCGGTTAAGTGGCCAGTGCTTGTTTCAGTTCAGGTCATGACTGCACAGTCTGTGAGTTCGAGCCCTGTGTCATGTTGATGGTGAGGAGGCTGCTTGGGATTCTCTGTCTCTCTCTCTCTTTGCCCCTTCCCCACTCTTGCTCTACCTGTTTCCCTCAAAATAAAATTAAAAAAAAAAAAACACCTTTAAAACAACAATAACAACAGATATTTAATGTGGGGGGGTCTATGAGGAGAAGCGCTAACATAAAAGAAAGGATCGCTGCCCTGCAGATGTAGAGGAAGTGTGCCTTACAAAGGCAGACCCAAGGTATTACACCCCTAGTATAATTCCATCATTAAGTTGGGGGGGGAGGGGCTTGGTGGCCAAATTTCTGTCCTAAAATCCTACATTTTCCATCTATTGGTTATTTAGCCTATTGGGACTCTGAGTCTTCATCCATGAAATGAAGAGGGTAACAGCACCATGTGGTATGAATATGACATAAATTAAGACATCATAATTTCCTTGATAAAGTAAGGGTACACCAGTTGTTATCCCTGTCATCATCAACTTCATCATCACCATGATCATCACCTTTACATCAAACTACAGACTATGGAACTCTGGGTTCTCTTTAAATGTCAAGGAAGCATGGATTTTTATCAGAGATTAAAAAAAATTACGGGGGGGGGGATCTGGTATGAAAAGGCAACTGGGCAGAAAAGAAATTCAGGTAAGAAAATAAACATGACTGCCTGAGTAAATGAAGATGTGCATTTAAGGCAATGATGATACAGAATGGACAGTGTGTAGAGAAGCACGCTGATGCTGAGGAAAAGTTACAGGTGACTGATAGGAGAACAACTAAGTAAAAAAGATCAAATTAAAAAACTGGTAATCCTATACACGACAAATCCACTAGTCCCAGGAAACCAATCAAAACAAAGCAAAACACATATGGAATACTACATCTCTGTGATGCTAGAACAGGGTCCCCTCTCCCATGTAGACATTTTAGTAGTTGTGAAAACAAGAGGCTATCTTCTTTTTGATGTATGTATATGCACACACATATATATACGCATCCATGTACCATAGGTATATATATACCCATAATTAAATCAGTGATGTGTATTACAATTGGTAGGATCTTAAAATAGAAAAAGAAAAGTTCAGTAAATACTTTCTTGAGCTGGGGTGCTTGGTGGCTCAGTCAGTTAAGTGTCCGACATCAGTACCAGTCATGATGTCTCACAGTTTGTGACCTCAAGCCCCTCTTTGGGCTCTGTGTTGATAGCTCAGAGCCTACAGTCTGCTTCAGATTCTGTGTCTCCCTCTCTCTCTCTGCTCCTCCCCCACTCGTGCTCTATCTCTTTCTCTTTTTCAAAAATAAAATAAACCTTTAAAAATTTTAAACAAAAAAAACCCCTACTTTCTTGAACTAAGAAAAATCAGTCAATAGGAAAAGATTTATCTGTGTTCCAGAAAACAATATTAAGTGTAAAGAGACATATAACTATACACATACCAAGATTTTAAAAACATCAAGAATAAAGCAAAATAGTCTCATCAAAAGTGATACTGGGAATTTTGCTAACACTTTATGTCTTTAAAAAAGGAAAGCGATCTTAACACATTTCATTATGTTAAGTCCAGAGGATGGGTCTCGCTTTGTCTAATGATACTAATCTTTGGACAGTGGCATAGATTTGAAATATTTTACAGTTAATAAAAGCAGGCCTTCCTTGCTCAAACTCTTCTTTCCCAACTTGTAAACTCCAGAAAAGAATTACGTCAAACTTGTTTCTCAAGGAAATCATGGTTGGTTTCTCATGAATTCTGTACACAGCCAGATGGCTTTCAGATTTAAGGCAGCAGTAAGCCTTGCCTGGATATGCAAGGTCTCTGAAAATATATCACCCATGTACTAGTTCTAAAAATTTATGCAAATCTATTCCAGTTCTAAGTGAGAGGAGTCAGAGGAAAACTTAAAGCATGGGAATGTCAAGGTGTAAACGGACTGGAGTAAATAATTAACCAAGCTACACCCATAAAGTTGCATTCAAATCACAGCTGCAAATAAAGTTGCAACGTTAAACATGAATGTCAAAAATCATTTTTGAAAGAAAAATTTCTGTAACAATGAACAATTTAGTGATAAAAATTATGGATAGTAATAATCAGGGTCGGAATTCTCTACCACACGGGGTTGGTCAGGGGGTGGGGAGGGAGAAGGAAAAGCATCCTAGATCTCTCATCATATAGTAAGGAGGAATGAAAATCATAGGTCTTCAGTCACGTCATTAGAGTGAACAGAGCTTCTCTACCTTCCAGAAATGTACCTTCCTCATCACTGGAAAGAATAAAAGCAAAAAAAAGACATAAGATTAGGCAAACAGTAAGGCACATAAAACATGAAATGTATAAAATAATATGACAGAAGTTAGTCTAAACATTTTGGCTAAGACAGAAAATGGATGTGTGAACAAGGTTTAAAATCCCCTTAAAAATGAGGGCTTGAAGAATTTGTTTCAAAAATCCAACTATAAACTGTTTTAAAGGGAAATGAGAGGACAGATAAATGGTAAGAAGAAAAAAATACAAAAGCTAATATTTACCAGGCAACCACAGATTTAAAAAAGAAAGCAGAGGTGGCAAAAATAACTGAAAGTAAATTGTACCAAAGACAAAGGAGAAAGAGCATCGTTTTCACTATTAAAAGTTAAAATCCTTAAAGAAATTATTCAACGTATAGATGACAATCCTGGTAGTTCAATAAATCAAAAATTTAGAAGTTAAAAAAACGGACAAAATAAAAATTCTGAGAGTTACATGGTGCTCAGTTTTTGACAGATGAAGAATTTTTAAAAACCAAGCAGATAAAAGATTTGAATATTATAAATTGGGTAGAATTGAATGAATATATATTTAACTTTATACTGTACCAAACAGCCATCATGGAATCGTTATAAACCTTGATCCAATAATAAGCTACCAAAACCACTTTTAATCCTTAAAAAAGGAAAAAATTGTGAATGCCATAGATTCCGGACAACCATAATGCAACAAAACCAGAAATCAATAATGAAAATATAAACAAACATACCCAGTCTCTTGGAAATCTAAACAAAATAAACAAGGCAAAACAAAAAATAAATTCCTGCCAAAGAGCCCTCAAACAGAAAATTTAAAAATTTACAAACTATGAGAAGCTTTTTAAAAAACACTGTCATCTCTTAGAGGATTGAAATATTAAAATTAAAATACAACCTTATATAAAAGTTTATAAATGTGCAGATTTATTAAACAACAACAACAAAAAAATAAGTGAAACATCTCACATTTATGACAGTAAGAAAAAGATGAGAAAACAGGAAGATCTGAGAGATAATAGAAATTATAGAAAACGGAAACAAAAATAAATTCAGAAATTAATGAACAAATTATTTGGGGGGATAGAAAAAGAAATCAAATCAAGACAACAAAAACCACAAAGGCAACACAAGCAAAAAACAAACAAGTAGGATGACATCAAAGTTAAAAGTAAATTTAAACTAAATTTCTTTGCACAGCAAAGAAAATCTTCAAGAAAATGAAAAGGTGACCTACCAAATGGGAGAAAATGTTTGAAAACCATATATCCACTAAGGGGTTAATATCTGAAATAGATAAGGAACACAATAGCAACTCAATAGCAAAAAAATAAAAAATAAAATAATAAAAAATTGGGCAAAGCATCTAAAGAGACATTTTTCACATTCACACATGTGCGCGCGCACACAGACACACACACAAATGGCCAAAGGGTATATGCAAAGACGCTCAACATCAATAATTATTATGGAGATGCAAATCAAAACCACAATGAGATCTATCATCTTACACCCGTTAGAATGGCTATTCTCAAAAAGACCAGAAATATATTACAAGGATTGACAAGGTTGTGCAGAAGAGGAATCCTCGCGTGCTGCTGGTGGGAATGCAAACTGGTGCAGCGGCTATGGAAAGCAGTATGGAGGTTCCTCCAAGACATTGAAGACAGAACTACACCTATCTGGTAATCCCATTCCTGGGTACATATTCAAAGAAAACAAAACCACTCTCAAGCAGATGAGTGCACTGCGTGTTCACTAATGATGCCTGCAATGCATTATTCTCAATAGCCAAGGCGAACACAGCCTAAGTTTTCATGGACGAACGGAGGGATAAAGAAAATGTACAATGTAAATATAATGGAATATCATTCAGCTTTTAAAAAGAAGGAAATCCTGTTATTTGCAAATAATACTGATGAACCTGGGTGGTATTATGAAAATAATAAGTAAAATAAGCCAGAGAAATAAGGAAGTGGCTTCCAGGGACTGGTGGGCAAGTGAAACAGGGAAGTTGGTTAAAGGGTACAAAATTTCAGCTACAAGATGAACAAGCTAGGGAGGGATCTAATGTATCACATGCTGAGTGTTGCTGGTAACACTGTATTGCATAACTGAAATTTGCTGAGAGTAGAATTTAAATGTTCTCACCACACACACAAACACACACACACACACAGAGGCAACTACGTGAGATAAATGGATAGGATAATTAACTGGATGGGGAATCCCTTCACAATGTACTGTATGTCAAATCATCACCTTGTACACTTTCTCTTACAATTTTATCAATTATACCTCAGTAAGTCTGAAAACAAACTAAAAAGTAGTAGGAATGATGACTTTTTACATAAACTTCTATATAAGTTTTACTGGTAAGGTTTTCCTTTTTTTCCTCACTCCCTCCACACTTAACAACAACAAACTCCAAGGTATTGATCAGTCCCTACTATATAATTTGTTCCTGGACATAGTAAAATGCAAAGCTAATCAGTATATTTGGTGAAAGGAACAAAACACTAATATCAAAATCTGAACAAGAAGGGAAAAAAAAAATCAAAGACGAATTTCCTCGTGGCAATCGATGTGAAAACATTTTAAGTAAACTCTCAAGAAATTGCATTTAACGCACATTAAAAGAATCACAACCCAAGAATTCCCGGGGTTTTCTACCAAGCAGTACGGATGTTCATACATTTGGTAATCTATGAGTTAGTAGATTACTTAAATAGACGTAAAGTGAAAAAAAAAAAAGCTTTAGGTAAAATGGAATCAGAAGTAACTTTCCTTATAGAGGATGAAAAACATCTCTCTGTACACTTTAAGCCAATGGTCATCGCTCAGTTAATGGAATAACATCAGAAGCACTGCGATTAAGATCAGTATTGGGTCAGTATTGGGTAAGAATCCTCTCTCAGTCCTGGACAGGCACGCCGCTCTTAGGACCCAAGGATATGCTGTTCTGTGCACAGCCTTTCCCTGATATGCACCCTTGGGATAGCAGGCGTTACTCAGATCTGTGTATGGGGGCGGGTACAGAGAGTTATTTCTTTGTCTTTCAAAGTAATCGTGTTCCCGTCCCCTCACGGAACACAGACACTTATCCTGCTTCCGTTGGCTTTGGTCTGATTGTTTCTCCTCTGAAGAGTGGTTACATCGGAGCACAAGTACTGTCACAGACCCCCCCACCCCCCACCCCCCCCGGCCCGGCCCTTACTTTTCCCCTAGCCTGCCCTCATGCTTCGGAGACGGGCCTCCTGTGCAATCCGTATGTCTTACAGATTTCAGCAGCAGAGAGGACGGCCAGTGTGTCTATGACCCAAATCTCATTTGAAGAACCCTCCCGGTTAAAGTCACCATTTCCTAAAAGCCACTGGATAAAGAGATGTGCTTTTTCACATCCTTCTTTACCAGACAGTACTAAGAAATGAAGCCTGAGAATTTCCAGAGTATGTTTATTACCCCTATGGTCTCTCTGCTCTGAAAATTCAGGCCTAACATATAAGTGCACGTATTTTGCCAACCACTTGTGAGTTAAAAGATGGCAGAAACTTCAATATAAGCCCATTAACAGTAGGCATATAAGAAGATGTAACTTTCCCCAAACACCCCTCCCAAGCGAATCCGCCCTGCTAGAGCCCAACTCCTTTCAGTCGCCACAGAATGGGTAGGAATCCATCCTTCCTCAGTGAATAAAGCACTGCTTTTCCTTGCGTTACCCCCTACTCACTGCTATGTTCTTTTATTTAGCTATTCACAGGCTTAGGATTTACAGCCCTTGAAGATAGGAACCTTATCTCACCCTTTCTGACTCCCATCAGATGGAGCACATTTTCTTCTACTTAGCAGGCTGAATAAATATTTGCTAAATGGATTTAAAAATGAAAATTGAGCTCTGTGAGTTCACCCCGTGTCAGATTTCTCAGGAGGTTAGATGTCAGGCTTTCTAATTAGGAAGATGGTCATCTCTTTGCTGTCGGAATAGATGAGGGGGTCTGCAAAATGTGTGCATGGTGAGGTAGCAGGCAGGGGTTGGGGCAGCATGACCGTCTGAAAACACCGGAATTATTCAACTTGGAGAAGTGAAGGCTTAGGGACAGGATTTCAGGTTATGAAGAAGACTTGCAGAGAGGCAGCATTTATTTCCATGTAGAAGGCCTAATGGACATGAGCTAATGGGATTACATTCGATTGGGAAGAATCTAGATCAGGCAGAATGAGAGAGTCCTGAACTCAGTGTCAAAGGATTTAGACAGTTGCCCTGGATATTTTTCCTCGAAAGCTTTCTAAATAGAATTGCCATCTCTCCATTCCGAAGGGTTTCAATGCAGGCCTTCCCGGGAGAGTACTAGAGAGTCAAACACCATGCTGCATTCACAAGTCTGAGAAACTAGGATAGAGATGATGTCAAGAATGAGTTTTGCAACAACTTGGCTCTAAACCAGTTAATTTTCTTTTTAAACGCAGAGCCAAAGTGAAGCTGTACATCAAGTGTCTAGTCTGGGTTTAACTAGGTTGCACTGAAAAGTATTAGCCAGAGTGTGGCACTGCCTCTTCTGTACATCTGAGCAGCATACATCCGGTGGGTGGCCAGAGAGAGGCCGCAGCAGCCAGCGCTGTTTTCCATCTTTGCGTGGCACTGGGTTCCCCAGGCCAAAGAAGATTCTCTTCCTTAAATGTTCAGCCATATGAGAAGAGTGGCAGTGTTTCCTTTCCATTAGGAGGAGGTACAGGGCCACGCAGACCTGGAATGAACTTGGATTACCTACAGGATAACCACCTGCAGGCACCATCAGCCCGTTATTCCCCTGACATGAAGAGACAAGGACTTCATGGTCCCCTGAGCATCCTCACAAAACCAAAAGGATGTGGAACAGGCCTGGGAGTCAGGCAGGGGAAAGTACATGATAAAATCATCATTTGTTTCTTCAGACAACACATCCAAGGGCAGTGGGAGGGACTCCATGGCACAGCAGTCAGAGTCCTTCATTTTCCCTGACCCTGACCTTCACCCAGAGCATGACAGAGACAAGGAGGTGCTGGGATGAAGCCGGAATGTAAGGTACAGCTCTCTCATCTGTGCATTTGAGGGAAAGAAAGCCATGTTTTCTGTCATAAACAATGATGTGATCTCCGTTCTAATCAGAAACAAACACTCTCCTCCACAAGGAGGTGTGTATTGTTCCTCAGGAAACCTTCCACGCACTCACCCAGAATGAGGAGAGTCTGGTCAGTACCCACCACACTCGGCAAGAGCTCCGGCCAAAGGGGACATGCTTGCACCACCGTGAAAAGTGCTCACTAGGGCTGAGCTGCTCGTCTTGGTCTGCCTGCTTGGTCATTTGTATATAAGACCTTTTTGTACCATCCAACCCACAGAGGGGACAGAAGCCCCAAATCGCAGGCTTGCCAAGGTGAACGGACAGTGGGGTGGCACAGAAGCGCAGGCTGGACTCAAGATTTTGTTGAAGGGAACTGGTTCACACACAGGAGGTATTTATTTGCTCAGTGTCTTCCTCTTCCATCAGGAGAGTAACTCTTAGTGCTCAGAGACTCACAGAAAGGTCCGCAGTTTATATCCCAAACCCTTAATGTAGCAGAGGACAGGGCAACACTTGGGTCCATGGTGACTGACATTGCCACTGCAATCAATATTCTTCCCTCTGGTTTAGGGATAAAGGATCCAGATATAGTCACACTGTGTGTGTGTGTGTGTGTGTGGAGGGGGCGCTTCTGGGCTCCATACACTGGACAGTGTAGGAGCGGTAGTCATTCTGTGTACAGCTGGGAAATCCCTTTTGGATGCCACCAATCTCAACCTTTTGGATTGCCTGAGCTTCTTGTGATGGCAGGGAGGCCCACTGGTCTATTGCTAGTCTTTGTTCTATCAGACATCCACCTCAGTCTATGAGTCTTCTAGCTCAGAATGGCACACCTTTATTGGCATGCTCTGGTTCAAGCTGCTAGAAAACCAGGCCTTTCCTGGTTGAATGACTAAAAGAAACACATGTTATCAATTAAGGAAGCCAGAGGATGTGCCAGGCCTATTGAATATAATAGGCATAAAGTAGAATTGGTGGGTGGATGGATGGATGGATGGGTTGGTGGGTGGTTGGGTGGATGGATGGATGGACGGATGGACGGACGGATGGATGGATAAATAAATGCATGCAGGGCATATCCAACTATCATGAGGGATTTTTAGTCACAATGATTTGAAGGTTGGGATGAAGAAAGGTTGAATTACTGCTTGCCTACATTACTGAAGTAGCCACTATTTTGCCTACTCACAGTCTCTATTAGTTGCTCTCCTACATGGAGCCATACCGGAGAGTTTTTAGACGTACAGCGGATTAGGACTCTTCTAAATGGTATGTGTAAAACTGCTCATAGATAAGAATAGTGTAAACCAACTTTCCAGATGCTGTTCTGCTGAGAATGGAAGTTTAGGAATGTCAAGGAAAGATCAATCTGCACATGCAAATACATATGCACACGCTCACATGCTTTAAGAAAAGCATCTCTTAATTTATATCTGAAATTTCACCTTCATATAAAGGAATGTATGATGAGGATTCTTTCTTGGCAGCATTTTAGTAGGAGGAAGAAGGCAAAGGAAAATACAGGAGACTTAATCCTTTAAGTGGAGGAACCTTCCATGGAGCGGGAAGTGAGGAGCCATTTCCATGTTTTACGAGTTTGTCTGGCAGCCATCAGAATACCTAAGTGGTCAAATAGCATGAAAACTGATGGGCTTTATAAAATGTAGTACTTTCTGCCACATCTCACTTGCGGCAGGATACGATCATGCATGTGTGTGCATCTCCTGCCTGTGAGAGGACACTAAGAGAAGGTACCTCCGGTGCAACTACTTCTTGTCAGGGGTGGGCCTCTTTTGGCCATGCTGGGGACTCTGTGTCTGACATATTAACTGCAGGGTTAAATGAAATCTCACCAGACTGGCCCCACCAGGAGAGCTTCCTCCAGACCATCACCTGCTTCTTACCACGTGGCGTTTCTCCTGCCATATTATAGGAGAAGGCATCTCTCCTGTTGCTGTTCAAATGGAATCTGACATTGGGTTCACTGCTAAGCCACTGCTGTGAGTGAGGCTTCTTTTATATGGCCCTTTGCTCCAACCCACAGATTAAAATGAGCCTCCACATAAACCATCGGGAAGAGGCATAAAAAATGATTCTAAACCTCACCTATGCTCAGCTGACACTGGTAAAGCACAATTGTGTTTTAATGATAACACTTTGGAATGGCTCAGGTAAATATAGTGCCATATGCAAAGCTTTCAGATCCCCACAAATGCCACCAGTACTTATGATCCCTGTGGGTAGGTTTTTCTCTTGCTGTGTTCAAGTCTGAATGGAATATAAATGCACCATTAAATCTGCCCTAGAAGTACAGAGAGCGGCCGTTGCATAGTTAAGTGAAAAAAGGCAGCATTTTATGTCTGATAGAGCAGTCATCTTGTAAAGAACAAATTGGTAGAGAGAGACAGGGGAAAGCGATGTATGGAGAGTGCCTCAACAGGAGAGGCAGATGGAAGTCTAAATTCTTTTAGAAATTCCTTTCAAATAACATAGTTTATTGAGCTGTTAGAAGAAAAATGCAGATTCTTTCTGAAGCTAGAAATAAGGTGCCTAGCCCCAGCCCCCAGCTCCTACACACACTCACATCAAAGCCACTCTGATCAGCACCACCGTTGTTAGTAAGAGGGGGGAAAGCATGGAAACAGGAATAAAAAGTCATCTTTCCCTATCATCTTTCCCTACAGCAAACAAAGCAAGTTTAGCTTGTCATGGCGAGTGATGAATGGCTAGCGATCACTTTCCCAGAAAAAGAGAAACCAAAGATTGTGTATCAATTTTTATAATTTTCAAGCTGAAAGATGGTAACTCCGAAGAAATGGAGCAAACTATATAAAAATCCCCTCCGAAAATGTGATTACACATAAAAATCCATGAAAACGTACAAAGTGATAGATGAACCAAAAGAAAACAAATGCGGTTTTTTATCCTTTTGGAATGGAGCAGAAATGGCATATGTAGGGAGAATGGTTTTATTTTGTATTTTTAAAAGAAATATTTGGAGCCTAATTGAATTATACTTCTGGTGGGAATTGAAATATTCAGATGGAATATTGGGTTTTATTTTAAACTGAATTCTATATTGAAGAGATGGAGAAAGAACCACTCTGAAATATTAGCAGTGAACTTGACCCATTTCAATAAATTTAAAAAAAGCCACGCGTGCGAGAGAGAAGTACAGTTTCTTCCCACACTCTCCTCACCCCCAAAGGGTCTATTTTCAGTATTCCTGATAATTCTGAAAAGGAAATCATCTTGGATCTATTCTAATTCAATCCAGTTTACATCTGATATTTATTTCTTGAGATTAACCAAAATGAGCACTTTTTTGTGTGGCTACCCTGCTAAATCTGTGTCCTTCCCACTCACACCTCCACTTTCATATCACTGATGAATCTGGAACATATTTCGGGATGTGTGTTTCATTTTGCTTATTCCTTACAAGTTATTGAGTTAATCCCAAATTTTATACACCACACCTTACCAATATATATTATTTTTTATCCATTTTAAGTTATTTTGTTTGCACTGGGCCTTCAGGGATTTCATGATGTCCCCATAGGTAAATCTGACCAATGGTGGTGCATAATAAAATGTGCTTAGATTTAGAAATAGCACCAATAATTTATATTCTTTAATGATTATGGTTGATGGGGGGAAATGCCTTTTTCTTTTGAAAACCTTTTCAAAAAGCTTGTGTCAGAAGTCCTTACAGGTCTGCTAATACTCTTCAACTCAATGGTATGGACACTGTTGTATAACACAGGTGTTTTTTTTTTTTTTTTATTCTGCAATCCGGGTAAAGTATACTGAAAGAGAGTGGTATGGCTTTTAACACATAATTTCAATGTATAATCTATATCAACTAGGTTTAGAGAATATACAGAGGCTAGGTTAACATCATGCCAATCAAACCTGCATTATAAATGGCCTTAAGAAAAAAGAATGCACTCCAGAGGTCAACTTTGCTTCTAGCAAACCATTTCCTCCACACCCTCAGAAAGGTGGCTAGACATGAGAGAGGGTCTGAAAATCAGCCATCAGGACTCAGAGAAAAGAGAAGTGGACAGAGACTATGAGGGCGGAAAGATGAATCCCAGAGTGAGGTTGAGGTGGAGATTAACAAGCCTTTGGCTTACAGCTAATTTCTTTAACGTACAACAACTCTAAACCTTGTTGAAAACCCTACACATATTGTATAACTTACAGCCCTCAGCTGCCCCAAGTTTTATTAAGAGAGACCTGGTGAGACCAACAATATGCTAGGAGCATGGGGGTACCTGTTATAAACAGTCTGAGCTGCAATTTATCTTACTAAACACCTTGGACAACATCCAGCTCAAGAATCATAAAACACCTCAGAATACAAGATGCTGTCACTGAAGAAAGCCTGTTTGCTTATCAAAGAAAAGGCAACCAATTAATAGTTTTATTACTAATACCATTACCCTAAGGGCTAAAATTAGGTTTATTTATTTATTTTAAGTTCAACCCACTAAATTCCATGCTAACACACAAGGTACAGCTCGTATTACAAATGAATAACTTAATTAAAAAACATTGATTTTGCTCATTGACTGCTGCAAATTTTATTAAATATTAATGATAACATTTTGTATTTTTTATACTAGTCATGAAAGTTTTATGTGCTCTCTCCCCTACAGCAGCCTTAGATTTTATGACAAACTCTTAGGCAGCTCAAAGTACAAACATAAATATTGCATCGGCCAGCTTGGTACAATATATGTGTGTACATAAGCCAATGAGCGGTTGTGTGTGCATTTACCCAAATCTGCACCGAGTTAGGAGCGCTGACTCAACAAAGAGAGGGAAAACTTGAATGGCTTAAGTTTGCGTTTTATTTTAATTGCCAAGAAGGGTCACCCAGAAACTACTGGAAAAAGCACCCTAAAAGTGGGGCGTAGAACCCTAAAACCAAGTGTGTTCTCTCCCCAGATTCTATGTGTCATGCAAAGCACACACATCACTGTGGAAACAACGTGATTTTACATTACAAGAAGTTTCAACAACAGGACAACTTTCTCCTCTTTCCTCACACCAAAGGGCCCCAAACACCAAAAAGCTTACCAGCCTAAGAAAGAGCCTTTACAATTTCAGTAAAATTTTTTGTTGTTGTTTCCATTGGTTTATTTTACATGAGTACAGTCGAGTCCACAGAGCTCTGGACTTTTATCAGTAGTCTGGAGGACCGGAAGTAACTCTTATCTTGCTCCCCCAAGCTCTCAATAGAAACCATAAATGTTTGGAGTCTGCTGACAGCTGTGTGAAGTGAATCAGATGACACGTTATTTGGTATGTGTTTTCCATTATTTGGAAATTTTTACTTAAAATTTTGTGAAATGTTAGCCAAACATCACTACTTGGAGTTTCTGCAGCGAATTTCTTCTCTCTGTATCTCAAAGTCACTTAAACAATTGGGAATGTAAGTCACTTCCTCACAACACCTCAGAGGTCAGAGGGACAGGTCAGGCCTTGAAGTTATCCAAGTCTTTCCAAAACTTAACAAACTTCCTTAGGGATGCAATCATAGCAACCCAGACTTGAAAACAAAAGTTTGAGTGTTATTAACTACTTGTTAGAAAACAAAAAAATCCAGCCATATTCTACATAGTTTGCAAATGCCCTCCCAGAGAAAGGTGAGGGAGGGACCCAGCGTAGGAGGAAAGCTTTCCAAAGGGAAAGACTTCACATGAAAAACGTGAAGCATTTTCTAAAAGTGAGGAATTACAAGGAAGACCAGAAGATCTTTAAAATATTGCTTTTTTGAAATGCAAAATATGTTTTTGTAAAACATCTATGGAAGGTAATAGGTAGAAGGCAATTTATTCGTTTTTGTGGTTATGGGTGACCTACGCACGCTTGGGTGCTTCAGTGATGGATCCATTATTAATCGTGTAGCCCCGTCTCATCTGCCCCCCCGCCCCCAGTCCCAACGGTCTCTCTGGGCTCTGGGAGGTTGGGCCCTATGACTGCATTTCCCAGTCCCTGACAGCTGGCCCTTGTTGGGTTGCGCCAATGAGAGCAGCTGGAGATAAAAAATAAGGGGAGAGAGAGAGAGAGAGAGAGAGAGCGCGATGGGAGGATTTCTTCCCTGCTGCCCCTTACTTTGGGTTGAGTTGTCAGGTTTCTGGCACATCTGCCCCCTCAGGAGAAACCATGCCCTGTCCTTGCTCCCGGGGCCTCCTTCTGCCTGAGGTCTCTGGGCGCCTCTACATCCCCTGCGGGCCACACACCCAGCAGCCCTTCATTGCAACACTTCCACACCTTGTGAATCAGAATTTCTTTCTTTCTTTTCCTTCCGGGACCTGCCTAACAAGAGGGAGTACTTGTAGCTCCTACTAGGTGTCCTTTCTGGTGTGTGTGATGTGAACCAACAACTCCAGATATCGGGTCACAGGTGGGTTTGGAGAAAGAAGACTTGTCTAGAAAGTCAGGAGAGGCGGGATGAAACCATCACCAATCAGCATTGGAGCCGCTGCATATAGTTTCCTGGGAGCTCAGAGATACACACAATGCCGCGCTGTTCCAGCGGCATTATTCCCCTTTCTGTTGGGGAGTAAAGTTTCCTTCCGGGTGGCGAGTACTCGGGAAAAACAAAGCAAAAACCCCCAACCACTCCTTGCAATGGTGTTCGGTGCTAGACCCGAGGGCATGTGCTGTGTTAAGTCTGACACATTTTGAAAGGAACCAGCGTCCCCAACTCAGCTTGACTGTGAACCAGGTCTAGATGGCCACCTTTAGTCCTCCCAGGGAATAAATTAAATCTGCATCTCGACTGTGTTGCCTGGAAGAGATCTTTAAATTATTTATGGTGCAATAGCAGGGAGCTGCTCTTCTCCGCGAGGTGGGGGCAGGTGGAGTAAAGTCTGTCTCTTGTCTACTCCAGGCCACTGCGCTCCCAGTCCAGTGAGGTCTAGAGAAAAATCACAAGGCTGGAGGCAACCGAGATATATTAATAAAAAAGAGGCAGTAAATCACTTTTCACTGTTTGGAGATGACTCTCGGGCCGTCAGGGCTGCCATTCTGCTCTGGTGCCGCCTGGGACACCGTGGATGTATGCTGACTCCGGCCGGGGAAGGCTGTGCAGGGGAAGGGCGAGCGCGACCACATGGATTTAAGGGGGAAGTTTTAAAATCGGATATAAGAAGCAGCTCAAGAATTTGGAGAAGGGATTCTGCTAATTTGGAAACTCCTCCTTCCAAGTTTTGATCTTAGTTCATATACATACGGAGTGTCAAAACAGCTTTACGTTGAGCATCAGAGCTGACTGTTTACACAGGGTTGGTTCAAGGGTAGATTTCTTTTATTTTTTTAAAAATGTTTACTTGTATTTGAGAGAAAGAGAGACAGAGCATGAGTGGGGGAGGGCCAGAGAGAGAGGAAGACACAGAATCTGAAGCAGACTCCAGGCTCCAAGCTGTCAGCACAGAGCCCGACACAGGGCTCGAACCCACAAACTGTGAGATCATGACCTGAGTCGAAGTCGGACACTTAACCAACTGAGACACCCAGGTACCCCACAAGGATGGATTTCTCAAAGCTTCTCAAGATTTACTGGTACTTTGGAAATCCCTGAAGTACAGAGTTACATGGAAAGCTTCAATAGTGCTACCATTAGGGTAGAGCTTTTCTGTGGACATTTATCCCTTGTGCCCTGATCCCCAAACTTCTTTCACATGAAAAGAAAGCCCAGACTGCTGTATAATTATAGAGAAGATTTAAATGCACATTCCTGTGGTAACACATTTACACGTCTGGGTAAAATTATCTCAGTGACTAATCACTGATTTTTTTCAGAGATCCATTACCTAATGAGGCAGAGTGAAAGCACCCGATATGGAGGAGATATGCAGAAAAAGTGGACACAACACAGGAGGAAAGACAGAAGATGCCAAATCCTGCCTCCTCGTTCATAAGTTTTCCCAACACCAGAGCTTAGAAAATGTTTTGTCCTACTTGCTTCAACAGCAATTCTATCCCAAAATGTATATACAAGACCTTCTTTATTTCAACTTGTAAGGGATACTGTTTCACCTAACTGCACTGGAACTCTGACAGAAATTAAATATGTTATATTGACATGAACTTACTTTCATCGTGGACCTCAAAACTTTTTCCACACCATATCAAATCCCTCCATACTCGAGGGAAGAGGCCAATTTATTACCATATTTTTCTATTAAAGAAAATAAGGCATAGAAAATTGAAAATGGTTGCTTTATTAAATAAGTAGAAAGATAGATGGATAGTTGGGTGACAGAGATATAGAAACAGAGATATATGTAGTAGTTTTATTTATCCTGATATCAGTATGTGTTACTGTAACATTCTGACTTTTATATGTGTGGTAAAAATCAATTAGTTCTCTAGTCCAGGAAGAAAGATGCTGAGTTTGGGGTAATACCTAATATCTGAGTTAGTACTAAAACTGGATATTATGAAAATCCACGTTTGTTTAATTCCTCCCCTTTTCTACTGTTTAAACTTTTTACTGAAGTATAATACACAGAGAAAAGCATACACAAGTGATGAGTTCATTAATCTCCATACTTTTTTTTGTCTGTTTTTTAATAACACAGAGATAAGAGCTTGCTTATAGGCTAAGGCAGGAGAGAAGCCTATAGGAATAAAGCAGACGGAAACAGGAGAGTTTCAGGACCTTGGCAGATTGTAGGTCCCAAATGTGCCCGTAATAATACCTCCCATTCCATTTGTCTTATAGCAATGTTACCTTGCTACTCCTTCATCAGGAGGTAGAGTTGATTTCTCCACTCGTACCTGGGTGGGCTCTGTGACCGCTTTGACTAATAGAATACAGTAGATAGAGCACTGTTGTTTTGGGACACAACCCTTAACTGTTTTGGTAGCTTCAACTTCTGCCATTTGTAAAATCTACTCTTGGCATGCTCTCTCAGAACCTAGCACTGGGCTGTAAGTCGTCCAAACCACAGGGAGGGGCCACATTAGGTGCTTCTGTCATACTCTAGCTGAACTCCCAGCCAACAGCCTGCATCAACTGCCAGCCACCTGAGTGTGCCATCTAGGGTATCTTGTTCAGCTAAGACCTCACTGTGGCTCTAGCCAACATCTGGCTTCAGTTGCATGAGAGAACCCAGTGAGCAATGCCCAGCTGAACCCAATCAACCCACAGACCCGTGAGAGATAAGAATAAATGGTTTTAAATCCACTAATTGTAGGGATAGTATGTCAACAAGACACAGATAACTGGAACAGGCACCAAAACACAGACACAAAAATTTGACTCTCAAAGGACGGAAGCAAAAAAGAGACAAGAACAAGCAAGTTTATAGATACACTCACAGATTGAGTGGTTAAGAGATGAGGTGAGAATCTGGAAGCGACAGCATTTAGGAAGAAAGCAAAAGATGGGGTATTAGTCTTCAGAAAGGGATAGATATTTGGAGTATCATATCCATGCAACTGGAGACATTCCAGCAAAAGTTAATGACACATTTGAAGACCATGCTGATGTTGTAAACTATCTATCTGAAGAGCATCTGTCAAGGGCTGGGATTTTCTCCATCTGTGTTTGGCTGTGCAGGTTAGAAGAGAAATCATATGACTGGATTGATCTCAGATTGCAGTTTTAAAGAACAGGTGAAGAAGGAAGAGAGAACACTACAGCTGTGGGTTCTAATACAATGGATCATGGATTTTAACTTGTGTAGGGAAAGAAGTGAGATTGGGAAGGTTACAGAAGTGAAAGAAAAGAAGATACCGAAAATGGAGCTATAAAGGATTAGCTATGTGAGAGCAGAGAATTAAGAAGCTGGAGAGATGGGGCGCCTGGGTGGCTTAGTCGGTTAAGCGTCCGACTTTCGCTTAGGTCATGATCTCGCGGTTGGTGGGTTCGAGTCCCGCGTCGGGCTCTGTGCTGACAGCCAGCTCAGAGCCTGGAGACTGTTTCAGAGTCTGTATCTCCCTCTCTCTCTGACCCTCCCCTGCTCACGCTGTCTCTCTCTCCTAGAAATAAATAAAAATATTTAAAAAAAAAAAAAGAAGCTGAAGAGAGAAGTTTTGATCCAAAAATAGAATATCATTGAATTCTTTGATGTACTTGTAATTTTCATGACCGTGCTAGTAAATAAGAGTTTTACCTATAAAATATTTAAAGACTAATAGATTAAAAACTCCAGGGGCACTGGGTGGCTCAGTTGGGTAAGTTCCTGACTCTTGGTTTTGGCTCAGGTCATGATCTTGCGGGTTTTGTGAGATCAAGTCCCACATTGGGCTCTGAGCTAATGGTGCAGAGCCTGCTTGGGATTCTCTGTCTCCCTCTCTCTCTCTGCCCCTCCCCTACTTGCACTCTCTCTCAAAATAAATAAATAAACTTAAAAAATTCCAAATCAGTTAATATTTCCACCTGTCATTAATTTGTAAACATCCCTGGATGGGAAGATGATTCACAATGAAGGGTTAGACTGTGGCTTTATTCACCAATATCCAGTGGTGTGCTGGAGCTGACCATACCCAGCACTCTGCACACCTTTATAGATTTGTGCTCAGGGACATCACATTGGTAGCTCAAAAATGACAACGGCAGAACATTTACATTACAGAAATTTGCAGACACTACAGTTCAGGGCTTTTGTCTCCCAGAGAGTGGGCTGTTAAACATTTATCAGGACACCACTATTCATTCCCTCCCTATACCCTGTTTAGCACAAGAAAGAGAATTTAATTTTGTACATTTCTTACAAAATGTTTATCTCCCAACTTATGCCTTATTCTTCAAAGGACGCGAGTGGAAGATTACTTCTCTGTATTTTATTAGCTGCATGAAGCACAAATTCAAGATATGTGATTTATTACATGTGAAGACACACTTCCCCCTTTCCAGTGCCAGAACATTCCAAGACAGAAGGAAAAAGTCAACAGAACAAGCTGAAGTAAGCAAAGTTCAGCCATGTGAAGATGAAGGTACTGTAACAGCTATGGAATTGAAAAAAGGATTAGCTCTGAAAAGATTACTTTAAGAGGGGGGAAACTGGTGGACTTCATTCTCTCTTCTCGGTGACCTTGTGGCAAAAAGGAAGGGAAGTCAGGAGAAGCGTCCTCCTTGATGTGTGCAAATATACCCACACACGCTACTTGAAAGTCACGGGACCAGACGGCCACCCCAAAATGTCTGTGTTCCTTCCACATTTAGTCTGCAAACTCTGTAACACTGGCACTGGAAAGAATGGCAATAAACCAATCACTCAAACAACTGTGTAGCCTCTCGAATTTGCCCCAAAGTGTAGCTGGTGTATTACAAGCCACAGCAAAACAGACTCATTCTCTCGCTTTATCTTGTTTCAGTTCTTTTTTTCCAGTTCAGTTTTCAAATACTGTCTGCATTTTCCTTTCTGCCTCATCTTGCTTTAAGACTGTAACACAAATTAATGAATTAGTACACTAGAAGGAAAGGTGACGGGGAATATGAATGAAAGCATAATCCTCAGAGGGTCTCAGCTGGTAAATTTTAGGGAAGACACAGAACTGTTATCTGTTAGGCAAAGCAAACCTGGGAATTTTGAGCTGTCCCTTAGTATGCTCAACCATATTAGTATTATTTTTTCTATTAATGCAATAAAAATTTATTGAGAATGACTTAGGTGTCAGTATCAGGGTAATAAAGATTTTTGTGACTGACTCTCAGAGTTGCAATACAGACTTGAAGGGTTCCATTAAAATTGAAAGCATTTTAGATTATTCTGTTTCTATTAATTTTATTTGGGGGGAGGGTTGGAAGAGATGAATATATAATAATGGGTGTGGAAATGCAGGGTGATGTTTTTGAGACAGAAGAAAAGCACTAACAAAACTTCGATAGTGGAACTCTGTCTTGTGACATTCTCTATCCAGGTGGCTGCAGCGACAATCCCATTAGGCATTTGCAGGTGTTACGTTAGTCACCAGAAAGCTTTCTACCATACTTTCCCCTGAATGTAGCAGGAAACAGACCATGCTTCCTGCTGAGAACTGATGAAAAGTAAGGCGTACGGTGAATTGTGTTTAATGGTTACTCTGTTTCATGAATGAAAATTATCTAACAGGGAAAAATAATTTTCCTCATTTTTTCTTCCAAGGGCACTTATTAAAATGGATTTCTTAAATGAATATGCAATGATACAGCAAAATAAACTTACTATATCAAAACAACAACACACTGTGAGATTTTGAAAATGCCCCAAGTTCTTTTATTATATAAGGGGGGGAAACTACTATATTATGGATATATATTTTTCATTACTGTACTTCAAGACAATAGAATATGGAGACAAGAAGGGGCTTTAAGGCATCAACAATTTCCCAAGGGAAAAATCACATGTGAAGTTAGTGGGAATGGAGAGTAAAGTTAGTCTGTGATGATATGAATGTTTGTTTCCTCCCCAAATCCTAATATTGATGTTCTAACCCCAACGTGATGGTATTTGGAGGTGGAGCCTTGGGAGGTGATCAGGGTTGGATGAGGTCATGAGGATGGGGTCCTCATGATGATATTAATGCCCTATGAGAAGGAACAGTGGAGGGCTCGCTCGCTCCCCTTCTGTCCACCATGTGAGGGCAGTTAGAAGGGGCTGTCTGCAAGCCCTCACCAGGAACTAACACCTTGATCCAGGACTTCCCAGCCTCTAGGATAGTGAGAAAATAAGTGTGTCTAGTTTAAGCCCTCCAGTCTACATTTTGTTATGGCAGCCTGAGCGAATTCATTCACAGTCTCTCTGCCTTCAAACAGCCCAGGGAAGGTATACACATGAGTTCAGTAAGTCCCGTGGCCGAAGTACTGCGTGAGGCGCTAATGCAAGATGGCACTGAGGATTTACCTGCTTCTCTGAGATCTACTATTTGATGAGGTGAAGAACTGTGTCTACATGTGAAAGTGATTTGCTCAGGGCTACAATTGACTGGTGGCAGCACCAGATAGATACTCTCCAAGGTAGCGTGTGTGTGTATAGATATATATATATATATTTTTTACTCATTGACTCAAATTTTTATTAAGTCTTTACCCTGTGCTATTATCATAAGCACCAATATGAATGTCTAATTTTATCTTCACAACCACCCTGGATCCATCTGACAGATAAGAAAACTGAGATTTACAGAGATTGACTTTCCTGGCCCCAAGTCACACAGCTAGCACAAATGGAGCTTGGCTTTGAACCCAGATACTTGAACACTGATGCTTTAGGAAGGTAAGACACGTAAAATGACTTGAAGGAAACTAAATTGTAAACAAACGCTGATTAGTAGATCCCTAGTGTCTCTGCATACACACTGTTCACACATGAAAATACATCAGCTGCATAATTTTCTCATCAGTAAAATTGGAGTAATGCCTTCCTCAGAAGGTTAACATGCGGATGAATGCCAGGCTAGTGAGAACATTTCTCTGTCTTAGTACACATGACCCTAGCTGGGAGGAGGGATGAGGGTCCTTCCTTTTGATCCATATTCTTTCTAAATCATCACAAAACTTCTGCTACTGGAGGCTTACAGCAACTGCCTGCACAAGGCTCTCTCCACAAGGGCTGTCAGCATCCCTAAGTACCCTTAATGCTGCCAACAGTTTAAGAAACTCTAAAGTCTATGCTTATGATACATGTGACAGTCTAGCTCTCAGGTCCTATCTGATCACTTCCTTTGCTGCCCCACCCCCACCCCAGAGGCATGCCCTTGCCTTTGCCATCATATCTGCAACCACAAGTCTGTGCGCCTCACTCCCCATCACAACCTCCTTTCCTTCCAGCTCGCTTGCTTAAAAGGCCGCACTGAAGTGGCCCTCTGAGTGGATGCAGAACTGCTTCCCAACATGCAGATGCATTTGCTTGAGCCTCTTTACATCCTGGTTGACTCAGTTCAGATTCCATGGTTCCCCCCGCCCCCGCCCGCCCCAGCACCAGCCTCACATCATTCTCTTTGTCTTTCCCTCCTTCCCTCTCCTCCATGTGGCATGAAGGAAACATTTCCTACTTACTAAAGCCCTTGACTAGAGGTATCAAAATGGAATATTGTGTTCTAACATAGCTGGTTCTCACAGCTGAAGCTGATAACAAATTCTGAGTGACCTAGGACACCAAACTTTACTGGACCTGCTAGAAATCTCTTTCCTGACTAATAAGCAATGAAATGTTTAACCAAAAACCTTGTACAGGGGTGCCTGGATGGCTCAGTTGGTTAAGTGTCCGACTCTTGATTTCAGCTCAAGTCATGATCTCATGATTCATGAGACGGAGCTCCCCATGGAGCTCTGCACTGACAGCATGGAGCCTGCTTGGGATTTTCTCTCTCTGTGCACCCTCCCTTTCTCTCTCAAACTGAATGAATAAAGATTAAAAAAAAAAAATTAACCCTGTACAGACCTATGGACTCATTCCATTCTATCTACAGTTCTAGGTTTTAATCTTTAATTAGCATGATTACTACGGACCTCCTAGTACTTACTGATGTCTGAGTTTTTCTTCCAGCTAACTACTCATTGGTACAGGTTTTCTTGCCTCAAAGGTTCATAAAATTGGCTTTGTATTTTTTAAAGCCTTTTTGCTACTTGTTTTGTTCTCTAACAATGTAAAATCCCACCTCTAGATCAATCTTCCTCCTTAGTTGAGTCTTGATCTCAACAGTTGAAAACTAATGAGGAAAAATAACATGAATTCACATATTGTTATCATTATAGCATGTATAACACTGCATCAACTGGGTGGTTCAGCAGATGGCTCTACTGAAACTGTTGTCTCAAACTCTGTGGATATAACTTTCCAGTTGCCCAATTACCAAGTCAAATGAGCCTTTCCAAGTTAAGCACAGAAAAACTAGATAGGGTTGCCATTCACTACTACTTCTGAGAATTTTACATTTCTTTGGATGCCATGTTTCTCTCTTTATTTCTTCTGAACTCTCCTTTTATTATTATTTTTTTTTCTATTTACTCTAAACTAGAGCTCCTTTAAGTTCCATCCTTACATTTTCTTCTAATGATGCTCTCCATCTACAGATCTCTACTTGCATGAAAGCAATTCTCACAACTTTCGACTCTAGATCTCCACACAATGATGTTCCTTTGATTTCTAGACCTAACTTCTCATCTGTAGGTTAAACAAATCCGTGGTGGCATTATAGAAAAGAAGGGGAAAATAGAATGAACCTGTGGAGGGAAGGGAGTGAGAAGGTGAGTGAATGGGTCAAAGAGGCAAGTGGGAGAGCAGATCATGGAGAGCCTCACAGGTCCCTGTAAGGCCTTTGCTTTTTGCCTGGAAAATTCTGAGACTGAGTTAGGCACTGAAAGAAGAATTTTGATGCCAAAAGTAAAAGCATGGAGTATAGTTAGGAGATAACAGCAATAATCCAAGCAAAAGGAAAAGGGGGCCTTTATCTAAAATTCATATGGGGTTTTGTTTTCAAGTTTTTTCTTAGGACTTATCATAAGATTTCTGCATCTAAAATAAAAGTATCATTTGTCTCTATAAGTTACTACAAATTTCAACTTAATTTAAGTTTGTTCTAATTCTGAGTCCTAAATTTGAATGTTTTATTTTAATGTACCCAAAATTCTGCCTTCCTGGTTAAACTGTCCTGCATCTGGTTCAGCTCTTAGATGTTAGGCAAATCCAGAGTCCAGAGCTCTTATAGTTTCTTTTACCTTGTAGCTGATAGATATTTTTAGTTTTGCGAGTCAGACTTATAACTTTCTTCATTGATTGCCCACTGATGAAGTGTTCATAATTCTGCAGATGGATTTCTTCCTTTTTTTTTTTTAAATATGTATTTCTTATTTATTTTTAAGTAATCTCTATACCTAACATGGGGCTCGAACTAACGGCCCTGAGCTCAAGAGTTGCACGCTCCCCTACTGAGCCAGACAGGCATCCCAACAGAGGGTTTCTTTTTAGTTTTCTTCTCTGTCCATTTTTATTTCCACATAGAAAATGAGGTTATATTAGTCAACCCTTAGTTGAAAATATACAAAGCTTTCCTTCATGTTTATGTTTTCACCAATCAGAAGAAGAATGAAACAATTCCTCTCTCAAAAGTTTTCTGACTCAGAGTTTACCTGAACAGTTTTTAATACAGCACTATTTACTTTAAATACTCTATTCATAGCTTAGCAACCTGCAGCTTTTAACAAATTAACTTTAGAATAAAATAATTCTTTCCAATTTGTTTTCTGAAAAAGGTTGCTTGCTTTACATAAGCTACAACACTTTTGACAGAGTCAAATTGAGAAATCTGAATATAAACTCTTTCTATATGATCATAAAGATTTTTAACTACAATGAAGATACAATGAAGTTTATTGACATTACATGGTCTCCGCAGGACATATTTGAAAATATTAAAGTAGGCACTCTCAAACTTGCACGGCTTTCAATTTTAAAGTATGTCTGCAAACTACTGAAAGGTAGGGTCCAGGTACCCTACCTCTTGAATCTGGGTTGACCCTAATAATTTTATCGTAGCCAATAGAATACAGTGGAAATGATGCCAAGTGAGTTCTGAAGCTGGATCAGAAAAGGCTGGGAAGTTTCTGCCTAGTACTCTTACAATGTTTGTTCTGAAAGTAACACTTCATAACTTCATAAGAAGTTTGCAATTGTCACACTGGAAAGTCCACATACGTGCATTCTGATTGACAGTCAATCTGATTGGATTTCAATTAACAACCTGCCTCAAACAGCCAGGCAGATGAGTGAGTCAAACTGGATATACATGTCCCAGATGAACCTTCAGATCATGTTGCAGCCCTGTCCATATGAGAGACCCTAAGGGAAAACTGCACAGTCCTGTCCTTCATGAATTCCTGACCCACAAAACTGAGCCAGGGGTGCCTGGGTGGCTCAGTCGGGTGAGCGTCTGATTCTTGATTTTGGCTCAGGTCACAATCTCATAGTTCGTGGGATTGAGCCCTGCACTGGGCTCTGTGCTGGACATAAAATCTGCTTAGGATTCTCTCTCTCTCCTCTCTCTCTGCCCTTCCCCACACTCTCATGCTCTCTATCTCACAAAATAAACTTTTCTAAAATAAAAAAAAATAAAATGATTGTTTTAAGCTGCTAATCTCAGTGATAATTGATTCATAGCTAGTGACAAGAACACAAGGATATTTATTAGAGACATTATATGCTTAAATGTCCTCTCTTTGTTGCCATCTGGTCTAACTTACAGCCTTGCAAACTATATATTAATATTTCTAAAGAAGTATACCTTCACAGATAGAAGTCCTATGTTAATATGAAGAGTTAGCTTTATTTTCATAAAATGTCCCAAGAACCTTGACTGTAAGCATTCTGGAAAGCTGGACACAAAGAGAATTTTTAAAAATTGGCTTACTCTACCAACTCTTTTTATTAGACCTGTTATGTTTTAAAGATTATTTTTAATTATATAATGATTAGGTAGTCAAGGGCCTTTGTCTACCTATGAGCCTATTACTTATCTTCCATATTAGTTTCACAGACTCAAGTATATAATTTTTATCTGACCATGTCTTCTAAATTGGGATTTTTTAACATAAATTTTGACTATTTTTCACTTTAAAATAAAACAATTTTTTGTAATTTCTAAAGTAGGAATTTCCAATTCTTGCAAGATACTTGGGATTTACAGGTAAGAAGATGGGAAACCACAGAGTTGGTGATTGGTTGCTAGGTGGCTGGAAGCTAATTCTCTTGATAGACTTACTATCACATGCTTCAAAGCTGAGAAACATTCTAAGGATCAATTTTTACAAGACCATGCAAATGTATTTTTCTTTTATAAAAATGTACCAAAATATATCAGCTGAATTAAAATGGAGTTTTGCCACAGAATCAAAAGAAATAAAAATTACTTTTTTCTCTTATTTTTGATAACTTCTCATTCCTTTTTTATGAGTCATACAATTACCATCAGGAGACTCTGGTCAGAGAGAGAGATTCTTTGAACTGATTAGGACAGACATTCTCAAAGTGTGGCTTGGAGATACCTGTGGGTCCCAGAAACTATTTCAGGAGGTCTGTGAACTCAGATTATTCTCCTAACAATGTTAAGACTCTATTTGCTGTTTTGATCTGATTCCTTCTAGTGGACTGTGGCATTTTCTAGAGACTGTGTGACATGTGATAATTTCAACAGATTGAATGCAAAACTATACATGAGATCCGGTTGTCTCATTATGCAAGATACTAAAAAGGTTTGCAAAAGTGTAAAGTAATGCCACTTGCATCATCAATTAATTTTGGTAAAATATAACTTTTTTTATTATGAATGCCTTTGCTTAAACATACTATTACCACATAATAGAGTTATTATTATATTGAATGAATTAATAGAGATCTTTAAATTTTCCCAGTTTGAATTTCTAAGGTTAAATATTGATAGATGTTTGTGATACTCTTTGAGAATCCTTAAAATTGTTTCAAAATGTAAAAAAGGACTGAGATCAAAACATTTTAGACCTACCAGAAATTTAGGAATTTATCCTAAAAAATAAACATTATTTTAATGACAATAAGTAATAACATCTATATTTCTAGGTAAATTAAAACCTTACGCTTCTAAATCTGTGTTATGCCGCAAATCTCAAAAATTCTAGTAAGAATGAGAACCATCATTGTATAATACATGGCCTAATTGGTAGACCTAGGTAGGCTGACAGTTACTTGGAGCTCTCTGAACCAAAGATGCCAGCTAGTGTAAAACAATGTGTGTGTGTGTGTGTGTGTGTGTGTGTGTGTGTGTGTGTGTGTGAGAGAGAGAGAGAGAGAGAGAGAGAGAGAGAGAGAGAGAGAGAGAGAGATTATTTGATAGGATGGCAGAAAACCAAAAAAAAAAAAAAACCCAGAAAACAAACAAAACAAAAAACAACAACAACAAAACATGTTTGGTATGCAATACGATTAATTGAAGGATTAGCTTATTGTCCTAAATCTCTCTCCTCTTCTTTTGTCAGACTAGATAAAATTCATGCTATTGTGATGATTCATCATTTCCTTGTTTGCTTAGCAAAGTAGGTAATATGAGAAACACACAAAATGGTGAGATCCTCCTATTCCAAAGTGTTAATACTCACTCCATTTAGCCTTTTGCCTCTTAACCAGTAAAACAAAAACACTGAATTGCTTTTGATTAAGAAATCCTGAAATTAGATTCTACTTAGGGTAATAAAACTTAACCACTCTGACCAACCTGAGCCTTCAACCAAGCCTCGATCTGATTATTAACTTTTTAGGAAACATGCATTTTTCTAAAAATTTTAATGACTTGCTTTCAGGTCTTTAAAAACACATTTTTATTTAAAACCAAGTAAAAAATGGCTAAGTGTGGCAAAAAAAAAAAAGGTGAGAGAGGGAGAAAAAACTCATGTAATTTCTGTAAGACTTCTTAAAAAGTCTAGTTACAGTGCCTACTCATGATTTTGAATTTGTTCTCTGAAAGTCAGTTCTTCAAAGAAACTAAATATTTACTTATTATCTGTTAGTTACCTAGTGGAAATACAAAACTTGTACAAAAGACAAAGAGACCACATTGTCCTAACTTAATATTAAATTATACGTATATGCATAGCACTTTGTCAAGAGTTATGAGATAAGGGGCACCTGGGTGGCTCAGTCAGTTACGCATCTGACTTCAGCTAAGATCATGATCTCACAGTCTGTGGGTTCAAGCCCCATGTCGGGCTCTGTGCTGACAGCTCAGAGCCTGGAGCCTGTTTTAGATTCTCTGTCTCCGTCCCTCTCTGCCCCTCCCCTGCTCACATTCTCTCTTTCTCAAAAATAAACTTAAAATTTTTTTTAAAAAATTTAAACAAAGAGTTATGAGACAAAACTATATTCATTCTTAGTTTTAGCTTTCTGATTATTTTAATTGAGTTAAAAGGATAACATTATTCAGCGTCCTACTGAGAAGTAAAAGCTGTATATTCTATGTGTTTTTCAGGAAAGGTATTTATTTCTGCATTTTTAAAGTTCATTTCACAACTATTTATTGACCAAGTACTATATGCCTTTGCTGGAAACAAGGCACTGGAAAAGAATGAATGTCATGGAGTTTATGTTCTAATGGAGTAGATAAATTAATATCTAATATAATTTTGATTACTTATAGGCAGAAGAATAAAACACAGATATAGAGTGTGATAGGATGAAGAAGGGAATATATTTAGATAAGATCATTGGAAAGGCTTCTCTAATGGAGTGACTGCATAGATGGTAAATGGCCACACATTCTATCTCAATATGCCTGTCTCTTTGAAATGTGACTTTGCTGTTTCTCTCATTAAAAGATAGAGTTTATTTTTCCAGCCTTTGTAGCTAGCTCAAGTCACATGACTTGCTGTGCCAACTGGACAGAAGAAAATGGGACATAAGCAGAGTCTTAAAAAGTAGTTGTATGATGGGATTTTCCCTCTCTTGATACTCTTTCTACTATATAAATAAGCCAGGGCCAGACTATGAATGAGACATCCCTGCATGGCATCTGTGAAATTCTTGAATTCGGGGGTTTTGCGGTTTTCATCATGTTCTTGAAACATTTCAGTCATTATTTCACCAACTAATTATTCCACTCTCATTCCCTTCTATGACTTCAAATTGCATTTAAGGTCACTTAAAATTGGATCAGAGCTCAACTGAGGTCTGTCCATTTTTTTCTAGTATTTATTCTGAATTTGTTTTTAACGTTAGATAAATTTCTACTGCTATGTCCTTCAGTTCGATATTTTCTTCTATACTTTCTAATTTACTATTAAGCCCATTTAGTGACTTCTAAAATTTTTAGAAAGTGTATTTTCTAATTCTAGAAATTCTCTTTGCTGTGTTTTATATATTCAATTTCCTTATTCATTACATTCATGTTTTCCTTTAATCTTTCAACATATTTATAATGGGTGTATTCAAGTCCTTTCCTGCTAATTTAATCATCACAGTCATTCCTGAGTCTTTTTTTATTGACTGATTTTTCTTTTGGCTATGCATTATATTTTCTGGCCTCTTTGTATATCTAATAATTTTTGATAGGATGTTGGACATTCAATATTGTTGGACAACAATATTATACTGCTGTCTTCCTTTAAAGTGTGTTTTAGTAGGCAGTTAAGTTACTTACGAGGTAGCTTGATACTTCTGAGGTTTGTTTTTTGTTTTGTTTTTGTTTTTTTTCTTTTAGCTTTATTAGGGTGAGTCTAAAGTAGCCTTTACTCCAGGGCTAATTTAGTCCTACTACTAAGAGGTAATACCACTGGGGTCTTCTCTGAATGATCTGGGTGTTCACTAACATCTCTCCACTCTATTTGGTTAGAATTCAAACATCTCCAGGCTTCTGTAAAGTTTGTAGTTTATAGGTACTTCTTTACCCAGCCTAGTGGAGATTCACCCAATGCATGAAGAGTTTAGAATTCAGCTAAAGACTTAAGGTGGTTTTGTGGATTTTTAAACCATTTCTCTACAAAGCTTCTTTTCCTGTTCTCTTCCCTGAAAATTCCATCTGCCTAAGCCCTTCTGAACTCAAGTCTCTGTCTCCTCAATTCATTGAAACTGCTGTTCCCTTCTTGGGTTCACCCTTCCTGTGCTGCAGTCCAGAAAGTGGCTCCAATAAAAAATCTGGGGTGATCATGGGGTTTACCTAATTTGCTTCCCTCCACAGGTAGAGGAAATTCCGGTTTACATAGTTCCATGTTCCCTTTAGGAATGTTAAGTTCTCTGGAAAGATTAACTAGGAAGACAATACTAGATACCATCCATCAAAGAAGTCTAATGAATTTAGTTCTTTTTCCTCCAAACACTCTTGCTAGAATTATTCTTAGATTCGATTTTCCTGATTGTGAGCTCCATACTACTCATCCTGATTTTTGTCTTTGTTTGCTCACTGATGGATCTCTGGGTCCTAGAATCATGACTAGCACACAGTAGGAAGTCAGTATAACATTAAGTTGGAATTCATGCCAAATATTAGTACCTGTTAATACCCCCAGGATCCTTAATATTCCATGGAACAAATGGGATACTGCTGTCATGGAGAATAATCCAGTTAATCACCCTGATTCTTTCTCTCTGTGTTGAGATCTTCCATCTCACAATGAATGGGAAGCTTTCTTTCTCTGTGTATGTCAGTGAGAGGCTATATCCTAAGTCTGGTAGCTAAACCTTTTAAAGTCACAATCTGTATAGGATTTATGTGCCAGGGATATTGAAAGGATTAAATCTTTCTATGCTCTGCTAGTCTTTGGTGACAGGACACTATATTTCCTGTTATCGGAGCCCCTGTCCTTGGATCTCACCTTGGTGCCAATGGATTTAGATGAGCAGGCTGTGCATTGCTGTTGTGTGTATATATGTCAGCTGCAGGAAGTCCATCCTAGGTGACAGCAGTGTCATTTTGGTATCACATCCTCCTTTACACTTGATCACACTTGCAGATGGGAATGCCAAAAGCATCTCCGAGATACAAGGCTGAAGGAAGTGACTGGGAGAAGAGATGCCAAATGGACATCTTGACATGCAGAGGGGGTCTGAAGACCCTCGATGTGAGTACTGTGAAAATATAGGAGGCTTGCGCATCATGCACAGATTCTCACTAGGACTGGGATCCAATGCACAGGGTGGTAACAATTCAGGAGCCAGAGAGAGGTAGGCAAACCTACATTCACCTACAAAGATGAAGTTCCCTGGCAGGCAAAGACAGACTTGATGGACTTCTGTCTGCTTGGCATAGTTCTATCTGCTCTTGTGGTGCTGGTGACGTGAACTTACTCACTGATGCTTGACAGGGGGACTCTGTCCTTAATTTTCCTCATCTGGAATCCATTTCTGCCCATTCACATATGATTAAATCCTTGTGAAACAGGACCCAACGTTATTATGAGTGACATGGGTCTTTATTCTTCTTGTCCCCCAAGTGCTCTATGTATCCTTAAGTAGATCAAGGCAATTGGCTAGGGGACTGAGTTGGGGAGAGGAAAGCAGTGAGGATATATTATCTGCATTCAGATGTCTTAATGTTTCTATATGAAAGGGGAAGTATCAGCTGACAGAATGATGAGGGGTGAGGATGGGTTTGGATTGAGAGGTGAAGGTCAGGGTAAGAGAGAGTCCTCCGGTTTGCTGTGTAGTGAGGCAGAGAGCAGACAGATAAAAGATAGGCTTCCATATGGAAATGGGAGTTAGAAATTGGACACAATTCATTTATACTTGTTGGGGGAAATGCAGATAAAAATGTGATCATTTTTGCTAGTAATTATTTTTGGTTCCTGGGCGGTGTTCCTTGGAATGAGTTACTATGCCAGGAATAAGCCTCACAGATCCTGGGGTTAACTTGGGTTATGTCTGAATAGAATCAATCTCTTTCCTGTGGCCTTCTTGCTGACTGGTACTTGTGTTCTTATTTCTAGAGTAAACGGCCATTCGGAAAGAGTCATTTGCAGGTTTGGCACAACATCTTGTGAGCAGTCACAGCACATACATAACTTGGCTCCTGGTTCTACCTTGCTTTGCGGGTTTTCATAGCCTTGGGCTGACAACATCTAAAATAAGTACACTGTCCCTAAATCATTCCTCGGGCTGGGCCCCCTCTAGACAAAGCCAGAGCAGGCACGGTCCTGTCCTTAACTTCCACAGTCCAGATTCTGTTTCCCTGCTGACACAGAGCACTCCTAATGCCCGCCCCCACCCCAGCCTAGACAAACTGGATGTTAATATATGTATTCCTGACTTGGTATTTTGCTGGTACTTGGAGAATGCCTCTTTCAAACGGACTATCAAATGAGGGTTAATTCTTAATAGAAAAACTTCCCAGAGGATGGAATTTTAGAAACTGTACAAAGAAGGAATTCGGGGGGTAGAAAAATTGTCTTCTCAGTACTCTTTAAATATCACGCTCTTTGACTCTGGTCTATATGTAAGTCTTTTTCTCCTTTTGACATCCTTGTCGAGGCAGACGCTCACCACCGGGTCAGCCAGCATTCGTTCCTCCTTTCCACTGGCTTCCCGATTTTCTCCACGGGGAACACGCCTTCTGCATTACGGACAATGTGGTGTGATTTTACATTTGGGTGTTGGCCCTCAGTGAGGAAACCAGGAGGCCGGATCCTTGCTCTCGTTGTCTCTATATGGGCAGGAGGGGAGGCACATGATGCAATTCTTGCAATGAGAGGACTTTTTTTTGCTAGACTTTGGACCATGAGCAAGTGACGTTATGACTGAAGAATGCTGAAGCACATTCTTCCCAGGCACCAGCCCTCCCCAGCCACCTGTGTCTACCATGACACCAGTCTATTTATATGGCTCTGTTTCCCAGACCTCCAGAGCTGTTTTGGATTCTGCTCATTTCAGAAACTGGTTCTGTAGCCTTCCAATGGATTCTCTGAGCTCCCCAGATCCTTTTAAGAAATATCTTTTGTTGTTGTTGTTCTCAGTAGCCTGATAATTAAGCCTGTTCTTATTACTGCAGCCAAGAATCTAGGACTGATAAACTTGAAAAATACAAAGTTAAAAATAATGATTAATAGTTGTATCATATATGCACAAACCATCCTGTGCCCAAGTGAATTAAAATGTTAATTCTGTGTTCTAAAAAAAGGATACACAAAAATAAATTATATGTTTCTTGTCCTGCCTCCAATATCAGCTTTTAAAAATTAAAGACATGGGGGCGCCTGGGTGGCTTAATTGGTTAAGCGTCCGACTTTCGCTTAGGTCATGATCTCGCGGTTCGTGGGTTCAAGCCCTGCGTCGGGCTCTGTGCTGACTTCCAGCTCAGAGCCTGGAGCCTGTTTCCGAGTCTGTGTCTCCCTCTCTCTCTGACCCTCCCCTGCTCACGCTGTCTCTCTCTCTCCTAGAAATATTAAAAATATTAATTTAATTATTAATTAAATATTAATTTAATTAATTAAATATTAATTTAGTTAATAATTAAATTAAAATATTAAAAAAAATAAAGACATGAATAAGGGTATTTCATCTTGTGCTACTGTTTTGATATGTATGCACATATATATATTTAAACTTTTCATTTTGAAATAACTGTAGATTCACATGCACTTATAAGAACAAATATAGAAATCCTTTACTGTTTAGCCACAATGTTAACGTCTTGTAAAACTTAGAAGTATAATATCACAAGTATGATACTGATATCAATACAATCCTTGGATCTTATTTAGATTTCTCCAGTGTTTTATGAACTTGTTTATGTGTGTATGTTTTCTTTCATGCAATTTTATCACATGTGTCGGACTGTGTATCCATCACTACAGTCAAGATACAGAACAATTCATCGCCGTGAAGATTCATCATGCTGTCCTTTATAACCATGTGCCTCTCCTGGGCTCCCTTCTGTCTCTAACTCTGGCCACTGCTAATCTGTTCTCCATTGCTATAATTTTGTCATCTCAATAATTTTATAGTAATGGAATCACACAAGCAAGTAATCTTTTGAAATTCACTGTTTTTCACTCAGTGTAATTCACAAAGATCCATCCAATTTATGATGTAAATCAATAGTTCATTTCTTTTTGTTGCTAAGTAGTATTCCTGGCATGGATGTGCCATAGTTAGTTTAAACAGTCACCTGCTGAAAGAAGTCCAGGTTGTTTCCAGTTTGGGCTATCACAGATAAAGCTGCACTGAGCATGTGCATACATATTTGTGTATAGAAATACAAATTCCCTTTTTCTGAGTAAACACTCAGGGGTAGAACAGCTGCACCAGATGGTAGCCGTATATTTAACTTGTTAAAAAACTATCAAACTGTTTTCTTTAAAAAAATTTTTTTATGTTTATTGATTTACTTTGAGAAAGAGTGAGCAAATCATGTGCAGGAGGGGCAGAGAGACAGGGAGACAGAGAATTCCAAGCAGGCTCTGCACTATCAGTGCAGAGCCCAATGTGGGGCTTGAACTCACGAAGCATGAGATCCTGACCTGAGCCGAAATTAAGAGTCAGATGCTTACCGACTGAGCCACCAGGCACCCTAAAACTACCAAACTGTTTTCTAAAGTAATTGTATCATTTTGCATTCCTACCAGCCTGTATAAGAGCATTCTGGCTCCTTCCCATCCTAACACTTGATATAGTCACCTGTTTAATCGTAGCCATTCTAATGGGTGTGCAGGAGTAGCTCATTGCAGTTTTTTAAATTAATTTTTTTAAATTTTAGAGAGAGAGCATGAGTGGGGGAAAGAAGCAGAAGGAGAGACGGAGAAAAAAGGAAAGAGAGGAAGAGAGGGGGGAAGGGGGAGAGGGGGAGAGAGAGACCCAAGCAGGCTCCATGTTCAGCACAGAGCCTAACATGGAACTTGATCTTATGACCGTGAGATCATGACCTGAGTCAAAATCAAGAGTTGGATGCTTAACAGACTGAGTCACCCAGGTGCCCTGCTCACTATAGTTTTAATTTGCATTTCTTAACAACTAATGATGTTGGGAATCTTTTCTGTGCTTATTGGAGATCTCATGTCTTCCTTAGGGATGTGCCTGTTCAAAGTTTTGCCTCTTTTAAAATCTGAGCTGTTTGTTTCCTTACTGTTGAGTTTTGAGAATTCTTTATGTATTCAGTATATAATCCATCTATCAAAGATACAATTTGTAAATATTTTCTCCCAGTGTGTGGCTTGTCTTTTATTCTCTTAAGGATGTCTTTCAAAACGAAGGCTTTGTTTTGTTACGTTTCTTTTCAGTGAAACGTAACAAACTTCTGCATCACAGTGTTAGAGTCATATCTAAGACTGACATCCTCGCTGACACAAAGCCACACAATTTTCTCCATTGCCTTGTCTAGAAGTTTTACAGTTTTAAGTTTTATATTTAGGTCTGTGGTAATTTTGAGTTAATTTTTGAACGTGCTGCGAGGATCAAAATTTATTCTTTGCACGTGGCGGTCTCACTGTTCCACCATCATTTGTCATTTGTGGTGGGAAGGCAAGTCTGGTACCAAAAGGCTGCCGTGGACATTTGTTGTGTGAATTTAAGTTTTTCTCTGAAATAGATGCCCAAGAATGCAATTGCTGAATTTTATTAAAAATGGCCGATTTTTTTTAGTATGTGTTTGGAAAAAGGAGACATATGGGTTAAAAACATTATGAATCTGGCTTTTGCATCTTCCTTCTTAGGAATTTTGAGCAACTTATTAAAATATCTTTGTGCCTTAGTTTCCTCATTTGTAAACAAGGGAATAGTAATACCCACCTCACTGGGTTGCTTTGAGGATTCAATGCATTAAAAATAAAGGTATTTAAAAGAATGTCTGGCATCTTACATAGACATTTAAATTAGCCAATTTTAAAAGGTTGTATGTAGGGTTGCCTGGGTGGCTCAGTCGGTTAGGCCCCCAACTTCGGCTCAGGTCACAATCTCATGGTTTGTGAGTTTAAGCCCCACATCGGGCTCTGTGCTGACAGCTCAGAGCCTGGGGCCTGCTTCGGATTCTGTGTCTGTCTCTTTCTCTGCCCCTTCCCCGCTCACACTCCATCTCTCTCTCTCTCTTTCAAAAATAAACATAAAAAAAATTTTAAGGTTGTATGTATGGTTTAAATAAGTTTTTTAGACATAGACATATATACACATTACAGAAATATTTTTAGCCATATATAGATAAATATATATTCATATATATATATATGACATTTGGGGGACAACTAAAGAACTGAATGAGGTAGATTGTATCATTACTATCTCACTAATTTCCTGATTTTTATAATTGTACTATGATTATATAACAGCATTTTCTTGATTTTAGGAAATCTACACTGAAGAACTTATAAGTAAAGGGCATCATCTGTAACTTATTCTCAAATGATTCAGAGAAACATATGTACAAAAGGATGCTAAACCAAATGGGACAAAATGTTAAGAAGCAGGAAATGTGGGAGGAAGGTATATGGTATCTTTCTACGATTCTTGCAATTTTTCTGCAAGTTTAAAGTTATTACAAAAATTAAATAAAATTAAATACAAACATTAAAGGGTAAAAAATATTAGTCAAAGGGGATTTTGTTGTCTGTAATTAAGAACTCTATTAATACATAAGAGTAATGGGGAGTCAAGGATTGAGACTGTCAGCTCAGGCTGCAGAGACAGACTGGGTAGCTTATAAACAACAGGCATTTACTCCTCACAGTTCTGGAGGCTGGGAGTTCAAGATCAAGGCACTGGAAGTGTCCAGTCTGGTTCCTCACAGGTCCCTTTTTGCTGTGTCCTCACATAGCAGGGGGAGGGGGAAGGAGAGGAGAGAAAGCAAGATCGGGTCTTTTCCTTTTCTTATAGAGACACTAACCCCATCATGGGGGGGGTGGGATCCACCATCATGACTTCACTGACGCCTAACAACACCTCAAAGGCTCCCCCTCCAAGTACCATCACGTTGGAGATTAGGGCTTCAAAGTGTGGGTTTGGTGGGGGGTTGGGGAAGGACACAGACATCCAGTCTACAGCAAAGAGGGAGGCTGTCCTCAGGATTCTCCCCCTTTACCCCTCCCCCCACCCCCCCATAGCTGGACAACCTCCCCTTGAGACCATGTGAGGGCAGTCGACAGTCATGGACTGGAGAAGAAAGGGACTCCTAAACAGATGTTGCCTAGAACATTGTGGGGTCTCCTCCTGTCTGACCTCCCGCTCCCCTCGCGGCCCTGTGCTATAATCTCCATTCTCTAGATGGTTGAAGAAACCCAGTAGAGACAACTGAAATGGTGTTTCCAATTTACATGGTTGACAGAGCTGGGAGTTCGAGCCTGCTTCTCTGGCGTTCCTTCTCCATCTCCCCCACTGACCGGGGAGGAGGCCGAGGCCACAGGAAGGCTATCACACACACTCCCCTCCTACTCTGAAGGGCAGACACCAGAAACTTCTATACTGCCACGGGGGCCTTCCAGAGAGGGACACAAAATAGAACTCTTGCCTCAGGGAGCCTTCTGTTTTGTGTGGCTCTGAACTGCTTTAATTAAAGACTGCTGTCTTAATCCCATTCATAAACCTAAAGCAAACTTGAATTTCCCATGAAGCATCTCTTGGTGAAAAGCAACATTCCTAACCTTCAGCAGTTTTTCAGCCTCACACATCAGGCTTCTAAAGAGCATGATGCATAGAGCGACCCCACGTCGATATTCAAGGCATTGCTGCCGATGGTCAAGCTCGCAGGGCAGCACAGGGGAGGCGTCAGCATGAGCATGAGATACACAAAATGGTTTCACTCCCTAACCCAAGACCATTCAAACCTATTCAGATCCATACTATTTCTATCGCAACAAAGAGGTACTGAACACATCAAATAGAAAAGCTTTTACCTAAAATGCACTTGTTTAAAAGGGCAATTTCATATAGGAATAGGAAGTGAAATTTCCTCTAAAGGATTTAATCTGAACTGATATGCACAATATAGCAGGAAATTGTAATCTCCAGTTATCTGATAGACTTGAATACCTGGAGGGTAAGAGAAAAGAGAGAGAAAGTGGGGGAGGAGGGAAGGAGATCATTCTGTACAGGTACTGTGATGGTCTCCTGGTTAAAATTCAGTGCTTACAGTATTTACTTAAACACAGTCACGGTACTGCAATCATTCTGCCTGGATGTGTATTAAATACTGTATTTTCAAATTCAGAGAGAACCTGCTGTAAGATCGGGCTGCCCATTACCATCCTGGAAGAACTTAACACTACCTGTGTCTGAGTTCCAGCTGAGACCCGGGGAGTGAGACTGTCAGGGGGTGCGGCCCAGGTGATTCTGTTGAACAATGAGGGCTGCGAACCAGTGCTTTACAATCTGCATTCTGCTTTCTGCAACAAACGTGCTCCTGCACATGGGAACCTTTCTACAATGCGCTACAATGTGATACTGAAAGGGCTTCTATAATGATGCGGTTTCAACAGGAAAGCCATCCTCTCTTTTAGAAAGGTGAATCTGATTTTCTTTTTTTTTACATTGTATTTGCTGCAAATCCTGTGAGTGTTTACAGAGAGAGGTGTCTGTGGCACAATGAATGTGCATTTCTTCACACACGTGCATCCGAAGAAATCACAGGTACTCCACATTTACACTGTTTCCCTAGAACATTTTCTCAGTTGAGACTATAAAGGAAGTAGGTCAAAGAACAGCATTAAGGTGTTACAGATTAATGAGGAATCAGAAAGAACTGAAATGACACTTTTGAATATCTTTGTGATAGGATGTGTTTTCCCTCCTCTCTCTCTCTCTATAAATTTTTACATATAAGTTACCTTTACATCATATGTACTTCTCTATAATAACATATCATTGTACTTATATACATTATTGCATATTACTATATCTTTCACTTTTGTTTATACATATATTTGTTTACATACTTAATACATATACATCTCCTATAAATAAAAATATTAAGGTGCTGCTTAGTGTTTTTAAACTGCCTTCTTCAAAGTTAATAACAGACTTGGCTATCAAAATTATACATCAAATATATAAGTAATAAAAGAAATCCCATCAGATCTACCTTTCTTAACCTTAGGCAAGCAGGTATGGGGAAATGGCAAGAGGGAATTACAAACAGAAAACCAAAGCCTGCAATCACTTGAAAGTGCTCAAATCTTATTTAAACAGCATGTACAAAATCTGGTGCCTGAACTCAATTTTTATTTTAGGAAAACATAACTTCTCGTTGGATTGTTTTCAAACCTCATTTCGGAAAAAGGGAGCTTTATCTCAAGATTCGCATGTACCGCACTCGGCTTGCAGGCATACCTATCAGGGCATCTCTCTGCTTTGAGTTAAACGTAAACTCAGGGTATAAAGCACCCTTTGCGGATCTGGGCCAGTCAGGGATTCATACTGGCTTTGCACGTTGCGCTCCACTCGGAAGGCAATCGCTGCTTTCTCCTGCAATTTATGGATTCCTTCTAAATCTTTAGCTCCAGTGATAAAAACATCAAAATGAAGACAACTTCCTGAAAAGAAAGTGACAGGGAAACTATCACATGCACAGATTCTCCTGGGATTTTTGGAAAGTTATTTGCTCCTCTGAACGATATTTGCCAAGACGAAAAGGCACCAGCAGATTCCGTCAGGCTCTCACTGACCAGGCAGCAGCTGCTGTGCTGATACAGGGAACATCTGTGAAGGATTCTGGGCGGCGCGTGGAGAGATTTCATTGTCAGCAAAAAGGCTCTAGGAACCACCAGGTCCTGAAAAGCACAAAGAGACTGGGAAACAACCCTGAAAGCCCGAGATATAAGAGAGCCATAAAACCAAGCATGGAAATGCTGGGTCTGAGCAGAAGACTAGGGGGCAGATTTGTTGCAATAAATAGTCCCAAAGGCTGTAGAAGGAAATGTCTGCTCCTATTTGAACTCAGGGAGCATGAAAGGATCTGTTCAAATTACAAACTCCTAAAATAAAAGGGACCTCACAGGTCAATGAACCATTTTACAGATGGGGAAACTGAGACATGTAGATATACTTACGTATTGAGTTACTCGACTGAATTAAAGATTTGCTTATCCCTAAACCAAATGGTTAAATAATATTCAGTTTCATCTTCTGCTTTTAGAATTGATCTTTGACACCTCTTCCTAAGGCACTTTTTCCTGGAAGAAATAGCTTAGAGACAGATGGCAGGATCTGCTTTAACTCTTGGGGGGGTGTATTATTTTATTTTGTTTTAAAGTTTTAGGGAGTTTCCACAGATCTCATCACAACACCAGAGGGCTAATTACAAAAACAACTCCCATTTTCTTTGGAGCAAAGGGTAATGGATGGAAAACTGGGACTATTCTCTTTCTTTTCCCTTTAAGAAAGCTATGTTGCATTTGGAAACATGTCCAAAACAAATTTCTCATCTGAGGCCCTCAAAGAATAAGCCTACCCTCTCAGAGACTCAAGTTATTCAAGCAAGAAAAGTGGCCAAACACATTTCCTATCAGTGATGGCAAAAGCCACTCATCATTAAATAAAACATTTAGGCAACTGCTCAAGCCATGAACAGGGACCCGACGGAGACCAATCCTGTCCTTGAGCAAATAATTAAAACCTGTTTCTCACCCTTGTCTATGAAAATGGAATGAAAATTCTGGTCATTCATCCATCTAACGTGAAGCTCTGAGAACCAATGACCATTTCCAAGGCTCTTTCTCAAAAGAAAGTCCTTATGGGAGAGGACGGCAACAAATAGCTCTACTTTCCTTAGTTGCCAAGACAAGTCTGGTTGCAAATTTTCTCTCCCTTTGTCAGGTCATATGTCGGGCTCTGTGCCAGATTTTTCTCCTTAACCTTAATCGAATTCTCCTTCCTCATGGACCTAAAACATAGCTGCCATTTCCTAAAGGAAGAGAATCCTAAGAAAAGCCAACAAAGAGTACCTAGAGGAGGGTTTAGGAAGCCTCTTTAGGGTTAGGCATCAGACACATGCTGATTTGCATGACGGATTTATAGACATCATAAAAGAGTCTCTTGCTGGCGTTGATGCAGGCTTCTCGTTTTCCTGGGAATAAGAGTACAAATAGCAGTAGAGCAAGTCATCTGTGGACTGTTTCCACTTAGCAGAATCCCTGTGCTATCCAAGTTCAGATGTTTGACATACAGAGTTCTTTCTCTTTCTCGGCCTCTCTCTTTACTTCTGTCTCTGTCTCTCTCTTTTTTACAATTTTATTCCAAGGGAAGGCAGCAAGAGAACCCATGTTTTGACCAGAAGTATTGATAAAGACTCCTTATTTTCTCCAACCTTTCAGACTCGCCCCTTTGGCTCACAGTGGGGTATGGATTGCTTTCCCCTGGGTTTGAATGTTTTAAGACCAGCAATTTGTATCAGAGGATGATCTAGGGAAAAGCTCAGAAGATATATGACCCCTAGGTCTCCCAATAAATATACTCCTACATACTGCTCAGAGTCAGAGATTAGGTTCCGCCGAACAGATAACTTCTATTACGGAGGACACAATTAGCAGGACTATGAGGCAGACTACAGAGCAAGGGCAAAGAAGGAGAAAAGTTGAGTAAAAAAATATCACTGGGGCCCGTGGGTGGCACAGTCAGTTAAATGTCCAACTATTGATTTCAGCTCAGGTCATGATCCCAGGGTCATGGGATCAAGCCCCACACTGGGCTCCATGCTCAGCATAGAGCCTGCTTGGGACCCCCTCTCTCTCTCTCTCTCTCTTCCTCTCTCTAAAAAAAACAGACATTAAAATTAAAAATAAAAAGAGTATCACTAAGAGCATCCAAGATTCCAGAGTTGGCAGGTCCTTCAAAATCATCAAATTTTCTTTATTTATTTTTAATATAATTTATTGTCAAATTGACTTCCATACAATACCCAGTGCTCCTCCCAACAAGTGCCCCCTCAATGCCCATCACCCACTTTCCCCCTTCCCCACCCTCATCAACTCTCAGTTTGTTTTCTGTATTTAAGAGTCTCTTAATTTTGTCCTAATTCATGATTCTTTTCCAAAGTATCCTCCACACGCGATTTCTCAGCCTTATTATTTTTTTTTATACCTTTAATGCCAAGGGATTCACTATCACTGCTTTTCAAAGATACTCGTTTTCATTGTTCATGGAGAGACAACTGCAGTGGGCTGGCTGAGTAGATCTGCAGTGCTAGGAGGTGATTCTGAGATCCTTGATCTCAAAGATCAAAATGTGGTCAGTGCTTCACACCATTTTTCAGTAATTGATAGACAGCAGGTAGAGTGTCAGTAAGGATACAGGTGATTTGAACAGCACTAGCAATTGATTTGATCTAACTGACATTTATAGAATACTTTATCCAACGACAGCAGAATGCACTTTTTTCTCAAGCTCTCATGGACATTCACCAAAACAGAACACTTTCTGGGCCATAAGACATATCTTAACAAATTTAAATGAATATAAGTCATGCAAAGTATGCTCTCAACTGACAATATATAATTAAACCAAATCAGTAACTGAAAGATGGCCATAAAACCCCCAAATATTTGGAAACCAAACAACCCCTTCTAAATAGGCCATGTGTTGAATAACAGTCTCAAGAGTAATTTGACCTAAACAAAAATAAAAATACAACCTAAGAAAAACTGTAGAGCACAGCAAAAAAAGCGGTGCTAACATAAAGATTTATGACATTAAATGTACAGATTAGAAAAGAAGAATGATCTAAAATCAATAACTGTTTCTACTTTATGAAACTAATGAAAGAAGAGCAATTTAAACTGAAAGCCAAGAGAAGAAAAGAAATAATTAAAAAATTAGAAACAATGATTGAAAATAGGCAAACCAGAAAATCAATGAAACCAAAAGCTGGTTTTTTGATGAGATCAGTACAATTAATTAACTTCCAGTGAAGTAAAAATAAAAGAGAGGACACAAATCACTGATATCAGAAATAAGATGGGGCATCATCGCTGATCCCATGGACATTAAAAGGATAATAAAGAAATATTACAAACAACTCTATGGTTACAAATCAGATTGCTTGGCTGAAATGGACCAATCCCTTGAAAGACACAAGCTTGTAAAACTAATGGAAGAGCCCTCTATTTATTAAAGAAATTTAATCAAAAATTGATAATCTTCTAAAGAAACCATCAAATCTAGGCGGCTCCACAGGTGAATTGTACCAAGAATTTTTGAAACAAACACCAATTCTCCACATTGTCTTCTGGAAAACAGAAGCAGAGGGTGCACTTCCTAACTCATTCTAAGAGATCAGCATTATCCTCATGTCAAAGCCAGATATACACACACTGTAAGAAAGAAAACTGCAGATCAATATCTCTCATGAATATAAATACAAAAATCCTCAACAATATATTAGCAAATAACACCTAACAATCTGTAAAGAAAGCATACATCATGACGAAGTGGATTTATTCCAGGTTAGTTTAACATTAAGTAATCAATCACTGTATTTCACCATATCAAGAGGCCAATGTAGAAAACCCTTATGATCATATCAATGCAGAAAAAACATTTTAAAATTATAACACCGATTCATGATTAAAAAAAACAACAACAACTCTCAAAGTAAAAGAACGTAGAGAAACTTCCTTAATTTGATAAAGAACATCTACAAAAAAACCCTACAGTTAACATCATTCTTGACAGTGAAGCCCTGGACATTTTTCCCCTAAGATCAGGAGAATTCAACATCATACTAGAAGTGCTAGCTAATGGAAAAAGGCAATGAAAAGAAATGAAAAGGTATACAGATTGGGAAGGAAAAAAATAAAACTGTCTTTAATTTCCGATGACATGACTGTGTAGAAAATTGCAAAGCATCTATAAAAACCTCCTGGAATGAATTGACAAGTAAAGCGAGATTGCAGGATACAAGGTCAATATACAAAAGTCAAATTTTCCCATATATCAGCAGTGAACAGTGGAAATTTAAAATAAAAAAAAAATATCATGTTTAACAGCACCAAAGAAAAGGAAATACTAAGTATAAATCTGACAAAGCATATATAGGACCTGTATACTGAAAACTATAAGAATACTGATGAGAAAAATAAAAAATTTAAATAAATGGAGAAACAGTCTGTGTTTTGAAAGTCTTAGTATTATTAAGATGCTAATTGTTCCCAACTTGATCTATAGATTTAATGGGATCAGAATCCTCCCAAGTTATTTTGAGAACATTAACAAACTGATTCTAAAATTTATATGGAAAGGCAAAGGACCTAGAATAGTGAAAACAATATTGTAGAAGAGAAACAAAGCTTGAAGATTCACACTATCAGTTTTAAGACTTATAATTAAGCTACAGCAATCGAGACAGTTTAGCATTAGGGAAGGAAGAGACATACAGATCAAAGAAACAGAATAGAAAACCCACACACAGACTCAGAAAAATAGAGTCAACAGATTTTGTTTTTTAAAGTACAAGGTTCACTGGAGAATGGATAGTTTTCTCAACAAATGGTGCTGGAACACGATGTGGATATCTACATATACAAAAGTAAAGCTAGACTCAAATCTGTGACTCCCACAAAAATTAATACAAGACTATGAAACTTCTGGAAGAAAATATAGGAGAAAATCTATATGACTTTTGGTTTGGTGATGAGGATTTGATTTTTTAAATACTGGATGAAAACCACAATTTGTGAAAGAAAAAAATGACAATTTGGACTTTATTAGAATTAAATCTAGCTTGGGGCGCCTGGGTGGCTTAGTCGGTTAAGCGTCTGACTTTCGCTTAGGTCATGATCTTGCAGTTCGTGGGTTTGACCCCGCGTCGGGCTCTGTGCTGACTGCCAGCTCAGAGCCTGGAGCCTATTTCAGAGTCTGCGTCTCCCTCTCTCTCTGACCCTCCCCTGCTCACGCTGTCTCTCGCTCTCTCCTAGAAATAAATAAAAATATTAAAAAAAAAAAGAATTAAATCTAGCTTGAAGAAAATACTGTGAAGAGAATGAAAGGACAAGTCACAGAGATTGGGAAAAATATTTGTAAAACATACCTGATAAAGGACTTAAATATAAAATATACAAAGAATCTTCATAATAAAGCAAGCAATCTGATTAAAAAATGGGCAAAAGGTATGGATATTTCATCAAATTATATATATATGGTACAGAAGTATATGTACCACATATACAGAAGTATATATTTACCACACATATATATATAAATATAAACATATATATATGTGGTACTTCTGTATATATGTGTGTGTGTGTGTGTGTGTGTGTGTGTGTGTGTGTGTGTGTGTGTGTGGTACAGAAGTATATGAAAAGATGCTCAGTATTATTTGTCATTTGGGTCCCACTGGAGAAGAAATCTGGGTTAACATTCTGAAACCACTGCACAAGTGAAATTGAACACTTTGGTAAACGAATGGCATAGTTGAAAACCAGATGTCTCAGCGTGAAAGTGCATTTGGCAGATAAAAGGGGGTAAGGTACTGGATTAGAGGTGGAGACACCAGTATGAACTTATCTTTAGCTTAATAATTGATATGGAATGTTATACACACCAATATTTAGAGATATGTGTATATGCATGTGGTATTATACACGTCCATGTTTCATAGCCCTGTAAGGGCCAAGGGCCTACATGCCATGACAACCCAGTAGTAATGAGCATGCCTACTCTGTCCCGACCTTGGTTCTAAACCCACCTTCCAATAAATGGAACCAGGGCCCCTTTGAGAAATGGCTCATACTAAGACTAGGGTGGGAAAAATTCAAGATGCACAGGAGGATCTTATCTTTGAGCAAGGAAGTACCCAAAATAAATAAAAATCCCACAAGGACATGGCTATTTCAAAGCAACTAAAGAGACAACTGAAAGAGCTCCTAATGGCCAAAGCTGGAACAATTTGAGCAACAAAGTGAATAAAGTAGTGTTTGATTATAACCCCAAATATATAATACCTATCCACCATCTCACCCTGATATAAATAAATGGACTGCTAACTCAGTAAATGCAGAGCAAGAGACAAATCCTCCGTGCAGAAGAATTCCAAATAATTTTTGTAAATACTCCATCTTCAAGTAGGTCAAGCTTCCTACTCCTTAAGCATGGGCTCTGAGTTACGACTTTCTTCCAAAGAGTATGGCATGGGAAGGAAGGGAAAAAGAACAACTTTATAGTGGAGACACAAGGCAGACCCCAGGTAATCAAGCCAGCATCAACAGTGACAAGCCATGTTGATAGAACGTACCCTTGTGAAGAGAACAATGGCACTTACCTAACTCTGTGGCATTCCTTCAAAAACCCACCACCCCATGCAATCATGAGACAAACATCAGACAGATCCAAAATTGAGAGACATTCTACAAAACACCTGGCCACCACATCTCAAAACAGTCAAGGTTATCAAAAAAGGGAAATCTAGGAAACTCTCACAGTCAAGAGGAGACTAAGGACATATGATGACTGAATACATGTGATACCCCTATATGGGGTCATGGAAGAGAAAAAGAATATTAAGGAAAAGCTAAGGAATCTGAACAAAGTATGGAGATTAAGCAATAATAATAATTATGTATCAATACTGGATCATTAATTGTGACCTATGTGCCATACTACTATAAGATGTTAATAATCATGGGGGCACCTGGGTGTCTCAGTCGGTTAAGCATCTGCCTCTTGGTTTTGGTCCAGGTCGTGATCTCATTATTTGTGAGAATGAGCCCTGAGTTGGGCTCCATGCTGACAGCTCAGAGCCTGCTTGGGATCCTCTCTCTCCCCATCTCTCTGCCCCTCCCCTGCTCTCTCTCCCAAAATAAATAAAATGATTTTTTAAACATTAATAATCATGGATATTGAATGTGGGGTATATGGAAACTGTACTATCTTTTTAGTTTTTCTGTTAATCTAAACCTATTCATAATCTTCTTAAAAAGGCATTAAAAGCAAACAAAACATGGTTACTGGATCAGGATCTTGTCATTCTGCTAGAACTTTTCTCTCAGATGGCAGGGTGTATGAGCAGGTTTGTTCTCCTTGACACTGACCCAAAACTAGGAATAAATGAGTGGAGAATGTCACCACTGGTGTGGCAATTAATCCAGTCCGCTAATATCTGTAAGACTACATGTTGGTAAAATGCTAAGTGTAACACCCATTGCAGTGTCTAATCTTTGGTAAACTAAAACATAAGAGACAATATGTGGGGTGCCTGGGTGGCTCAGTCTGTTAAGTGTCCAACTCTGGATTTCTTCTCAGGTCATGATCTCACTGTTCCTGAGTTCAAGCCCCGCACCAGGCTCTGTGCTGACAGTGTGGAGCCTGCTTGAGATTCTCTCTCTCTCTCTCTCTCTCTCTCTGCTCTTCCCATGTTTGTTCTCTCTCTCTCTCAAAATAAATAAACTTAAAAAAAGAGAGATAACATGAATGAAAGCAATACTTGACAAATGCCACAATAAGGGATATCAGACAGAATGTGCTATAAAAATTCAAAGGGTGTTAAATTCAGGCTAATCATCTGGGAGATGGGACACAAAGAAGTCAACAAGGGATTCTGAAATAACCGGAGCACTGCAGTATGTAGGGAGCCACCGACAGTCTCCCAATAAAGAACTAACACAATCAGATAAGGATTTTGGGTGGTGGTTCACCTGCAGGCATTGTCTCTCCTTCCTTGTCTCCCATTTCAGTCCATTCCAGATTGGCTTCTGGCCACCCACAGCTTCACTGGTTATCACCCACATTGGCATTAGCAGCAGTGATCACTCCACCTTGAAACGAGCTTCTATAACACCACCCCTTCTGACCGACTCCCTATCTCCCTGGCTCCTGTTCTTTGCTGGTTCTTCTTTCTCTACCCAGCCTCCAAGTGATGGTATTCTTCTAGTCCACCTGCTCCCCTTTCTTCTTTCTCTATATTCTCTCCCTGGTTGACCTCATTCATGCTCATGGCTTGGTTCATTTCCATCTGTTTGATTTTTATTTCACAGTTTGTATCTGTAGCTCAGAATTCTCTGAGCTCCACTCTTATAGATACAGCTGTCTGTGACACTTTTTATATCAAGTTATATGAGAGCTGTGTCAAATTTAATATATCCATAATTGTTCTCTTCCTCCCCTTCCTCCTTCTTAAATTGTGTCCCGATATTTCACATTTCCTTACTAGTATTGCCCTCCTGCTAGTTCTACACAGAAACATGGGAGATGTTGATTCTGACCTTTGCCTCAATGCCACCCGCCCATCCAATCCCTTAGCCAATACTGTTGGTTTGGCACTTAAAAAATTATGCAGTCTATACATGCAATGGAGTATCATTCAGCTTTAAAACAGAAGGACATACTGCCGTTTGTGACAATGTGGAAGGACCTAAAGGACATTGTGCTAAATGAAATAAGCCAGTCACAGAAAGACACATACTGTATGATCCCACTTATAAGAGGAATCTAATACAGTCAAACGCAGAACTAGAGAGAATGGTGGTCACTGGAGGGCTGTGGGTAGGGGAACGGGGAGCTGTCATTTAAAAGGCAAAAAGATTCACTTATGCAAGATGAATCATTTTTGGACATCTACTGCACAACATAGGATCTATACTTAAACTATACTGTGTATAGACTTAAAAATTTGCTAAGAGGGTAGATATTATCCTAAATATTACAAAGGTAAAAACATTAAAAACAAGCCAATAATAATTTTTAATTGCTTAAATGTGTCCATTTTCTCCATTCCTTAGTCCAAGTCATTGTATGTTTTTTTGAAAGGTTTTTATTTTTATTTTTTGAGAGAGAGAGAAAGAGACAGAGAGGGGCAGAGAGAGAGAATCCCAAGCAGGCTCCGCACTGTCAGCACAGAGCACAATGTGGGGCTCAAACTCACCAAATATAAGATCATGACTTGAGCAGAAATCGACTTGGACCCTTAACTGACCAAGCCCCCAGGCATCTGCTAAGCCACTGTTCTCTCTTGCATGAGGCCCTGAAGCAGCCTCTTAGGTGGCTTTCCTACTTCCTCTCTTATTTACTTCAATCCTTTATCTCTGCCCTAACAAAGGCCACCCAGTCACCCCTATTTCAAATATTTACGTGGCTTCTCGTGGCTTTTAGGATAAAGTCAAAATATTTAATGACCCTGCTTGGTCTGGCCCCGTCCCTCCCTCTGGCCTCGCCTTGCTTCCCATTTCCCTTGTTCTTTCTGCCTCAAACACACCAGCTTTCTCTCAGAACGTAAATATCTATCTCATGACACGACAACACTTAACAGTCAAAAAACCCCTGTCTCACACGGAACAAAACCCAAACTCTTTGATGTGAACCACAGGGCCTTGGGTGATTAGACCCGTGGTCGCTTCTTCTGTCTCAGGTCAGGATACATCCCCCTCCTCACCCGTCACTACCCAGCCAGCCAAACTCCTTTGTGCCCTGGCACTTTTCCCACGCTGTTGCCTTTTTGCCTGGCAATCTCAACCATGACTATTCACAAAATGAGTTCTATCTCAGCTTCAATGTTACCTCTTAACAGAGGCCTTCCTTGGACACCTTATTTAAGAAGGGTCCTCTCTGTCCTCTATCTCAATACATTCTTTAGAGTTCTGTGGCCTTATAATTTGCTCACATGTCTTGGTCTATTTCCTCCACTAGATTGGAAGGTCCAAAAAGATAGGAAGCCAGGGCATGCAGAATTAGGGTCTGATGCATAGTAAGGAGGCAAACATTTAAAAATTAATCTGATCACAAAGCACAGGTGGTTTCATGATTCAAAGCAAAGTCAAGAGGAAATGCAACAATCCAGGCTTGGAATACCTGAATGATACCCCAGCCTCCTATATAAGAGTCGAATGGGGAGGCACAAACGTGAGAGAGAGAGAGACATTAAGAAGGTTAAGATGGTCAGCACTGCGTTACAAATTTGACGAAGTTGTAAAGGAGAGAAGAAAGGAACAGAGATGATCCTAAGAGGGGAAGCCTGGACAGATATACTGGCTAATCCCGGGCACAAGTTCTCTGGAGAAGAAGTCGGGCAAAAGCACCTTGAACTGCCTGCCTGTTAGGAGTCTACACCTTAAATAAATCAGGTTTCCTTCTGTGCTGTTAATGAATTCTATCATTTTACTATGTATCACATGAAACCAAATTTCTGTCTTTTTAAAAAGATTTTTTAATGTTTTATTTATTTCAGAGAAAGAGAGAGACAGACAGACAGCATTAGCAGGGGGAGGGTCAGAGAGAAAGGGAGACACAGAATTTGAAACAGGCTCCAGGCTCTGAGCTAGCCATCAGCACAGAGCCCAACGCAGGGCTTGAACCCATGAACCATGAGATCATGACTTGAGCCAAAGTCGGATGCTTAACCAACTGAGCCACCCAGATACATCAAATTTCTGTCTTAAGCGTGGTACTGAAGATACCTAGGGAGCTTTCTAGCTCTTCTAGAGAGACGAAAGGCTTGGAGATCAAGTGAAAAATTGAGTCTTAATCCCAGTCTGCCACTCCCTGGTGTGTGTCCTTGACATGTTAATTAATCTCTCTGATTCTTGGAATCTTCTGTAAAATGAGAACAGCAACTTCATGTTGTCCAATTAAAATTAGGTAACACCCATGGCCTGGGATGGGGACAGCACCTGCCCTGTAGTCAGGTATATCCTAACCCATCCCTCATCCTTTCCAATGTAGGTCCATTCCCATCTTCTTCATCTTCACCAGGCAAAATCCCTGATTATGTCTACCTAGTTCCCAGGGACAGTGTGAGAATAAATGAGTTAATACAGTTTGCTCCTCATTATCCACTTTGTAGCTTATTTACAGCAAGTTCTTACTCCTGGTTTAGCCTCATCCTAGCCTTAGGAGATATTTTGGCAGCTTCTTTATGCCCTCGGTGGCTGCGTGCTATGGAAAAGAAGCTTGAATTGAATATCAGTCTAATAAACACAGTTGGTAAGAAAAAATATCATGTACATTCCAAAATCAAGCACAAATGTCTTTTATTTGTGGCTTTGAATTATGTCTGGAATTGCTTCATTTACATTAACCAGGTTGATTAGAATGGGCTACACGCCGTATTTCTGAAAAGACTTAAGGCTTTTTGGAAAGAAGACAAACCATAAACACACGGCATCATCACAAAAGTTTTATGCATGAGAAATGATCCTCAAAAATATGAAGAGTAAAAAGCGGCTACACTTTTTTCTCTTTACTAAAATTTTTGCTTCCCAGAACTCAGATTTTAAAATACCTGACACCTTCTGTGTGTGTGTTCATCTCAGAAGCCCCCAAAAGTGGCAGCTGAGGCACTTGCAGTGGAGCTCTAAGAACGGTGTCCCTGAGTCGCTCCTAGGTGGCCGAGGAAGGGAGAGTTCTCAGGGAGGCATCGCACTCATGACTGTTTGTAGTAACTGGCTGAATCTGCATTTGATTCGTCTCTCCCCTCTGACTCCAGTGCACTGACTGCATGCTCCCAGAGGTTGCTTTCTGGGTTGTTTTGTTTTGTTTTGTTTTTGGTATTTCCACTATAGAAACAAGGCACTGCGAATGGGGAAGGGAGTTTGAGACTATTCTCAAGGACCCTAGGGAATCTTGCCATCTTGCCATCAGGATGGGTCCTCCACTCTGAATTGTGGACTGTGTCATCAATGGATTCCTCTCCTGTGTTTCTGGAAATCGACTCACCTGTACACTCACCACAGCACAATAACTGCTCTTAGAGAGGGATACTATTCCCCGCGTTGTACTGTTAGAACAGCAGCTGTCAGAAGGTGAGCTTCAATGTGAAACTGCCTAAGAGCCTGCTTATACCATGGGTGACCCCATTTCTTCCCACATCTGGGCTCTTACAAGAGGCCCCAGGCATATTTGACTGTATCTGTGGCTCCAGAAGTCCTGTGCTGAACCCATTTCATAAAGTTCCCACAAGTGTCATTCACTCAGCAAATGCTTATCAAATTCTCGCCATGCTCCAGACACTGTACTGGGACGCCAACACGGGACAGGGTGCCTAGATGGAGGACAGTCTTCATGACCATCATCAGGGCTCCTGAAAGTGCCTTTGAGAGTCAGGGATGCCCTCGTATATGGTGGAATACAGAGTTGTCCTGGACCCCTACCTTCTGGACAGGAGAAGTCCAAGAAAAGCTGGCTACCACACTCATGCTTCCTTCAATGCCTTCCTTTAGGACTGACTTACTGAATCACCTCTTTGGGCTGAGGGCCTTTCACAGAGTGGGCAGACACCAGCCTGTGCCAACGGCATGGCACGGAGACGAGGGAAGTGCCTCAGTGAGTCCTGTTCCAGAAGAATCTGTGCTACCCTTTGTATCAGCCATGACCCTCCTCCAACCCTGAGGAGGTAAACACTAGGGAATCTGGGATCCTACTCAAGTACCTCAGAATGTGCAATGCACCATAAGAAGTCAGCAGTTTGTTCTAGAATACAGCTAACATGCTTGAGATTTGCAATTAGGAATTTAATACATCCCAGCATATAAGATCATTTCTTTCTTTGTTCTGTTGGCTTCAGAAAAAAAAAAAAAAAATCCAGGATACCACCACTACCCATTTCCAGCACTTTGAATTTATTTTAGGCAATTCTCTCTCATGTTACCTTGGACAGCCCGATGCTTAAGCTGGATCAGGGATCGAACATAGAGTTAAGCGAGGCTGGAGTAATCAGACATTTGGAATTTGGAATGGTGACGTCTTTTGTTTTTCATACAAAACAAGTTAGGGGAGCAGACTCATTGACAGATGTGTACAATTGTGATAAAAAAATAGTTTTGCAATATATTTGTGTTTTGTAGCTAGGCAACGAAAAATGACTAACACACAGGAAGTATGTACTTGTATACTTCTTCCAGCCAAATTATGAGAATTACAAATCTCTTGTGTTCCTTACGTGAATATGCTCTACGTAAAATAAAGAAAGAAATCAATAAATAAAAGAAATAAAGTCCCTTGGGTTTGGAGGGCTTGTTTTGGACTGACTTCTCTCCCACAGTCCTTTTTTCTTTCCTTGGTGAGTCCTTCCCACAGGGGATCAGGAGTGGGAAGTTCTGTAAAAAGAAAAGAAGGGACTGGATCATAAGCTATTAATTTTTTAAAGAAAAATATCCTTCAAGGACCCAAGGAAGAATATCATCAAATGAAAAGTCAATCCTGGCTTCATTATGGAGTGACACGTTATATAAACTATGTTATATACTTTTTAAGCTTTCAGGAAATAGACTAGTGTGGAAGTAAAAATCATTGCTATAAAACAGCTCTGAATACACTGTGATTCAGACTCCAACAAACTGCTACAAATACTGTTTGTAGCATTACTTGTAACTCTGAAATATCTTCCTATTGATCCTGTTTTTTAATCCATGGCATTTATAGCCCATAATTTGTACTGCCCTGTAGAAATCTTTTCATAGCTTAGGATACATAATTTGTTTTATGTATCTATGTGGAGGGACCTCTATTCCAGAATATGATGCATGCATTTTAAAGAAAGGAGTCTTATAAAGCCCCTCAATAGAAATTGTTGTATCTTGACCCTCAACTAGCTGCTTAGTTCAAAAGCCTTTCCATACTGGTGCCAGGCAGGCAAAAAAGTCCAATAGAATACCAAATAAATGGTGGTGAGAGAAAAAAACAGAACCGACCGTTCACAGATTGTTCCTACTGGATTCTAGGAAATGCAGTTGTACGTTGAAAGTGATATTACATAAGTTCCAAAGATGGACTAGTGACCCAGAATGTTGAGGGGCTCCATGAGAACACATGTGTCACATCCACACAACGCAGCCTCTGCAGGCTTGGCACACCACCATTTCACTTCCGGTGCAGCAACTGTGTGTCCCACGCACCTCAGTCTCCACCCATTTGCTTCTGATCTCTCTGGAGGTTGGCTGCCCAAAGGCCTAGAGGCCTAGAGGCAGAATTCTAGTTTAAAAGCTTTAAAATTTTTTTTTTAATGTTTTATTTATTTCTAGGAGAGAGAGAGAGAGAGACAGCGTGAGCAGGGGAGGGTCAGAGAGAGAGGGAGTCACAGACTGAAACAGGCTCCAGGCTCTGAGCTGGCAGTCAGCACAGAGCCCGACGCGTGGCTCGAACCCACAAACCGCGAGATCATGACCCAAGCGAAAGTCGGACGCTTAACCGACTAAGCCACCCAGGCGCCCCTAAAAGCTTTTAATAGCAAGGTATCTGGAAAAATCCATATACCCTACATCCCAAAGCCTGATGAGCATACAAATCTAACAGAGCAATTCTCCTAGATCAACTGCCAGTGAGGAATGAAGACATTTAAATCCAAATCACATGAAATTATTAAGATCTTTTTAAAAAATTTTTAAATGTTTTACTTATTTCTGAGAGAGAGAGAGAGAGAGAGAGAGAGAGAGAGAGAGAGACTGCATGAGCAGGGGAGTGGCAGAGAGAGAGGGAAATACAGAATCTGAAACAGGCTCCAGGCTCTGAGCTGTCAGCACAGAGCCCGACATGGGGCTTGAACCCATGAACCATGAGATCATGACCTGAGCCGAAGTCGGAGGCTTAACCAACTCAGCCACCCAGGCACCCCTAGACTTTGGATTTCTTAAAGGGATACACCATCTCTCATTTTGTGAGTCAGTGGATGGTGACGGAGGGAGATAAGTGGTAAGTGCCATTACTTCTTCAGCCTCCCCTTCTCTTCACATCCTCGATAAATATTACTGCACATTTTTTCTGATGAGTCTAGTCTAAAGTACCTTGGAATATCAGTGTTAGTCCTGCACATTCTTGGTCTAGCATATTGTTTGGAAAATAACAGATGTTCAATAAATATTACTTTAATAAATGAGCAAATGGCCAAATTTGTTTTAGGTATTTACTTACTTATTTTTAGTTATGGTAAAATATACATAACATAAAATTCATCATCTTAACAACTTTTTAAAAAATTGTTAATATTTATTTATTTTGAGAGGGAAAGAGAGAGAAAGCAGGGGAGGGGCAGAGAGAGGGAAACAGAATCCCAAGCAGGTTCTGCAGTGTCAGCATGGAGCCCAATGCAGGGCTCAAATCCAGGAACCATGAGCCAAAACCTTGGAAACCACCACTCGACTTTCTGTCTGCATGAATGTGACTACTATAAATACTTCATATAAGTGGAATCAAACTGTATTTGTCTTTTTGTGATTGGCCTATTCCACTTAGCATAGTATCTTCAGTGTTCATCCATGTGGTAGCCTGTAGCAGAATTTCCTTCCTTTTTAAGGCTGAGTAATATTTTAACGAGTGGAATTCCACAACACTGTATTCTGTTTATCCATTCAGCTGCCGATGGATACTTGTGTTGCTTTCAACCCTTGGCTATTATGAACAGTGCTGCTGTGAGCATATATAGAAATCCTGCTCTCAATTCCTTTGGTTATATAACAGAAGTGAAATTGCCAGATCCTGTGGTATGGTATTTTTAATTTCTTGAAGAACCACAATACTGGTTTTCTAGTGGCTGAACCTCTCTACATTCCCATGAACAGTGTACCAGGGTTCCAGTCTGTCCACGTCCTGGCCATCACGTGTCACATACTTTCCTTTGATAGTGTCATCATAGGGAGGTGATGTGTTACCTTGTGGTTTTGTGTTCCTAATCCAAATTGGTTTTACATATATATATTTTAATGTTTTATTCATTTCTGAGAGAGACAGAGAGACAGTGTAAGCAGGGGAGGGTCAGAGAGAGAGGGGAATACAGAATCTGAAGCAGGCTCCAGGCTCTGAGCCGTCAGCATAGAGCCCAGAGCAGGGCTTGAACCCATGAACCATGAGATCATGACCTGAGCCAAAGTCAGATGCTTAACCAACTGAGCCACCCAGGCACCCCTGGTTTTATATTTTTAAAGTGTGAAAAATGAGATCCGTAACACATACTTCTTCTCTCATGATCTGCACTGTTTTCATATTTGTAATAAGCACAAACACATGCCCTCACGCTGACGTATGAGTGCACACGCACTCATATATGCTCTTTTGTATAATATTTTTTGCCTACAGGAATACAAAATCAATGCCAAATATGACACAAGAACTTTTCAGAAGAATTTTAAGGAGTTACTGGGACTCCCAAGCCCAATCCAGTCCCACTGTGATACACGAGGGAACGTGAATAATGTCTGTGTCTGGAGGAAGGGTAGCCACATCCATAATTGACCCCCATAACCCTCAGGAACTGGGGTCAAGGATATGATGAATTAATGAAGCTTATGGATGAATCCTATTTACCTATTTCTTTAAATGTTTTTCTTCCCTAATGCTTTTCCTGAGTGGCTTGTTGCAAAGATAAATGATTTATATTTTGTTATTCTTTTTCTGTTGTATATCTTTAGGATACATTTTTGAGAGGGCAGAGTATTAGTTATGAAATAATTCTTAGCCAGTTAGTAAAGTGAAGGAAGAAGGGGAAACATCCCTATATAATCCACTGTTTACATGCTTATCTTTGAGCACTTGCGGGCGGACCGTGGCATCTTTTCATGTGAACATAAAAATATTTGTAAAATGGAGCAGAACATGCCCCTCGGTGGCCCTGGAGGTATATGGGTCAGGACAGAATTCCCTACATAACTACCTACAAAAACAGTTTGATTACAATAAACTTTCCTGGAAGCCAGAGGATGCAGTCCTAGGTGATTAGTGTGCTATACCACTTGATACATCCTTCACGCCCCCTCCTCCGGCCCCCATTTCCTAAAAGATCCTTGAGAAAGGAAGTGAAGCCATCGTATTTCAGATCCAAGTAGATTTGACTCTGCACACAGTTTGTATACTTATCTATAAAACAAGGGATCTGAATCTATGGATTCTAAAGGTCATCTACTTTCCAACACTGAAATTCCACAATTCTATCTCTCTTGATCACTTTGCATAAACTATCAAGGTGCCTGTAGCACCTATATATCCAAGTGCAAATTCTGGACCCCAAAGGCAAAAATCCAAAACAGGGCTCCTTAAGCAAAACAAGTGTTTCTGATTTTCTCAGGGTATACAGGTATTCTTGTGGATGTTTCCATTTTCTATTTACTGTTTCAGTTTTATCGTTTGGATTTCAAACTGCTCAGGGATAGGGCCTCCTGATTATCCTCAATATGCTCACCAAAGCACAGAGATCCAGATTCTATCACAGAATTGCTCTTGTGGATAGGGGTGCCTAACAAAACTACAAGATGCCCCCAGTTAAATCTGAACTTCAGATGAATGATACATTTTTTTAGTAAAAGAATGTCCAGTGCAATGTTTGAGACAGACTTATACTTATGTTGGTTTCTTGTCTGAAATTCAAATTTCATGGGAGAGCATCTATTTTTCTTTGGTAAACTCTTGCGACCTTCAGAGCATGAGTCCCACAGGATGTGAAGCCCATTCTGGCCACATGTGGATGAATCAGCTGAGCAGGTCACACAATCTCTCAGCTTCTTGGTTTCCTTACCAACTGAATGTAAATAATCGTCATCTTCCTTAAAGAAGGCCAACTTAAGATAAACGGAACCCGGGAAAGACTAATGATTTTCCCCTCTACCCAATTAATATATATCAAATACTTGTATGGAATTTATTAAGAGTAAGTATAAGCTGTTTTCTTTTAATAATAAACTAATGCTCACACGAGAGGTTTTAATTTATCAGAAACTAAGCAACTTATGGCTTGATCACTTTGGCATCTCTTTGGTTATATGGCCCCCTAATCTGAATCTGTAAGGATGAATAGTGAAGACTGTACTTCAAGCTTCTAGTAGGGCTCCTGGTCCAGAGTCCATGCTCATTAGAGGTACACAATATTACTAGTCTTCAAATATCTCTGCAGGAGTAACCTACCCTGTAGCCTAGAGATGGCATTATAAGCAGCCTATAATAAGAACTTCAGATCTGAGAGATGATCTGGTGTAAACTTGTCATTTTACAGGCAAGGAAACTGAGGCCTTAGGGAGATTAAGTGATTTACTGGTCAGGAAGGTGCACAGCCTAGTGTCCTTGGTGTTCTTCCCTTGTTCCATCATAAGACTTTGTGGAGATGAACACCGACACTCTACATATCTAGGTGGCAGGTAGCTGAAATTCTTCTACCTCTACAATGCAGAAATAAGAGGCATATTTAAACACATGTGCAAATATTAGCTGTACTGTTACGAAAGTTTATAGGAACACAGAGATTTCACTATCACCATTGGAAGCTTAAACCTTTGGCATCCTTCCCAAGAAAGACTCACTGAAATCATACCAGGGAGCACCAGGGAGGTTGAAGCTAATGATCCTCGTAGAGCCATCTCCAAACAAATGCCAGTTTAAAATTGTGAAACTGCTCAGATGAGTATCCAAGCCTCTTTGGAAACGATTAAGATGCTTGTGCAGATTACAATTACAAATGCTTATTAAAACAGCATGCCCAAGAAAGCAGAGAGGGCAAACAATGACACATAGAAAGGTCACCGCCTGATGAAATATTTCCATTAGGCAGCCCCACGCCACAGTCTTCCTCTGGTTTTCCCTCTTAATCAGAGGCTAAGGAGGTGCGAGTGAGTGCCAGACTTAACTTTCCATGAGAACTGAAGCCTTCAACTTACAATTCATTGTTCTAAACATTTTCTTATGTTATTTGGCAGCATGAACGTGCAGGCACATATCTGAGCTGACCTCCTTTGGCTGAGGTTCCCTCCCAGTCTGCTCAGCAACAGAGACTAAATATTTCTGACGTTGCTTAAGAAAGTAGTCATTTTAAGTGGGTTTACACTTGGCACTCTTATCGAAAGCACGGCTTAACAAGAATAGCGGTAAATGCTCCAGTTAGAGGTCGTGTGTAATTACTATCCCAAAGTCACATGGAAAAGGAAACAGGGATGCCTGACACGTACGCTAAAGGCTGGTCGGATCAGGGGTTGGAGGGGTCATCTCACCTACCCTCAAGTTCAGCTCCCTTTTATTCTTCTCAGAGTTTTGGTGGAACTCCTTGGATTCCAGATATGCATCTGAACTTTCGGGGTTTGATGGAGAGAACTGGGAGGTGAGAAATATTGTGAGATGAAACCAATGGAAAATTCTAGGAAACTGTCTCTGCTGGCCAGAGAAATAGCGATCACACTTAATAGCATTCTTTAGTTCAGCTGACCCATATAGCACAGCTCATTATTTAGATGATAAAACAAAGGGTTTTCACAAAGTTCTTCCAGAGATTTTAATATTCTAGGCTTTCTACTTTTAAGCTTTAATAACTAAGATTATTTGTATAATAGGAACAAATTCTAAATGGCATTTAAAAGGAAATGAACTTTAATCTCTTAGTTGTGGAGAGCTTCAATTCTATCAGCCATAAAACTCTCCTCCTCTCTGTCCATATGTGGATAAAATGTGTGTGTGTGTGTATATATATATATATGTTATATACCTTTTATAAAGCATAAAATAAAATTTAAATATAAAAATATGTACACATGTTTTGTGCTTTAGTATAGTTCTTGTTTAATTTGTTAAAGGATCTGAAGGGTGCCTGGGTGGCTCAGGCAGTTAAGCGTCTGACTTCAGCTCAGGTCATGATCTCACGGTTTGTGGGTTTGAGCCCTGCATCAGGCTCTATGCTGACAGCCCAGAGCCTGGAGCCTGCTTCAGATTCTGTGTCTCCCTCTCTCTCTGCCCCCTCTCCCCCAACACCCCCCCCCCTCATACTCTGTCTCTTTCTCTCAAAAAATAAATAACCATTAAGAAAAAATTTTAAAAATAATTTGTTAAAGGATCTGAAAGAAGTAAGCTAATGGCGCGAGTCTGGGCAAATTTTCTGCCCTTGGGCAAATTTTGTGCCTTTTCTCATTTATATAACACAGGTAATAATGTGACAATGGTACCTGCTTCATAGGGTTGTAGCAAGGATGAGATAATACATATAAGTATAGGCCATATATGGCATATGGTTATTATTCAGACAGCAGCTGATACTATACTTACAAGGGATTTGTGACAGGCACTATGATCTACCTTGCATTCAGTTTAGTATTTTTGAATGACTAAAATTGTTTTGATGGTTTTTACACACATTTAACACAACTTGGTCACTCTGCTTTCTCATCTGTAGGAAAACTCACACATGTACACACAAACATTTGGTTTTTCAAATCAAATGGCATATCTACACACATATACATGCACACACATGTGGCTCAGGGAGCGAAGTCCCTGACTCTATTTCTCCTGCCTACAGTTTGAAAGCGTTATGTGCACAGAAGAGGGAGACCTATCTGACAAGTTATATATAGCACAAGATGAATCTGGAATCCCCCATCCCCAACCAGATGGGGTGACAGTCCTAGAACCAGGGTCCATCCCTGCAAGTGCTCTGACCCCCACACCTCCCCCTTCATCCTGTCAGACTGTGCTGTAAAGGTCTGTAAAGGTAGACTTCGTGAGACTAAAATGCTTGAGACCGTGCTCAGATATCAGATTTTGAGTTAACAGCATGTAATTTCAACCACAGGCTCATTATACATTTATTTTTAACTAGAACTCAAGAGAATACAGACCATACCTATATATACTTTTCTGTTTCTATGTACCAAAAATATGCTTGAAAAAGTGCCCCTGATGGTGAATTTTCCCCCAAGGAAACAAGAGAAGAATAGAATTGTTAAGAGCCCTTCGGCTCCATTTCAAGAACCCATATACATGCAGGTTCTTATCAACATAAGGAAACAATTTCTAAAACTTCCATTTTGGAGTTATCTGCACGTACGGTAGCCTCACAAGCGAAAATTCTAGAAATGTACAGATATTTTCTTAGAAGTGGATTCTTTGAAATGCATCAATATTAGGCACCCTATCCGGGCTCGCCAGCTGCTTTCTAATCAAGATGAAAAATAAAAATTGGTAATAAAGAGTCTAATTTTCCTTACTTCCAACGATTAGGTTTCAAAACTCATTAAAATACATGTTCTCCCTCTCTTTCCCTGCGTGTCCCTTTTCCATGTGAAAAGACAGTAGGAAAAAAAAAAAAGGAAATTCGAGATAAATAGTAAGTCAAGTCTACATGCAAGAAGTACAGATAGTTAATTGCTTAAAAAGACACCTTTTCCCCTGAGGTTCTTCCAATTGAAGTCTGAATTTTTTCTCACTGAGCACATAGAATTAATCTGTGGAACTTAATGCAATGGGGTTTTGAGGGCATTTTATTTTGAGTACAAATAATGTCATGCCTAAACCAGTAAAGCAGCTTTGACTATCAACTTAAACACATAGGGCCACATGTGTGTTACTATTATTTCTTTTCAGCATTACTTATAGGATTCCTCTCCTTTGGGCAGGGAGACTCCCCTCTCTGGCAGCCGAAGTGCCTCTGAGGTCGGTAAGAGGCACAGAGCCGCGTGCGTTTGGACGGAAGGAAGCGAAGGTCCTCTCATGGCAGGGTTCACATGAGGGCGTATTCCCAGAGGCCCAAGGCTGTTCCAACCTTTGAAGTGGGAGATGCAAAGGTGGCGAGGTCTAGCGCCCCCTATCTGGGCATTTATTGCACACCAGCCGGGGATGAAACAGATTCTTGAATCCGCAGCCACAGCACAATGTGACTCTTGCTAGGCAGACACATAAACAGGTGCTGCAAGAGAACAGGAAACCGTGCGGGCTTTCAAGTAGGAGAGAAACGAGCACACTTATCTTTTAAGACGATAATGACAGCAGCATAGTGGGAGGCTCTAGAGTCGTGAACGAAAGTGGCAGGAAGCCTAAGAGCATCTGAAAGAAACAATGGGGACCGCCATCATGGCAGAAGCAGGAAGGAAGACGAGAAGGATCTTAACTCAGGAGGTGCTGCCAAGGAGACACAGAAGTAGTTAACGACGACTGAATATGTGTGGGAGGGACAGGAGCCAAGTCATCGGCAGTTTTCAAGCTTCCATCCTAGGTCTTGTTCCCTGTCTGTGCCAGTGTCACATAAAGGCGTTCAACAGCCGCATGCACAATCGATTCTCTCCCCTGCACAAATGAATAACAGATTCCTCCAGTTATTTTCTTGGAATTTCAGATGCACAGGGTCAATGCATGGCTTGAGATGTCTTCTTAGTTGTACCGGAGGCACGTGGGACTCAAGATGTCCAAAATCAACCCCAAATCTGGTTCTCCTGGAGGATTCAATATTGGCAAGTGACACTCCCATTATGCCAGAAACTCACGAGTCATCCTTGAGACTTTCTCTTCCTTTGCCCCCGCATCTATATCCCTCCAAATCCTTAGATTTTACTTCCTGAATGTCCCTGGAACGTGCGCACTTACCTATGGGAACGATGCCACCATCCCACCCAACTATGTATGCCCTCGGGCCTGGACATCCGCAACGGCCTCCAAAACGCTCTCCTGACTGTTCTCCCTACTACTGTTTGAGTAACCTTTCAACAATGTCCATCTCTTCATGGTAGTTCTCTTTCTGTTGAAACATGTGAGTGGTTTCCATTGTTCTGAGGATGAACACAATCCTCAGTGTGGCCTAGACGGTGCCTTAACATCTTTTCCTGTCCTTTTTGCTACTTAAGCCCTTCGGACATTCTGATGTCAGCTCACCTATCCCACGGAGTGCCTTTCTGGACGTCCTTAAGTAGGTCAGAAACCCGTAGATAATTCTCGTAGCATGACATCTCTATTTACCCCTCAGTATGGGTGCTATTTTGTACTTATTTTTGTACTATCTCCTCAATGTGTTTCTCTCTGACTAGAGCGCAAACTCCATGAGGTAGGGGCTAGGTCTCTTTATGCTCACCTCTGGATTCTCCTCCTCTAGCACAAAGCTGGCACACAATAGGTACTCAATAACTAAATAGCTAATAACTAAAATAGACTAAATGAAAAAGTCCATAATTTCTAGGGAAGGAAGAACTGAGAGATGGATTAAGTCATTGTTCAGAGTTGAGAACAGAGTTGGGTGGGGAGTCAGGCAGACGAGTTCAGTTTGGGATGAGTTATAGACCTCCATGGAATATCCAGGCAGGTGGCGGAATATGCAAAATACTTTTGAGAGGAGTTTCGAGACACTGAGGAATCGTCACGCATCAGTACTTGAAACTCGTCAGCACTAAGGGTGCAGATACAGAGAAGAAGAGCTGCCAGCTCAAATGCCCCCAGGGGCCCCCCAGGAAAGGCATGTGTGTGAAGCGGTAGAGCAGGAGGGGAACGGGCAGACGGTGCCTTGGTGTAAAGCACGCAGAATCAGAACCTCTTTGCAGCAAGTCAAAACACTTCTGCAAATTCCGCCCGGCCCTTCTGGAGGGCTGTTGGGTATCTTGGAGAGTGGAGGGAAAAGAGACCTAGGTACACCAAGAAGCCAGCAAAGGAGAGGAAGAAGTAAGGATCACCGTGGACAGAACCAGTAGAGGGTGAGCTCTTGGAAGCCAAGAGGAGACTTCTCAAAGAAAAAGGATGAGCCAACACCATTAACGCTTCTGAGAGTTCAAGTACAATGAGGATTACAAGGAGGCCACTGGATCTGGCATCAGTCACCTTAGCAGGGGCTGTTGCACGAGAAACTGAGGCTAAAATTCATGGTCTCCAGCTCTTGATTTCAGCACTCCTCTGTTAGCACAGAACACGGCTTCTCCCCTTAGTTAATTCGGGCTCCCTTTTGCTAAACAAATATCTCACATTCTCCTTCAGTGTTATTCTGAAATTCCAAATAAAATTTAAACTATGACTGAAACAAAATCAAAGCAAGAGTAACTGTGAAAATGGTTCATAGCCTCATAATTTGAATACTCCACAACCTGGAGAAGTATGTGGGACAGGGATTATCCCCATTTTCTTGATAAGTGCGCGGAAGCTCAGGGTAACCTAGGACTTCTCAGGGGTCACCCAACCAGTTGTATGTACAGTCACAGTTAGTCCAAATCTGAGCACCTCCAAGTTGTCACACTGGATGCTTCCTGTTTGGTCCTCTTGGTGATACGCCACTGATAGTATCAGCCAAACACACCCCTACCACAGGAAACACACATACACACACACACACACTCACAGAGTAAGCCAGGCTGACCATGCTTTAGAGGTTCAATTTTCCACATGGAAAAAGCCATGTTGCTAGAGCTGTGGAGGCTGGTACCTTCTTCAGACCCTAGAAAATAGGCTGCCTGCTTTATTCTGATCTGCCTTGTAAGTAACTAGCCTCTGTGATTACGTCTTTGAGGCAAGTTCAACCTCATCTCTAGAGAGAAAGCATTTCTCCTGGATGTACAACCTAAGTGTCTGGGAGGCTGGATCCACTCAAGTCCTCTGCTCTCGACACCTGTACGAGTCATCGATATGCCCATCCATCTCGTACTGGCTCAACAGCTGTGAAGGTAGCACTGAAGGTGCTCCTATAGGTCTCAAGAATGCTTATTAACACCAAACTAACGGCATGATTCCCTTGCAAAAGTCTGCTTGAAAGCCTCAATCAAAATGTCGTTTCTGAACAGATACTGCCAAAACAACTTTATTTACCTCACAGTACATCTCAGTAACATCAGAAGAGTTTGGTTTTCTGTACAAGCGATATTAGTAGCAACAAGAGCTTGCTGAGTAAGAACTATGGAACAAGATATTCTGAGGAAGGCAACAGGTTCACAACATTATTTGACTACATAATAGTATTATTGCCCAGAATTCAGGACAAAGAGTTTAATATAGACGGATATACTCATTCTCTGTCTTCTGACTCATGGGAAACGTGAATTTTCTTTGCACAGTCTTTCTCCCTCCATTGCCTGTCGTGTTCACCGTGTGCCATCTGGAATCTTCCAGAACCAGTTTCCAAGTCACCTGCCTGAACTGCTGACACCACATAACTCTAAGCTATAGATTTCCAGTTTCCTTTTCCAGCTCCCAATTTTCATTCTTAAGGAAGAGTCAGAATAGTGCGTATGAACATGTTTTATCTTTCCTGTGCTGGAGGTTTTCATGTTGAAAACTCTAGTTACAGTCTCTGGTTACATGCTGTCTTTTTAAAAGATTATCTGCTTAACTTTAATCCACTACCTGGATCTAGAATATACTAAACCCAGTTGTTATATGGAGTCACCTGTGGAGAGTTTAATGGAAAAGGAAGGCAGCAAATTAGTGCCATATGATTAGCTTGAGTAATACTAAGTTTGTTTACCCAAGGCCACCCAGAAGAATGGACTGTATTTTTAAGATAGGACTCATTTTCCATATCTGCAGAGAGGCTTGTCACTACTTAGCTGGACATTTAATTTTTCACATATTCATTTTCCTCCTCACAGACAGCTCTTTGGCTATTCAGTATGTGCATAATGCAGAGAAAAATAATTATAGGAAAAGGGACACAGAGAATGTCATAATTAAACTGTGCATTTGCAAAATACATTCAGTATACCTGAAACATCTTGATTGCTATAATCAGGTAGATTAGGTTTTCAGCAAATACTTTTTTAAACAGAGGTTTATCTAAAGTCAGAAGCAGAGAGGCAGCTCTCAGAATCACCTTATAACACAAAATTAACTAAATTTGCCTCCAATTATTTTCTTAAAATCAGATATAAAGAGAAATCAAAATGTGAACCAATGGATATGTGAAGCATTAGGGCATTTTCTGCGACCTTCTAGAACAGGTTTATTTTTCTCTCAGCTGAACTCTCATCAGCAGAAGTCTCTGTGTGTAGCAATGGCAAATGCAGAAACTTATTGCCTCAAGATGTGATTTAAACTTTTATTTCTCAGTTTGGAGATTAAAGTTCAGAACAAATATGGTCGCAGGGGTCAATCAAAATAGAAGATCTATGTGAGAGAATGGTGTTACCACAAGTTTAAAAACATTTCACTGTTTTTATAAAGAAAAAAACATTGTCTGCCAAAAAATATGAAATGATGATCAAAAGGGATTTAAGCCAATTACTGGGGCGAAAAACCCAGGCTATGAAATAAGAGTCAAGGATTGCAAATCCTCTTAGTCTCTCCTTTCCTATGCTATGGTTTATATGCAAAATATTTCTCCCGGATCCTCATCTAACTAATGGGCTGGTTGAGAGTGTGGGTGATTCTGCTGATTTGCTGAATGGTGACCTGCAGAGAATTAGTAAAAGACAAGGAAACCAATTTTATGGAAACAAAAAAAAAATTAACTAGAGAATTAAAGCTTAATATAGCTTTATCCTCTAGAGAGCTCTGCCTGATTGCAGACAGAGCTTAAGACCAGGATTCGGAAGCACAACACACTAGCTCCCTTATGAGAGCTCTGCCCAAGATATGTTCAATAAATGGAAAAGCACCTCTGCCGCCTGCCTTCCGTAATGAGAGAAGACAGGAAGGCAAATACCAGCCTGGGAGCCAGGGAAATGGGTTTTACTCTCCAACTCGGTCACTGGTTTAAAATGAAACAAAATCCAAGTTCTCAGGAGCTGTTTGCTTCAGACACACTGGCCCTTCTTTCAGAGATGAAAACAATGACCCTTTCCTTCCTTTTCTACAGAAATATGAATTGAGCAAATTATGCTGTTCCTTCCTGCCACTTTCTGTCTGTCATCAGCAATGCCAGGTGCCCAGAGATGAAATCTGCCTCCTGCTCCAAGGGGACAGCAGGGGACTGAGGGGGAGGACAAAGGCCGCCAGCAGAGAGGGGGCCTGATTAGAATCCGGGGTGGGGTGGGCGCCTGTAGGGAAGAAGTTATAAATGAAATTAAAGTCTTTAAGAAATTCTGCCTCCAACCACTTTCCTCTCCAGTGGTCTTCTCTAAGCCCCATTTTTGTGTAATTCTAGTTCTTTGACAAGGGAAACTGACACTTTTGATCTGGTAATTTAACGGCAATTTATTGTGAGTGGTAATTTATTAAGTAAGAGTTAAGAGTGGAGAGAGCTCTCAGAGCCAGGGAGTGTTCCTGACTCAGATCTCTCTAGACAGAACCTATGCAGCTTGATTTCAGCTACACAGAGAGCCTCACTAGACTCCTTCTAATCCCTGAACTCTTCTGTCCCCTTGTTCCACTCCATGCACCATAATTGGAAGTAAGTCTTAAAGCGTAAATTTCCTAAGGTCATAGTATGTTGATTCACCTCCACAGTAAGCTATCACTGATTATTTCTCTGAAGAGCTACACAACACAAGAGGAGGCTGGAAAAGCCCTATTACTATATTTGGCCCTGGGGCCAGGTCTGAATCCTAAATTTCTTCAAAGATACTCTTCCTATACTGTAGTGACTGCGATGAATGGCCCTTCACGGTGGGGGCAGTAGTTACCTGTCGTAAGCAGGAAATGTGGGCTTCCAGGAGATGCTACATCTCTCTGCTTGCTGTGATCATGCACGTATCTGATTTAGCATTCACAATTTAGCATTCATTCCACACATGAGCTTTATTGTTGTTTAATACTAAAGTGTATAAACACACCCTGAAGAATAGGCCAGTTTCGTGGTGATGAAGACAGCAACAGTGGGTACAGAAAAAAGGCACCGAGAATCCAGTTCTATTTCTTCGGAAGTCATTTTCTGTCTCTCCGAGGCATCGGGCAATAAATTATCCCATCTGCCTTCCGTCCACAGATTCCTATAATCCTTGAAGGGCAGGTTTTGCAAAGATCCTCTTTTCTTTCCTTCCCTTCCTTGGTCTCATATCATGATCTGCGCCCCCTTCCCCAAAGGGATGAGTTCCTATCATGGGCTGATGAGATCCCAGGTCACTATAAAGGACAGGCGAATAGAAGTGTTAGCTCTTCCTTAAAAGGCAAAGCATGCCCTGTTTCTTGCCTCAATATGGCCAAAGTGAGAGGTGATCCTGGGTCTGAGAAAGTCCAACCAAGCCCTCTCTCACTCCTTATATACTCTCTCTTTCCAATATAGCTCAATCTAGCTCAGCATACAACATCTGGAGAAACATATTCTCTCTTGCTGCTTTCTCTGGTTCAAGTTCCCTGTTGCTACGTGGGTTGCCTTGGCTTTGAAAGGCCTAAAACTCAGTGGAGCATGTATAGTCCATTGGTTAACGTACGAGACAGCAAACTATGGCCCATGTGCCAAATCCAGCCCACAGACTGTTTTTGTGGCATTTTACTGGAACAGAGCCAGGCCCATTCATTTATATACTGTCTCTGGCTACCGCCATAATGGCAGAGTTGAGTAGTTGTGTCAGGGACCGTATGGTTTGTCAGCAATGCCAACAATGTTTATTAACTGGCCCTTTATGGAAAAAGTCTGCCAACCGTTGGTTTAGACCATTGTAAAATGGAGTCGAAATACTCAGTATCTGGTTACCTGCGATGGAAACAATCTTAACTAACAGACTGGGGTGTTTTCAATGTGACAGAGCAGAAGTTATATGGGACAATCTAATTTAGACTTGGAGCTCAAAAGGAATATTCTACACAGTTCAGCCCAACTCATTAGGTTTATATATACATTGGGGTTTTGAGGCAATGCTACATTTAATTATAAACTACTACTTTGCTTCAACTTGTCATTGTTTCTCTTAGGCCAAGAGGGTCTGGGTTTGCCAGAACTAGTGTACCATAGAATGTTCCAGCCTCCCCCCGACAAATGATTCCTAAACAAGCGGTTTTCAGCATCCTCAGCTTAGAAACAGATGGGCGCCATTTTGGTGCCTGTGTCATTAGTCCCTCTGGAAACTCGTACGTGACGGGTAGCCATGGTCTCGATCAGGACCCAAATATTCCTGGGTTCCCTGAGCATATTGCCATTGAATAGCACCCCATCCTACTTTCCACCGGCATGTAAAAGAACCACACTCGATGTGTCACTCAGACATGTAGATTTCATAAACACCCAGAAGAGAGGGACTTCTGATAAGAACGGGATTTCTGCTTTCACAGAAGTTACTCTGTAACCCAAAGGAACAGACAAGAAAATTACATTTTTTTTTAATGTTTTATTTATTTCTAGGAGAGAGAGAGAGACAGCGTGAGCAGGGGAGGGTCAGAGAGAGAGGGAGTCACAGACTGAAACAGGCTCAGGCTCTGAGCTGGCAGTCAGCACAGAGCCCGACGCGGGGCTCGAACCCACGAACCGCGAGATCATGACCTAAGCGAAAGTCGGATGCTTAACCAACTAAGCCACCCAGGCGCCCCAAGAAAATTAAAAACACATTCCATTCTGCACTGAAAAGGAAACCATTGACAAAATGAAAAAGCAACCTACCAAATGGGAGAAAACATTTGCAAATAATATATATGACAAAGGGTTAATATCCAAAATATACAAAGAACTCTTATAAATACCAAAAAAAAAAAACCCAAATAACCCGATTTAAAAATGGGCAGAGTATCTGAATTGATACTTTTTCCAAAGATGACACACAGATGGCCAAGAAGTACATGAAGAGGTGTTTAACACCACGAACCATCAGGGAAATGTAAATCAAAACCATAATGAGATATCACCTCATGCCTGCCAGAATGGCTATTATCAAAAAGATAAGAAATAATAAGTTTTGGCGGGGACGTGGAGAAAAGGGAAGCCTTGTGCACGGTTGGTGGGGATGCAAATTGACGCACCTATAGCAGAAAACATTATGGAGGTTCCTTAAAAACAAAACTGAAAATAGAAGAAGAAAAGAAAAATATGACCCAGCAATTCTGCTTCTGGGTATTTATCCAAAGACAATGGCGGCACTAATTCAAAAAGATATCTGCTCCCCTATGTTCACTGCAGCCTTATTTATAATAGTCCAAATGTGGAAATAGCCCCAAGTATCCATCAATAGATGCATGGATAAAGAAGATGTGTTGTGTATACATACACATCACACAGACACGGAAGTGAATACTCCTCAGCCATAACAAAGAATGAGATCTTGCCACTTGTGACAATATGGATGGACCCTGAGGGCATTATGCTAAGTGTAATAAAGAAAGAAAAATATCATTTGATCTTGCTTATATGTAGATTCTAAAACGCAAACAAGAAATACACATCAAAAGCAAACTCCTAAATACAGAGAACAGACTGGTAGTTGCCAGGGATGAGGGAGGGGGAGGAGAGCTGGTGAAAGGCATGAAGGGGTCAAAAGGTACAAACCTCTAGTTATAAAACAAGTAAGTCCGGGGGATGCCAGATACAGCATGATGACTATGGCTAATAATACTATATTGCACATTTGAAAGTTGCTAAGAGAGATCTTCGAAGTTCTCATCACAAGAAAAATGATCCTATAACTTTGTGTGCTTATGGATAGACATGAACTAGATTTACCGTAATCATTTCACATGGTATGCAAATATCGAAGTGTGTTGTATGACTGAAGCTAAGATAATGCTCTGTATTAATTATGCCTGGAAAAAAAACCCCACCTTCCAAGCAGTCCTTTAAACTACATCTCTGTGGGTGCTCGGGTGGCTCAGTTGGTTGAGTGTCCAACTTCGGCTCAGATCATGATCTCATCTTTCATGGGTTCGAGCTCTGTATTAGGCTCTGTGTTGAGAGCTCAGTGCCTAGAGCCTGCTTTGGATTCTGTGTCTCCCTCTCTCTTTCTGTCCCTCCTTGACTCAGGCTCTGTCTCTTTCTCTTAAAAAATGAATAAGCATTAAAAAAATAGAAAGTAAATAAATTGCATCTCTGTAGAGTGAGAACTACATGTTGAGGAAGCTCTCATGAGGTAAGTGGCCAATTCGAATAGGATTATCAGGCAAAGTTACATTCAGGAGCTCAGGTGAGATCACACTGTTTAAACACCTGTGTTTCATGGGGAAGAAGGCAGCTTCTGGACACTGGATAGCAGTTGATAGCAGTTGTTACGGTCAATAATGATGCTAATGATGGAGGGAAAGAAATGTCATGTGCCAAGTCCCAGAGGAAGCATTAAGCATTAAGAGGGAAGGTTACACAGGGGCATGAGAATAGAGAGGAAGCCTATACACTGAGCCCTCTCTTTAAGCACCCTTAACAACATGTGTGTCTAGTATTCCGACACTTTGAGCCTGAGCATGTGTGGGAGTGTAGACAGGTACCAAACTTAAACAAGGGCAACATTTTTCCAATTTACAAAATCCTTCTACTTACCCACCAGGAAACATGATAAAATATATAAAACTGCCGTTTCCACGGGCCTCTGACAATTCTTTCTGGGTTAGACATTTGTGTCTCTATAAGAATGAAAAACTGGTGCAATGAAAAACAAAATGGAGTTCCAAAGCCGTGGTTCACTAAAACACCTGCAACCTGGATAGATTGCGATGTCTGGCCCCACAGGACCAGTCATATGATTGCTAATGTCAGTACGTGTCAGCAAAACTCATCCCTGGAACAGCTGATTTACATTATAGCCCCAGTTCAGAGACAGAGCATCTGAAAACAGGTTTGTAGTTTAGTCCATCAACTCTACAGAAGGACTGGGAATAAAAGAGCCTTGAAAGAAAATGAGGATCAATATAAAGAGAATTGCTTTGCCGCGAGAAAAACTTGACAGTGTGCGAGAACGATACACAGCATGCTTCGGAGGTTGGTCCTGGGGGAGGGCGCCTCTTTGTTCTACCTCTCATCGATCAGATAATTTTATAGATGGGGATCCTTAGACATAATCTGGTTCAATCTCTCATTTACAAATGAGGAATGTATGGGGGTGTCTGTGCAAATACTAGCTCGGCCAAAGGCACTGTCTGGTGATATAAAGGATGTAAGAGGGCGCCAGGATGAATCGGACAGGGACCTTCCCCATCTTCAGAGAGTTCTTAGCCTGCTAATAAAACTAAGATGTACATAAATGTCACAGAATAGTAAATGTGCACTTGCACTTGGGGATCTAAGGGATTTGGGGCTGCGATCACGGAGGGGAAGACAACCTTTCTTCCTGTGGAGAAGTGGCTGGGCTGGGCTGGGAAGGAATGGAAGGGGCTTTAGTGAGAATTCTTAGCCGAAATTAAGTATCAAAAGGGTCAGGACTAGGGACCGCTGGGGACACAGTGGTAAACAAGACACACAGCCCACGTCTGTGAATAATAGGGTGTTTGGGGGCGTGGAGATTCTTTTTAACAGACTTGATAGAAAGGAGAGTGATTAGTTGATCTCTCTCGCTGCCCTCTCTCGCGCTGCACTAACGTGGAGAGAGGAGGTTACAGAGGAGCATGAGAACAGAGAGGAAACCTGTACCCAACCTCCGTAAGCATCCTTAACAACATGTGATTCTAGTATTCTGACACTTTGAGCCTGAACACGTGTGTGGCAGGACAGCACGTCCACGACACATTCTGCTTTCTGCTCCTTCGTGATGGGATGAAAGTGGCAGGTGATTCTTCTCCACTTTGGGAAAATAGCTTCACTGTGGTCTCTGACCTTTGGGAGATGTTATCTGATCACGAGGAGGTGGTTTTTTTTTTTTTTTTTTTTTGCTGTGTTTCTCCTAACAGGGGATTCCAATGATCTGGATGTGTTGGTTTAGATCTACTTGACACTTTGCTAGTTCAGTGCACCAGTGAAACAGACCCACTGTGGGGGGCGGGGGGGCGGGTGCACTTGTCAACTGAATATTTCTCTACTGATTATCTGGGTCCATGGAGTGGAAACAACTCATGAGGGTTTTTTAGTTTTGTTTCAACACTAGAATTAGACGAAAACACAACAGCCATAGCATCTAACCAACAAGTAACGGAATTTCTCTACTTTACATTTTTATAATAACCTTTGTCATTATTAGTTATGTCATGGGCTACATTAGTCATGCTTTGTGAAAAATCCTATATTATTCTCCAATATAATACATTATTTAAAAGGCCCAGGTCTTGGGGCGCCTGAGTGGCTTAGTCGGTTAAGCGTCCGACTTTCGCTTAGGTCATGATCTCGCGGTTCGTGGGTTCGGGCCCTGCATCGGGCTCTGTGCTGACTGCCAGCTCAGAGCCTGGAGCCTGTTTCAGTCTGTGACTCCCTCTCTCTCTGACCCTCCCCTGCTCACGTTGTCTCTCTCTCTCTCTCTCCTAGAAATAAATAAAAATATTAAAAAAAAAAAAAGGCCCAGGTCTTGTGTTCACTTTTCATAAACACATAATTCATTCTACCTAGAGAATTCTTACTGGATGTTCTATTTTCATAGCCTACTTCCCCCTCTGCTCTGCAAACGTTTTTTTAAAGTACCCAGCAGTAACTGGGTCACAATTCTTCAAATTTCCCTGAGGGAATAGGGAGAACGATGTGGTGCACACGTTTCCCATCTGAGACACAGTGAAGTTAACGCAACGTGCTTCATCAAGTTACCAATGTACCAGGGAAAGGTGCTATGTCAGGACAGTGCATGACATCATCTTTTAAGAGCTCTGCCTCTTCGAAGCTGAGATAGCAAAACCCAAGCCCCCTTTATGGCAAATGGGAGCAATAACACCAGCACCTACTTCGTAGCACTGTTGCAAAGATTAAGTGAGATATTAAATATAAAGCACTTAGCACAATACCCAGCACGCAGGAAGCATGACTAGTTCTTCTGTCACCCTCTAAGAAGACTGATCCCTGATCCGCAGAGGGCCAGTCTGCCCTCAGTGGGCACCCAGAGAACTTCCACATAACCTCTCCCCACTCCATGCATCTCCAAGACGTCACGTGCTGTGAGCTAAAGAGTCTCTACACATGGCATTCATTCAAAATTACAAAGCATGTTTTCCTCTGTGAATTTGGAATTCATCTTGGGAGATTTATCAGGCATGTGAAAGGGAAATGTCTCCTAAATGAGCTACAGAAAGCAATGAGAAAAAAAAAAAAGAAAAAGAAAAAGAAAGAAAGAAACGAGGCCAGTTACTTAAAACATGTCAGGATCTGGTCTATTTTTTTCCATCAACATGTGCTGTTCTCATTAATGGGAGTTTCTCACACACTCTATAAGGGAACAGGCAAAAGTGTATCTTGTTATAGTGTTAAGACTCATCCAAACGTTTAAGGGATATGGTAACCCATACATTTTCTCCAGACTAGAATCACATCTTTGTGAGGTCACAGGCTCATGACCTATAACATCTCTGACCTGTGAAATATCCCTAAGTCTCCTTTAATTTTTTCCCCATAATGAGGCAAGTTTATAATATGCACTTTGTCATAAGAGATTTGGAAACATCTATCTGTGAAAACCACTTCTATTTTCTTGTTAGTCAAATCATTAGCCTCGACAATAGATGAAAGATAGACTATGGCCAACAGGCCAAATCCAACCCACTGCCTGTGTTTGTATATACAGTTTTATTCTATCACACCCAAGCTCAATCATTTACATATTGCCAATGGTCACATTCATGTCACAATAGCATTTGACATAGCAATGACAGAGGCTGTGTGGCCAAGCAGAGCCTAAAGTATTTACTATTTTTGCCAACTCCTGATCTAGATTATTCTCTTGTGTAGAAAGAATAGTGCTTAAATGATAGGCCTCTATCAGATTCTCAGAGAATTGAAACATGTTCCACGTTATCAAATCTATACACGTTGCTGATTAGAACAGGAATGAGAACCTAAATGTGGGATTACTCAGCTGAGAGTTAGGAGTCATTCATTCATTCCACATAACACACCACCACCACTGTGGTAAATACTGGCATTTGAGTGCGAACGAAATACATAAAGCCTTTGGTCTCAGAGTGTAAAGTCAATGAGGGGGAAACAAACACTGACCACTTCATTCATTCATTCATTCATTCATTTATTCATTCATTGTCTGTTGTGTACCAGGAAATATCTTAGGTACTATATTTACACCAATTATCACACAAACCATATATTCTAATGGGAAAAAGGAGAATACATACATATGAAAATAGTAGATGTTGGTATGTACTATCATGAGAATATTCGTGAATTATATGAAATTAAGATTTTTTATGAGCCTAAAATGGCTAGATACTGGCAATTTTATATGCTTCAGCCTATCAGGGAGACATGCTAGACTTCTGAGTTACTTTTTTTATGTTTATTTTTAGAGAGAGAAAAAGAGACAGAGCATGAGCAGGGGAGGGGCAGAGAGAGAGAGGAAGACACCGAATCCGAAGCAGGTTCCCAGCTCTGAGCTGTCAGCACAGAGCCTGACACCGGACTCAAACTCACACATACCATGAGCTCATGACCTGAGCTGAAGTCAGATGCTTAGCCTTCTGAGCCACCGAAGCGCCCCTGGGTGACTTTAAACTAAGGGACTCAGGGAAGGCTTCACTGAGCAGATGAAATTTGAGCTAAGACTAATGACAAGCAGCACCCAGCCCTTCAAAGAGTGAAGATTTCCAGGCTGGGAGAGGGATTCTTTTATGCAAATATCCTAAGGCCAAATTAAGCCTGGCTTGATTAAGGAAGAGAAAGCAGACCAGAGCTGGAGGAAGGGGAGCTGGAGAGACAGCTGTGGGCTAGGTCGGTCAGGCAGGGCCTGGGGGGCAGGATGAGGGTACTGGCTTTCACTTGAAGAGTAAAGTCACATGATCTGATTTATGGCTTTCAAAGTGTTTTCATTCCGCTTGTGTGGAAAATAGACTCTCCGAGCGAGAATGGAAGCAGAGAAATGTATTCAGAAGTAGTGCTGAGCTCTGAGCAAAACAAAGGGATAGCAAGGAAAGTGGAGAAAAGTGGAGAGTCCATGAGTGTCTGGGAGTTGAAATCAACCAAAGCTGGTGATGGTGGGGGATGTAATCAGGAGGGAGAAGTGAGGGGCTCAGGAGGCTGTGCAGCTTTCTGATATTTGTACCTGCTGGATAGCCGTGTGACTCACAAGCCTGAGAGCGACAGGACAGAGCCAGTCTTGGGGGAGATTACATGCACAGTTTGTGACCTTGACTCATTTTGGGTACACGGAACTGGCTAAGCTGAGGAGATGTCAGGGGGCTCTACGGACAGGTCTGGGCTGTGCATCTTAAACCAGGGGAGAAGAGATGGCAATGGAAGCAAAGGTGGTGAATAAACTGCTCAGCACAGAGGACAGGGAAGGGGAGACAGCTTGTCGCGATGATGAGCTCTGTGACCTCATTCATCACCTCATCTTCTGGGCTCAACTCCCTCATCTCTAAAGTTTATTTATTTATTTAGAGGTAGGGAGAGGGAGAGAGGGAATCCCAAGCAGGCTCTGCAGTGTCAGTGCAGAGCCCGCCATGGGGCTGGATTGCACAAATCATGATATCATGATCTAAGCCGAAATCAAGAGCTGAACACTCAACCGACTGAACCACCCACCTAGCTGCCCCTCAACCTCCTCATGTCTAAATGGGAGAGTTAAACTAGATTTGGGATTGTCTAGACTCTTCCACAGGGGCTGGGCCGGGGGCTGGGCCAGGAGAGCCCAGATATTCAGAGCCCTGCCCTGTTAACTGCCCCCAACTGACAACTCTTTCCCTCAGGAAGTATCAGTGATACCAATGAATATTAAATCTCATATTAATCATATTGCCAGGCCGGTTCCTTTCATTGTCACTTCCTTTCTCCTCCTCTGTGTGCTTAGAATATTCCTTCTTGATTTAGAGGACTATGATTCTTTGAGTGAACTATTTTATTATTATTTTTGAATTTATTTCTGAGAGAGAGAGAGAGAGAGAGAGAGAGAGAGAGAGACAGCGTGAGCAGGGGAGGGTCAGAGAGAGAGGGAGACACAGAATCTGAAACAGGCTCCAGGCTCTGAGCTCGCTGTCAGCACAGAGCCCGACGCGGGGCTCGAACCCACGAACCACGAGATCATGACTTGAGCCGAAGTCGGACACTCAACCAAGTGAGCCCCCCAGGCGCCCCACTTTCAGTGAACTTTCATGTCTGTGCTTTCTCGATGGTCAAGAGGCCAGGCTTCCTGCTGAAAATGGCTGGCCTGCGTGTTGGTGGGGAGTCATGCCCCCTGGTAGACAGCAATTAGAACGGCCAACGGTGCCGTCCCCAGCCTTGATTTTTCCATTTGATAAAACGGACCTGGGATGGAATGGCATCAAATCGGCAGTTCTTGAGAAAGGTTTAGACCTTGAACTTGGGTCCCACCACCAGACCTTATCTTAAAACACTAAACTGTGATGTAAGCAGATTTACAAATGGTGTCTTGAGATCACTTTAGGAGCAAGAGGTTGGACAGAACTCCAGGCCACATACCTGGGGACAATACTCCAGGTTACACAGGTTTGAAAGCTGTTCTACTGTCATATACCAAGACTTCTGCTCATTTGGTAATCAAAGGCAGTGATGATGCTCCTTTTCTTAACTGGAACGGAGTCTCTCACCTCTGGACTTCTGAAGCTTTTTAATGACATAACTTCTATCACACACCACCCTGTAAGGCATTAGCATCCACATCTTCATCTTCCCGTTAGCTCGTCCCATTTACAAGCTCATGTTGTATCTTTGCTCCTCCCACATACGCCAGGCAGACATTAAGTGTTGGCAAGTGAATGGTTCAATGAATCAGAATTAGCCAAAGGGATACCTCATTGTACACCATTAAGGAATTTAAAATGCAATTCACAAACACTACCCCCTTTATAATTCCTTACCCCAGGAAAGGAACAAACACAGTTAAAAGCTGATGGAACAATGCTTGCCAAAAAGAGGTGTGGACACAATGAACTTGGTGTTCACCCAAAGTGGTCAGTGTAAAAATGTTTCTCTTTCCCAGGCCTTGCCAGTCCAAGCTTGTGAAGCGTTACTTATTCTAGGCATAAAATAAACTTCAGTTATGTTAGGCACACATTCAGGGGAAAGACAACATTATCACTGAGTTTTAAATGGGTTAAGACTTGGATCATTATCTAAAAAGGCCTTTGGAGGGCTGCATTGCCAAAATTTGTAACACACATTCCTAGAGCGAGGCCCCACCTTATCCACTTTTGCAATAATGTTACTAAGTTAACCACCCGAAACAAATTTTTAAGAGCACTCTTAAGAAATATTTCAATTTGAAGAGTCAGTGACTGACTCAGTTAAAGAAAAAGGAGTATAAAATTTATTCAAATAGTTGTATCATAGAACATTTACAGAGGTACTTTACCATCTCGATTAAAAATAAAATTTAAACCTACAAACAGAAGAAAATATCATGGACAGACCCATAAAAATGTTCGTGCCCTCTCGTTTAGAAATCTTGGGAATTATTTGATGAAAGCAAAAAGCTATATGCACAGATCCGTCAGTAACCTTTCTCAAAATGTCACTCTTCAGGAACCCTTTCCTGATGCTCCAGGTGGACACCCTGCTTCCTCTGGAACCCCAGGAATTGCCTGCACCTGTCCCCCAGCACTCGGGTCCCTTTTACTGAGTCTCATCTGCTTCTGAACAACCAACTTCTTGCAGCCACAATCTGCATTACAAGAATCTTTCTAATCTTTCTAATCACCCAGTACAGTGCATCCCTATCAGAGGGGTTTAGTTTATGGGAGAGGTGCTTGTATGCAATCAGAGTCCTTTATGGAATGGAATTCCACCTTAGAATTCCTCCAAACAAATAATGAATCTAATACCATGACAGCTAAATAAATGGACAATGAATACTACATCATGTTATATTGTCCTTCAGTAAGAAAATAAAACTTTCTCCCCTTTCCTTATTCTTCAAAAGAAGTGCTACCAACAGATCACTAATAGCTTAAGTGTACTTTTTCAATAAAATTGTTTCCAAATAAATTAGTTGTTAAGATACGTATATACATATGTATATTTTAAAGCTATGAGCACAAAGATGTTCATTGTGGTGTTGTTCACACAAATGAAGGGCTAGAAACGATCTAAATTTTCAACAAGCAGGGTAATTTAGTAAAATATGGTCCATCAACATCACCATCCCTTATCTCGACACTGAAATTATGGTTATGAAGCATAGGCAGAATCATGGCAAGAAGTCTGATATTGAACTTGAGAAAGAGCGGACTGTAGAACGGCACATACTCTATGATGAACAACACGTGGCCACACGAAGTTCTAGAAAACAAGATGCAGGAATTGTAAAGAAGAAAAAAAAGAAAGTTGGCCATTTTTTCTTTTATTTGCTGTTTTCTATTATGTGGTTCCTTTTAAAAATAATAAAACTAGACAAAAACGAAGGGAGAACTCATAAGAGAGAAATAAGGAATGCCTAATCAATACACGATAAATGTCGGGAAAAAGAGGTCCCAGGTTGGTAGACACTTCTATTCCTTATTCGGGTCTTGGTTTGGCTCTAGTAGAACCCTGCCTGGGGGTAGGTTTCTAGAACATGACAGTATGTAGAAAGACGTTTATTAAAAACCCCTCAATTTAACCCTTTTAGATCTTAAAAACTACCCAAAGTGGTTTTATTTGCTGGAAAATAGCATGTGGTGTCAAGCTAAATCTACAATCCATTGTGAACTCTACCAAGGGGTCAGTGTGGACCCAAGTAGCTGGGCGGAGGGATGCACGGGCCACTCTGTGCTGCGTGCGTTCTGATTTCTCCGGGCCTCGGGGAGATGAAGGGGGCAGACAAGACCTCAGCTCATAAAGCGTTCGCATTGAGTTTTAGGGTCAGTTGAGCTTTTAATACTGGCTGTTCCAAGTTAGACCTGAGGAAGACGAGGAGGAGAGGGAGGAGGCGCAGGGAGAAGGAGGAAGGAGGGGGGAAGAGAGGAGGGGGAGGAGGAGGAGGCCGGGGGAGGTACACACGTCTCCCCAGCCTCTCTCTCCAGAGGAGCAGGAATACCGTTCTCTGCAAGAAGTTCGCCTCCTTTAGGACGAAGTCCCGGAGAGTCCGGCACAGCCGGGCTCCCGCCCTGGGCGCCCCGGGGCCTCAGGCGCGCGCCCCTCCCGGGCCCCCCGCACCCCCTCCGGCGGCCCTCCCCGCCCGACCCCCGCCGGACCCGCGCGGGCGGCTGGGGCGACACCCGCTGGCCCGCGTGCGGGGAGGAACTCGGCCGAGAGCGGGGGCCGCCCGGGGCGAGAAAGAAAAGCAGGCCTACCTTAAAACTTTCCAGTCTTTGAGTGGCTCCGAGTCGGAGATTAGGGACACCATGGCCTAAGGGCGAGAGGCGCGCGCAGGCCGCGGTGGGGGGAGCGGGGCGAGGGCGAGCCGGCCGCGCGGCGGGGCGCCGGCTCTGCCCACCTCCGCGGCCGCGCCGGGCCGCCCTCCGCCCGCGCGGCGACCCCGCGCTGGGTCACTGCCCAGGCCCGGCTCGGTTCTCCTCAGCACCTCGGAAGGCCCGCGTAATCTGCTCCGACTGACCAAGTTTGACCTTTTTGTAGCCCACTTTATTCCAAGCACAGCCCTCGCTCAAATCTCTCTTTATTAACACCGTCCTCCTTAGCTTTCTTTGGGAACAAACACAGATCAAGCCTGAAGCCTCCAGACTTTAGCAGCAATCATTTACAGATTAGGGCAAGCTGCAGGCAGCCTCCTCCGGTCTCTCTCGCAGATTTGGTGCTTTCATATTCCTAGTCAGAAGCCCGCTTAGCCCTCTTTCTGCCCCCCTCCCCGTTTTTTGGGGTGTGTGTGTGTGTGTGTGTGTGTGTGTGGCTTGGGTTCTGGGACACTAAGCATCAGGCTTAGAGTTTCCCTCGGAGGCTGTGTGTGTGTGTGTGTGTGTGTGTGTGTGTGTGTGGCTTGGGTCTCCTGGGACACTACATCAGGCTTAGAGTTTCCCTCGGAGGCTGTGGGTGTGTGTGTGTGTGTGTGTGTGTGTGTGTGGCTTGCTCTGGGACACTAAGCATCAGCTTAGAGTTTCCTCGGAGGTTGTGTGTGTGTGTGTGTGTGTGTGTGTGTGTGTGTGTGTGTGGCTTGGGTTCTGGGACACTAAGCATCAGGCTTAGAGTTTCCCTCGGAGGCTGTAACTACATGACTGTTAGGATTTGTTGTTGTTTTTAATAATTTGGAACCGGGCTGCTTAACAAACTAGAATTTACTGTGCGTTTTCTGGCACTGATTTTGCTACACCACTTTTTTTTTTTTCCTCCCCGCCTTGTTCGTCTGTCTTGTCTTCTTTCTTTCTCGTGTTTGTAGATAACAAGGGTGGAGGGAATGGAAGATAGAGGATCTCTCTGAACATGAAGGGGGAAGGGTGTGGGCTTTTCTCCTGCAAGTTGTAGATCTTTTGTCCTTTATTTCAAACATCCTTCCAATAATCATCCGAGATCATGCATAGCAGATGTTAAAAACAACTCGTGTACTAAGAACACGATTATTTTCCTCCGGCATCTCCAGCCCTCCTCTCCGTGCTGATGTAGATTCTTTGTGAGTGTACGGATTCCTTCTTTCCCTAAGCACTGCCTCTTAAGCATGGTTCTGCTTTCCCCAGGGTTCTAGCTGAAGCTCTTCCAGCTGTCCTCACAGGTTTCTGGAGTTAGAAGACCTTCAGATCATCTGGGACAGGGAGGTCCAGACCAGTGTCTCTCGGGCCACCAGGATTTTCCTCATAGCTGCGTGCCACGTGAGCCTTACTTGATATTCTCTCTGTATCAGATTTCTCTTTTCTCTTACACTTGTTTTAAAAGGAATTTTCAAGATCATTACCCTAAATGGAAAATCAGCTTCACTGGTCTAATCAAACAATTTCCCCCAGACACGTAAAACAGCGAGAGGCCCTCATCTGGGTCTTTTTTTCTCTTGGTTGAAAAGAGAGTTTAACAGGCATTAGTGGGGTAAGGATACACTTACACCAACCAGGACTTGCCCCACAGGGAAGAGCGAAGATTCAGAGAGAATATGGTACAATTCAGTATTTTTTGTGATGACCTTACTACCGAAAATCGTCATCCAAGAGGAAGGGTTCCATTCCAGCGTCTTGCCTCGAGGCAGAGCCTATCAAGAAAGAGAAGATCTCTATTCCTTCCACAGTCTCCACAAGGAAAGAGGGTGGGGACAGCTCTGGAAGCATGCTGTTTGTATAGTCAGGAAGTTCTAGTCAACCGCAGATGCTCCTCTCTGCCCTTTAAATCGGTTCCCCACTTCTCTTTTCTCTAAGGACCCCATCCTCAAAACATTCAGCAGATGCTCAGCTGACATGAGCTTTTCTTCTATAGTTACTTACGTTAGTGGCTGTGCATGACTCTCTTCACAAGTACAACCATCTTTATGCTAAAATTAAAAAGAAGCTCATATCTTTCGTCAAAATCCTTGCCTCTTTGGGGCTTCCTGCTCCTTCCTGGGCTGTATCGTTATACATAACATTATTCGTATTATACACATCATTATTACATAGGGTAATAACATGTAAACATATACATAACACTTCTAATCCCCAAGGACTTCACCAAATGTGGGTGATAATAGCATTTGTGCAGAGTACCTCCAAATGGTTCTGAATGCTTAATTAATAAAATGTTTCTCCCTTTAGAAAGTTAGCAAGAGAAAAACAAAAGATTATAATGAAATCGTTTCTGTGACTACAGTGACATCATCCTCATATCATTAACCCACCACACCCCTGAATTCAGATCTGGGGAAAGAAGAGAAAGGAGTCCTTAACTCTTGGAGTTCAGGGTTAATGGGTGAAAGGGGGAGGGACTTGGCTTCCAATCAAAGAATAAAAGGACAAAAGCTTGTTCATAAATTATGAAATAATGTTTTCAAGCTTAGTCCTTTCAGAAGCTTTTTAAAGGCAGTAGACACTTTCCTTGGCATTAAATCTGGCACCAAGGTCAAGTAGAGAAAGACATAAAAGTTTACTACTAGGTAGAAGGAACTGTTCTAATTTCTTTAGGAGTATTAACTCGTTCAGTCCTCATAACTAACTTGTTAGTGAGGTAAATTAGCAGCAGCACCCTCTTTTTGTTAATGCTCAGGAAGACACTTGGGCACGGGGAAAGTGAGCAAATGGTCCGAGCTCACAGGGCTGGTCACCTATAGGGGGAGGTGTGGGATCTAGAAGGCATGCCTTTGGAACAACTACCACAGGCATGCCCTCCCTCCAGAGAGGAATATTCCAGCAGAGAGCATCTGCTGGACAGTGGGAGACTAGGGCTGGGCTCAGGTTAGGGACGGTTAAGAGGTGGTGTTTGAATTCATGCTTTTACTCCTGGGATCCCTAGACAGACCCTAGCTTTCAGGAGGACACACTTTAAAATCCACTTCCTGGAAGTATTTGTTGATGAGGGAGATGAAGGGTCTTTTGAAGGTTGCATTCAGTCCAAAACAGACTGAATATTTTGTTCTTCTCTTTCTTAATGTTGAGGACCAAGTGTTTTCTTACATACCCTCCAGAGTAATGGCAGATTCCTTTCCCCTGTGCACCAGGGACTACGTTCCTGATTCTGAACAGCTGCCCATCAAATGGATCCTTCCTACTAAGAAAAAGCCTATCAGAATGATTTGTTCACCTCCACCAGTGAGGGTACTCACTAAAAACAAACTGACAAAAATACTGCCCTATTCAAAATTGGGCCAACTATTCACCTATAACTCAGGAAAAGCAGTAATAAAATTTCTGTACATAAAACATAAAGGTTAAGCTTAGCCTTGAGAAAACATGGGCCAAAAAATATAATCTTCCTCCATGTCACTGTATGAACTACAAGATTTAATTTTACTTGTGTTCTTTTTCTCATATTTTGATAAGTTTATGCCTTTAAAAAATCAGATTATTTTGTCGTTTGGTTATAATGGCTCATCAATGGTTGGCTGTTTGGAATGGTCCCTGTGTGTTAAAAGATTCAATCCACATAAAGCAGTGTTCATTAATTGTCCTACAATTACCAGCAAAAGACTCATCATGCTCCCATTCATATAACTGATTTTCTCCTATTCATATAACTAATTTCCTCTTTCCAGGTATAGAAACCAACACCCACATCCAAACAAAAAGCAACCCAGGTCTACTCGGGCCGTATAGCTTCTCACATGGCTATGGTCAATGTCACGGGGGCCAAGCAGGATGCACCTGCAGGTGTGAATTAGCCAAAGAAGAACAGAAAACAGTCCTTCTCCATCAGCTGGATGTTAGACTGGCTATTGAACAGAGGTTTGGAAAGCAGGTATGATGCCTCAGGAAATTTTTCTCACATAAAATGTCTAGCTTCCTGAGAGTCCAGAAGTTAAAAAGTACAAATAATAATAATAAAAACAGTTTTGCTAAGGGAAAAAGTATACATTTTTATGTCCTCTTTTTCATTCTGTTTGTGTCTTGATTCCTAGGAATATGATTATCCTAAATGTTTTTTTTTTTCTTTTAGAAAGTCTCACTTCACACTTATTTGTTCCTAATTCTGTTACTTGCTGATAAAGAGTCTTTCTCCTTCTACTCGTCCCAAATTTTTCTTTTAATTTTTTGCCAGCTCCTAACTTCTCAGGTGGGTAAGGTCCATCTCTCCCTATAAGAAAAACGAAATGACTCATTGGAGATGCATGCACTCAATTTCTGTAACAGAAACTTTCCTGGTCTTGCCGATGTGCCAGAGTTTTAAAGTTGGCAGGTGGAATGAGTTCAACTCCAAGTGCTTGCTCTTGACCCTGGAAATAGGATCCACCTTTGCGTGCTTTTCATAGCAAACCTCAGTGTGGCAGTCATGGTGGTCAGGGGTTGCCAGAGAAAATATAGCACATTCTGTTAAAATTGAAACAGAAACGAGGAAATTTTTAGTGTTAAGTATGCCCCCTCCCCAGTACCGCATGGGACATACCTAGAATAAAAAAAAATTGCTTTTCTTCCCCCCTGGATGCCAACTTTAGCTATACGTCCTGTGTTTTTATTTCTTGCATCTGGCAGCCCAATGCTACATGCACTTTTAAATAAAAATAGCGAGATCACAGTGATTATTATTTTTCATTTGTGGCTGTCTGTAAAGGCACACTGATGTCATTCAGTAAGGCATCAACATGCATGTATTTAAATGTTCTTAGAGCTTTTCTATTGTATTAGTTGTTATAAGTCAAACATAAAAAGCCACATTTGAGATTGCTTTTTCCACGAAGCCAGGATATGATTAAAGTATGCTTGTATCTTATTAGATATTGGATATCAATATTGGGAATTAGGAAATGCCACACAGACTTCTTGCCTTATGACAGGCTAGTGGAATGCATTTTTAACTGTTGGTAATATCAATATGCTCAGATGGACTGAAGCTGACGTTTTGTAAATTGGGCAGCGTGTCTATATCATATTTATTTTATACGGAGTGGCTTGGCGGTTAACACAGCTGCTGTGTTTTGTTTTGCACCGTGCACCAGCTCCCGCTGTACGAAATCTGTACCTGAATAGTTAACCATTAATCTTCAGTTACATAAAATGTGTATGGTGCATGTCCTCGCGTTAATGATGTCCATGGAGACAAACTTCCAAAGACGGTCGGTTTTTCGTCGTCGTCTTCTTTTTTTTAAATAAATGAATCTAACTCGAATGGAATTTCAAGCCCTTCCATGTTTAGTTCGCAACACCTGGTGCAGAGAAGAGCCTATGAACAGAGATGCATGTATTGGTGCTACATCCAGGACTTGACAATTGCCACTATGGGACACTAAGAAAAAAATGCTATATATATTTTTTTTTTTTTAAATTCTAAAGGATCCCTGAAGAGATAGCTCCAAAACCTGCTAAGTTTAGGGAAAGGCCAAATGTGGTATTCGGGGTCTACATACGTACTGCATATTTTCTACTGAGGCAAAGGCCTTTCTAATAATTGGGAAGGAATGCTTTTTGCATTTGGAGTGGTAGTCAGCTGAACAGGAGGGCAAAATGGATTAAAGCTGGGGGGAGGGGAGAGTGGGGTGTTTGCCAGGCATATTTTACAAGTGAGAAAGGAAGAGAGAAGAGACTCACACCCAGCCTGCTGCTTTTCATGCCATGCAAAGGAAGCACAGGCCAAATGTGATACATACAGTGGGAAAAAAGAAAATTCAAGCTTTAACTCCTGTATCGCCACGGAAGACGAGATTTTCAAAGCTGTGTAATGTCCCTCTTTGAATTTCCAGTCCGCTTTTGTTAGGATTCACGGCTTACAGCAACAGGGACAAAGGAATGCCCAGAAGAAGGATGTATTGTTCAGAGTCCCTGGATCCCAGGCCAGGGAAAAAAACCTGCAACACTGATCTTATAATCTTGTTTTGTTTTTCTTTAAATGGCAGGATCAGAATGCTCTGGTGTTTGTGTGCTTAAAGACAGGCCTCCTCATCGGTTTTTAAAAGGGAAATCTGAGTTTTAGAGAAAAGTCAAACACAACTGCCAAGTTTTTCCAGTCAATGAAACAATGTCAACATCTGCTCCTGGAGAAGGACGCCTAACCAGGAATATTGACCTTGAATCGCAAAGAGGAAAAGAGAAGCCTTCCTTTATTATCCCTGAAGCAAAACCCAGCAGACCTAGGTGGAATTAGGTGTGCAGCAAATTCACTTGAAGATACAGCTTTAAATACTTCATAACTTGTTAATTTAATTCAGAGTGGCTACCACCACAACAAAAATGTCTTGAATGATGACTGATTGCAGGAAGTGTTTATTTGGCAATCATGCCATCACCATGCCAAAGCAGGTGCCCATTTGTCTACTGGGCAAGGTAGTGCTCTCTCCACTGGTGAAGAACCATGTTTCCTTTTCTTTTTTCTTTTTTCCAGTGCATTGGAGGCCAAAACTTTTGTAAAATATGATAAAATTGAATTACTAGAAAAAATAAACACAGCAGAATCACACGAAGCATAAATCCCATTGTTAAATTATTGAATTAGTAGACATAAAATTATTCTATAAAAATGCTCTGTGTTTAAACTGTTACTCTTTTTTTTTTAACATTTATTTAATATTGAGAAACAGAGAGAGACAGAGCATGAGCATGGGAGGGGCAGAGAGAGAGGGAGACACAGAATCTGAAGCAGGCTCCAGGCTCTTAGCTGTCCGCACAGATCCTGACGCGGGGCCCGAACTATTGAACTGTGAGATCAAGACCTGAGCTGGAGTCTGACGCTTAACTGCTTAACTGACTGAGGCACCCAGGAACCCCATTAGTTTTAATTATTACAAACTTTGTTTACACTTTGTTATGATCTACAACCTGCATTGCTTGGTCTTTCACACTCTGAGGAGTACTGATGAAAAGTATTCTTCAGGGGCACCTGGGTGGCTCAGTCGGTGAAGCGTCTGACTTCAGCTCAGGTCATTGTTTCATGGTTTGTGGGTTCGAGCCCCGCGTGGGACTCTGTGCTCAGAGCTCAGAGCCTGGAACCTGCTTCAGATTCTGTGTCTCCCTCTTTCTCTGCCCCTCCCCCGATCATGCTCTGTGTCTTTCTCTCAAAAAAAATAAACATTAAACAATTTTTAAAAAAAGGGAAGTATTCTACAACAATTATTTTAAAAAATTTAGATACTTTTAAAGAATAGTTTTAGAGTCTGTGTTAAATGAAGCCCTGTATGATCTAACATGAGTAGAAACTATATCCATTTATATTGTGAATGAAATGAAACAAAATACACCAACGTCTTCTAGTAAAAAAAATTAAAACTGAAAATCAATTAACTTAATAGCCAATTGATGCCCAAGTTTCCTAAAGTCACCATTTTCTGAGAAATTTTTAAATCACTTATAATCACATTAATGCTTTAAGAACAGGGACTCGAGTTCACTGAAGATAATTCTTTGTTGACTGGCAAGTTTGGAAATTACTAACTGCCTGTGACACAGCTCCAAGTGGTTTCTCTAATTCCTATTTTATTCTTCATTAGAGAGAGGAAAACAAAACACAGCTGTCAGTTTGCCACAATTTAAGATATCTCAATATATGAAAATCCAAATGTACTTCCCCAAAGATCATTTAGATTACAACATATTCTGAGAGGTTCCTTAGTATATTTAATTTCATCTAGTGTACCTAAGCATTTATTTAGATCACTAAACAACTGAGACACAGTTATAAGTAGAAGGACCTAGAAGTGAAAATTAGAGGAACACTGTATTGATTTCACAAACCCATAGCACTTCCCATGTACCAGACACTGTTCTAAAGTTACTAACTTTACTGTTACTGTATAAAAACACTGTTACAAAAATTAACTCCCGAAATCCTCTTAACATCCTATGGGGCAGACTCTTATCTTCATCTTTCAGGTGAGGAAACTAAGGCACAGAGAAGATAACTGATCATAGTGTGAGTAGGTGGCAGAGGTAAGATTTGAAACTCACTGGTCTGGCTTTAAAGTCACTCTCTGTACATAGTGGGTATCTCGTAACTGACCATCAGAAAGAAGGGTAAAGCAGTTTTAAGACATGAATAAATTTAACTGGACAATTAAATTAATGAGCATGGTGATTTCAGTAAGACTTCCCCATGGACAGATCTGATTCATAAATCAATGCAGAAAGCACAAAACATAAGATTATTCTTAGAGCTCTGAAGATTCTCTGATCGTCCATTCACTTCCATTTAAAAACCACTTCTCTCAATGTTCTTTCTGACTATTACTATAACGATAGCAATATAATGACCATGTGGTCACCTTCATACTCTGCTTTGTCAACATCCATCTCTAATTGGTCCCACATAGGAGAAAATAACTCCTGCTTCAACCCTCATGTATATCTTTATACTCTACCAGAACAAAAATGTACCCTTAAAATCTCTATCAGAATCCAGAAATAGAAGTTAAAATATGATGAGATACACTTTTTTACTCATCAAATTTATAAACATCTTTAAATGATTATATGTGATGGCAGAATGAGGTACAATTAAATGGGCCCATTCATATATGGCTGCTGAATGAACCACTCTCAAGAAAGCCATTTGATAAGAAGTGCTAAAAATACTTTTAAAAAACATTCTCACTACTTGACTCACAAATTTCACTCCTAGAAGTTTTTATTTTTAAGATTCATGTAAAGGGATATTCACTGCAATACTAATGATATTAATGAAATATTAGAGGCAACCTAAATTTAAGGTACATTAAAACTATATATGCATATAATGTTAGAACTACAGAATGGGATATTATGAAGCCATTAAAACCATGCTTTGGTAGATGACCAACTTTCAAAATAAGTGAAAAATGCAGGGCATAGCATGTTATATAGAACATACTATCGATGCTTTGTAAACTCGATGGCCAGCAGTGTACAGAGATATCACAGTGAGGAAAGGCATTGAGGAAGATGGCCAGTGAAAACCAACTATCTTTTTCCATTTTTTTTTCTGGAATATTCGTCTTTTTGATCTAGCTTTCTCTTTTACAATTATGTATCCTCTTCCTCCTACTGCACATATTTCTTTTTCCCAGTCTTATTGAAGACCAGACACAGAAAAATCTATCAATACTGTAAAAACATGTAATTACTGGCAATGGAAATTCAGCAATATTGACAAACAACGTGCAGCAGGAGGGTGTTTGTCTGGCCAGAGAACTGAGCCTCTGAGAACAGAAGTCCTGTACAATCTGTTCTTGCACTTTCTTCAAGGATGACAGAAATCTTATTTTTTAAGGTGTATTCTGACTTTAGTTGTTGACCTAGGATTTTGCGCACACACACACACAAACACACACACACACACACACACACACACACACACACACACACACTGAGAGACTTCCCAGTGACTTCCTACATCCACACTTAGGTGCATGAATGCAAAAACACCTGGAAAGAAACCTACAAAGATATACTTACCAGCACAGTTTCAGAGAACATTGGGTATATTCAGGGTGGTATGGCTATGGGCAACTAGCGTAATTTCATTTTCTTTTTTTACACCTTTTCTATTTTCTAAGTTTTCTCCATGTGTTTCTTTTTTTATAATCAGAGAACCATGACCTCTTGTATTATTTTATCTATTTAGTAATTCCTTTCAGGGATCTAGAATCGTTTTTTAAAAAATATGTGGTCCTATTTTGAAGTTTGTCTCTGATCTTATATTTCTACATATGTCCACACATCTATGTGGTTATAGATCATGCTCTTATTTATGAAATCATTACTTCTAAGCCATCAGAAGCTTCTTTGAAAAACAGGGGTCTAAAACCTTGTCTCATTTTTTTACTCCTTTGTAGTACTCATTTTCTGCCTAAATTCAGCTGCGTTTTTCTTTTCTCCTTTAAATCACATCTAACCTTTTCAATTATAGCTAGGTGATGTTAAGCAATTTTCTAATCTAGTGGTAGAGACCAGGATTTGGGCAGTTCGCTGGCCAAAGTGCATTTTGCTATTTAAATTATCAGGACATTCCGTAGCTGTTTGGAGAGGCATGGCTTTTGGAACCAAAAAGAAAGCTTTAAGGTTTATGTGAGCACAGCCACCTCCCTCACACACATGCTTCTCTGGATAGTCACCTTAACAAAAGGGGATTAAAAAAGGAAAAAGGAATGTAGCCAATGACTACTCAATCTAGGAAAGAAGAATGTAAAAGGCTCAGCCGATTGAGGGTTATGATAAAATAACTGGCGAAAACTACAAAGCCCTCTCTTTATGTAGGGACAAAGCATGCTTTTCACAAAGCTCAAAACAAATTAATTACAGAATTACTGCTGCACACATACAGTAATCTTTATTCACCTTCCCCTGCGGGGGTCTCATGCTTAAGGGGCGAGGCTTCTTGGAAACAAGCTTGTTTGACCATTTCTCTTGTTGACAGAGCTTGTATTTTATAAAAATTGGGAAAACAGAGAGAAAAATCTGGATTTCATTTTTAACTAGACATTGTTTTTCTAATCCCTCTATTTTACAGAAAGCATACTGTGTTTTTAAAAGTATTAAATGAAGAGAAAATGAAAATTGTTCATATTATTATAGAATAAAAACAAGGGTATCTTAGCCATTAGGCTGACATTATTGGATCAGGAAATAGAGAAATTCATTTTCAAAGAAAGGCTTGATAGAACCTTTAAAATGAGGTGTGTGCGTGTGTGTGAGAGAGAGAGAGAGAGAGAGAGAGAGTGAGTGAGAGAGAGATCAGACCTTAAGGGCTTTCTTTCCACTGAAGCATTAAAAAGTGAGAATTCTGATTTCTTGTTGACAACATTTAAATGAACGTGTCAGTTGATAATTACAAATGCGAGGCGAAACTTTCTATAACTGAATATTTAACATACATTGAAGTTATAACACAAACCACATAATGTGATTCTTGCCCCATTTTGTCCACGCTTTTTCTCTACACAGTAGACATCTCAAATCAGTCACATTAGAACTTGAAAATAGTTTTCTGAGATGATGAGTTCTCTATGAGAAAGGGGGTAGATTACTCTATGGCCTTTCCTTTAATGTCTGTGTGTGTGATTTAATAACATAATCCTTATAGGCACTATGAGATCAAAAAGAGTAGCAGGTTAGTATTTTCTATAGGGGCAGAGGGTACAGAGGGGTTAAATTCACTATGTCTATGATTTTCACTTTGCTTAATAGGAAAATGCTTCTTGTTCCTAAAGCACTTTTGACCTCCTGTGATCTCCTGAAAATAAGATTAGGCCATTTATTTCCTGTTAATTTGATTTCCATTCTTTGAGTTGAGTCACAGAGTATAGAAAACTTGTCAGAGCAGATTGAGAAATATAGAAAACACTTTAAGGGTATTTGCTCTGTAACATCCTTTTAAAAGAATTAACCTTTTACAGAAAGTTTTTTTTTTCTTTTTCCAGATGAATCACAAGCTGTGACTGACGACTTCTCATCATCCAGACCTAAGTTTTATGAATGGCCAACATGCTTTTGTGATGTGGTAGCCTAGGGTCATTTATCTCACCTTTTCAAAACACTCAACAAGACCAGAAATCCATAAGTTGATTTATTTCTGAGGAAATGTTTATTTCTGAGAACATGTGATATGGGTCAAGCACTTTATATGCATCATTTCTTTTAATTGCTTACATAAATACTATGAGGTATGTATTCCTATCACCCCTGTTTCACAAATGAACAAGTCCAAGGTACCACTGCCATTAAACGGCAGAGTCTAGTTCTGGCTCCCTTGTGGCTGAGTCGAGAACCTATGCTTGACCAATGGTTCTCAATCTTGGCTTGGAGTTTTATTTTATTTATTTATGTATTTATTTGGTAATGTTTTATTTATTTTTTGAGAGAGAGAGAGAGAGAGCAGGAGCAGGGGAGGATCAGAGAGAGAGGGAGACACAGAATCCGAAGACAGGTTCCAGGCTCCGAGCTGTCAGCACAGAGCACAACTTGGGGCTTGAACCCACGAACCGTGAGCCTGAAGCCAAAGCCAGATGCTCAACTAACTGAGCCACCCAGGTGCCCCTGGAGTTTTAAAATCTCAGTGTGAGGGAGACACCCACCAGATGCAGGGTGAAATGGAATCTCTGGGGGCAGCATCCCCCAGGCATCAGTATTTCTAAAAACTCAGAGTTGATGCAAATGTGCAGTGTGGGGTGATACCCCTGTATTACAGGGACTTCTTTATCTATCACCTCAGAGAGTCAAGACAAGGATTGGCTGGAATTCAAACTTGAGCCAAGTACATAGGAAGGTTTTATGATTCGTCATTTTACATTTGAGAGTCACCCTTCATAATGGTTTAGGTATGCAAACACAGTGGAAATTGGCTTGAAAAAGTTAAAATTATATAACTAAGCACTTTCAATTTCTTCTATAAGTATTCATGGATCCAAGCCTGCCCATATGGAATCACGCAGTAGAGGTGAGGTTATGTGGAGGACGGGTACCCACACATTAGACTCCTGTACAGGTGATGTGGGTCCAAGTATGTCTGGCTAAATATCTCAAGGCACCTAAACCCCCAAAACATCAAAGGCAGCAAGTTTGAGATCATGACCTCTCGTTCTTATTTTGCTTGAGAACAGCCCCTGCTGGAAACTGAATAGATTCTTGCTCAGAACTTCAGCTACGGGACATCTCAGGTCTTCCAGAAATAATAATGTATTAGTCGCCTGGGGTGGCCATAACAAAAGACCACAAACGGAGTAGCTTAAATAGGCAACACATATTGTCTCACAGTTCTGGATGCTAGTCTGAGATCAAAGTGTCCTCGAAGTTGGTTCCTTCTGAGGGCAGTGAGGCCTGTTCTAGGCTTTTCCCCAACTTCTGGTAGCCTCAGGCATTTTTTGGCTTATAGATGACTGTCTTCTTTCTTTATGTGTCTCTGCCTCTGTGTTCAAATTCCCCCTTTTCATAAGGATATACTTATATTGGATTAGGGGTCCACCTCATGACCTCATCTTTTTTTTTTCCAAATTTTTTACTGTTCATTTATTTTTGAGAGACAGAGCATGAGCAGGGGAGACAGAATGAAATTAGGCTCCAGGCTCCAAGCTGTCAGCACAGATCCCGAAGTAGGGCTTGAACCCACAAATCGTGAGATCATGACATGAGCAGAAGTCAGATGTTTAACTGACTAAGCCACCCAGGTGCCCCTCATGACCTCACCTGAACTTGATCAGCTACAGAGGCCTTATTTCCACAGGTACTGGGTGTCAGGACACATTCAGGAGGACATACTTCAGCCTGCAACAAATACTGTCTGCCAACTGAAAGAAATGATCACTCACTGGAAATTGTGAAAGTCCCCATTGAGAGGAAATTTCTTAACTTTCTGAAAGAAGATACGAACTATACCTTGAATGTGTATGACATTTTAAAGCTTAGAAAACATACTCTTAAACACTCTAACTCATGTCCCTCACAGAGGCCCTTTACATTTACTAAATAAATGTAAAATCAGAAAGTTCAGTTAAACACTTTGGGGCCACACAACTAATAAGGCCAGTGTGTGTGTGTGTGTGTGTGTGTGTGTGTGTGTGTGTGTGTGTGTGTGTGTGTGTGTGTGTGTAGGGGTCTATGTTTGAAGTTCAGTCACCCAACCCCCTAATCTACTGTTCCCCCCAAATAAATTAGGGTCCAGCCTGACTCATCACAGACCATGAAGCAGGATGGCTAGGAACCCCAACTGACAGAATTGATGTCACAAAGAGCCTAAATGGTCTGATCTTGAGAAGGGAAAGGAAGCTAAACCTTATTTTCCCTCTGGGAGCAGAATATTCAAGATGAGACACTGAGGGGGAAAAAGGAAAGTGAACGCTACTACTTTATGGGCTTCCCATAAATAATGGCCATTATGGGGACAAGGGGGACAAGGACACTGAAGACTCACTCTTTTGGTAAGTGGGTTCATTTTCACAAAATGCTTTCTTTGATGGAATTGCTTGATTTCTTAGTGTTTCTGTGCTGACTCAGAAGAGCAGAATGTTTTATCAACAAGGCATGTTGCTTCTTGAAGCATGCTGAGCCCCCAGTGGAATGGTTACTTAGAGTCTTTAATAACCTCAACTTAATACCCATTGACAAATTAAACTAATCAGAGTTGTGTTGATGTGTAAGATTCTAGATAATGGTGTCATGCATAGAAACCCTTGCATATACCGGCGGCAACAGATGTTGGAGATCCTTGGCTTTTGAAGTGTTCCCTCTGTCAGCAAGCCACTTCTTAAATCAGGAAGGGAAGAGATTTCTTGAGTAACTGATCTATACTGCCAATCTGGCAACACAGAGAAGCACTGGGTATCTCTCCTCTTAATAAAAATGCCCGGAGTAAGTGCTTCAGGAATCTTTTATTCTTATTCTTGACAGATATCCATATGCACAGAATTTGGGTAGGACTGGGGAGCTCCACAAAAATGGCTATTTGGCTGTTGTATGAAAACAAAACAAAATAAACGGCAAACAAAAAAGCCAGAGGATTTCAATCACATCAGTATATGTCCAAAGATATGATGTACAAGGCACTTTCCCCAAAGGAAGTATGCTTATCCCTATTGAGAAAAACAAAACAAAGCAAAACAAAACAGAAGTACAAACCTTTTAGTATCAGAAATATCAGAACTAATCAGGCACCGAATGTCAGAACCCACCTCTTTCTACCTCTCTTCCCATTTTATCTGTAATCGGATTCACTCTCATCCTCTGTAACTTCCAATAATGACCGCACTTTTCGCCAGGAATCCACCAATATAGGCCTTTGAGCGGGACATCATAGACTGGAAAGTTGTCAGTTTTCTTAAATATCATTCAGGCCAATGACCATTTTACAGAAAAAAAAACATTTTTAACATAGAGGGAGAGCTTAGATCAGTGATTCTCAACCCCGAATGCACTTTAGAATCTCTTGGGGAAGCATTTAGAAATACCAGTGCCTGGATCTCACCCCAGAATATTTAAATTCAAAGATATGGAAATGAGGCCAGGCACACTTGCTTAAAAAAATCTCAGATGAATCTGATGATGATTGAAGTGTAGGAACCACTGGGCTAGACGGCCCCGAATGTTCGGTTTGTAGCAGCAGAGCTGGGACCAGTGCTTGCTAACAGACAGCTTCACACAGGCATGCTCCAAGCTGAAACAAGGAGAAGAAAGACAGGAGAAGGAGGAAGAAAAGAGGAAATCAGAAGGAGAAGGAAGGAGAGACTGGAGGTTTTGTAAATGTGGAATGGAAGGGGCCAAAGAAAAAAAGAGCCTGATGCTTCTCAGGTCAGGCCCTGGCCTGAATAAAGATTTTACATTTGCAAAGTCCATGGTGCTATGTTCTTCTTCCAGTGGCCAATAGATTGCAGTTACTTAGGTGAGTATGTTGGAAAAGACCATGGCAGAGAAAATAGGGCAAAACCAGCCTAAACATCGCTAGCTCCTAAGTATCAAGTCCATTTTTTTACTTTCAACCTTAGCACTATTCTACGATGTGGGAGAATCAACACACAGAATTTGTGAAACCACAATACGAATGCAAGTTGCAGAGATGACATAACATAGGTAGGTGAAAAAAGGGTGAAGGAAGAGTGACCCACTCTCTCCCAAATGCACACTACCCTGTTATCTTTCCAAATGCCTCTTCCCAGGGTCTGCACTCAGTGAACCTCTTTGATACATCTTTGTATGCACTTTTTGTGTTGACCCTCTGTGAAAGTAGTATGTATCCAAATAATAAATGCATGAAATCATCAGCCAGGCCTGATGCAGGATCTACCTGGTTATCAAGACCTGTTGTCTACCTTCACATCTAAGCACAAATGTCATCTCCTCCGTGAAGCCTTCCTGGACTCCCAGCAAGGATTTTAGTTGTTCTCTTCAGGGTTCCCATTGTCCCATAAATGTATCTCCACTAGAATCCACTGCTCCATAGTTACCTGCCTCCTTGTCTCTCTCCCCAGCAGACTGAGATTCTCAGAGTTCTTTTTTTTTATGTTTTATTTACTTTTGAGAGAGAGAGATAGAGATAGCATGAGCAAGGGAGGGTCAGAGAGGGAGACACAGAATCCAAACACAGGCTCCAGGCTCTGAGCTAGCTGTCAGCACAGAGCCCGATGTAGGGCTCAAACCCATGAACTGTGAGATCATGACCTGAGTTGAAGTTGGACGCTTAACCGACTGAGCCACCCAGACACCCCTCAGAGTTCTTAATTGTGGCTTATCTTGGTACTAAAATATGTATTCACTAATTTATTCTTCTCACATATATTTACTGATGACCATTATTTTTTTTTTAATATTTTTATTTATTTCTAGGAGAGAGAGAGAGAGAGACAGCGTGAGCAGGGGAGAGTTAGAGAGAGGGAGTCACAGACTGAAACAGGCTCCAGGCTCTGAGCTGGCAGTCAGCACAGAGCCCGACGCGGGGCTCGAACCCACGAACCGCGAGATCATGACCTAAGCGAAAGTCGGACCCTTAACCGACTAAGCCACCCAGGCGCCCCTACTGATGACCATTATTAACCAAACTCTGTGCTCTGGGCAAAGCATGGTATGGTCTAGTTAGAGAGATCAACAAATAAATAGGTGGTTACCATTCAGAATATTAAGTGGAATATATTTCAGTTCATAACTCAGATGTGGAAGAAATAGGTCCTTATTTTTTTTTAACTCAGCTTTACTTTTTTAAGTTCCTGTGTCACCAGGGTAGCTCAGCTCTCAGTTAATTTGTAAATTCTCTCCCTTTTCCTAGCTTTGGTCTATGTTCTGGGAGCTTACAATTTACTAAGGTTTTGGAGGCAGGAGGCTCACCTGATACTTAAGGATCTGTGCAGGCATGTGTTTATTTGGACATCCATGCAGAAAGGCAACAAGACATCTCACATTCTTACCTACCTGAGATGGTTTCCTCTTTCAGATCATTGCTGCATTTGCTTAAGATTCCTGTTGAAACTTCCCTGGGAACTTAACCTCATCAGTCACCATGCCCAAGAAGGTAGGATAGATCCTCCATGCCTCAATACCCTTGCCTCCTTTCTAGACTTATAAACTCAATCATAGTTTTGCTGCTACTACACTGGGCTCTTTCAAACAAATGGGGTCAGTGTCCCTTTCTCCTGGACCCAACTGTGCCAATAACTACTCTAACCATGAAGAAGATTTCTTGGTGGTGGTCTAAATAAAGAGGAGGATGTCTGCTTTTCTACTTCACTCAAAAACATGGTCTATGATGCTATGAAAGGAGCATATGAGAGGGGAAAACTGGGGTCAGAGGTGGGGGTTGAGTTTGATGAATTATTGCAAGAGGTGATTACAGGCTGAGAGCTGAAGTTGTCAAAGAGAAAAGAGGTGTAACCCAAAGACTGGTGTTCAGGAAGACAGAAGAGCTTTGAGGGAAGTGAGAGAAGACATGGCCAAGAGACTGCCAGTAGTTGTTATGGTTGGGTCATGGACTTTGAGGCAAGGAGTGATAATCAGTTTGGAGTAGAGTAGGCAGCAACCAAATCATGAAGGGTTATGAAGTCATGCTTAGGTGTTTTGGTTCATCCTCCAGGCAAAGGGGGCTGGGGTAGAGTGCCACTCAGAGATTTTAAGTATGAGATCGTGTGACTGATTTGCACTTTAGAAATATCATCCTGAGTGAAGTTGAGAGAAGCAATACCTGAGGGAGTTATAAGGGTTATGAAACATGGCATTGACACAGGCAGGAGTGATAAAGGGTCAACTCAGGGCAGCTGCAGTGGGCATAGAGTGGGCATAATGGAAAGATGCTATGAAAGGAGAATCAGATTGAACTGAGCCAATCATCAGGTGTTGAGGGTGATGGAGAGACAGTACTCAGATGTGACGTTTCTGACTCTAGCTTGAGCAACTTGTTAGATGAGGTGCTATTCTACACTAAGGAAGTGTAGAAGGAGGCGCTGTTTTGGAGAAATGCTTATGAATTCAGTTTGGGATACAGTGAATTTGTAGTACCTGGGCACATCTAGGTGAGAATGCAAAAGGGCCAAATGGACATATGGGACCAGAACCTGGGAAAGAGATATGGGATAGAGCTAAAACTTGGGTATCATTATCACAGAAATGTATTTGAAGTCTGTGCAGTAGAAGATATTTTCTTGGTTGAGTGTATGAAGTAAGGAGGAATTAGGGCCCGGAGCACAGTACTGAATAACAACCATTAAGAGTAAATGGAAAAGAGAATTCCACAAAAGACACTGAGAAGTCAAGAAGAGACTGAGAATAAAATTCCAGAGAGAAGGTGTCATGGAACTTAAAGAAGAGAGGACTTTAAGGAAGAAGAGACAGGGTTATTGGGCCAAATGCCATGGAGGAGAAAGAAAGAATGGGGTGACCTTTGCCAGATTATTTTCAGAAGAACAATGGAAACAGAGCCATAGGTCAAGGAGTCAATGGGGTAAAAAGAAGTAAGTCAGTATTAGATCTCTGAAGTCCCTGCTTAAAACCCCTCATTGGTCTCCCATCACACTTAGGATAAAACCTGAACTCCTCTGCAGGATATAAAAGGCCCCCATGATCCATTCCTTGCCCATCTCTAGGACTGCATTGTCCCTACTTTCTCCTTTGCCCACTCCTAGACCTGCAGGGCCCCCTTTCTGCCCTTCGCACACCCCAAGCTCATTCCTTTTCGAGAGCCTTTGCATTTGCTCCCTCGTTGTTCAAATGCTCTCCCCTAGGTACTTTCAGGCTTGTCTCCTTATATTTCAGGTCTTAACTCAAAAGTCACCTCACACTAAGAGCCCTACCCTGAGCAACCTAGACAGTACCTCACCACTACACATTTACTCCCCCCCTTTATGACACAATCCTATTTTAGCTTCTTCATGATGTGTATCACTTCTCCACATTTGCATATTCATTTATTTGTCTATATTTATTCCTTGTTTCTTTCCATGAGATGTATATTCCTTGAAGTCAGGGACTCCATCTACTGTGTTTGAAATTATACTTCCAACACCTAAAACAGTGCTGACTAAGCGTTCAATGACTATTTCTTGGTTGACTAGAAGTGTTATCAACACAAAAAGAAAATTCTTTTAAAAAGTTACTGGGCAAACTAGATCATTTTCTCATACCATACACAAAAATAAACTCAAAATGGATAAAGGACCTTAACGTGAGACAGGAAACCATCAAAACCCTAGAGGAGAAAGCAAGAAACAACCTCCTTGACCTCCACTGTAGCAATTTCTTACTTGACACATCCCCAAAGGCAAAAGAATCAACAACAAAAATGAACTATTGCAACCTCATCAAGATTAAAATCTTCTGCAAGGCAAAGGAAACAACCCACAAAACTAACTGACGGAATGGGAAAAGATAGTTGCAAATGACATATCAGATAAAGGGTTAATATCCAAAATCTATAAGAAACTCACCAAACTCCACACCTGAAAAACAAACAACCCAGTGAAGAAATGGGCAGAAGATAGAAACAGACACTTCTCCAAAGAGGACATCCAGATGGCCAACAGACACATGAAACAATGCTCAGCATCCCTCCTCATCAGGGAAATACAAATCAAAACCACACTGACATACCACCTCATGCCAGTCAGAGTGGCTAAATGAGCAAATCAGAGGACTCTAGATGCTGGCTACACTGTTGGTGGGAATGTAAACTGGTGCAGCCCCTCTGGAAAACAGTGTGGAGGTTCCTCAAAAAATTAACACTAGAACTCCCCTAGGACCCAGCAATAGCACTGCTAGGAATTTACCCAAGGGATCCAGGAGTGCTGATGCATAGGGGCACATGGACCCCAATGTTCATAGTGGTACTCTCAACAATAGCCAAAACATGGAAGGAGCCCAAGTGTCCATCAATGGACAAATGGGTCAAGAAGATGTGGTTTATCTATACAAAGGAATACTACATGGCAATGAGAAAGAATGAAATCTGGCCATGTGTAGCAACATGGATGGACCTTGAGGGTGTTATGCTGAGTGAAATAAGTCAGGCAGAGAAGGACAAATACCATGTTTGCATGTATAGGAGGATTAGGAACTTAACGGAGGACCATGGGGGAGAAGAAGGGGGGAAATAGTGGGAGAGAGAGAGGGAAGCAAACCATGAGAGACTCTTGTATGGTGAGAAGAAACTGAGGACTGATGGGTGTAGGGGAGGGAGGGGGGAGATGGGCATGGAGGATAGCACTTGCGGGGATGAGCACTGGGTATTATATGGAAACCAACTTGACAATAAACTACTTGTAAAAAAAATTAAAAAAAATAAAATCACTGGGCAGGATCTTGGGAAGATAGCAGAGTAGGAGAATTCTGAGCTCACCATGTCTCATGTTTACAACTAGATCACATCCACATCCAGTCAATAAACTGGAGAGTGATCTGAAGACTGGTGAACAAACTCCACAACCACATATAGAGAAGAGCTGCATCTGGGAGGTTAGGAAAGTCAGAAAGGAGGAAGGGGCTGCATGCAGGAGGGAGGGAGCTGTGTGCATGGAGCAGGCAGAGAAACGGGCCTTCCCACCAGGAAGCTCACATGGGGAAGACTAATAATCCCCATTATGTTTGGCTTCAAAAACCAGAGGGGCTGATTTCTACAAGTTTATACAATCAGGTGGACTTGGAACCTGGAATTTTCAAAGTCAGCTGACACAGCACTAGGTGAGCATGGAAGGCAAATGATAGCTGGGTTTTGGCCCTAAAGAGACAGCAGCCTGCACAGAGGGGGAACCTAAAAAGGTGAGTTTACAACAATGCTGGGAACAAATGGGAGACAGACTTGTTTGTATTGGTTTCGGAGGATGTTGGGGGACTTTTCTGAAAATGAATGAGCTGGTGGGCGGCATTTTCCTCCCCTGACTTCCAGCATTAACACAGAGCTACCTGAGGGAGGCAGGGCTGCACAGACACTTGCTACCTAACCTGTTAGCAGCGCACCACACACACACAGCTTCTCCTGAGGACTTGCCCACTCCAAGCCTGCCAACTTCAGCCCAGGGCTGGGAAGTTTTTTTTAAAGCCATTCATGCACCCACTCAACCACCAGGTGTGCAGCTGCTGCCATGCACTGTACCCAGCCTCATGCCCCCCCACTGCGCTGGCATGCAGCCCCCAGTAGCTACAGTGTCTCCAGGGAGGTGGCATAGGACTAGTGGCCCAGCGTTAATTCTGCTAACACCACCATCAGCTCCCAACTTTCCCGTGGGCATGCCCCCTCAGAGCCGGCCTGCTTGGGTCCCACTAGCACCACCGACAGCAAGCACAGCCCACAACAGGCAGAGTCAGTGCAGATGACTGCACTGAAAGGAAAAGTGACTCACACACAACAGCAGGGCACATACAACACACACAGGATGTGCTCCTGAGGTGCCAGGCTCTGGTGAACAGGGGACACTGCACTGCAGGGCGCCTCTTCCACATAAAGTCACTATGTTCAAGAGCAGAAGACACAGCTGACTTTCTTAACATGGAGAAATAGACACAGAATGAGGAGACAGAAAAATTTACCCCTAATCTAAGAACAGGATAAGGCAACAGCCAGAAATCTAAATGACACAGATAAAGTAACATGCCTGAAATAGAATTTAAACAGATATAAGTAACATGCCTGATAGAGATTTTTGAAAATGATCCTAAAGATACTCACCTGACTTGAGAAAACAGTGGAAGCCATGAGAGTGACCTTTACACAGAGATGAAAAATAACATAGTGGAGATAAAGGGCACAATAAGTGAAATGAAAAACAAAGTTCATGAGATGAACAGCAGGATGGGGGAAGCATAGGAATAAATTAGTAATCTAGCAGACAGAGCGATGGAACATTAGCAGAACAAAAGAGAGAGAAAAGAGACATGAAAAACAAGAACAGACTTAGAAAACTCAGTGATTCCATCAACAGAATAATTTTCTTATTTGAGATCCCAGAAGAAGAGGAGAGAAAAAGGGGGTGTGCACACTTTTATTTGAAGAAATAATAGATGAAAACTTCCCTAGTCTGTAGAAGTAAACAGATAGCCATATCCAGGAGGCACAGGAGACTCGCCCCCCAATAAAACAATAGTAGACCAACAGCAAGACATATTTTCATTATATTTGAAAAAAGTCATGATAAGGAAAAACATTTTAAAACGAGGAAAAAAAAAAAAGCAGTTATTAACTTACAAGGGAAAACCCATAAGGATAGCAGGAGACTTTTCAACAGAAACATCCCACGCCGAAAGGGAGTAGCATGATATATTCAAAGTGCTGAATGAGAAAAATCTCCAGCCAAGAATACTCTATCCAGCAAAGTTATCAGTCAGAATAGAAGTAGAGATAGTTTTCCAGACAAACAAAAACTAAAGGAGTTTATGACCATTAAACCAGTCCTGTAAGAAATAGTAAAAGCAACTCTTGGAGTGGAAAATAGAGACTAAAAGTGACAGTATAGAGGTAGAAAACACAAAAGCAATAAAATTGAATATTTCTATTAAAAAAAGTCAAGAAACTCACAAAAAAGGATATAACAACCTATATCTGAAACGTGAGGAGGAGAGAAGAATGGGTTCAAACTTAAATGACCATCAACTTAATAGATAATAGACTGTTATATATAGCAGAGGTTATATACAAAAAAAACACACATATATCTAAAATCACTAATAAATATGCAAAGAATAAGGATAAATAATTCCAAATATATCACTAAAGAAAATCAAAACATGAAAGAAAGATAAGATTGACTGATGAATGGATAACGAAGATATGATACACACACACACACACGCACACACAGTTGAATACTACTCAGCAATCAAAAAGAATGAAATATTGCCATTTGCAACAAGATTGATGGAAGTAGAGTGTATTATGATAAGTGAAATAAGTAAGTCAGACAAAAACAAATATCACATGATTTCACTCATATGTGGAATTTAAGCAACAAAACAGATGAGCATGGGGGAAGGAAAGAAAAAATAAGATAAAAACAGAGAGGGAGGGAAACCATAAAAGACTCTTAAATATAGAGAACAAACTGAGGGTTGCTGGAGGGGTGTTGAGTAGGGGGATGAGCTAGATGGGCAATGAGCATTAAGGAAGGCACTTGTTGGGATGAGCACTAGGTGTTAAATGTAAGTGATGAATTACTAAATTCTATTTTGAAATCATTATTATACTATATGTTGACTACCTTGGATTTAAATTTAAAAAATATTTAATACAAAGAAAAGACAAATGAGAAAGAATCAGAGAAAATCTTCAGAAACAACCACAAAACAAGTAATAAAATGGCAAGACATATCTATCAAATGATTATTTTAAATGTAAATGAACTAAACACTCCAATTAAAGACAGAAGGTGACAGAATGGATAAAAAAATAAGACCTACATATATGCTTACTAAAAGAAACCCATTTTAGACCCAGACATCTGCAGATTGAAAGTGAAGGGATGGAGAAACATCTACCACATCCATGATGCAAATGGATGTCCAAAGAAAGTGGGAGTAGCAATACTTATGTTGGACAAAATAGACTTTAAAACAAAGACTGTAACAAGAGACACAGATGGACAGTATATAATAATAAACAGGACAATCCAACAAGAAGATATAAGTATTGTAAATATTTATGCACCCATCATTGAAACACCCAAAAACATCAAGCAGTTAATAGCAAATATAAATGAACTAATCAATAATAATAGGAGATTTCAATATTCCAGATCCATTAATGGACAGATTATCTAAAAAATAAATCATCAAGGAAACAATGGCTTTGAATGACACACTGGGTCAGATAGACTTAACAGATATATTCAGAACATTCCATCCTAAAACAGCAGAAAACATATTCTTTTCAAGTGCACATGGAACATTCTCAAGAATATATCATATATTGACTCACAAAGCAAACCTCAACAAATTGAAGAAGATCTAAGTCATACAATGCATATTTTCCGACCATAAACTATGAAACTAGAAGTCAACCACAAGGAAGTTTGGAAATACCACAGACACATGGAGCTTCAAATAACATGCTACTAAACAGTGAATAGGTCAACCAGGAAATAAAAGAAGAAATAAAAAAGAGGGCCGTTTATAGAATACAGGCCTACCTCAAGAAGCAAGAAAAATCTCAAATAAACAACCTACTTGAGCAGCAGAAGGAAGGAAATAATATTAGAGCAGAAACATATGATATAAAAAGAAAAAGAATAGAACAGGTCAATGAAACCAGGAGTCTGTTCTTTAATAAAAAATCAATAAAATTGGTAAATCTCTAGTCATACTTATCAAGAAAAAAAGAGAAATGACTCAAATAAGTAAAATCACAAATGATACAGGAGAAACAACAACCAACCCCACAGAGATTCAAACAATCATAAGATAATATTACAAAAACCTATATGCCAACAAATTGGACAATCTAGAAGAAATGGATAAATTCCTAGAAATATGTGAGCTACCAAATCTGAAACAGGAAAAAATAGAAAATTTGAACAGACTGATAATCAGCAAAGAAATTGAATCACTAATCACAGAACTCCCAACAAACAAAAGTCCAGGATGAAAGGGCTTCCCAGGTGAATTCTACCAAATATTTAAAGAAGGGTTAATGCTGAGGCACCTGGGTAGCTCAGTTGGTTAAGTGTCCAACTTCAGCCTAGGTCATGATCTCATTTGGTCCGTGAGTTTAAGCCCTGTGTCAGGCTCTGTGCTGACAGCTCTGAGCCTGGAGCCTGCTTTGGATTCTGTGTCTCCCTCTCTCTCTGCCCCTCCTCCACTCATACTCTGTCTCTGTCTCTAAAAAATAAATAAACATTAAAACATTTTTAAAAAAGGAGAGTTAATGTTTATTCTTCTCAAACTATTAAAAAAATAGAGAAGAAAAAGAAATTTCCAGATTCATTCTATGAGGACAGCATTACCCTGGTACCAAAACCAGATAAAGACACCAGACCAATATCACTGATGAACATAGATGGAAAAAAAAAATCTCAATAAAATACTAGCAAACTGAATTTAACAATACATTTAAAAATGTCATTCATTACAATCAAGTCAGATTTATTCCTGAATTTTGAAGGTGGTTTGATATTTGCAAATCAATCAGTGTGATACATCACATCAATAAGAGAAAGGATAAGTACAATATGATCTTCTTAATAGATGCAAAAAAAAGTATTTGACAAGTACAACATGCCTTTACGATAAAAACCTTTAACAGAGGCTTAGAGGGAACGTACCTCAACATAATAATGGACATCTGTGAAAAGCTCACAGTGAACATCATTCTAACTAGGGAAAAACAGAACAAGACACGGATGTCCACTCTCACTACTTTTATTCAAAAAGTAGTCCTGGAAGTCCTAGCCACAGCTATAAGACAGGAAAAAATAAATAAAAGACATCCAGATGGGTAAGGAGGAAATAAAATTTTTGGTATTTGCAGACAATATGATACTATATATAGAAATCTGGAAAGATTCCACCAAAAATCTGTTAGAAATGTTCACTGCTAAAAAAATTCACTAAAATCATTGGGCACAAAATCAATGTACAGAAACCTATTGAATTTATATACACCAATAATGAAGCAGCACAAAGAGAAATTAAGAAAACAATCTCATTTACCACTGCACCAAAAATAATAAGATACCTAGGATTAAACCTAACCAAAGAGAGGAAAGACCTATACTCTGAAAACTATAAAACACTGATGAAAGAAATTGAAGATGACACAAAGAAATGGACAGATATTCCATGCTCATGGATTGGAAGAACAAATATTGTTAAAATGTCTACGCTACCTAAAGCAACCTGCATATTTAATGCAACCCCTATCAAAATACCAATAGCATTTTTCACAGAACTAGAACAAATGATCCTAAAATTTGTACAGAACCTAAATGGCCAAAGCAACCTTGGGGGGGGGCGGGGAGCAAAGCTGGAGGCATGGCAATTCCAGACTTTAAGTCATATAACAAAACTGTAGTAATCAAAATAATAAACATATAGATCAATAGAACAGAACAAAAAATCTGGGAATAAGCCCACAATTATATGGTCAGTTAATCTTAGACAAAGGAGGCAAGAATATCCAATGGGAAAAAGACAGTCTCTTCAACAACAGTGTTGGGAAAACTGGACAGCAACATGCAAAAGAATGAAATTGGATGACTTTCTTCCACCATACACAGAAATAAATCAAAATGAATTGAGGACCTAAATGTGAGACCTAAAACCATAAAAATCCTAGAAGAGAGCACAAGCAGTAATTTCTTTGATATCGGCCATAGCAATGTCTTTCTAGATATGTCTCCTGAAACATGAGAAACAAAAGCAAAAATAAACTATTGGGATTACATCAAAATAAAATGCTTCTGCACAGTGAAGAAAACAATCAACAAAAGTAAAAGGCAAGTTATGGAATGGGAGAAGATCTATGCAAATGATATGTCCAAAAAAGGGTTAATATCCAAAACATATGAACTTATACAACTCATCACCCCCAAATTATTAATCCACTTAAAAAATGGGCAGAAGACATGAACAGATATTTCTCCAAAGATGAAATAAAAACGGCCAACAGACATATGAAAAGATGCTTGCAATCACTTATCATCAGGGAAAGCAAATTGAAACTACAATGAACTATCACTTCACACCTGTCAGAATGGCTAAAATCAACAATACAAGAAACAACGGGTGTTGGCAGGGATGTAGAGAAAACTGGTGCGGCCAATGTAGAAGACAGTATGGATGTTCCTCAAAAAGTTGAAAATGGAATAACTGTATGATCCAGCAAGAGCACTACTGGGTATTTACTCAAAGAATATCAAAACACTAACTCCAAGGGATACATGCATGCCCGTTTATAGCAGTATTATTTACAATAGCCAAGATAAGGAAGTAGCCCAAGTGTCCACTGGTTGATGAATGGAGAAAGAAGATGTGGTAAATAAATATTATTCAGCCATAAAAATGAAATATTGCCATTTGGAACGACATAGATGGAATTAGAGAGTATAATGCTAAGCAAAATAATTCAAAGAAAGACAAATATCATATGATTTCACTCATATGAGCAATTGAAGAGACAGAGAAATAAGCAAAGGGAAAAAAATGAGAGTGAAGCAGAGACAAAGCTAGAAACAGATTCTTAACTATGCAGAATGAACTGAACTGATAGTTACCAGAGAGGAGGAGGGAGGGATGGGTGAAATGGGTGATGGGGATTAAGGTGTACACTTGCTGTGACGAGCACCAGGCGATGCATGGAATGGTTGAATCATTATATTGTACACTTGAAACTAATATAACACTGTATGTTAATTAACTGGATTTAAAATTTTTAAAAAAGTTATCGGTATGGAAATCCTAGCTTAAATTTGGGACTTTGAATCTCTAAAAGCTCCAATTTTGGCTTATTCTCTCCATGAGGGTAGAAACTGCTGAGTGAAGCTCCAAACTGCAGTCATAGTTGTATTGTGAATCTTGGGAGGAATGTGATAGAATAGACGGGTAGTGTGGTCTGTGCCATGTAGGGAAGGAAGTGAAGAGAGAAGGGCACTACCCGAGAGGGCAAAGATCAAAGTCAAGGATGAAGAATCACAGAATGGAGGGGGGGTGGGCAGCAGACTTAAAAACACATAGTGATGTCTGCGGCCTATTCAATTTAATATACAGCCAGGATTGAAAACCACTGAAGCCAGAGAACAAATGTATCATATTGACCAAGGTATGAGTCAGCATGCTGCTTAAATAGTGAGCCTTAAGTTGTTCCACTGGCTTATTTTCCCAAGGGCGACATGCTAAGCTTTAAATCAAAGGAAAAGCTCATGTATGTATAAATGCCTATAGGAGTCTTCAATGTCATATTAAAGCAAACAACCAGGGGCGCCTGGGTGGCTTAGTCGGTTAAGCGTCCGACTTTCGCTCGGGTCATGATCTCGCGGTTCGTGGGTTCGAGCCCCGCGTCGGGCTCTGTGCTGACTGCCAGCTCGGAGCCTGGAGCCTGTTTCAGTCTGTGACTCCCTCTCTCTCTGACCCTCCCCTGCTCACGCTGTCTCTCTCTCTCTCTCCTAGAAATAAATAAAACATTAAAAAAAAAATAAAGCAAACAACCAAACATAATATTGGATCCTGAAATACAAAACGAAGCAAAAGGCTTTCAGTTGAAGTGCTTCCGTTTAAAAGGTTATAGGAAAATTTCTCTTCTCAGTTTTTATACCTTTATTTGTGGATGTCTGAATGCTCACAGTGATGGGCTCCTAGAGACACTTGTTCAGATGCACAGAACATAAGCCCCTTGACTGAGGACAGTCTTAAAAAGTGGGTGAATATAAAAGGTAGGGGTTATTTTTTCCTCCTTTCTTCCATATTCCTTTGAAATCTACACCACACTTGGGTTGAAAGAGATGTTCTATATATTTTTCAGCAAGAGGTAGATCCTGTTTACTGAATAAATGCTAAATCAGCATGTGTCAGCTTAAACTACCTTATGCTGTCCCTTCGATTCAAATTAGGTAATACAGATCTTTAAAAGTATATCTTTTAATGAAGTGTTATCATGCTGCTAAATTTTCTTCTACTGTATAGAAATTAAAAGCAACATTTCTCTGGCCTAGAGCTAACTTTTATGACTCCCTTGGTACTCTTTTTTTATCTTGATTTTTTAAGATGTTCAAATAAGTGAGTTTTCTTTTTACTTGACACATTTTCACATATGTTGCCTTGATCTTTCACATCTTTTACCCATATGGGAGACTGCCTAAGAAATAAAGGATCTGTGTTTAATTATCTCATGGGGACAATTTAAAGGGAAATCCAGTGTCTCCTCTCTAGCTCTGCCTTAAAGAGGAGTAAGAAGCAATGGTGAGTTTATAGCTTTTGGCTGTTGATAGAGATTTCTCTGAGTTCCCTCTGTGATAGTACTGGTCCCACCTGTTCACTTGGGTACATCCCAAACTCATTGATTCAGACCCTAATTTGTGAACATTCAGATAGGGACTGGGCTGAAGGGGATGGCGTGCTTTTCACAAAGGTCACGGAGGTTTTTTTTTTTTTAAGAAAATTCGTAAAATTATAAAGAAGGTAAAAGGTACAGCATTTGAATTGAGACTAAACTAATTTTATGCAACTTTACACATTTAAAAATTATTTAATGTTTATATAACTTATCTTTAAGAATTTTAAAGCTGAGGGGTGCCTGGGTGGCTTAGTCGGTTAAGCGTCCAACTTTCGCTCAGGTCATGATCTCGCGGTTCGTGGGTTCGAGCCCCGCGTCGGGCTCTGTGCTGACTGCCAGCTCAGAGCCTGGAGCCTGTTTCAGAGTCTATGACTCCCTCTCTCTCTGACCCTCCCCTGCTCACGCTGTCTCTCTCTCTCCTAGAAATAAATAAAAAACATTAAAAAAAAAAGAATTTTAAAGCTGATTTTTAAAAATCTAGAATCATACAGTTGACATTTGACAGTTACACCTGGATTGACAGAATACAAGAGAGTCAGCTAAGATCATGTGTCTGGATGGTGGCAATACCAAGGTTAGAAGGCAAGTTTGCAGACTCACAAATACACCACCCTGTCTTCACATTCATTCACAAAAAACAGGTCCTCGGGAAACTCTTCACACTAGTTCCAGCTGTTTTGTTCTTGAACACAGTAACATTTCTCCTAAAATACATTCTGCAATGTAGAACTTTTTCCTAATTTCCCTTCCTGCTGTTCAGTCACATTAATGAGGGTCTACTCTCTTCTGCTGTAGCATCAGACATATAATTGTATGAGGCTCTCCTATCCATGCAGGAAAATGAATCCTGAGAAATGAATAACAAGTTGATGTTCTCAGGAAAAAATTTGCCTTCCATGTATGCATTAGTCAGGCTTTGTCTGCTGTAAGTGACTGAAATTGATGTTTTTGGCTCCCATAACTGGGAAGGATACTGCGGCAGCACCCAGGGTTGAAGGAAAAATTCCAGAAACGGGACAGGAATAGGCACTCATATGTCATTTCTGCTTACCTTTGCTTGGCTTCATTCTGTAGATAGACTCCTACCAGTATCTGGGAAGATGGCCACCAGTGGCTTGAGATTTACACTGAATTAACACCACCACTGTAAACAATAGCTTCCAAATCTATTGCTGAATCTCAAAAAGAGTCTCTGATGAGTTCTTCTTAGGCCTTAAATATCATTGTGTCCAGAGGAAAATGACACCAAAGTTGTCTAGGATATTGCAAGTTGGATCAGGAGTGAATACAAAAGTGAAAGATGGGGCATGGAAAAGCTTCAGAGAAGGACAGTAATAGCAACAACCAAAGTCAACTATATATAGAAGGAGCTATTGATTTGAGGGGATGTAAGAAGGCTCATCTATTCCCCAGTTGTTATTCCACTGACCTACCTCTTTAATGGAGATACATGCAAAAATTCAGACGCTCAGCTCCCATCCCTGAATGACTGAATCAGAATTTTTTAAGATGGAGCCCAAGGGGAGCTTATTATTGAAATAACACTGCAGGGGACTCTGCTATGTCCCTAGTTAAGAACTACTGTTTAAAGTCATTATTATCAGAAGTTTATTGTCTGGGGTGGATAACATAGTAAGCATTCATCAGCCATTAATATCTTATCATGATTAATTCAACAGATTCGCCTAATTCATTTAGCTGGATTTCAAAAGCATGAGATGCAGGATGAATACAATTTGATGAAGAAAAGAGGAATTTGGGCTGGTACTAATGGGGCCTGGTCCCGGGGGGTGTAGAGGGGGGATGTGGCATTACAGGGGGCCCCTATGTAGTTATTAATGATCTTAAGCTCATATTCCATTTTCTGACCATATTCCATTATTCCAACTCTCTCACATCCTCATTCTTTACAATTTCTCTTCAGCCTTAAACTTCCAGTTTATGATTTCTCTCTCTCTCTCTCCCTCTCTCTCTCTCTCCCCTAAATTCATAGTGGCCTCAATCTCTCTCCTACCAGCCTGGAGTAAAGAGATGTTTCACCTACTCTGTAACCTCATCCTTCTAGGGCCCACAGCCCATGAGACCTCAGCCCTAGATTAGTGTCATATTTTGTTCTATTCCCTCCTTTTGCCAGCCATTGCTCCCTGTTGAGGGAACTGTACAATGACACTCTAAAATTTTGATTTATCATGCTACCTCTTTATCCTGTTATCATCAGGGTCGAGGCCATACCTATCCTATCCTCATCCAGCAACCCACTCAGCTCTCAGGTCCCTCCCCACGTCACTGAGAAAATTGGGGTGATCCAGCCCGCTGAATTAAATATCAAATTTCTCTGAATCCAGATGTGGACGTTTACTTATCTCTTTATTCTCAGAGCATGACATATTCCTCTTCTTGTTCACGGTAGCATCTGTACATACTCCTGACCAACAGAACTCTTCCGTGGGCTCTGTTTTCTGTCTCCACATTCCTTCTCTTTCTCTTTGTGGGGTACTTGTTGTCTGCTTACTACTTACACACTGGACTTAGTTAAGAATATATTCATGGTTTACTCATCTCCTCCCTTTACAAAATTGTCTTGGATGATCATACATTCTTATATTTTTAACCCACCAATTTCAGACTGATGATTGCCAAATATTTCCAGCCTTAGCTCCCTTCCAGACAGTCTCTTAGATGTTCCATGGTCATGTGTCTATCTTAACATATCCAGAACTGACTATACTTTTTTTTTTTTTAACCAAAGCTGTATCTCTTTTTATATTCTCAACCCCAGGTAATTATTCCACATCATCTCAGGATTTAAAGTTCAGAAACTTCAAGTTACCCAATGTACCTCTGCTAATCTCAATCACCTCTGCTCACCTCAATCTCTATATCTAATTGGTTATGAAGTGTCACTGATATTACCACTTAAATATATCTCTAACTTCTTTCCTTCTCTCTGGCCAGCTGTTAACCACATTACTGGTTCAGACCTCCATCATCCTTTGCTTGGACAACTGCAGTAATACTACAATTAGTCTCTCTGCTGCTATAAATTCATTCTGTATTCTTTAGCCAGAGTAGTGTATCTAGGAGATGATTCTGCTTTTTTACTCTTTCTGTTTCAAATTTTACATTGGATTGACATCACCTACTGAGTCACCATCTTGTTCCCTATTATGACATAAAAGATCTCCTATGATCTACTAGTCACTAGCCAGACACTGTACCACATGTTATATGTAACTGACATAGAGCTCACAGCAGTTCTCTCTGTACCCTTGGTAGTCTCTGTGCCCTGATCAGGTGATTCTTCCTGGAATTCCTTTCCCCGTATTTGCTGGACCAATTCCTACTCATCCTTTATGACTTAGCAGAAATCATCATTTCCAGGAAAACTTGGTTAGTCCTCCAGGTTAGGAGAAGTGCCCCACTTTTGTAGTGTCTCTCTTGTTAGACTGTAAGCTTATCAGGTCAAGGGTCACTTCCTTGATCTCTGTCTACACTCTTATTCTGTAGCACAGATGTCAAGCTTATAACAAATGTTGGTGATATTGAGCTGAAGATAACTTGGTGAGACAATCCCAATAGGAAGTAGTAAGAAGGCAAAAACTCCCTTTGCTTATTTTGTACTTTTGCTTATAGTAGAGCATATATTTGGTGGGTGGAAGGAAGGATGGATGGGAGAGGGCATTATTATCACTGTAGATGACAGCTGTGGGTAAAGATATAGACTTTAGTAGAAAGCAAAAATCAGAAAAGAAAAATCAGGATCTGGAGAAAGGGATGATAGGGGTAGAAAGAGCTTATATCATACAGTCTTCTTGTTCAAATCCTCTTGACTTTACTGGTTTGCAGGGTCTTTGGCCAATTGTCCCTGTCCAAGAGTTTGTTCATCAAACAAGAGCTCCAACCAACTTTCTGGAGCTTCAACCTGACAGCACTTTGCATCATCATCCTACCACATTACTCTTTATCCTCCCCTTCTCTCTTCCTCCTCCTCCCCTTTCCCCTCCCTTCTTCTCCTCCTCCTTTTTAAAAGTAGGCTTCATGCCCAGCATAGAACCCAACACAAGGCTTGAACTCATGACCCTGAGGTCAAGACCTAAGCTGAGATCAACCAACTGAGCCATCCAGTCATCCCAATATGTATCATATTACTTCTTACCCCTCACCCTCAGACTCTGCTTTTGATGCTGAGGTGTGAGATGCTCCTATGCATCAAGGATTTGTGATTTCCCCATGGGTAAAGGACCCATGCATTTGCAGCAAGATTTTGACCAATTGGTTATGGGAGCTGGAATATAAATTTTTACCCCTACTTTTCACAGACAGATTGTTTAAAAATGAAAGTATTCATATAGCCCTCTCAAGGAACCCCCCAGGAGACTGACTAATCAATCATGCTGAATACCAAGTAGTGGTCTGTGTACTAACACTCTCTGGATAGGATCTTTTTTTCTTTGCCTTTCTCCCCCTTTCCCTCATCTTGTTTCCCTTGCATTGTATTCCTTAATACAGTAACATATAATTTTTTACTTATTTTATTATTGTTCTGCTCTCTGGAGGACCCAGGATAAGCCAGTTGGCACCATGTGTGGCCCTCAAAAATATGCCCTAAGGATAGCATTTTGGAAACTCTTAATTTGGAATCAGCCCTAAGAGATCCAGAGGACATGAGTAAATTACATGAAGAGGTGGCTCAATCTCCCTTGGCATCTACTTCTAAAGTGCTAATACTTGTTCTTCAACTCACATGTATAGCATCACAGTGGTGGTAGTAGGGTTTCTTACAATCAGTTGAATGTGTTGGGGCTGGTTTATAGTTTATTGATAGGTCAGTATGATATATTGATACGAGTATAAATTGGACTAGTGCTTTTTAGACCCATTCAAGCATATTCCCAAAAGACAGTGATGAAGTTAAATATGCTCACTGTGCAAACTTCTAGCAATATATTTAGTTGTTCCCATTGTAATGATAGAGAAGTCGTCTGAGATATGGATATCTATGGATGCTTGGGAAAAGTGGATAAATTGATTGCTTGTTCAGGGACTTAGAAGAAAAAACATTGGACGATTAGGGACAAAGTAGTGTGGGAAAGATATATGTGGGCGGGCATCTGTGAGTTGGTACAAAGCATGCAGGTCTTTGTGTCTCATGGTAATGCTCAAGGGAGAACAGTCACTGAATTAGAGGCTTTTAAAAGCTGGGGGGTAGGGTGACTCATTCTGTGCATGCCACTCAGCCTTCCCATCTGTGGCAGCCCCAGTGTAGGTGTAGTGGGCCCATGAACAGTGTGCCCATAGGGATGCCTGGGTGACTCAGTCAGTTGGGCGTCTGACTTTGGGTCAGGTCATGGTTTTACAGTTTGTGGGTTCAAGCCCCCCACGTTGGGCTCTGTGCTGACATCTCGGAGCCTGGAGCCTGCTTTGGATTTTGTGCCTCCCTCTCTCTCTGACTCTCCCCTGCTCAAGCTGCCTCTCTCTCTCTCAGAAATAAATAAATTAAAAAAAAACATTTAAAAAAACAACAACAGAGTGGCCATAGTGGCAAGGATGGAAGTTAAACATAAGCTCAACAGAACGGTCTCCCTCTCACTTTATTGAGCATAAGGGAAATCTAGAATGGCAGGTGGGGAATGATCAGTCATGGCTTCAAGACCAAGTGCAAGAATGGGGTTGTAGTTCCTTCACCCGCTTTCTAGCTTCTAGTTCTTCTTAGAGACTAGGGCTTGATTCCACCTTGAAGGAGACTCTGACACTGGCTGTATATCCCCTCTTGGGGCATCTTGTTCTCACAGCAATGAAGCCCAAATTATAATAGGGGTGTCAATACAAGGCAAGGGGATGGATGAGTCTGATAGACTCCTCTATCTCTGGGGCCCTAGGCCACTGGCTCTGTCCTGGCCACTGGTGTATAACCAGCCAGATACCTGCTTGGATCCTGATCAGTTTCCTGCAGGCAGCACCCAAGAGCAACTTTCGCCATTAAACCAAGCGTTCCTGCCATCACACCCTGGGCCTTCTATTTTTATAAGAACTGAAGCAAGAGGGGCCTTGAAACTTGCTCACTGCCAAACTCTGCAACTCAGATATATGGGGTAGTTATCCCATGAAGTGAAATTTGACCAGTGAGAGAGAGGAGCTGGCAGATAATATCTTCCTTTCTCCTTACCCAGACACATGGTGTGAAGTTACACGTGTTCACATGGCTCATTGGATGTCAGTCCAGAAGATCAAGCAACCAGTGACACTCAATACCAAAATGGCCAGCTTGGTAATGATAACCTACCCTATACTGGTTCTCACGTCTCCCTCTTATTCCCCTTTTCCCTTAATCCCATTTTCCTGGGATTGTACTCTCTAATAAAACACTACACATAAGCTTTTACCTTGGGCTTTGCTTTCTGGGAAGCCTACCCAAGGCTGAACTGAAATACAAATGCAGAGATTTGAGGTAGAGTGAGTTTGTACAAAGGATCTAGAAGCAGATGCATGGCAGGGCAGCGGGGGAGGGGGACATGCACCTGGAAAGTGGGAGAGGGGTCTTTCCTCTTTTTGACTGTTTTCCAATTCAAGACATTTTGAAATATTGGCATGAGGATTTATAACATTATTAAAAAGACATTAGTGAGAGTGGAAATTAAGATTATAAGACATGTAAAGAAGGGGACCATTTCATTTGTGCTTTTTTTTCTGACATTAACACCTGGCCTGGTGCCTATCCTTCCAGAGACACTCATCTCCAGGCTTGCTCCTCTTCTTGGAAAACTTGGCCTTGACTGTTCTCAGAAGACACTGTGCAGTACACTGGAGTGCCCCTCTGCTGTTTGATTAGGTTTTAATGAGCCTCAAAATATCTTGCCATAAGCCTATTTGTTCATCCTTGTTATGTATATGGAAGCCCAGGATAGGTGGGCGGAAATGGCTAAGTATCGGATGGTACGAGATCTGTGCCAATTTGCCAAATGGAATTTTTTGGGGAAGTATGCCTTTTAAAAACTCCTGTTTGAAAGCAGGTTTGATTTGTCATTTCTAAAGGATACATGATTTCCCTTTCAAATATGAACTATTGGGGTTTTATTGTCAATGTACACAATAAAGCGTATCATAAACAGCCTCACCACAAAACATGTTAATCTTCCCGAAGTGTCCCACTGACATCTACTTTCCTTTTCTTTCCCTTTTGAATTTTTACATGACCCCAGAGTGGCTCTGTTACTAATAGGAACAAATGGCTGAATGCACACTAAAAGCGTGGGGCGCTGCCAGGCTGGGGGTTACCATTTAACACTCTTTCAGATAGTAGCACAGTGTGAAATACTAATTCATTACATCTACAATACCATATCCATTAGTGCTTTCTCATTCTGAAATTTAAATCGTCCAAAGCTCAGAGAGTCACTAAAGAGAGTAATTAATACAACAGCACAATTCTTCATGGTTCAGGTGATATGATGGACTGACTTACCTGTCACAAATAAATATTATAGGAGACAGTCTCCTTCCGTGTTACATTTTTAATAGTCCTCCGCCTTCTCCATGTTCTACCATTCTTTTTCCTGCTGGATTTTGTATTTTTGCCTGGTGAAGATACACTGACCCTCTGTTCCCATGCTCATGCCTCATTCTTTTTAAAATAGCTCCACTGTTTGAAGAGCTGCACCATTGCAATAACTATGTATAAAAGGGACATGGTTTATATGCTTCGGTTTCACCTGCCAGTTATCTACCTTTCTGCCTCCTCTCTCTTGAAGGGTAGCAGAACTGGTCACACCAAAATATGCCTCTTTGGCATAAGGATTATTTGGGGTTGATGATTTTTAAGAAAGCAGACACCAGGAAAGCTCTAAAAACCAAGTATACGTTACAGTAACCAAATATATGACCTGTGGTAAGAGCATTTAGATTTACAAGGGAAATCTCCATTTGTAAGGCTGTCTCCCTGTGTGTACTAAGGATGACTAAGTTTCTAGAAACTTCTCAATTGATAAGGCAATAATTTAGATCTCTAAATTAGTCTTGTTACTAGTTACTTCCTGGCAACCTCCTGGTAACAGGCCTGGCCCACTGGTAGCAGCTGTCTTTTGTTTCTAGCTGAAGATGGAGTTTAAGGTGATGGCTTGGACCATTTGAGGGAGTTCCTCAGTTTTCCTGTGTCTCTCCCATGTATACAGGAGGTATGCACGTTATTAAATCTCTGTTTGTTTTTCTCCCATTCATCTGTCTTTTTTATTACAGAGGAGTCTCAGCCAAGGCCCTGGAAGAGTAGAGGGAAAATTATTTTTCCTCCCTTACGATCCTCTTCATCTTCTTTCATATTCAGTGTACGGATTCCTTATAAAACAGCTATTTGGTTCTAAGACCCGTCGGAGATAGTTTTCTTGACCATGGAAGTCTGCCAGTTTGTGTGAGTTGCAGAGCCTCCTTCTCATAATCACAAACTCAGACTCTTTGAAATCTAATGTCTACGTCTACGTCCATTACCAAATACATTTCATAAACAACTTCACAAGACTCACTACAAGGGATATGGTTGCTTTTGTACAAAGTAAGTGGGGGGTTAAAAAGCTTTTGCAAATGGTTGGAACTGCTCAAATGACTTATTTGCATAGGAGAGAAGCAGGTGCCCCATAAATATGTTTGGCCAGCATTTTAAACTTACCAGCACACCATTATCTCATTAGATCCCACAGCGACTCTCTGAGTTCAACAGGGTGAGTGTCATCAGGTATATTTTTTTTAAAAAGTGAAGCTCAGAGATATCAAGAAGAAATTGCATATACAAATCTTGGATTGAATCTAGGACTTCTAACATGACATTCTAATTTGTAATCTGAAGTTCTATTATTAACTAGAAACGACAGCTCTAAAAACATGGCTGTTTTTCAAATCTTTCTTTGCTTTATAAAGTTCTGGAATTGTTTGTATGAGAGGATAAGTGCTTGTACTCATGTAAAAGCCCACTGGAATAGGGGTGTGTATCTTATATAGGCTGTAAATCTTTATTAGATATCCCCCCCCAGAAGCTAGAATTTAGGTTTTCCCAGAACATTCCAGAATGTTGTCTCAGCTCCTCTGCACTTGTTTGAACACTACTGACTAGCTTGGGTGACTCTTCTTCCAGGACTCCGAGGGTCTCTGTAGCTACAATCTGTTCTCTCTTTTTTCTCTTACACCAATTCTCAATGAATTTTCTACTCAGTATCTTTATCTCCTCACTTCTAAGTCATGTTTCGTATTACTTCCGTGTGACTTCTGCCAGCACGATTCATAATTAGACACCATTATAAGCATGGACTTTTGTCTTGCTCAACTTAACAAACACTGCCCAGTCCTTAACTCCTTAAATGCACAAGAGGGTACAGCCATTTGCCTCTCGTTGAAGCATCTCCTTCTACTTCCATGATGCCTCAATCCCTCACTTTGCCTCCTACTTCCCTGGTCATTCCTTCTCGGTCTCTTGTTGGATCGTCCTTCTCTATCCAACCTCTAATGTTGAAATCCCTCAAGGCTCAGTTTTAGAATCTCTCCCTTCTTCCCAATTTCAAGCTGTCTCATCAGTTCCAGTGGCTCCATTTATCATCTATAGGCTCAGAATTTTAAATTTATATCACCACTCAGATACCTTTTGTATTAGAATTCTTAAGAGGCACAGAACCGGAAGGATATATATGTACACTCACACACTCACACTCACACACACACACACATGAAGAAATTTATTATAGGTAATTGGCTTATGTGATTATGGAGGCTGAGAAGGCCACATCTGCCATTGGGAAGCTGGGACCCCAAGAGAAGCAATGTTCAAATGTTCTAGTTCGAGTGTGAAGGTCTGCAAACCAGAAGAATCAATGGTGTACATTCTAGTCTGAGAGCCAACAGGCTCCAGAGTCAAGAAGATCTGATGTTTTGTTTCTAAAGTCCAAAGTCAGGAAAAAGACAGAGATCCAGTTCAAACCATCAGGCAGGAGGAGACTCTCTTCCTAATGGGAGGGTCAGCCTGTTTGTTCTAATCAGACCCTCCACAGACTAGATGAGGCCTGTTCACATTTCGGAAGGCAAACTGCTTGACTCAATTTACTGATTCACATGTTAATCTCAAGAAGACAAGAAGACATCCCTACTGACACACTCAGAATAATGTTTCAGCAAATATCTGGGTGATCCAAAGCCCAGTCAGACTTGAACCACCACGACTTTTCAGAAATTTATACCTCTGGCTACCTAATTACCAGGTCTACTTTGATTTCACATAGATACCTAAAATTTAACCTCTCAAAAAATTTAACATATAGGCTTTTCCTTCAAATTTATTCCCCTTCAAATACTCCTAAACCCTGTAAAGTGACACCATCACCCATTCAACCACTTATGTCAAAATCCAGGAGCTGCGTTCCATACCCTTTTCCCCACATTTCCCCAGAGCATCAGTTTCATTTTTTAGATATTTGCTGCAGTTTTCTACTGTTTTTCCATTTCTATTGTTACTTAATTTGGGTATCTTAATACGTTGTAAGAATTACTGACCAAAATGATGATGATCAGCATGCTTCTAAACTCCCGCCACCCAAATCCATACTCCATAAAGCACCCAGTGATCATTTAAAATGCTCATTAAATCATGTTACTACCCAGGTTAAAATTCTTCTTTGGCTTCCCAGTGCTTGTATGATAAATCCAAACTCCTTAACAAGCCCTACAAAGCCTTGCATGATGTGACCTTTGCCAACATCATTAGCCTTATCTTGTCGATCTTTTTCATTCACTGTGCCCTGCTGAGAGGTTTCTTTTTTTTCCTTTCCGTGCCTCCCACACAGAGCGTTCTTTTCCTCCTCAACAATATTACAGATATTGTTCTTTCTGCCAGAAACACTCTTGGCCTTTTCCTGCCTTTGCCTGGACAAGTTCTGTACAGCCTTTAGCACTCAGCTTGTGTGTCACTTCCCTGGGAAATCTTCCTGAGTCCCCTGATTAGGTGTACGTGTGCTTAAAGCACCTTGTGCTTCTCCTCTACAGCTCTAGTCAGAGGTACCCTTGATTCACTGCTTTGTAATTATCTTCAATGCCCATCTCCAATACCAGACTGTAAGTTTTCTCCATCTGAATTATTTGCATCTTGTGAGTTATGCAAGGTTCATACAAGGTATGAGTCATTTAATGAATAAATGAATAATGATTTTGTGAGTAAATGAATGGATGGACCAATGAGATGATGGGCTCTCCTAACACAATCAGATACCAAACCAAGTAACAGTAGCAGAATCTCTTCCCCACTCAAGTGTCAGTCTGGATCATGTGGAGAATTCAAAGGGCAAAAGCAGATATCTCCTAGCATCCCCCATTCTCAGATATAAAGAAGAGGATTGTGGGGGCATCTTGGTGGCTCGGATGGTTAAGTGTCTGACTTTGGCTCAGGTCATGATCTCACGGTTCACGAGTTCTAGCCCCGTGTTGGGCTCTGTGCTGACAGCTCAGAGCCTAAGGCCTGCCTTGGATTCTGTGTGTCCCTCTCTCTGCCTCTCCCCTGCTTGTGCTCTCTCTCTCTCTCTCCATCTTTCAATGATAAATACACTTAACAAAATTAAAAATAAAAAAAAGAAGAAGAGGACTGTGGGAGGAGGTAAAGAAGAGGTCTGGATGGACCAGGGCAGAAAGAGTAAGAGCCAGAACAGTAATAAGGAATGACAAAAACCTGGCTATTTCAGTTACTACTTCTAGTAGGATTAGCACTCTCTTTTCAATACTATAATTGACCTTCTCTGTGGTTTTGCAAAGGCATACACAGCCAGGAAAACCCTGGCATCTGATACTGATACACATATTTTGGTGAGAAGGGGACGATAAGCATTCAGATTTATAAAACCACTGGAGGGACCTTCTGTGACAAGGGTGATTCTCTGTGCTAGGGCCACATGGCTCACCTTAGGGGCAAGGCCCTGTGCGAGCCGTGGTTGCTGTGGAGTGAGATCACGGAGTCCGGCTAATATTCACCTGCTTTATGGAGTGTGGGTGTGTTAGGCTTGGCTTCTCCATCTGGGTGTTCCTCTTTTATCTTGACCTCATGCGGTATTATGCTTTGACATTCAGCCTCCATGATGACATCTGTACGTTGTGCTCGGGCTCAGAGATGGCTGGCAAGAACAGTGTTATGAAGCAGGCAAGGATTAAATATCTCATATCACTATGAAGCAAGGATCCACATCAACTAAGGAGAACCCCAGCTTCTGACAAGGTCAAAAACCTTCAGAGGACTGTGTGACAGTTAGGAGATAGAAAAACTATCCGAGGAACTTTGCTCAACAAAGGCAGTTTTAATCAAAAGACGAATGAATTTACAGGACACATGGCATTGATCTTAGGGACACTGAGTGACGCCTATGTTGAGGGAATAAGAAATGCATAAAATAAAGGGAAACAAAGGGAAAAAAAAGAGAGGTACTCATTTTGGACAGGGTGGTTCCTTTCCTTCAGCATTACTAAAACACCCTCAAGTCTGTTGATTATGCAATGGATGCTTGCATTATAATTTTTTGTTTACCACCAGGCAACATCTGAACTATCTTTTCCCATGAAGGCGCCAAGGTCAATGATACAGATAATTAACCAACTGATTTAGGGCATTAATTTTCCTTGAAGTTCTAGCAAGAGTCACTATCCAGCCTTGAGCCTCCTCTTCCTCCACATAGACACAGGGACAAGGGCTGGCTCCAGATGGACACTGAGGAAATCCACGGTCGACGTGCTGTCCGGCAGCATCGTCTGTCTACTTAAACGATGATGAATGCTATCTTTGTTCCAGGCAGGAAGATGTCATTACGCCAGCTCATACTGTTGACCTCCCAGGGCTTCCCGCTAAGTTTTGCCAAAGGGTTGTGGTGCTGATAATTCCTTACAGCGCTCCGAAGAGAATAAAGCAGAGAGGTAAACCTGATGAAAATTGGATAAAGAACCTAAGGTGAATTGAAGCTTAATATACCAAACAGCAGAGAGCGTGGCTGGTTTCTTTCCCTACCTCTTGTTTTCCCTTTCACGATCGTAGGCAGTGCTCCAGCTGCGATTTCTGCCCTCTTAAAACATTCTTCAGTCACTCATATCCAGTCCTGCACTTCACCTATCAATAAAAGGAACTTGAAATCTTTCAACACAGAGATATTATTTCTGCTTCAACTGATTTCAGGATGCCATAGTTCACAATGAAAATCTGCAGATTGTTGATAGCTCTGTCAATATCATTCAGCGGCTAACAACACTTTATTTGTGGTACCTGTAGATAGAGTGCAGGCATCTGAACCCATCAATAAACGGAAAGAAAGTCCTGGGGCTCAGAACAGTTTGGTTTTACAAGGGGCCTAGTTTACAAACTTCACTTCTTCATTACTGAAGAATTCCTTACAAGTTTTAAAGGACAGGAAATGTAAGCATCTTTTAACAACCTCGGTGGTAGGATAATAAGGGTGACAACTCTACCTTCTAGTTCTTGCTCCACTCCTTTCACTCGATGCTAACAGAGAGGAGTGTTTGCTACAACATATGATGGCTCTGTATCATAGATGTATATTCAATCCCTTCAAAGTATGTATTTAACAACAAGCTTTTTCTTATGTTTTTAGAAAATCGTTCATCGTCAGTTTCATTGGTATTTTTATTATTTGGCTATTGGACGTCTTTTCATGCTTTTTATTCATTTCTTTTCATTGTCAGCCATTTGCCTATTTGGTATTATGGCCTTCATAGACATAGATACATGGATACATATCTGTGTACATATTTGTTGTCATTGTTGAATTTGGTGAATCCATGGTTGTTGTTTTTTATTACAGATACTGAACTTTTGTTTAGTGATTAGCAAAACGATGGATCTTTTAAAAATGGTTTCACTGGGGCACCTGGGTGGCTCAGTCGGTTAAGCATCTGACTTTGGCTCAGGTCATGATCTCACAGTTTGTGGATTCAGGCCCCACATAAGGCTCTGTGCTGACAGACAGCTCAGAGCCTGGAGCCTGTTTCAGATTCTGTATCTCCCTCTCTCTCTGACACTCCCCTGCTCACTCTGTGTCTGCCTCTGCCTTTGTCTCTCTCTCTCTCTCAGAAATAAATAAAACATTAAAAAAATTAAAAATGTTTTCATTTATCTTTGAAAGAAGAGAGAGCATGCGCACAAGTGGGGGAGGGACAGAGAGACGGGGGCTGAGAGAAGATCCAAAGCAGGCTGTGTGCTGACAGCAGAGAGCTCAGTGTAGGGCTCGAACCCATGAACCACAAGATCATGACCTGAGCTAAAGTCTGACACTTAACCTACTGAACAACCCAGGCACTCCACCAAAACTATCGATTCTTTAAGTCAATCTGATTTATAGGGTCTTTATATTCACACTATTTAGGATGATGATTCTTAGAAAATTACCAATCATGAATGAATCTTAGGAAAGTTGTAGTTTAAGAAAAGAAAAAAAAAAATGGAAGAATCAATAAGGTATCATTATTACCACCGCTTAATGTAATTGAATCAATATCACTGAGCCATTGAAAGTCAACATATGAGAGAGAGATATTCAATAGAAATCTACTCCCTTTGAGGTGCCTCTGATGTTCAGTGAAAAATGACTAAACAATTATAAAACAAACCTATTTGATGTAGTATGGATTTTATAAATAAAGATTTAATATAATATTACTTTAAGAGAAGTCAAAATAAATTTTCTAGCTGAAAACTATGAGGGCACTATTATTTTCAGGAGGAGGAGAAAAAAAAACACTCTACCCCAAATACAATGACTCCATCCCAAATATCTCTTAATGGGTCTATTAGATATTAGCTTATAAGCAGAGGTATTTTCTCACTGTATTCCTTATGGATGAAGTGATGAAGATAAAATTTCCTTACTACCAAAGTCTATCATGGCAATAGGGAGATAACTACCATCATTTGTAATCAGTGAGCTAAATTTTCTTAAATACTTTAAAATATAGACTGCACACCTTTGAAAGATCTTATGCATCAGAATATTAAATGCCCTGGAAAGTATAGCTTTCTTTTCCAAATTAAACTACATAGAAGTAGAAAGAAAGAGCATCAGGCTTTCTGGTGAATCACCATGTTCCTGGCACTATTTTAGGTATGCAGGATACAGAGAATAAACATTATTCTTGATGTTATATGAAATGGACTCTTCCTAAATAAATATTTACTAGTTTTCCCCAATAATATATCTGTAAAATTATTGTGGGAAATAGACTCTTTGCCCAGGGAGCATTTTTTTTTTTAATATTTTTTTATTTATTTCTAGGAGAGAGAGACAGCGTGAACAGGGGAGGGTCAGAGAGAAAGAGAGAGACACAGACTGTGAAACAGGCTCCAGGCTCTGAGCTGGCAGTCAGCACAGAGCCCGACACGGGGCTCGAACCCACACACCGCGAGATCATGACCCAAGCGAAAGTCGGACGCTCAACCGACTAAGCCACCCAGGCGCCCCATCCCAGGGAGCATTTTATAGTTAGCTGAGCCAGCGCCCGTTAATGCTGAACAACAGCAAGAGGAGCATTAGAATGGTAGCCTTCGTTTCTACTGGGGAAGAAGTTTCTTTGAAAAGCTCACGTAGTGGTTGTTGTTGATTGCGTACCTAGCATCATTTCTCTCATTTCTTTTTCCCAAAAGATCCCCAGTTTTGTTAGAGTACTTTCTTCCTTTCCAGTCAACTCAGGTGTCTCAGGTGAGTATAGACCCACCCACAGCTCCAAGCTTATGAGCAGTCTTCTTAAGTTTGCAGGAGGGGCCACATGATGGAATTTGGCACAATGGCTCATGGTCATCACATGCTCACGACCGTCTTAGGAAAGCTCTTCCCTGCTGTCCCGGGAAAGGTTACAAAGACGTCTCTTTGTCTTTTCCCTTTAGCCACTTTGTCCTGTGCATTGGATGCAGAACTATTGCTCTATCTCAAGATCAGTCAGAGGAGAAAGCTCGCAGGCACAAGAAAGTAGAACTGAATGAATCACAGGAAAATGAAGCAGCACCAGGAGATTAAGGAAAATCTTGAATCCTCTCCTACCCCTGGATTTCCAACAATTTAAGCCAATAAACTCCCTTACTGTCGAAGCCAATTTGCATTGTGTTTTGTTACCTTCACTCAGAGCTATCTTAAATAATACCTAATATTACCTAAATCAGTGGAAAATTAGTAACTACAAAGAAGTAGCAATGGAAGATGAACTGAGTATGGAAGAAATCCATGCTCCAAGTCCACGTATCTGCTGCAAATGATCAGCAGTTGTATTAATTATCTGTTAATTACTTACTAATTCTTCATATGTCCTGATATGAAGATTTTTATGGCATTTTGTGATTTTATACCTCTATTTTATCACTCTTTCTTTTTTCTTCATTTCTCTTTTAAGTTTTCATCCTAGTATTGGTCTCTTGTATGCATGACTTTGAAATACATTTAAAGTGACTGATTAATGTCATTTCTGAACCCTGAGAAGATGGTCTCTGTTCACAGGAAGCAAATAATCTATTTAGGGAAAGGAATCATCTAAGTTTTAAAACACAGTAATAACTAATGCAACACATGAAGTTAATTCTTATTGGGAACTGACTGGAGCAGATAGTTTGTGGTTCAGAAACTCAGGATGGTTTTAGGAATGAGTAGAGTCTTGGGAACGGCACAGAGACTTGTTTGAGGCCTCAAAGAAGAAGTGGAATTCAAACCTGCAAACAGGGCTTGTGCTGGAACATAGCAGGAGACTACACTTGGCAAGATGGCTGAAGGGTAAGCAAAGAAGGTAATGAATCTGGACTTAAACCCATGAGCCACAAAAATAGACCTGAAACAGAAGCTCTTATATCATCAAATTCTGAGAGAGTAGAGTTTACTGTGGAGCCATTGCTTTCTGATTCTGCACACTCATGTGTTTCACTGGAAGCTGGTCTGGTGTCTTTATTTTTCCTCTAGGATCTTAAAGAAACACGACTAAGAGTACTTCTGCCTCATCACTGAAATGGTTAATTTAAAATGGTGCTCAAGTTTAATGTTAAAAAAAAGCATAAATCTCCAAACAATCTGTATTTATATTTGCTTCTAATAAGAGCTATAAAACATGTCTCAACAGGCAGCAATTTAATTATATCCATGCATTTGATCTGAAGAACATCCTGTTTATAATAAACTCTTACCTATAAATATACATTGAAAACACAAATTAAGCATTCATGTTAAGCAATGTGGTTTGTTTTCTAGATGCCCTAAGTTTTGCTCTGGAATTGTTTATAGAACCTCAGGGGGGCTCTGTGTTCTCTGTACAGTCCATTGCATTAACTTTAGTTTTACTCTGGGAAGTCAGAGGCGTGGGACGATGTCCCCAAGGTAGGAATATCACAAAGAATTTTGTAATTTCAAAGTCAACTGCTCATCCTAGGAGTTTTTCCAAAAGACTTGTGAATTTCCTTATATAAGAAAGAAAAATGCTATTCTGTTTAGTAGCCCAGGAATAAAAGCTATAATCAGTCACATGGTGTGCTTTCCAATTGTTGACCACATTTTGCTTTGGGGAGTGGGTTCACTTTCATAGGGTGCAGTTTGTTAGCAAATCCCATAGCCTTACCAGGATATTCTACTACCTCTAAGTGGACAGGATTGGAAGAAATGGTGGAGACATGTGGAACTCGGCGGTAAAATGTTTATTTTTGTGTGAATTACTCTTTCTGTAGTAGAATCACATATGCATCCCCCACCCCCACCCCCACCCCACACGGATAGGTAAAAACCCACACACTCTATTGACCTTTGCTTATGTGTGCAAACGTATACACAGAGAGCTTTGGAAATTAGAATTCCTTTTAGTAAAGAATTTTAAAAAGTGACCCTTTATTACTAAAGGAACATAAACTTCCTATGATACTGGCTTTACATCGTATTCCACATTGTGACATAACACACAAACCCAATAAATACTAACTGAAACAAACATTTCACTAAACCAAACTTGCCTTTTTAATATGAATTGTTTATCATATACTATCTTTCACTGAAAAATAAACAAGGGAAGGTTACAACCCATAACACTGATTTCATGTCACTCACTAATGGGTCACATCAGTTGAAAATCAGTAGCTTTAAGTATCTACTGTAATGTTTGTGGACAATTCTAACACATGTAAACATATTAACATATTGGTTTGTGAATATGTGAACTAGGATTCTCCTGAGTCAGGGATTACCACTAGAATAATGAAATACTGAAACTCAGTATTTCATTTTTTTCCATTTTTTAAAGTTTATTTATTTACTTATTTTGAGAGAGAGAGAGAGAGAGAGAGAGATAGCACATGAGCAGGGTAGGGGCAGAGAGAGAGGGAAAGAGAGAATTCTCAAGCAGGCTCCATGTTGTCAGCATAGAGCCCAATGTGGGGCTCGAACCCATGAACCGTGAGATCGTGACTTGAGCCAAAGTCAAGAGCCAGATACCTAACTGACTGAGCCACTAGGCGCCTCTCAGTATTTCATTTTTAATTCCATTATGATAGAAATATTTTTTGCTGCCAGCACTTTTTCCCCTTGGGTAATATCAGTACATTATATAGCCTAATCTCCAGAAACCTCTTGAAACTTAAAGAAATACTAAAGCAGCTAACTCTTGCCATGTCATATTTCTAGTACCAACTTTATTTAAGAGTTCTGGCTGTTCACATATTCTTAGTGGCATTTTCGAGAGCAAAGAATATTCCACAATGTGACGAGTAGATTAGCAATTGTTGATAGTTCCAGGAAACCTTCGGAGAGGGCTGGATTACAGAACAGACTCTCTCCCATGAGAAGTACGAGTCAAATAGGACCAGGATTTGGACTTGGTGCATACCCTGTTGTAAATGCTGAAAAACACTTCTCTGTATCCACTTGTGTGTTTTCAGGCAGCATATCAGTAGGGTAGGTAAAACTTCACCTTCATCCATTCAGTGACCTAAGCAGGTCATAATTTGTCATTACAGGCCCATCTTTTTGCAGAAAGGTTCTTGGTTATTTGGCTTGGGAATGTATTTTAAACTTTAATCACACAAGAGGAGGTCAGGCGTGTTTGGCAACACATGAATATATTAGTGTTGGAAACCACAGCAGAGTATTTAACTTCTCACTCGATATTTTTTAAAATTTCCACTCACAAAGTTGAAATATGATATATTTCACAAATACACTTAAGTCAAACTCATTAAAGCAGAATAGTAAGCTTATTGTTTCCAAAACCAGTACAAGATTTTTGCTAATTCATCTCTGTTTTCACTTTACTCCTCCTTGAACAGGGGGTAACAACTAATAAAGCTTAGTCATGAAATCTACAGCCCCAAGACGAGGTAATTTGACTGATCAATATTAAGAGGGAGTACAATGCTTTGCCTCATCAGCATGAAGCTCTATTCAAAGGAACCTTGGAAGAAAAAGGCAAAAGGCACCATCTGGATGGAATTACAAAGTGGCTGATACATACAATGGCTTTGCTGCTGGTGGTCTATTTTGCCCTGAAGGAGTTACATTATAATTCTGTTCCTCTCAGAGGCAAACTTGATTCTGCTCAGACTTAGATCTATATCTGAATTGGGATTTTGTTCTTTTACTTTTAAGAATGTTCACTCCTCTACCTCCAGACTAGAATGCGCTAAACTTGCTTTTTAAAGCAAACATCCTCATGAACACAGCAGTCAGTCCCTTCATTTGATGCAACTGTTTGTAAGGCAGTGGTGATACTTAGTTTTAAACAAAAGGATGGGTGGAGGGGCTACCTGCATTTCTGATTTATAAAGAGACCCCCAAACCAAGATTGTGGAAAGATTTACCACAAGCCTGACCCTCCAGTATTTCTCAGAGAAGGAGATAATTGTGAGCACAATGGGATCTTAAGCCTGCTGGGTTCTATTACAAGCATCAGGAATATTCAGAGATTTCTAGACATCCCTGAAACCTTTTGAAATCCTGCAACAATTATTTTGAGAAGAGACATTTGTTATTTTTGTAGGTCTTTATATCTGCTTTAACAAAGGGATTTGGATTTTACAGATGCTACTGTCTAAATTGGAATAAGAATGGAACAGATTTGGTGACTCTGGGGACCTCACTATCCGCACCCACTGCGACTACTTTGGAACGATGTCTCCCACTTCAGTTCAAGGACGCCTTTACCAGCTGAGCTTTAATTAATGATAAATCAACAGACAGACAGGTGACAACCATTATATTCTTCCACCTTATCACTGGGGCTAGAGTTAGTGACAAAGTTTTAATTAAATTTTAACTTTATCTTACTTAATTAACATTGTACAAAGATGGAACACACATACATGTGCACATATACATTTGCATGTATGTATTTGCTTGTTTAGTAACTAAAGTTTTCCAATTTCTGATCTTATGCCAGAGTGTTGAAAGGGAAAGGGGTAGTGTTTAACCCAAATTAATCCAGTATAAATTTAACATTCTGCAATTGTCATTCTCAAATGTAAAATACTTGAGTGTCTGACACATGGTAAGTGTGCAGTAAATGTTAGTTAACAGTAACAATTTTACTTGTCATGTTTGACTGCCTTTGTTCAGAGTATCTCTCCAGTCTCCTGCACATTTCCCCCATAAGCCTGTTCATGTGACACACTGGCCATAAATAATAAATGTACTGATCTTTTCAGTGACTTAAGAGAAAGTGATGGCTCTGGTTTTCATAGATCCATTTTATACATTTAACCTAGGGGTAGCGGTCATCTCTACATGTTCTTTCTAATTCCCCAACACTCCTATTAGGTCGCCTTTTCTTGTAGGGAATTACCTCCATCTTTAATTTAGAGCTGTAGGGGAAGTTCATTATAGAACACTTAAAAATACTTAAAACCAGAGAGGAAAATATGAAAGTCACTTTAAATCATATCACCTCTTGATACCCATAATTGAGATCATTTGCTAATTTCCTTTGTCTTTTTTTTAATGCATGTATTACTTTCAGTCTTTAAAGGAAACTACGATCATCCTATCAATATGCCCTAGTGGCCTACTTTTCACTTAGATATCTTAAATATTAAATGTCATTAAATATTTCTCAAAACTATTATTTGCAATGACCGGTTAACATTCCTTTAAGTGAATATGTCCTATTTAACCTTTTCTTCTGTGTTAGACATGTAGATCATCTCAGTATCTTGGTATTATAAATAAATGGTAATAATCTTCACACATAATTAAAAAAATAAGGTTTATTTTGGGGGGGGTATGAGTGGGAGAGGGGCAAAGAGAATTAGGCTCCAAGCTCCGAGCTGTTAGCACCGAGCCCGTTGTGGGGCTCAAGCTCACAAACCCCATATCATGATCTAAGCCAAAGTCAGATGTCTAACCAAGTGAGCCACCCGGGCACCCCTGCACACTGATTATCCGTAAACACTGTTGACTGATTTCTGTCCCTCAGGGGCCATCTAATCCACAGTTTGATGGATCATATGCAGGGCCATAATTCACTTCCTTCTTTGGGGGCACTGAGTAACTGTCAACTTGTCATGATGTGTCTCATGTCTCACGGCAGCGGAAGGCAACATTCCCTCTGTAAGGTAGCCAGCCCTCAGAGCAGCTGCACACTGATTTTATATCCAGCACAAACGTCCCCAAGACCCAGAATCACTCCTTTCTTCATAATAGAACAGCACATGGCCCAGAATAGGCTGTCGCTAAATCCTCGTAAACAGAACATGCAAGTATCTGTCAAACACTTCACTTGCTTATCTTTTAGGTGTTTCAAACTTAATGTGCCCGTATGCTGAACTCCTAATAACTGCCATGAATCTCCCATAAAACAAACAAAACACCCCTCATCTCTCTCTCTCTCCCTCCTTCCTATCTCTGCAAAGTGGGCCACAATTCACACATTTTGTCAAGCTAGAAAGCTGGGAATCATCCTCGACATGCCCATCTCCCTGACCCGACACAGCAGGCTCTGTTGTTTCCTCTACAGAATCGTAACTTCCAACCCACCTTCTCTCCATCGCCATAGCCACTAAGTACCCTGGTCCAAGCTACCACCATCTAACGGTGAGCTTTTTGCTCTGCTCTCCCCATCTCCATCATTGACTTCTTTCATACTGACATTAAAAAAAAAATACATTTGCGGCCCTTTGCATTGAACATTTTCTTTTTATATCTTTAAAATAAGTATTTATTCATTTTTGAGAGAGAGGGCATAAGCAGGTGAGGGGCAGAGAGACAGAGGGACAGAGGATCTGAAGCAGGCTCTGCACTGACTTCATAGAGCCCAATGTGGGGCTTGAACTTAGGAACCATGAGATCATGACCTGAGCTGAGGTTGGACGCTCAACTGACTGAGCCATGGAGGCTCCCCTGCACTGAGCGTTTTAATCAAATACAAACTCAGCCTCCTTACAGGGCTGACAAGTCCCTGCCTGCTTTGTCCCCTGCCACAGGACTCTTGCAGGCTGGGTGGCGATTCCGATGCTTGTCATCCTCAGGGAATCCATGTACACTGTCCCTTTTTGTTCTGGATCTGTCTCCCCCTTCCCTGGGGCCCATCACAAAGCTGGATTCTTCTTACAGTTCAGGTCTGAGCATACCCCACCTTCCACAACACCCATCACTCTCTATCAATGTGCCTTTCTTATCGTCTTCACTGCATTGCCTGTGATTTATAAATACACTTACTCCTGGTTTTCCTTTGTCTCTCTCACTAGATGAAAACTACAGGAAAGCAACGGCCACACCCTCTATTTTATTTATAGGGTTGGATTCAACGCCTAGCGCAGTATGTCGCATATAGTGGACCCTTCAGGGATAGTTGTAGGGACAGACTTGATCGTAGGATCCATCACTCCAGGTGGTTTGGGGATAACTTAGAACAGTCTGCATCTATAGGTCCCCCAGGCTCCCAAAGGACGGGTGTTCTCCTAGCTGTTACCAGCAATTACTTTACCTTTTGTTTCAAAGCTCCATGAAAGAATTCTATCCTTGAAAAAAAAAAAAATCTTCATTCGTGTTTTGTAAGTTCACCAAATGGTTTCTAAGCCCTTTCTGCAGGTGCTTCATATTCTCCAGTGGTGCCACACTCTGATGCCACCAGCTGTCGCTTAGACGGAACGTAACTTGTCTCCTACTTCTTGTCTCCTACTTGTCTTTTATTTCTCATTGTGCAGCTGGCCCTACCTTGAAGCCAAGGCTATACTCACAGCCCTACTAAGGAACGTGGCTCAGTTATCTACTTTGCTGCACTTGAGATATTGAAATTATTATTGTAATCATTTAATAATATAATTATTTTATTAATGTTTATTAAGAACAGCAATTCTAAAACCAATATCGTATGATCCAAATCTCCAGTTTTGAGACCTAAGAGATTTAGTAACAGGTTTAAGAAAATCAAGGAACCACCTCACAGAAATGGCTGGTTTCTGTTCATTGTTCAGCACAGAGAGTGAGGATCCTCTCTTACAACACGCACTAGAGGGGCTCCCAGGTGGCTCAGCCAGTTAAGAGTCCTACTTTGCCTCAGGTCATGATCTCACAGTTCATGGGTTCAAGCCTCTCATTAGGCTCTGTGTCTCCCTCTTTCTCTGCCCCTCCTGGTTCATGCTCTGTCTCTCCCTGTGTCTCAAAAATAAACATTGAAAAACAAAAACAAAAAACAACATGCACTGGAACCTATTTATCAGGTTTAGCATCATTCAGAAGCTAAAGTTAAAATAATTCTCTTCAAAAATTTTTGATTTAGAATTCTATCAGATGGCTAATCCATCCCAAATCTAGTTCTCTTTTTCAGCTGAGCCTTATTTGACACTGCCTCTTTCCAAGAGGCTGGCAGCACTAGTGAAATTCTTAAATTCTCCATATGCAAAGAGAGCGACTGTCACACATTTTGCCAAGTAAATGCATAAATGAACATTAAACATCTGGTTTTTTAAGACTGTCAATATTGTCCACGTTCTCTGTTACCCTGGTTTTCTGCAGATTTACTTTTTGCCCACAAAGAACACAGACCATTCGGTGTTCATAATAAGGAACCCTGCTGCAAGATTTAAAAGTAAGACAGTGAATGAAATCCGTGAAAGGCAAGGCAGTGATTTGCCTTAGATGAATGGTGAAGATTTAGGCAACTCAAGGATTCATGCCCTGAACTGACCATCTAGTTAAAATGAGAAATGATACAGGCAGCAGCCAAGCAGTTTGGAGAATTACTAATCAGGCAAAAATACAAAAGAGGGACAGTATCTTTTAGAATGCTCCTTTGCATCTCTTATGTCACCCAGTGCAAATGACAGGCAGGAAAGAATATCAGCATGATGCAGACCACATTAAAAAATGTTGAACCCTCCCAATAGCACATAATAGATGGGAAGAACAGATGTTCAGCCTTGTTCAAGTACAGAAATATTGAGAAATTACCAAGGAGTATGCAACTTACCCAAAGATACCTACATCAAGGTCAGAGATAGGGAGTACTGGTGATGGGCTACTTCCATGGTCTTTTTAGAGAGGTCATCTTTCATCCGAGGGACACCGGCGGAAAAAAAAATATCCACAAATAGTGAAGCAGAATGAAGGTAGGTGGTCTATGTGGCGGTAGATGGACCCACTGGAGGGAAATGGAACTGGTTTAAGATGATACTAACTATTGGCAAGCAGGCCAGTGAGGAGGAGGTTAAACAAAACACACATCTCAAACCCCCAGGATGAAGCCTGCTGCTTTTCGGAGAAAGGATCTGCCAAGTTCTTCACTTCAAAGAGAGCTCAGTAGGGGTGCGGACAAAGGGAAGAATTTGGAGGGACATGTGACAATGTTTACATGGATCCAGGAGAAGAGACTGGACAAATCACATGGACTAGAAAATTGCCTTGAAAACTATACAATGAGATATGAGTCAAGGAAGGAAAATAATTTAGTGAGAAATCCAGGTGATGAAGCAGCAGTTTTGACCAACAGAATGTTATTGTGCACGTGACTTCCAACTCCAGCTCTCTAACTTCTTTCTTGCTGAGTGATGATGGAAAAAAGAATCACAAGTAGGCCATGATCATAAAATAGGCCTCTTTGCAAATGTCTCTTCAGTTTTTATCAGAGACGGTTTTTTTCCCCCTATAGATTTACATGGCATGGCTTTGACGGATATGGCAGCAAGCACATTCTGCATATCTTTAAGGAAAGGAGTTTTTCCCACAGGAATAAACTAATATTCATGTCTGTGAGTTGGCTTTTCTGAGCCTTGATGTTCTGGTGATGTCCAGGAAGGCTGGCTATGCGTGGGCTGTTTTGAAAACCTCGTGTGTGAACCCCGTGTGCCAGGAAAGGTTGGCAGAATGGAAATAGGGAAATTGCTAACTGTCTTTCAATTTAAGTAGAGGGTGGATTTAGGCAGGAAAAGTTCCTCCTCTTCATACAGAGCCTCTCTGTGACTTAAAAAATCTTGATCCTGCAGTCATAACATGAGGGGGGAAAATTAATAGCAGCATTGGCCAATTTAATGTCAGATTGGAAAGGGCCCAACTCATATTAGATACTCAATAAATGCTCGCTGAAAAAAAGAGGGGAATCACTTCTCTACTATAATAGGCACAGATATAAATACATATTTTGAAGTAAAAATATGCATGTCTTTTCATCGCATAGGCTTTTGGTAACTGACATGGAGGGTGGGGCATGCTTGGATGGACGAGGTACGTATGACACCCTCAGTGGTGTCCAGTTGCTAGAGATGTCTGCCACGGCATAGGGTCAATATAAGCACTAGTGTCAACTTTTCCTTAATTGGGAACAAATAGATATCATAGGCAAGTTCTCTGTAAAAGTACTCTTTAGAAACTTTGGAACTGCCCTAATATAAATAAGTACTAAATTGCATGTACTATTACTGCTAATTTATGACCAAGAGATTTCTCCTTGTTTTTGCAAATGTGAATAATTACGCTTAACATCTCCAGGCACTGAAATTATATGCATCTGAATATTTTAGGACACAAAATAACACTGGTCTTTTTAAAACTTAATAGGAAAGAAAATAGGTGTTTATAAGTGATTGTGACTTCTAATGCTATTCTTGGATACAGGTGGCAGAGTGAGTTAGTAACACTTGCACTTCTTTATGTGGACTTGAGATTTTAGAGTGTCTTTGAGCAGTTTTGGATCATTTTTGCTCCTTCAGATAATTGTAAAACTGTCTTGCCAACTTATTTGGAAAAAAAATCTGCTTACAAACAAATATATTTAAAAATGTGTGTACAATACAATTTGTGTGAAGAAGGAAAAGGGATACTAAGAAAACGTTTGCCTCTATATTTCACATCTTGGAGCTATCAAAGATGGCAATGGATGCTGAACTGAAGTAATTTCATTTATGGTGGATCCTCATAGCCCCCGTTTTGCTTTCCATGGTTTCAGTAATCCCTGGTCATGGTTTTGGTTATGGTGGTCTTAAAGCCGATGACCCTCCTTCTAACATACAGTCAGAAGGTCCCCAGTAGCTTAATGGTGTATCACAATGCCTACATCATTCACCTCACTTCATCTCATCATGCAGGCATTTTATCATTATGCATTTTCATAAGAAGATTGGTAAATACAGTACAAAATACAGATATTTTGAATGAGAGAGACACCATGTAACTTGTATTACAGCATATTATTTAAATTATTCTTATTATTAGTTTTTTTTAAATCTCTCACTATGCCTGGTTTATAAGTTAAACTTTATCAGAGGTATGTGTGCATATGAGAAAACATAGTATATATGGGGTTTGGTATTTTTCATCATTTCAGGCATCCACTAGGAGTCTTGGAATATATCCTCCATGGATAAAGGCGGGGGGTGGGGGTTCTTATATCTATATATTTATGATTCTAGCAATCTGTTTCCTTTCCTAGTGTTTCATTGGAACATTTACCTTAAACAGTGTCTTTAAGAGTTTTTAGGGGGACACCCAGGTGGTTCAGTCGGTTGAGCATTTGACTCTTGATTTCAGTTCAGGTCATGATCTCAGGGTTGTGGGATTGAGCCCTGTGTTGGGCCCTGCACTGAGTGTGGAGCCTGCTAAAGATTCTCTCTCCCTCTATCACCCTGCCCCTCTCTCTCTCTGTCTCTTGCTCTCTTAAAGAAATTAATAAATAAAGAGTTTATATGGTCTTGGTGGTACCCAACCAAAGGTGATTTTCCTTTCTGTGTGCCATTCTAATCATTTCCAATAGCAATTACTATGGGTTAAGATGTCACAAAAAAGACTAGGATTTCATTTTGGAATAAACAACAGGAAAGAAACATCACTAAGACAAAGATGCTGCTTTTGCATTAAATAAATGAGTGGGAAACAGACAAAATGGAACAGTAGTATTTTCCAATTAAAAAATTCCTTGCACTTAGAAGTTGCCTGTCAGTGAGGGAATCCTCAAGTGTGAGTTTGTGCAGATGGTGTCTTCTCATCAGGGGTGATAAAGACTCAACTATATGCAGCCATTTAGAGATTAGAGCTATTCTCAGTTTCTCAAAGGGCAGTCCTTTATCTAGCTGCATGACATGAAACTCTGCAGAAAGAGTGTGTTATTGTGTGTAAGTGTAACTTGTCATTTTAGTTTTTCACCAAAAACGCTCCAATTTCTCCTAGTCTAAAGAGACTTGCTTTGCTTCTAAAGACCAACCCTCAGTCCAGTGGAAAGAGCCAGCTGCGTTCACACAGTAAGTCACAGGGAACATCTTTCGGTACCTTCCAAGTTTGAAGGAACTTTTTTTGAGTAAAGATTAAGGCCATATGGGCCCAAAGGGATCTATGTACTGTAGAAATTTTCTAAACCAGGAGGTGAACCCCATGAGAACCAAGACTATTCTCTTCACCATTTACCCAGAAATGGAAACACTCTTGGGCACATAGTAGATGCTGAAAAAGTATGAAGTTGATGAACAAATGCAAGTAGTCTTAGCATACATTTGCAGTGTGATAGAAGACCCTGGCTAGGGGAGGCAGCATTGAGACACCAAACCATACTGGAAGCCATGAGATGCACTGGCTGTGCCTCTCACCATTTCAAGTGAAAGTTTCACGCTTTCTCCATTGGATAACTTAATGCTATACCTTTTGGCTAACCTGATTTATTCCAAGTTGACTTTACCGGAGTGAAATGTTCTTGTAAAGAGATGGTGGAGAAAGAGATGTGTGGCCATACACAGGAATAAATGTTAGTTGATTAAGGATCTAAGTGGAAGAATCAGGGGTGCCTGGGTGGCTCAGTTGGTTAAGTGTCCAACTCTTGATTTCAGCTCAGGTCATGATCTCAAGATTCATGGGATTGAGCCCCGCACCGGGCTCTGCCCTAATGGCACAAAGCCTGTCTGAGATTCTCTCTCTCGCTCTCTTTCTGCTCCTCCCAGGCTTGTATACATACTCTCTCTCTCAATAAACAAATTAAAAAACAATTTACAAAAAGGATCTAAGTGTAAGAATGAAAACATACAAGCACAGGAAGACATGAATTCCTCCTTATCCTTGGGAAAGACTTTTCAATGATGTCTTAAAATCAAGAGGTAATAAAAGATTGATACATCTGACATACATAACAATGAAAATATCATATAAATAACATCAAAAGACAACTGATAAACCGGGAGACAATGTTTGCAACATATATCATAGACAAAGGGCTAATGTCCCTAATACATAAAGAACTTTTAAAAAGTTGAGAGATAAAGGATCAAAAACACAGTAGAAAATGAGAAAAGACTCAAACAGAGAATTCATGAAATGCATATGAAAAGGTTCTTAAACATATGGAAAAACAGTACCTTTAGAGTGTAATCTTAAATTTTAAATTAAATTTCAATGACAAGTCTGATATGTTTCTCACCTATCACATTAGCAAAGACTAAAAAAAATATATTAAGATAGCCTGTTGTCACACATTATAACTATGAATGTGAACTGATAAAAAAAGATGTCTAAGTGATATTTGGCAATAGCTATTAAATCTACATATGCACTTATTTTTTTGACCCAAGGGTTTCACTTTCTAGGAAGATACACTTAAAACAATGTGAAAATATACATGCATATGATTATTCCTTATAGCATTGCTTATAATTGCAAAACATTGGAAAAAACTAAATATGCACACACAGGAGAATCATTAAATAAACTAGTGTACAGCCATCCAATGGTGTACTATACAACTGTAGAAAATGAGGGGATTTCCATGAACTGATATGAGGAAATTTCCTGAACACAGAGTTAGGTGAAAAGAACAAAATGCAAACTAGAATCTATAGTATGCCACCTTCATGTAAGAAATGCACAAGTATTTGCTTATTTGTGCAAAAGAAATACAGGAAAGATGAATAGAAAGTAAAGAGACTAGTTTCCCAGGAAAACAGGGGCATCTGATAAGGAGGGATTGACACTTTGCTGAGTATACGTTTTTGGATAGCTCTAACTCTCAGAACCATAGTTTTGTTTTACCTCATCAAGAAAATCAAGAATAAGAAAACAAGATGTGTGGAAACCCCACGATTAAATATTAACAAAACCAAATTAACATAAAATATATTATGAATTGGTGCCAGAACCACACTGAAGGATGGGGGGAGGGGAGAGAGAAAAAACTAACTAAAATAACTTTAGGAAACAATATTATGAGTAAATGCTGTAAATCCAAAGAGAACACACACACACACACACACACACACACACACACACACACACACACACACATCATACTGATGCACATACAGCTGTATACAAATAAAATTATTAAATTTGTTTTCCGGGGTATGGGCTATCCATTCTGAAACTACTTTATATTAGGATTGAATAAATAAGTAAATACATTGTACATAATGAGGACTAGGTTCTTCACTGTTACAGAAAGAAGCTATAAACAAAGAAGGTGAAAAAGAACCTCTGGGGTGTGGACTGGAGTCTATCTATCTACCTACCTACCTACCTACCTACCTACCTACCTACCTATCTATGCAAACAGATGGGTACAGAAGTATAGCTTTCGTGTGTACCTACCTACCTACCTACCTACCTATCTATGCAAACAGATGGATACCGAAGTATAGCTTTCGTGTGTATGGTGGTTTGGTATACATACATATATTTTTACTAGCTCTGTCTGCTCACAGGTCCTAGAAACAATTAGTAGTAATTGCATACGTTGGGTCTAGGTTTTGATTTCTAAAAGCTTTATTTTCCAATAAAGGGACCAGGACTCCTTGGAGACATGGTAGGTCCCAGAGCTGGAATGGAGAAATAGAAGAGCCTGAAACATCTTGTGATTCTATAAAGTAGCAATGGCTCCAAATGTTTGGAGGACAACAAATGAGCCAACCCCAAGAGGTTCCTCATGGCAGAGTCTGGAACAATTCGATATGTTTATATTTTTTATACATTTTATTTAAAAATAAATGATCATATTGGATAATAGAATGGCATAAGTTCATACTGATATAAATGAATAAATAAAGGTGAAGGAATATCTTTTTAAGAATTCCAATTAATAAATATAAAACGAATGACACAGAAAAATCACCACTGGGCAAATAACACAGTAATAAGTGTTGCAGATGAGAGCCACAGAGTGGATGCTAAAATTAGAGTGCAAAGGCTTGAGGAAGAATCAGGATACCTGCCTAGTCTCAAAGTCCTGAAGATACGGAATTTCAAGAGAAAAATAGCAACTTCAGAAGTGGAAATACCTAGTAGACATACCTTAACCAAGCGATCAAAGTCAGCTTCCCCAGTAATAAGGCACATAGGCCTCATGAAGGCCCACGTATGGCGCACTGAGAAGGGCAACGTCCTTTCTGCTGTGTTCTTGCCAACACGAGTAACCTCTTCTGATCAGGAGACATCAGACGAGCCCCAAGAGAGGGATATGCTACAAAATTACTGATGAGAGCTCTTAAAAAATGTCAAATTCACAGATGACAAGGGAAGAATAAGCAGACTTTACAAATGGGAGGAAACTAAGAGATAAAGGGCAGCAGTGGAAAACCTGGTGAAGTTCGAATACGGTCTATGGTTTTGTTAAGAGTCCTGTATCAATTTAACTTCACAGTTATGCTCATTTTACAGGGATGATATAAGATGTCAACATTTGGGAAGCTGGAAGATGAGTATTTGGGAACTCTTCCATTTCTATAACATTTCTGCAAGCCTAAGATTATCTCAAGATAAAAAAGTAAATAAAAAAAAAAAGGAAGGCAATGTGTAATAAATAAACTTTGTTCCCATGTGGTACAGTTTTCAAGAGATTGCATAGCTCATTGGCTATCATTGGTTTATCTAAGCATTTGGAAGATTTGAATAAAATAACACAAACCAAATTCACAGTTTTTTGATAGTTAAATAATCATTGTGAAAAAATAGAAAATAAAGAAAAAGAAAAAAAAAATCTGTCATTCCACTGTTAATCTGTTAATGTGCACTTGTCCAGAGTTTTCAATGGATGTAAATACACATGTATTAAAATGTGAATATACGTGCACATACATAATGTTAGAATTGTTAGAATCTGATTCTGTCTGATAATTTGCTTTTTTACTTAAAGTTAAGCTGGTAATGTATTTAGTATACACCTACAATCACTTTTTCCCCTTTTAAATAGATTTTACTTTTTAGAAGGATTCCAGATTCACAGAAAAATTGAGAATGTAATATGGAGAATTCCCATATACTTCATACTCAGTTTTTCCTACTATTAACATCATATATTAGTATGGTACATTTGTTAATGAGCCAATACTGATACATGATTATCAAGTAAAGTCCATATTTTATTCAAGTGTTTTTTTTTTTTTTTTAATTTTTACCTAATTTCCTTTTTCTAGCCTGAGATACCATTTAGGATACCAAAAATTGCATTTACTTGTCATGTCTCCTTAGGCTTCCCTAGACTGTGACAGTTTCTCAGACTTTGCTTATTTTTGATGACCTTGACAATTTTGAGAAGTACCAGTAGGTTGTCAGGTGTTTTGTAGAGTGCATTTTTATTGCAATTAGATTTTTTTTTTCGAGATCAGATTGGGGTAATGGAGTTTTGGGAGGAAGACTATAAAGCCAAAGTGCTATTCTTATAACATATCAAGGGTCTATACCATCAATATGATTTATATTAACATGTAGATATTAGTGTTGATCACCTCACTGAGGACTGCTTTTCAGCCTTCTCCCCTATAAAGTCCTTCTCTCCCCCTTTTTCCATACTGCACTCTTTAAAAAGTAGTCACTATATATAAAATTCCACATTTAAAAGTAGAGTCTACTTTTAATGGCTTCAGAAATATGAAAGTCTTGTAGTATATTTAACCAATTTATTTTTTCACTGGACATAGAGAGCCTTTTCAACTTGTAATTCCTGTAAAGAACCTTGCATTGTGTCCTAACGAGGAACATTTATCTGTTCATGTATCACTGATTGTCTCTTGAGGATAAAAACTAAGAAGTGAAATTGCTGGGTCAAAGGATACATACAGCAAGGCATTTGACACAGAGTGCAAAGTAGGTTCCAGAATATCTGTGGCAATAGTCCCACCAGCATGTGTCAACAGGAGCATGTCATTTCTGTACACCACCTGTGTATAGCTGGTGTGGGTGAGTGTGAGGTGAGAAGATGCTGGAGTGGTGGAAAGATGGTCCAACTGTGCAGGGTGTGTAAAGAGTTTGCCTTTTATTCTCAGCATAATGGGAGGCCAACAGAGGCTTGTTATCAGGGGAGAGACCTGATTTGCTTAATGTGTTGTATGTCATGACTTCATTTCTTAAATTGGTCGATTAGATTATGGCTGGGTACTTCTCTTTGACCTTGGCTTGAGGTCATAAAAACAAGGCAGTGTGACAGATGACCTGCTCTTCTTTCCTGTGCCAATCTAACGTGCTATCACGGTGGGGAAACACACAGGATAGGGCCAGAAAGAGAGGAGAGAGTGCCAGCATGATTTATTCAGAGGGAGAGGGGTTGGAAGGGTGGGATGGGAAGAGAATGGGAAGAGCCCCCCCATCCGAATGGCTGCTAATGAACTCCACCTTGTCTGCCATGTATTGTGTACCGCATTGAAATGAAGAGCAATGGGGAGAAGAGAGGAACAACTTGCAGACAGCTGACAGTTTTCTGCTAATTTTGAATCCTGGCAGCAACACATTACCCAGGATGAGAACATAAGGTAGCATCAGAAAGAGCTGTTCAGGGATAATTCTGTGTGAGACACTGGATCTATCCTTTGGTGCGACTGAGTAATTTCTCATGCAAAGATGTTTATCACACTCAGGATGACAGAGGGCTGATAGAAAGCACTACAATCTCCTAAATCTTCATAGCTTTTCAAAAATGAGGATTAAAGAGAATGATAGGAAGAGTGCATGCATGAGCCATTAAAAAGACCCATCAGAAAACTTTTTAAACATTTAGGGAATAGTTAGAAGGGACCAAAAATATGTTAAAGAACAAAATGTTAAAACTTCTCACGCATTTTTCTCTCTAAAAGGTCTTGCCATTGATTGGGACATATAAGAACCAAGGTTCTTTAAACATCTCAGGAACAACCAGATGGCACGTCCATCATAGGGCCTACTGAGATTTAGAATTAATCTTTAATTACTTATTTATAATTTATAATTACCCAGATAGGGGCAGCTCATCCTACTTGAGTAATTTTCTCTGTGGGATTGAGTTGTGCCATTTGGAAGGCATGTTGACTCATTAAATCCCTAGAGTTTGGAAACATGTATGTCAGGGCACCACATCATCACGAGCAAGATTATCAGTCGATACTCACACAGAACTACTGAACAGATTGGTCCTAGTGGTTTACTTTTGGGAAAATGATGAAATCATCTTATTCACTGAATCCTGAAAAATTGATGGTTAGTACATTTGGGCCAGTAAGGAGGCTGAAAAGATTGCACTTGAAATTTTTCTTTTTCTTTTTTGCCCCTAACTTAATCATCTTACCCTATGGGTGTAGCTTTGGGAGCCCAAACCAGCAACCGAGCAAGAAAAAATAAATACCCAGTCTACTGCTCTTATGTTTCAAAATTTTAATCTAAAGAGTACTTTATCAAGAATTTATTTACAGGGGCACCTGCTTGACTCAGTCAGTTGGATGTCTGACTTCAGCTCAGGTCATGATCGTGTGGTCTGTGAGTAGGAGCCCCTTGTTGGGCTCTTGGCTGACACCTCAGGGCATGGAGCCTGCTTCTGATTCTGTGTCTCCCTCTCTCTATGCCCCTCCCCCACCCACACTCTGTCTCTGTCTCTCTCAAAAATAAACAAAAAATTAAAAAAAAATTGATCTACAGACATTCAAATTCTGCCAGTTTGATATGCTTGATACATCTCCGTAACTAGGCATGCAAAAACAGCTAGGACATGGGCAAAAAATGAATAGAAATGATCTGAGCAGCAAGAAATTCTGAACTTGAGAGTGGGCTACATTCCTAGCCCCTTTATTTTAAAAGCAAGCAGGCTATCATGAGCATTTATAGGAAAATAACAAAAGAGGCAAGGATAAAGCCCTGCTAGTATGTTGGGCCAGGCTCTTTGTCAGGGTTCTGTATCTTGTTTTGGCTACACAGAAAAGATCCGAGACAAAGAAGGAAAAAAAATAGATTCTAAGATAGCAGAATTTCAAAATGGGACTGGGTGCTCAAGAAAATCAACTCTATCTTCTTTACTTTAAAGATGAGAATGATTAAGCCCATGGAGGTTTGGTGACCGATCTGAATTCATATGTTGTGTTGTTGGCAAGCTTGTTAATTTAGGAGCCGGTTTTTGGCTTTATATTGACTGTACTGAGTCTTATTAAATTTTTGGCACAGAAACAGGAGTGGCATGTAAGTGGCAACTATAAACGTCAGCTGACTTTCCTACGTCCACACTGTTTCTCTCAAAAATGATGACAGGACACATGTAACCTAGGAAAGACTGAGGCACAATAATTGTTCACAAGCATACGAGATATTCTGAGGAAGATGTTGGCCACCCATTATCACCATAGGGATGCAAACAAGACAAATGGGTTCATGTAATAGTGGAATAGAATTCAATTAAAAATAAGGAATCACCTTTTGGATGCCATAGTGATCAAGCATTGAAATTATTGAGGGAATTTGCTGATAGTATGAAATGAAAAAGATATTCATGTTTTCAACTCTAGTTCTCTTGCAAATTATTCACTGGGTTTCTTATGAGGTCCTGCTTTGAAGACTAACTCCATGGATTTTAGTTGCAAAGTTGTTTTTGATATAATGCATATCATTGTTACTGTCTCCAAGATGCTAAAATTCATAAAGACAGTTTAGCTCTTGTGCTACTGTGTTTGTGTGGATGTTTTTTTTTCCTCCACATGACATTCTGATTCATAGAAATAGTCCATGAAATATGATACCCATGGGATTCTGAAAAGTCAACTGTAAATTTAAATTCAGAATTTAACTTTTTTATTTTTTATCATGGACTTCACAGTAAAATATTGAAGCCATGCACCCACAGAAATCTTCTGGTTCTTGATGTTAATAATTGTCTATAATAATAATTTCCAAGGGTTCAATTCCCACTTTGTGCGAGATACTTTAAACTTATAAATTCATATAATACTCTCAAGCAACCCTCTTTCATACCTGTTAAAAGAGAAGGAAACTCAGAAGATAAGGTATATTGTCCAAACTCTCACTCCAATGGATGGGAGGACAAGGTTTGGAAGCAGAGTTAGGTTAACCCTGAGGGTGTTGAAGTGTGCACTTTGGGACCCCTCACTCGCATGAGCCCCCTCAAGGCCCTGGGAGATGCCCCAGAAATGTGTTTACAAGACAGGTGGCCAACTTCCCAGTTTGTCTGGGACTGACGTATTTATCGGGGTACAGGACTCTCAGTGCTAGCCCTGGGACAGTTGACCATACTACATAAAAGTCATATAGTTCTTTAAAAAATTAAAAAGTGAGACATTATGATAACAATGGATTAAAACAGCTGACTTCTCCCGCTCGTATTTCCTTCTCCATCTCACCTCCCCTGTGTTACTGGAATAGCCCCATACACTTTTGGGTCCTAACTAAAGTGGGGGCTGAGCTGCAAACAGTGGGATATGCTTACATGGTCCTCAGTTACTTCTGTGGACAGTTAATTGCCTGCCAACGAGCCGACACATGGAATGGCTCCAGGACTACTCCTATGCCCATTTGGCCAGCCTACCTAGCACTGGGACAAGCTGACACAGGGGCAGAGGTCCAACTGTGACATGACTACATCCCAGTCAGCAGCCTGCATGGAGCCACGGGGGAGGTGGGACAACAGGATGTGAAATGCACTGATCGAGAAGCTGTGCTGTAGAAAATTCTTCCAAATTTCAAAGCTCGTATAAGAAAGACACTTGAAAAGGTTCTCCCAGACTTAACAGCAATCTTGAATACATGCATGCTTTCCCCAGGACGAGCTGTGGAGCTGGAAGAACCCGCAGTGAGGACAATAATCACCACCAGTCAGTCAACCTGGAAGACTGAATTAACTCTCCGTTTTCTCATAAAAAGGAAACACAAGATTGTTGTCACATCAGAAGGTAATCAAAGACTAGGCAGCCAAACAAGATATAGGAAAAAGAGTATTATTGAGATACTCTTTAAACAGTTAAACAGTTGTTAATAAATATATGTAATTTTTCTGGATTTTAAAATATTTTATCTATTTGTAACGTCCTGTAATTTCACCTTCTAAATAGATACTTCTTTTTTTTTTTGAAAAATTTTTAATGTTTTTTAAAATTTATTTCTGAGAGAGAGAGAGACAGCGTGAACAGGGGAGGGTCAGAGAGAGAGGGAGATACAGAATCCAAAACAGGCCCAGGCTCTGAGCTAGCTGTCAGCACAAAGCCTGACACGGGGCTTGAACCCATGAACCGTGAGATCATGACCCAAGCCGAAGTCGGACGCTTAACCAACTGAGCCACCCAGGCACCCCTAAATAGATACTTCTGAGCTGAGTTTGTTATTTTAAGTTTGTATTCTTCTTCTTCTTCTTCTTCTTTTTTTTTTTTTTTTGAGAGAGAGAGAGAGACAGTGTGATCAGGAGAGGGTCAGAGAGAGAAGGAGACACAGAATTCAAAGACAGGCTCCAGGCTCTGAGCTAGATGTCAGCACAGAGCCCAACGTGGGGCTCGAAGCCATGAACCGTGAGATCATGACCTGAGCCGAAGTCGGACACTTAACCGACTGAGCCACCCAGGAGCCCCCAGTTTGTATTCTTCTTAAAGACACTCTCCTGTATTTAAGTTATAGGTCCCACAAAACCTGGAACCACCCCTGGATGGACCTGGGGTCTGCGGTGAAGCAGATTCCGCAGGCTTCCCTCTCTCTTCTGCTCCCCCTGGGCACATATTCCACGTCTTTACATGCTTCAGGTCTTTGTCTTTGATGATGGCAGTTGGGACATTTATCTCTACTGGCAGATAGACAAAGGGAAAGTTTGAAGAAAAAAATATAAATTATGGATGTGATGATGAGAAATGAGAAAAGCAAAGCTCTTAGAGAAGCTGACAGGCGGAGCAGACACAGGTGTAGAGTCTACTTGTGGACATACAGAAGCTAAGCACCGGAACACCACCAGGCACTCTTTCCCTGCAGAGTGGGGTGTCCATTGCTTGATTGTTAGTAGACTGCACCCTGATGTTCTTTTTAAAAAAAAAATAATGTTTTTTATTTATTTCTGATAGAGAGAGACTGCATGAGCAAGGGAGGGTCAGAGAGAGGGAGACACAGAATCCGAAAAAGGCTCCAGGCTCTGAGCTAGCAGTCAGCACAGAGCCCAACATGGGGCTCGAACCCATGAACTGTGAGATCATGACCTGAGCCAAAACTGGATGCTTCACCGAGTGAGCCCCCCAGGCGCCCCTCTGATGTTCTTTTTTATGACAAGATCTTTTGTGTGTGTGTGTGTGTCATATGCAGATAAGCCACTCTTGTTTTCTTTTGGCATGACTGGGAAATTAGAATCCTAGCTAATCAATATTCAGGAATAATAAAATAAGTCATTTGGGACTACAAAATTTAAGAATTGAAATTAATTCAGGGTGACTGGGTGGCTCAGTCAGTCAAATATCAGACTTCAGCTCAAGTCATGATCTCACCATTTGTGGGTTGGAGCCCCATTTCTGGCTCTGTGCTGACAGCTCAGAGCCTGGAGTCTGCTTCAGAGTCTGTGTCTCCCTCTCTGCCCCTCCCCTGCTCACACTGTGTCTCGCTCTCTCATAAATAAATAAATATTAAAAAAAAAATTAAAAAAAATAGAATTGAAATTAACTTCAAGTTCCATGGAATTCAACCCCCTTATCTTATGGACATTGGTAATGGAAGGCAAGGAAAGCGAATGTTCCTGCACTGGTTAAGCCTCCCTTGGAGTCAGTGACAAGCCTGTTTACATTTTTTCCCCCATGAATTTAAATAAAAGTAAACATGCCTAGTGCAAAATATTATATTTATATTGTACTCCTTTAGAAGTGATTTGAGAATAAATTTGGAATCTTCATGCCTGAGATTCAACTTAGGGAACATGAGACTACATTGAACTTTATATGTACATGAATCTTACCTATTCAACAAAAGTTATGAATCCTACATCTTTACAAAATTTCCTTTTCACTGTTCTTTTTTTTTAATGTTTATTTATTTTTGAGAGAGAGAGAGAGAGCACGCACAAGCAAGTGTAAGCAGGGGAGAGGCAGAGGGAGAGGGAGAGAGAATCCCAAGAAGGCCCCACTCTGTGAGCACAGAGACTAATGCAGGGCTCCAAACCATGGACCATGAGATCATTACCTGAGCCAAAATCAAGAGTCAGACACTTGACCGACTGAACCATCCAGGTGCCCCAGATTTATCACTGTTCCTTAGTGTTTTGTCCCCACTGATCTGAGCTGCAGACCAAGCTCATCAAATATGTGATTAAAATTAATACTTTCAACATCAGTGATAGTGACTATTTATTGAATACGTACAGTGTACTAGGCATGAAACTTAAGTGATTTATTTACTCATTGCAACAACGAGATAAATGCCATTCATTTAAAACACGAGAAAGCTGGAGCTGGGAACAAATGGCTTGCCCCAGACACACAGCTGGGAGTCATTCAGATGGAGCCCTCAATTCGTATCCTTCTGTGTTGACTTTGATGCTCCTTTTTAAGATAAAGAAAATGGTACTACAGTTCACTTCCAGAAAATAACTACTCTATTCTCCATCCTTGCTTGATGTTTCCTTTATAGTTTCCCCCGCTTAACTAATGATCCCCATTCTGACTTTTTTCTCTTCATGGGGACGTAGGGGGTGAGTTCTCCAATCTCAACCAGTCTCCTAAAATACAGCTCCTTTCACACTGTCTGGAGGTTACCTATTTGTACTAGTACCTTCCTTCTTCTGTTCCTCTCGGGTCATCTTGGTGTTGTGGGCTTATGGAACTGAATATTGTATGGATATACTAAATAAACCACTTCTTGAAAGTAGGACTGTTGGTGGCAGTATTCTGAAGGGTAATCCTTCTAAATAATCTTTTTGGAAGTGTTGTTTTGACAAGCAATGATCCTCAAATATGGACTAACCACATTTTATCTCTTATTTTACATTTCACACTGCATTTAAAAATATCAGTTTCCATATTTCCATAACAGATGCTGGAGAAGTTTTCTATCCACAACTTTCAGAAGGGAATGTCATTTATGTTAGATCCTCATTTCTTCCCACTTTATATAATTATGTCATTTTTTGTATTAATTATGTGTGTGCAGTATAATGGAACCATCAGTTAAATAACATTAGATATGGAAACTCAGAAAAATAATATCTACCTGAATGACCAGGATAATCCAGCTATTTATGTCAAGTCTGGTTTTCTCTATAGGCTAAGGAGATAGACAATGAGGTTACTTAGTGGTGTGTGTGTGTGTGTGTGTGTGTGTGTGTGTGTGTGTGTCTAATTTTCTGCAGCCATCCTACTCTCTTTAGCACGTGAGCCCACTTTGGAAAGGGATTTTCACTAGAGGAAAATCTTAAGGTGTGGACTGCTGCAATATTTAAAGTTCAGTCAAACTTACCTCTTTTGGGAAAGGGACTGAAATTGAGAGCAAGGTTAGGATAATTTTAAAGATGTATACCATGTGACATATTAATAGGAGAAGTTACGTTTCTTGGGGAACATTAGTAGCCACTCTATCATTGCTTATGGTACTATCCAGAATAATCTCAGGGACTTAGAATAGCAAGAGGTTATTTTTCACTCATGCATTATGCCCGCAGGTTAGCTGGGGTCTCTAGTTATCATATAAGCAGATAACCAGAGCCCCTCTGGGATTCAGGCTGACAGAGCAGCAGGTATGAACACTGAGAGAGGAGAATAACACTTTGCTGGGTCTCACACCAGCAACTAGGTAGTCCAGCCTGAAAGTGATGCAGGTCATTTCCCTTGACTACTGATTGGTAGAAGCACTACTCACATGGCCCACTCAACTTGGTGGGGGCCATGATCCCAATCCTCCCAAATGTCTGGAATACACAGAAGCAAAATTATTTTATGAACAGGATTAACGGTTTTCATGTGGGGTATATTTTAATCTTCTTTCTTTGATTTCCGCATCCATCCATATGTATATTACTTCAACCCGTGTTTATTTCTTCACTAGTATGTTCAAGTTACTGTGCTAAGTGCTAGGGCACAGAATGACAACCCCCCTCTTGGTCTCCAAGATCAGTGGACATACTTGAGGAAGAAAACAGAAGACTTACAAAAGCTTGGAGAAGACCCTTAATAAAGTTCATTGTTATTGACATGTTCCAATATTTCTATAATCGCAGGATATGTCACTTTTCCTATCTTAAAACATGTTTATTCACTTATTTGAGAGAAGGAGAGAAATAAAGTGCATGAACAGGGGAGGGGAAGAGAGAAAGAGACAGAAGGAGAGAGATAGAAGGAGAAAGAGAAAAAGAGAGAGACAGAAAGACAGAGAGAGAGAGAGAAGAGAGAGAGAGAGAGAGGACCCCAAGCAGGCTCTGTACTGTTAGCATGGAGCCTGACATGGGTCTTGATCTCACAAACTATGAGATCATGACCTGAGCAGAAACCAAGAGTCAGATGTTTAACTGATTGAGCCACCCAGGCACTCTGTTTTTCCTATCTTAACCTCAGGTGATGCTGAAAATTTGTAAATCAAGTGTTTCCTACTGCTTATATTTCATTACTCTGTCCTGGGCATTCCTGTTGAAAAAAGTTGGGGTCTACCTACTTTTCCAGCCATGGATATTAGAAGTCTGAGACCCAGTAGGAATAATCAATGTAGTTGGAGTATAAAAGAAGATTAATTTTAATTTCTTCTACTATCCAAGTAGCAGTACACAGCTTTCATGGTAATAATAATATGTGTCATCACTGAGAATGTTGATTAAAATTTTTATTTTTAATGTTTATTCATTTTTGAGAGACGGAGACATATAGCGAGAGGGGGAAGGACAGAGAGAGAGGGGAACACAGAATCTGAAGTGGGCTCCAGGCTCTGAGCTGTCAGCACAGAGCCCGACGCGGGGCTGGAACTCACAAACTATGACATCATGACCTGAGCCGAAGTTGGACGCCTAACCAACTGAGCCACCCAGGAACCCCTATGTTGATTATTTTTATACTTATCTTTAAGACTCTTATTACATAATTCTACAAGGCTGTTACTTTTGGGCAGAATTAACCACAACTAGAAATATGTTGGAAACTGTGGTTTTTTTGGCAGTCTGCTTTCTAAGAAGAGAAATGTGAAACAAATCCTTGAGGAAGGCCTGCTGAGAAAGAACATGACTTTATCAATCTAACCTAATGTATATTCTTTTAAATCAGAGACATGAATTAAATATTTGATAGGCTTTATTTCTTTTATCATCGTGCGTCTAGCTGATTTGGATTTGAAAGTTAGGAACTTGTCAGTATACTCATCTGTTAAATAAAGGGCACAGCTAAGGTCTTAGAACATCTGGTCAAAAGACTGAATCTTCCTCTCCCGTGAAGACTGGTATTTTTATCTGGTACCCTCAGTTTGTCTGCGTAATTTTTCCCCCACAAATTGGTATTTAAACCTCAAAACCTTTAGCTAACTACATCTGTCATTGATATTTTATTGTTTAATTTTCTTTTTATGGAGCCAAATTACATCTCTCCCACATACAGCCGGCACTTTACATGTCTAATTTGTCGACATGTTCTATAATGATAATTTCATTGATTTAGAAAGTGACATTATGAGCAACATATGTTCACTTTAGCAGTAGACCTTGTTATGGCAATCAATTTTTCCCCTCCAGAACTCAACTATATTCCACATTTAGAGGCGGCAAAATAATTTAACCAGTTCATGTTCTTAGAACTTAAAAAAGAGAGGGAAACCTGCTCTCTTGAAAGAATAAATTCTCACTTTGTGCAGTTGGCAATGTGCATATATTATCACTACATACCAGAGACAGGTGAAAGGAAATAAAGCAGTAAAGGGATTTAGTAAAATAGGAAATGGCATAGAAGAACTGCTTCATGAAAGTCCTTTGACTTTCTCCTGCTCTCTCCTGTTTGCCATGCAGCCTAATCACCAGTTCTAGAAGCGTCTGCTGGGACCTTGCAGAGCAGCCCGCACTGGGCTCACCAGACGCTTCCATGCCTCTGGGTTCTTGGGCGCATTTTCTTCCTGATCCCTATGCTTAAATGAAGTAAAAAAAAAATCTCGTATTCCAAGTTCCTCTGAACTCAGAGGCTTTTCCCAACCTCCTCCCAACCCAAACAAGCATGAATGGTGCCATGTCCCCCATTTGTTAGTGTATGTGACCTCCTCCTCCTCTCCTGTAAGCAGCTTGGGGGAGGATCTTACTCATCTTTGTGTCCCCAGCAGCTAGGTGCCTGGCTCACTGTAGTTCTCAATACAAATGAATTGCAATAAATAGAAAATATTTCCTATTTGACAAAGTTATTGTGTTTTATAAAGGAATTGTTAAGACGGCACCTGTTTCTCTTTATCAGGCAATCAAGGGCAGGTATTCCGTGTTGTTGTTGATGACGATTGATAAAGCCAGCCAGAAGTTTAGTTCATTATCAATACAAAGCAGAGTGGTTTAGAAATGATGTGGGAAATATCTGGAAGGAGGTATAAAAACCTCTAATAATGCTGCACCTGGGTGGCTCAGTCGGTTAAGCGTCTGACTTCATCTCAGGTCATGATCTCAGGGTTCATGGGATCAAGCCCCTTATTGGTCTCTGTGCTGACAGTTTGGAGCCTGGAGCCTGCTTTGGATTCTGTGTACCCCTCCCCTACTCACACCCTCTCTCTCTCTCTCTCTCTCAAAAATAAAATAAACATTAAAAATTAAAACCTCTGATAATGTTAAGGTAGGTGGCTGCATAAAAAAGGAAAAGTAACAAAGGAAAATGGAAGCCAATAGACTTCATTGTTATAGGGACCTAAAAGTCATTTGCAGGATTTCACATCTAGTGGGGTCTAATCTCCTACAGAATCTAGATCTACCATACAATTCAATGGTGATGGCCAATATAACATTATTCTTAATTATTTAAGATTAAATCATGTTTTGTATAGAATGCTTATAGAGGTATGAAACAGGGCAAATACATTAGCAGTGTTTTTCAAAAACAAACCCTAAAACAGAAAATCTGTGTTCCAACTTGGTGACTAAGGTGCAACGAACACATCTATTTCTCCTTTTAAGAGACAACAGTTGGGACAGTATGTATGTGAAACACACGTGAAGAGATGTGTGAAGGTGCAGAGACACAGGTAGCCCAGCTAGGCTCCTTGGGACCTGGTAAACAGTAGGGTAGTGAATTCCTGGATTTTCTTTGTTCCTCAAACATCCCCAATTGGGGACTATAGAAGGTCACAAACTAGACACTACAATGTGTATAGACAAAAATGTCAGAAGAAAAGTTTGCTCTCTATCCAAAAAACCGAGAAAGGGGTAGACAGGCAAGACAGAAAGCTTGTAGACAATAACCAGCCAAACATAACAGAAATTTCCACAGTCCCACTCAGACCTGGATGCCAGGTCTGTATTCCCACCTGGAATATTATATGTCACTTCATGGTGATAATATCCTACCAAGAGAGTGGTTATCACCGCATCCTGCATTTAGTATATGGGGGCAGTGCTATGCACAGAGGTTGTATCTTTGGCCCAAGTTTGCAAGCCTATAAGTGGAAGAAGTGGATAGAGGTGGGTCCATCTGTCCCTATAGCCATGCTTGTCCCATTTCAACACACTGTCTTAAGACTTCATCTAAGGTGGAAACGCAAGTTACTAGAGGTGAAATCTATTACAAGCAGGTTGGGATTTTCTCTGGCAGTCCAAGGAGGATCACCAGCAGTGGGTATACATTCCATAATGCAATAAAGAAAGAAATCTTTGTTTTCTCCCGTCAATCCTGTACTGTTACGGACTATTTAATACCAACTACATTCCACCCCAGGTGACTGAATCGATCACTTTGACTGAGTTGGTTTATCACTCTGTCAAATAGGAGAAGTACTCCATCCTCCTTTGATGAAAAAATATCCTATATAAATGTAAACACTTACCAGTGGAGTTATTATTATTCCTGTTAGTGGCAGCTAATTAGAGTCACTTTTCAATTCAGATCCAGAAACAAAAAATTGATTTTTCAGTAATACAGAAAGAAAGCCACCCTTAGGGAAATTATAGTCGATAATTGAGGTAAAAATTGGAATTCTGGTAAAAGCAAAAGTAAATCCAAGAATAATTTGCAAAAGGTAGTGCTGAAATTGAACATGTTTTCGAAGAAGCATCAAACTAGGATTGAAGAGTAGCTACGCTAATCAGGATGAGATGAGACATTTCAATGAGAGCTGCCATCTTGTACGTTTTTGAATGGAGCTAAAAATCATACTCCCTTCAGAGCTTTCTGAATTCATATAAAAATTACTGTCACTTAGAAACATCCCAACAGATAGAGTCACTAAGACAATTCCATTGGGCCATTTTGAATCATTTAGATAGAAACGCATGGGCTAGCAACATTAACAGGAGGCAAGGATTTGAGGGAGAGATGAAAGGTTACTACCTGTTTAGTAGGAATGCCATGCTCACGAGTAGAACCCACAAAACACACCTCATTAGGTTGCGGTGTACCTTGTGCTTTACATCACAAAGGAGTCAAACAATCCATGGCTAGAGCGAGTTCAATTTTCAGTTGAGGACATTGAAGCCAAAGAGAGGGGGAAATGACTCAAATTTGTACAACCTAGAAGAGATGGCACTGGATCAAACATGTGTCATGATTAGTACACGGATGTTTTTGTTTTTGATTGGTTTTCATTCAAAAGAAAAGGAAGAGACAAGAGATGTGGTGATTTACCATGGTTGTGTCCAAGGAGTCAGCTCTAAGTCAGCCAGCACAGAGCTAGGCTTGGGACACAAACATGAGGACTTCAAATTTTCATTTGCTTAATATATCCACCACTGATTCTGGATTGCTTTGAAGGAACAGATTTATAGGTTAATGGTCCTTTAAAGATTAATATCATCTTTGTTTAAAAAAAAAAAAGGCTGTAGTCTTTTTACTGCCCTTTTAATAATATTTAAAGAAACTATCCAACAAAGATGTAAAGAATAGAGCCAATGAGATGTGATTTTTTAATAAGTATAACAAATCATTTTCAGATGCACTGGCTGTGTGCTTGGGATATATACGGTCACTTCTAATTTTCATCGCCTCCAGAATACTCTTTCTCTTTCTCCCCAGGATGGCACACAGGTGCTTCCGGGAGTTCTCTATTCTTCCATGCTCCCTAACATCATCATTTCTCTTGTACCTGGAAGTAGTGTGGTTTTGCGCTTAAAAAAAATGAGGAACTATGTAGAACTTTAGATGGTTTCAACAGGCTTCAAAAAACTGGCTCACACCTCAAGGTAAATGCTAATTGGTGAACTGTTTTGAGTTTCTGGAAGAATTTCCAGCAATGCAAATGATATTCAAATGATAATTAACTAAGAGCTGAAAATGTATTTGCAAAACATCCATGAGTCTTTATCAGCCTCTGATAGAGTAGCACTTTTCCTGGATCTGTTTGAGTAGCCACTTGGAAATTCCTTCCCAGGACCCTGCTTAGAAAACCTTTCAGACCAAAAGTTCTGCTATGTCGGCTTGCCAAAAGCCAAGAAATATTTGGCTTTCTTTTGAGAGAGCTACATTCACTTTTCCTCATGCAGTGCTTCCCATTAAGACAACAGCAAGAGCAGTCATCATTGGGAAAGCACAGACTCAGGCACAGAGCCACATAATCAAAAGATGAATTTAGGGGGTGTTCAGCATTTCTGGTTGCCTACAACTGAGTCAAAAGTCCTATTTCTCATAGATACCACCGAATTAAAAATTCAGAGAAAAGAGAAAACATGAGCATATCATGGTGCATACAGATTTGTAAGGAATCAATTTTGCAGTTAAGATTTTAGCATTTCTTTTTAGAAGAACCAAACTAAGATTAATATCAACATCCAAAACTGAGGAAGAGATCACACCCTTGTCAAAATGGGAGGGGTCTTGCTTCATGATTTTTTAGCTTGTCCAGTCCCTAAATCTCAGGACTGCTATCATCTTGCCCTAGTCAAGATAGCCAAGATGGTATTGTCACAGGAAATGCTGAAAGGTGCTTCTGGAAATAGAGTGATGACTTCTGATTCACTCATACAAGCTATTCTTTATTTCTCTAGTTCTCATTGGGTGGTTCAGGTGTCATTTATGGTTCATACACAGCAGAATCTTTCCCTGGTGAAACTCACATGTTGATGCCTTTTAAGCATTAGCCTACAAAATTCTATTCTTGAAAAAAAAAAACTTTTAATTACAAAAATAATTTTATTATGAGAGGTTGGCTCTGAGTCAGAGTTGAGAGGAGGAAAGAAAAGGGCAAGGCTTTGTTTTCAGATTTTTCAATTCAGGCTTTAATGGACTGTGCTAACTTATTTAATTTATTTTAGGGAACAAAGTAATTTAAGCTATGCAAATTTTTATGAGCCTACAGGTATGTCCTACCCTTCAACTACTTTCTAATATTTCTTACCATGAGTTACTCAAAGGCCATAATTATTTTTTAAAGTTTATTTATTTATTTTGAGAGAGACAGAGGCAGCACAAGTTGTTGAAGGACAGAGAGAGAGGGAGAGAGAGAGAGAATACCAAGCAGGCTCTGCACTGTCACCACAGAGCCTGATGCAGGGCTGCAACTCGCAAAGACAAGAGATCATGGCCTGAGCTGAAACCAAGAGTTGGATGCTTAACTAACTGAGCTACCCAGGCACCCCCAAAGTCCTGTAATTTTAATAAGACCATCTGTGTATACATTATTTTACTATTTTAAAAATGTTTCCCTAGACTATGTCTTGTTTAATCGTTAAAATCACTGCTCAGTGGGCACAGGGTGGACTCCATTACTCTCAGTACACATGGGAAGATGCTCATTAACTCATTCGTGGAATCCTAAACCCAGTGTACATGCTAGGATCATGCTGCCCTAGAGATTACGACATTTCCATGAAAAGATGCAACAGGAAGGTGCCAGGCCATGAAGGATACCGCTCTTGGCTCTAACTGACCGTGGTTAGTGAATTTTTAAAGAGAAGGCAAATACATAGTGAGAGGTGAATACTATTAGCTTATCTAGAGCGGATTTTGTAAAGGTAATACACTTGTTGTCCACAAGATATGCTTATTCTTGACAGAAATTAAAATTTAATTCAAGAAAATATTCACTGTGTTCCACTTTCAGAGGACGATGCCCAGAAGGATCAGGAGACAGGGCATTGATAAGCAGAAGGAGCATCAGTAAGTGTGGAACACTGATGTATTATTTTGCTCCAAAACTTCCACTTGGTAAACATTAATCAAACAGAACAAATAATAGCTTTGAGTTCTACCGATTACTTTTCCTAAACAGACACTAAATATTTGATGGTTGGGTATAGATTGCTGTTAAATTCCAAGTGAGATTTCCGTGTAGATTAACAGGGGTAAAATGCATTAAGTGTGGGTAAACAAATGATTAATATTTCAAGCCAGATCTACTTGGCTACTTTTAAAGATTGACCTTTCCCTACTTCAAGCCCTCTGCCAAAATCGAGTATTTAGCTTCTCTTTCCAAATGGTACCCAAATAACTTTTTCATCAAATGCCGTTGTATGTGACATTCAGCTTTTGAATTTAAAATAAGATATGCTTTTAAAAACTCATAAAATGCAAATGTTTATAGTCTCTGAGCAGAAGTTTCAATTTGTACGAGAGCGCTTTACCCACATGAAATTGACTAAAACATTACCTGTATAACAGGGCTTAATTATTTTATTAATCTGTGTTACCAGGCAGAACATTTTGTTTTACATTTGGTGGTGGTGGGGTTTCAATGATAGTTTTAGAAGTTGCATTCTTTTTGGTCCCAACTGGCTTTCTTTAGATGTTATTTCTGCTCACTTTATTGGGCATGAGCTGCTGAATTGAGTTGTGGAGATGCAGGCTGTAAGTAGGTTTGCAAGCTGACCTCAGGCAAGCACCCAGATAGGTTACATGCAACGGTTGCTCATGAGTATTCCTTGGGTCTGACAGCAGCCATCCCCCAGAGAAGACTCTGTGGCATAGCAGGAGAGTGTGTGTTTCTGTGCCCAAGGTTTGACTCCAGCCGTCTACTCACCACCTGTGTGAGTCTAGGCAGGCTATTGAACCTCTCCAAGCCCATTCCCTCCTCTATAGGCCAGGGGCAATATGCAATCCCAAGTGCAGGTGTGAGGATGAGAAATGATATATGGAATGAATCTTGGTGTGGTACTTGGCTCCATGGTTCTCAATAAATTATAACTAGCGAACAATGAAATTCACTTGAGTCCTGATCAGATGACTGGATTAAAAAGTTTTGTTGGATAGATAGGCATATTTCAATGGAACTCTTAAGATTCTCAAGCAATCTCCAAATTTCCTCATTTTTAACCAAGAACATCCAGCCAACACTTACTACATTCTACAAGGTAGGATAATCTAATCCTTGTTATTGCCCCTTTCTTCTCAAAACCCTCACATCCCAGATTCCTTACCATTTTACGTAGGAGAACAGGGGGAGGAAGAAACATGAATTAGGGAAGGGATGTGCTGTCTATGGAAACTGCCCTCTTGTTTGTTACCTGCTTTACATAAGTGATATCATGTAATCATTTCCCCTCTCATTTTGTGGGTTTTCAAAGAGGGGCTACTAGCAGTGAGGACTATCTCAAGGCATTGAGTATTGATGGCGGCATCAAATCAGGGAGGAGGAAACAGGCAAATTAACTGTCAGCAGGGAATATGCTATTGAAGAGGGTAGCAGTCCCTTATATTTGCTTGGTGTTCTATAGTTAATAGGATCATGTCTTTAAATTTCTTTATGCCACTAAACCTGTGGGATGGTATCATTATTAGCCCTATTTATAAATGAGTTAGTTGTCAGGTCTCCTACCCATTGGAAAGCCCGTGTTGGAGCCTACAGGGCCTCTGATGACAACCCAGTCCTCACCATCACATTTTCCTGCCTTGCTTCCTGGAAGGAAACTCAGTGGGAATTCACTCCATTGTATTAAACTGTAACCTTTTAGGACTGAATGAAAATGAGGAAATTTAGGCAGATGAAGGGGCTAACAACAAGTCGGTACCTGTGACTAAATTGATGGCTGTCATTGGACTGAAAACAATTGCTTTTGCCCTTTTCAAATTAGATTACATGTTGTGATCCCCACCACCAAACTTGGGATCAAGAGCTAACATTTGGTGAGTGCTTTCTATGTGCTATGTGACCTGTTATTTTATCTCTATCAATCTTTATAATCACCCCATGAGATAGGTACTACTTCAATTTCCTCTTTAATTCCCTCTTTACAGATTAGATGAGGTACAGAAAGGTTAAGGTCATACAACTAGGTCAAGAAAGAAACCCAGATAGCTTCGCTCTAGTCCTATTATGAAGTTCAGAGAGTTGAAGGGAGCAGCTTGATCACTGTCACATAACATGTGAAAGCAATATAAAACTTCCAGTAATGAAATATTCTGGAAAGAAGTTAGAGTTCCTCAGAATCAATGGGGATATTTAAATAATTATTTTACAAGGGTACCTGGGTGGCTCAGTCGGTTAAGCCTCCAATGACTTAGCTTGACTTAGCTTCCGGTCATGATCTCATGGTTCGTAAGATCAAGCCCCATGTCAGGCTCTGCACTGACAGTGTGGAGATGCTTGTGATTCTCTCTCTCTCTCTCTCTCTCTCTCTCCTTCCCCTCCCCTACTTGTACACACACACACTCTCTCTCAAAATAAAGAATCTTAAAAGAGAAATAATTATTTTTGTTTCTTAAAACGTTTAGGCTAAAGAAGTCTGGGGAGTTGGTACAGAGGGCAGTCTGGTTCACTATCACAGGGTGGCAAGTTCACTGCCATGGTTGCCAGCCTGTTGGTCTGGCTCTTTCCCTAGGTGTGGGGAGGGTACAACACCTGCACAGGGTATGGTGTTTGGTGGCCTGGCTTCCTGGAGGAGACCTCCTAGTGAAACCTAGCTTCCAATCAAACTGTTCAGCAGGAGAGTGGCAAGCCTCCCATATAGCTGTTTGCTCATTAAGTGAAGTGAGGGAAGGAAAACAAACCCGTTTCCCCTGAGCAAGGAGCCGTCGAGTTCTTGCATGATGAAGACTGTGTTTGCTACGGCATGTTGTCAGCACTCCGCCTGTTTGCACATTTAACATTGTGTTAATTGTGCAAACACAGTGAGAAAGAGTGCTCCCCTCCTACCTCGGAGGGCCCTGCAAACACTACCAGCTGGTGTATGGGGGTTTCGATGATCGTTATCCCCTTGGCGTGGCTGGGTCTGAGTGGTGAAACTCACTCTGGAGCCATTCTGGGGGAAGAGCGAGCAATGCCGTCAGGAATGGACACCAGATCAGCAGAACAACTCACTAGCAGTGCGGTGGTGCTTGGTACCACTCAGGACAGTGCAGTGTGAGAGGTGCATCGCCATGATCGATGGTGCTGGGCACTTAACGCTTTCCCATCCCGTGAACATCACTGTAAAAACTCTTAGACTTGCAGGTAGCAAAGTCATCAGAAGGGCAAAAGAATAGACAGAATTATGTGTCTTTGGTTCAATTTTACTAGTGCTCTTTTGGTTCCTGTTTGAAACAAGATAGCACCCACTTTTTCAAATATAGCTCTCTGGTATGTTTATTTAAAACCTTAGAAATTTAGGGACACCTGGGTAGCTCAGTTGGTTACGTGTCCAACTCTTGATTTTGGCTCAGGTCATGATCTCAAGGTTGTGAGATCGAGCATCACATCTGGCTCTGTGCTGACAAAGTGGAGCCTACTTGGGATTCTCTCTCCCTTTTTCTCTATCCCTCCCTCACTCACGCGTGCACACGTGTGTGTGCGTGCACTCTCTCTCTCTCAAAATAGATAAGTAAAGTTAAAATAAATAAATACAAAAATAAAATAAAATCTTAGAAATTTAAAGACACTTGGACTAGTTTGTTAGGCAAGAAATCATTCATAAGTGGCTTCTGGTCCCTTTGAGACTTCGTTTCTTATTTCTAGAGATAAAAATGATCTTCTCTCCCTCTCTTTAATACCAAATACAAAGTCATGTATGTTAAGTGAATGCATCTTGTCACTGGAAGAGAATAATCATAGTTCATGAATTTGACAGGTTAGCCTTACTAGGAAATAGGATCCTGCCATTATTTTGATTGTTTATAATAATTTTGGAACTCTAGGGGTAAGGTGAAGGAATAGCTTCACCAGCAAATTAATATCCACAAAGACACTAACCTAAAGTATAGCATTCCTTTTAGAGATGACCGGGGATAAATCCATTAGATAGAACATACTCTGATGTTCCAAACAAAGCATTGTATGACCTCTGCCCTCTTCCCTCAAATGAACACAATTCCTTTTCCTCTGCTTTTTCTTTGTTTTAATTTAAATCATCACATAAAATGGTGATTCATCCTTTTCATTTTTTCTGCACTGTACTTCCCATAGGTCAATGTGTGATTTACAAGGTAGTGAAAAATCTCAGTTTGAGAGGCCCAAGATTAACATTTTATACATAAAATGGTTCATTCCCATTTACATGAATGGAGAGAACCAAATATGAATTTATTCTTTACATAATGGGATGAAATTTTCTTTCATGAATAAAAGTAATGGCCTATAAAGTAGTTTAAAAAGCCGTTCAAGAGGCTGTTTTGATTAGGTGTCTGCATTTGACTACAATACATTATTTTCTTAATAAGTTTCATTGCCTTTGGTGACTCCTCTCACAAAGGGGGGGAAACCCCTGTAAATTAAAGGTACATGCTAGCACATTAAAAAAAGTTCCAATGGTAGGACACAAATTATTTTATTACCACGCCAACTGAGCCACTGACACTTCACAATTCATGAACAAACTTTCCATTACTATAGAGTCATGCTTTTATTGACTGTTATAAAATCACCATTTGTATCTTTTTTTATCCTGCTGTGTTTCTATTTTATTGGAAAAGTCCTATAACAGGTATAACATCAGCTCAGATTACCAAGAAATCTATAAAATAGCTTCCTGCTACTACCTTTGGTACGGATTGAAAGAATACATTATGATCCCACTGAGTCTCTGATAAAAACTGTGATTCACATGCCCACATGATTTATCCTTATCTGTTAGAGATCCAGGCTTTATCTGCTCTATTAAATTATGGGAGCATTTCACTGGTATTGATTAGGTATGTTAGGCATAATTAAAGCATCTGGGTCATGAAATTTAGGTACAAACTTTGGGAATGGTAGTAAAAGCAAAAAATAAAAAAAATGCTACAGTGATTAGGAGGGATCCAACAGCAGGTTATTCTTGCCGAGGCTTTGGTTGAAACTGTACACTTTGGTCTCTGATACTCAGATATGGTGACCACTTGGGGTTAAAATAAAAGCAAGGAGAAGAGCATGATAATAAATTGAAAGTAGCTCTAATTGGTGCAATTTTTTTTTAATTGGAAAAAAATGAAGAGAAGGAAACTGAAGGAATTTGTTTTCAAAGATGAATCCCAATAAGTTTTACTAATAGTGTGTATGATGGAACTTTCATAAACTATTGGACCTGTAGCTTTTGTTTTGTTTTTGTTTTTTTAAAAAAAAATTAATGTTTTATTTATTTCTGAGAGAGAGACAGCATGAGCAGGGGAGGGTCAGTGAGAGAGGGAGACACAGACTCTGAAACAGGCTCCAGACTCTGAGCTAGCTGTCAGCACAGAGCCCAACACGGGGCTCAAACCCACAAACCGAGGGATCATGACCTGAGCTGAAGTTGGACGCTCAACCAACTGAGCCACCCAGGCACCTCTGTTTTGTTTTTGTTTTTAATGTTTATTTATTTTGAGAGGGAAGGAGAGGGAGAGTGAAAGTGAGAGCAAGAAAGAGAAGGAGGGAGGGGCAGAGAGAGAGGGAGACAGAGAATCCCAAGCAGGCTCCATGCTATCAGTGCAGAGCCCAACCTAGAGCTCAGTCTCACCAACTGTGAGATCATGACCTGAGCCATAATCAATAGTCAGACACTTAACTGACTGAACCACCCAGGTGCTCCGACCTGTAGCTTTTGAATATTAATAGAAGAACATTGTTGATCAAATTGCTTTTGAGTGCCAATGGTGACAGAATTTCTATCCATGATTATATCTACAAGCCAGCTAAGAAAATCAGCTGGATACATTCTCATTTCCTTTCACATGGTTTTACTTGATATTCACATAGAACTTTTCTAACTAATGGGGAATGAAGTTTGTTTTTAAAGCACCGACCATGTCATATCTGGATGGTATCAACTTCAGCTGACTTCAAAAGAACAGGTCACTTGGTAGAGGGAGTGACCCTTCGTGACAAATGAGGACATGCCAGAAGTTTCAATCTTTCCTGGACACCACAGAATCACTTTCTAATAATCTTTTGCCTATAAATGCAAATGAAATATTGGCATTAAATAGAACTATTTCTACTAGATTTGTGTATAGCTCTTTATGCATCTCAGAGAATGAGATAGCTCAGCCCATCTTATTCTTACCACAACCTTATAGGACAAGCAGATAAGTGGTGATTATGTAATGGAATCAAAACTCAGCCCCACCACCAGCTCTTCTACTGGAGATTTTGGTTCATATGTCAGGAATGTTTGGTTTTGTGGAACAATGCTGTGGTGTGTTATAGCCACTATCTGAACCCATGATGTGATATAACATAGACTAATAAAGGGAGCTGATTTGATTCTTTTCATTATAAAGGTAGTCAGCAATAATATTGAAAGGCACTTTCATGAAAGAATAGAAAATATCCTTTGGTGAAGAACAATGTTTAGCAACTTGAAAGTAAAAGGCAGTTACTGAACACTGAGCATAAGAGTTTTTGTATACGAAAACTGATTTCATATACGCAATTTGATTGTCTAGCTTATGGGTTGAAGCTGGACTGTTGAAAATTCTATGGAGATAGTGTGGAACAAGGGTATTTCTGTTCCAGTTACTGAAAAAGTGTTTTCTCTCCTTTGTGGCTTTGGATTAACTACTGATGTCCTGTTTTATATCATGTTTTTGTTCTTTAAAATGATCCATGAAGTTCTTAAAATTTTAACTTACTTTCCTATCGACACATTTAATGATTTTAGAGTTACTTTATTTTTATTTCTGATAGCTCTTGAATTGGTTATGGCTTCTGGAATGTGAACTTTAAATTTTCTTCTTTCTGTAATTCTTGGTCCAGTAATAATCTCTAAGCAAACGCTTAAAAACACAGGAGAGCTCTCTATGAAGTCATCCAGTGATGAATCTTTCATATGGTAGAAATAAAACCCTTTTGTAATAGAAACTATTTCCAATACGTCAGATTTTGTTGACTATATGGCTTTTTAAATGTTTATGTTTGTATGGTTCAGGGATGAGAAGAGGAATAGCACATCGTGATCTAAGCCAACATAATTATTTGTCAATTAAAATATAAGCATGTGGATGCAAAAGGAAGCATTTCAACAGGCCCACTTTTATATTTTGGAGAAGTCATTTTTCCTATGATTAAAAGATATCCCTTGTAAGGAACCCATCAAAAATTCCCTGTCCTTCCAGCACTGAAATGATTGTAATTCTGTCAACATGTCATAGGGGCATATATAACCTTCTTTTATTGTGTCAGCCTACAGGCATCCTTGATCTCAATTGGTGTGAAATTCATTTAATTGCCAAACTGTAGGAAGATGCAAGGTAGATTCTGTGATTTTTAGCCCTATTCACACTTTCTTTTCCTCTTGAGGATGAACATGTCTAACTAGCAGAGCTCCCTCGTTCTCATGGCTGGCCTCTAATTAGTTATAATTCACTGCCATCCCATTTTAAATTTCAGGTCAATATTGGTAATTGGACTGCATGCTTTCTTTATTTTTCCAAATGGAAATTTCTTTTACCAGTGGTAGTGCTGGCAATAGCAAGGTGATTATTGGCAAAATAACAGCGGTGTAAGTGCAAAGTATGAACTTCAGAAAGTTGCTTCAATTTAAAGGCTGCTCTTGAAGGAAATTTCATATTTTCTAGTGGCCAAAAAATGTTTGATATTTTCTGGAAAGAGGTTTACATTTTTAATCACCATCTAGACATTGCCTGAAAGTGGAGTCTTACATTGATCTTATTGCTCTAAAAGCACCTATAGTGGGGCACCTGGGTGGCTTAATCAGTTAAGCATCTGACTTCGGTTCCAGTTGTGAACTCACGGTTAATGAATTTGAGCCCTGCATTGGGCTCTGTGCTCACAGAGCCTGGAACCTGTTTTGGATTCTGTTTCCCTCTCTCTCTGCCCCTCCCATGCTCACACTCTGTCTCTCTCTTTTTCTCAAAAATAAACAAACATTTTTAAAAAATCTTTAAAAAGCACCTATAGCCATATTTTCCTTTGGTGCTAGTTCAATTCATTCAAAATGAGTCACTCATCCTGTCCTTGATTAAACAGCATAAGAATACTCGCCTCACTGGATGTCAGAGGTAGCCAAAACTATGAAAGCAGAATCGTATGACATACCAGAATTTGAAGCAAGGTATTCAGAAGGAGTTCAGTTGATCAGTTCATATATGGGCCTTACAATCACTGAAGGGCAATTTGGGATTATCTGTAAATCTTAAGATGGATAACTGCTCTCTGGTGGTAGGCGGGCTCTAGGTAGAGCAAGAAATTGGCTTATTACATAATATTTAACTTATGTTCCCCCCACCACCACTGTTTGGATTATGTCTACATACCACAGAAGTGTTTCTTCAGCTTTTCTATATGTTAGGCAATGTTCTAGACTCGAGGGATATAGCAATAAACAAACTAGTGTCATTTCCTGCAAGGGGAATATATTCTAGCCATGAGGACAGACAAGAGACATAGAGCAAATAAATCATTTCAGAAGCACATGCCGTGATTAAGATAAAAGAGGTGAAAGTTTCATAGGAATGGCAAGATGGGGCTGCTGTATAGGGTAATGAGGGTGTCTTCAGGAGTAACCGCTGGAGCTGGGATCTTAATGGTAAGAAGAGAACACCTTGCAAGATTTGGAGAATGAATCTCTCAAACTTACAGAACACCTGGCAACAAGACCTTGCAATCGAAACAAACCAGATGTGCTGTGTGACAGAAGTTACATGAGTGTCACAGTTGTGTTGCAAGTAAGTGGATGGTAGTGGGAAGTGAAGGCCCCCCTCCGTGCTAATGTCTCTCTCTCTCTTTTTTTTTTAATGTTTTATTTATTTCTAGGAGAGAGACAGAGAGAGAGACAGCGTGAGCAGGGGAGGGTCAGAGAGAGAGGGAGTCACAGACTGAAAGAGGCTCCAGGCTCTGAGCTGGCAGTCAGCACAGAGCCCGAGGCGGGGCTCGAACCCACGAACCGCGAGATCATGACCTAAGTGAAAGTCGGACGCTTAACCGACTAAGCCACCCAGGCGCCCGGTGCTAATGTCTCTCTTGCTCTCTCTCAAAATAGATAAATAAACTTTAAAAAGTGATGAGAGAAGAATGTACTCAATCATGATAAGTGCTACTGAATGCCAAGACAGAACTGTCCACTCTGAAAATTCTTCCCTCTTGTGAGGATGCAGACCTTGTTTGATGCATTCACTCGGGGGTGATCTATATCATAAGCCTGAGCTCACCTGCCACCAGGTGATGTACCTTCCCTGCTCTGATAGATTTCAGTTCTTCATCCTTATATCCTACCTGTCTCCACAGAACATCATCAGACTACAGAGACATGCTAAACTCTTTTGAGGGGAGAAAAGTCAGAGGAAGAAAGGGCTCCTAAACTATATTATAAACAGGAAAACGAAGGCCTTGAAAAGCTGAGCATTGTTGGAGCTCTACACTCCTTTCACGGCCTCCTCATTGCAACTCCAGCGGCAAACGGTTTGCTATCCTCCTGTGAGGAAAGCAGGTAGTGGAATAAATACATTCATATTTCCCTCTCTTCTCATAGTCCACACGGCCAGTCATTATACTTAAACCCAAGGTGTGCAAACTGGAAGGAAGGCTAGGGGTTGTCTCTGCTCCGTGAAGTTGAGGAATGGACTCTGGACACTGAGCAATGGGTGCTTCACTGTGACTCAGAAAGACAAGCTTGATACCAGGACATCATAACATCTTTCCTCTTCTTTTAGGAAAAGAAAAACCAGGAGTCACACAATAACACTATAAATTCCATAGTGTTGTCATCCCCGGCCTGTGGTGTTTCTTGGTTTAACTTAGAGGAACTGTGGGTCTTGATGGGGACAATATGGAAAGGCCTCTGAGAGAAGCAATTTTAAAAAGAACTCTTATTGGCCACGCTCCTCTCTATCCAAGGGGAGGTGAGCTGATTGCTTTTGTCCTAGCTGATCATTGTTTACTAGGAAAGGGAAGACTATGGCTGAACATCTTCTGTCCACAGGAAACCAATTCACTCAGTGACATCCATATAGAAATAAATAATAGTCATTACAACAAATTTTAAAAATCAAGCACTAACGTTTTTAAAAAATGTCCAACAGTTGGGAACAATTTGTTATCTCTTATTCCTCTTACTGGCTTGGAATGCTACTGCTTGAGGTGTGTTGGAAGGTCCTCAGTTTCCCCTCCAAGTCACACTGGTACAGAAGGAAGATCAGTTTCCTCAAGGGAAGCTGATGGCTCGGGGCTCAGGTAAAGAGGTAGCTAATATTATGTGCTTTGTCCATTTTTTTTTTATGTTTTATTTATTTCTGAGAGAGAGAGAGAGACAGAGAGAGAGACAGTCTGAGAAGGGGAGGGTCAGAGAGAGAAGGAGACACAGAATCTGAAACAGGCTCCAGGCTCTGAGCTGTCAGTACAGAGCCTGACACGGGCTCGAACCCACGAACCGTGAGATCATGACCTGAGCCGAAGTCGGATATTTAACTGACCGAGCCACCCAGGCGCCCTGTGCTTTGTCCACTCTTTCCATCATGGCCTCTGGCTCTGTGCTGGATTCCGTGACCGCCTACGGAGGATTTGACTGAGGGTTCTACTTTGCAGTTATGAAAACTCACAGAGCCTGCCTACCACTTACAGATCCATGCCTGCCACACTCGAAAAATGCTTTAAATAGCAAATGAAAACCAGTTTTCTTGCTAGGGGGTGGGGTACAAAAACAGAATATTGGAGGAAAATGCATTTCTCAATGTAAAATCTTCAGGCAGGTTGAAGTTGTTACAATCATAAAGTGGGGGGAAGAAATGGATTTGAAATAAGAGACTCCATCATCTGAATATAATTAGTGTCCCAGGTAAAAAGTTCCTAAGACTAATTAGTGTCCCAGGCATAAATTTCCTAAGACCAGGATTTCATATCTGTAAGTAGGAATAATTATGTGGAAGCAAGATGCACTATGTAATGACTGGGCATTGCTTATTCTAGAGGCATATACTAAGCACATGCTTCATGCATAGCAGTGCTGTCTTGTAAGCATGACTGAGTCCAGCAGTATGTTTTTGATCTGATGCTATGATTAGGGAAAGGATTGTTTTGTTGAAAATCAATTGCATTGGCTACCCACTACCCGGTGAGCTTAAAATCTGAAAAATAATTTTTTTAAAAAAAATTCTGTTCCTCTCTTGGAATATCTTTAAATGTCAAATTTTGTTTCAGGAGCGGTGGGGGTTTCATTTGCAGTATCAGTGACACGAAAACTTCACAAGAAATGCTAAAACTCATTAATGGAATCAAGAGAATGCTATGGGCATTTTTGTGTACTCCTAATGGAATACCTTTCTTATTTTCTTTTTTCAGAAGTGAAACAAATGGCATAAAACCGAGACATTAGTATTGTTATATAATGGTAGAACAGGCAGGAAAATGAATCAACAAGATTGTACTCTCAATTCATTTTAAAATTAAGTCTCATGCTGGGAGTTAACTATGGTTTTTAGAGTTTTCTTTGCATCAGAGGTTTTCAACTTCCATGCATACTGACATTTTGGGTCAGACAATTCTCTGTTGTGGGGAATGTCCTGTGGGTTGTGGGACGTTTCAGCAGCATCCCTGGGCTCCTCTTTCCCCACCAGATAAGGGAGCAATTCTCCAGCGTGACAGCCCCAGCTGCCTCCATCTCTAGATATTGCCCAAGGTCCCTGGGTTCAAAATCATTCCCTTCTCCCGCATCCTCATTGAGAACCTCTTCTGTGTGTTGATGCCTGAGTCGCTACTGGCCATAAGAGCAAATTCTGAGTTTAATACATCACAGTTGCCTAAGTTAAACCAAGAAATCAGACAGGCTGGGAAGGATGACACTATGGAATTTGTAGTTTTATCGTGTGCCTCCTGGGTTTCTTTGCTTAAGATGGGTCTATTATTTCCTATTCCCTAAGTTTTCATGGAGAAGTAGTAGCATTCCTTAAACAATAGGATTTCACCAGCTTCAAAATCGGGATGCTAATTAAATGTGAAAGAAGGGGAGAGATCAAAAACCACAAAAATGGAATTTTGAGAAAAAAGAATGCCAAGAAATTAGAAAGAGATTTGGAAAAGGGACAGAGGAAACTGGAGATTTCTTTTCAAAGGAGTCCCCACACTCCAGGAGTACATTCCTTCTGAATGTTAATTACAGTCTTTACCTTGGCATTTTGCTCTCATATCAGGGAAGCAATTACTGGCCTAATTCAAATTCATAGCAGCCATTAACAATGAACAAACAGATACATTATTTTAATTCCATTTGCTGCTTCCTTTCTGCTGATGTATTGACCCATGAAGCTTTGACTGGATGTCCTGTAATTGGCATTTGGCAAAGGCTGCTATCATCATCATCCTTTTCATATATGAGTATTTATTAAGCATATATTGCATATATAATATCTTGCAAGGGCAGGCAGCTTAAAGACCACAAGCCAGAAATAGCCTTTGCTTTTATAGAATTTATGTAATTATGCCTTCATTTTTTAGATTAAAAGGTGTGTGTGTGTGTGTGTGTGTGTGTGTGTGTGTGTGTGTGTGTGTTTGGAAGGGTCAAGGTGAATACCAATGTGCTCACAGGATTATTATTTCTTAACTTAAATATAATTTCCCACCATTCTCAGGATATCATTTCAATCATACATAACTTTATTCTGGGCTCAATAATACCATTTACATCAGCATCTGAGGCAAGATCTCAATGAGATAGAGTTAATAAAAAGAGAGGAAAACAAGAGAAATATCTCTTGAATAGAGTCATCTACAATGCTTTTCCCATCGTTACCAATTCTTTCTTGAGTCAATGACTTCTCTTATCATAGCACTCTACAATATCCTTTTCTTTCCCCTTAGTTTTGTGCACTGATATGATTTTTATGTTTTAATTGATGGTATTTTATATATGTGCCTGCTCGTCCGTTTGCTTTTCCTACTTCAGGGCCACTCAATATCCTTGTCTGGCGTCTCAAGACATCAGCCCGTACATCAATTAGTTGGCTTGGCTAGAAACAGTGCCTGAAGCCCTCAGCACCATGTTAATCCCATGAGCTGCGGGCAAGTCACTCACCTTCTTAGGTCTCATTTCCTCATCCGCAGAGCAAGATGATGGGAGCCTCAAGTTTCCCAGCTCTAGGATTTTATTTTTGCATTTATTTAAACATATGTTCATTATAGAAACATGATCCTACGTTTCTCAGTGGGTGGACTTAGCCAGTGCTATGAAATATTGTGCAACAGGAAGATTTTATTTAACGAAATGTTGATGCATCCTCTTTTATGTCTTTTGATTCTGATTCAAATGCTCAGTATTTTCATGATTTCACTCTTTCAAATCAGCTCCAAAAGCATAAGGTGTGAAATCCTACTCATTCCCTTGTTTGAATTCACGTGAAGTTCGTAAGGATTATATCCATGTCCCTGATGTCCTCTTCATAGGATCAAGCAAAGTGTAAGTTTAGATGCTTAGTAATAGCAGATTTAAACTAATAATCCAAATGTTACTAAAGACCAATTTATTAAGGCTAAATTGTACAAAGCTTGCTTTGAGGAAAAAAAAAATACTGGAAAGGAGATCATCTTGTTCAAGCGTCCCACTCAATGCAGGAATCTGTTATATACCACCTTTGACAGATGGTCACCTGGTCTGCTTCTACTTCAAACAGCGACCAGTTGCTCACTGACTCTTGTAGCAAGTCATCTGCATTGTGGAGCAGCTCTGATGGGGAGAGACTGTTTTCTTTATGTGAACCCAAAGTCTGCCTCCCTGTATTTTACCCAGTTTTTCTAATTTTGCCTCCTTCTTAACACAGAATGCATCTCACATTGTTATCATTCAAGCATTTAATGATAATTGTTATATCACCATTATCTGACATAAACTTCATTTAATTGACTAAGTTTTCCTATATTAAATAAATGAAATAAATCTATTCTCACCCTGCCTAACATAACCAAAAGCCCCTAATAGTATCAAATGCCTAGGTTTTTGCTGACATTTAATACAGTGTCTGGAGACTGAAGGTACACACTCTACTGGCGAATTTCTAGATCAACTTGTACACTGATTACAGAGTCTGGCTTCTGTAATTAGCACCCTAAAATTGAGTTATTAATATTGCCACTAGAGCATTATACTCAAAGAACTGGAATATCAAGTGGATTTGAATATTTAACTTGGACTGATAAAGTAGGGGTAAGCCAATCACCCCCAAAGTCAGAGCTTATGATTTTGGTATTTACTTCAAAGACTGAGGTTCTATTAAAAAACTGACTAGATTTTGGAAGATAAAGGGCAGGGTTCTAGGCCATTCTGGACCAGTGGCTCTCCTACTTATAAAATTAAAGGCTTTCTGAATTTTGTTTGGTGTTTTCATCTGCTTTATCTTCTCCTTCAATTTCAGTAGAAGACACAAAAGACACCTTTGGTTGTCTAGGAAATCTACCTGCTTCAAATTTTGGTAAAAGTTAAAGTTGTGAAATATAGGTAAAGAAAGCTCTTGGGACGCCTGGGTGGCTTAGTCGGTTGAGCGTCCAACTTTCGCTTAGGTCATGATAAAGGGGTTTGTGGGCTCAAGCCCCACGTCGGGCTCTGTGCTGACTGCCAGCACAGAGCCTGGAGCCTGTTTCAGAGTCTGTGACTCCCTCTCTCTCTGACCCTCCCCTGCTCATGCTGTCTCTCTCTCTCCTAGAAATAAATAAAACATTTTAAAAAATTAAGAAAAAAAGAAAGCTCACTGGACCCTGTGTCTGGAAGCTTGAATATTATTCTTTTTTTTCTAATGTTTATTTATTATTTTGAGAGAGAGAACATGAGCAGGGCAAGGGAAAGGAGAGCATAAATCCACTCATGCTCAACAGTAATATGTGGAAGGAAGGATTTTAAACTACTTGAGAATATTATCTATTTTTTATTTTTAAGTTTTTTTAAATGTTTATTTTTGAGAGAGAGAGAGAGAGAGAGACAGAGAGAGAGAGACAGAGAGACAGAGAGAGATTGAGAACATGAGCGGGGCCAAGGGGAGTGGGTATACAGAATCCAAAGAAGGCTTCAGGCTCTGAGCTGTCAGACATGTGGCTTGAACTCATGAACTGTGAGATCATGATCTGAGCTGAATTTGGAAGCTTAACTGACTGAGCCACCTAGGCGCCCCAACTACTTGAGAGTACCAGTGCTCTCTTGCTTCTCATTATCAGAAGTAACTAAAAGTTTGTTGCATTTGGCTGGGGACCTGCTAGTATGATTTAGTTACCTTCTTTTTATACCACGTTGAAGCCCATGGCTTTTATTACTGTGAAGGCAGAAGTTGAAGAATGCAGTGGTGTTCCAAATGCTTTGAGTACAGTATAAAACTGATGGGTTGAGGTTGATAATAGGATGACAATTTCTTTGAGGTCTTGCTTATGGGATTGGTCCTAGTTGAGTCTGGGCTCCATTTTCCTAAAAGATATTATGGGAGATGGAGACATGGGTGGAGTTTTCTCTCTGCTAGCTCTACAATTGGTTACATGGAAGGGTCTCCTTCCATTTTGGTTGAATTGAACTCAGATGAATTGATGGTAACTCTCAACAGGAAAGTTTTTGTTACTTGTTACTATTACCTTATTCCTAAAGGGGTAATCCATTTAGATGAAGGCAATTTCAGTATTTGAAAACATTTAATGACTGCCAGAACTCAACATATGCATAGATAGCCACAGAGTTCTCTCTAGATTTTAAAGTTATAAGAGTTGACTAAGCTAAATACCTAGATAATTGAAAAAGAAAAAAAAGAATTATGTTGGGGTTGCCATTCTAATAAGAGACTGATCACAGGTTAAACACTGACTTGTGTATTATGATAGATAACATTATTCTTTTCTGCATCATGTTTAGGCAAAATTTATACACAAGTTATGTAAATGAATGTGATTTGTATTACATCCACATAGCCAAACCAAGTTTTTAACATACAGTTACTCTTTTGCTCAATTTTCTTATATCTACAATCAGTGCCAGCATCACTAATTTTTCCTGATTCCCTAATTTCACGGGCTACTTCCCCTTCTTTTTGTTTCTCCCTTCCCTCCATCAACATCATTTGTATCATTTGAGAAGCATGTCTGATTCTCTGGAAAACTTGAGGTGTAAGGGCCCAGCACACCCTTTTCTTTCCCATCCTTGAGTGTTCAAAGGCTGGAGTACTTCTTCCTTCCGACACTCTGAGCTAAGATACTGTAAGGTGGAGGACACTGAGGGAGGATGTCAGGATGGTGAGATGGGCTGAAGGGACACCCAGATAGAGTGGTGATACGACCAGAAAGAGGGAGGATGCAAGACTCCTTGCATCACTGACCTCCATCCACTCATTCATTCACTCCCCCTCTCACTGAACAAAAACATGGTGACTGGCTACTTTGTGCCAGGTACTGTGTTAGGTAATAGGAATAAAGATGTATATAAGCTAACAGATTCCTGCCTTCTTAGAGCATATGGTTTACATGAAGGAGACCATGAATGCAACATGATCTATTATTAATAGGAAAGGTGTACATAGAAGGGACTCCAGCCCTGGCTTGGCTTCTTGGAGGAAGACTCATCTACTCTGAAATCTGTGTGAAACCTGGAATAGCCAGGGGTGGGTGGGGAGAGATAGAGGAGAGAGAAGACTGCTCCAGACTGAGAGAACACCCTGAATAACTGGCAAATTAAGGAGATTTAAGACAGTTAAAAGTAATTCATCCTGATTTCAGCAGGGGAGCAACAGGAGAAAGCCAAGAAGCTTTGGGGGGAAATATGAGCACAAACTCTTTTCTGATCTTCTAAGTGCTGAGTAAATGAGAAGTTTGAAGCTGTACTGTGGATTTTTGTGGAAAATGTCAGGGGGAGTTCCTCTACCCTTCACTGCCATTACCACCCCCACTCCCAGCCCCACCTTGATGTTTAAACACAGCCTTCCATTACATAGCAGGCATTACATGTTTTAAATGCAAATGTTTCAGAGTTTCCCCATTGCTAAGGAAAAGTATTGCTGTGAGTTTTTCCAGTTTCTCAGAGGGAAGGAGGCAGACTTCTGCACCACTGTGAGTTCCCGGATATGGAGCCATTGGAGAAAGGAAAAGAAAATGGGTATCACACATTCGCATGGTTTGAGAGCTTCACCCATTTATTCTGTGACTTGATGTTGTTTTGTAGAAGAATCAGGAGGGAAGTGGGGTTGGGGAAAGAGAAGATATATACAAACGTTTTCATCTCTGCTACGTGGGCTTTGTGGGGGTCACTCTAATGGGAATGCTGGTACTCTTTTACCATTAGATACTATGATCACCATTAAAACTTCTCTCTCTGTGGTTTAAAGCCTGTGCTGGGACCCAGTAGACATGATGCACTGGCCGTCAGAGACAGGACGCAAGATGACAGAGATAGCAACGTGCCTGCCTGAGAGTTAACTAAGCCCAAACGTTCCAGCCAAAAAAAAATCTCACAGAGAAACCAGAGACTATACTCCACCACTATGATGCTGATGATCAGCCTTTTAATTTTGTAGTTTGAAATAAAGTACCCCTTGATGTATATTTGATTATTAATTATTATATTATTGTTCATTATTTCTGAAAAGTAATAACATGTTTAATAAAAATCTGAGCTACAATAATGAAAATCATTTAGATAATTTCGAGCATTTCAACCTCCTGAGGACTTCAATTTGATTTCTAAAATACAGTAGAAACTTACTAATTCAGACTAATGACAGAGGGCCCCATTGTGAATTACCAAATTTTGCAGATGACTGGGTATGCAAACAGAGAGAAAAAAAAGCAAGGAAAGTAAATCACACAATATGCTTTATCCACTTGTTTTGACAATGGCAGCTCAGACTTAACAGCCTATGATAAAACTGTCCTGTATATCAGTAAATGTATTGTTGATTGTTTCATAAAGATGATGAAATCTTGGTAATCAGAAATCTCACTATAGAACTCAGACATTAAATCTTCGCTCAGAGATAGCTTTGGGACTGCAGGGGTTTCAAATAATTATCTAGCTTACGAAGTACTGAAGCGAGTTCCACTGTAAAAGCAAAGTGAGGTCAGAGGTGAAAAGACATTTTAATCCATATTATGGTTGCCATTTAGTGTTGCTATAATATTTTTTCCCTGTGATCACCTATCTTTTGAGGCAAAAGAGACCTCATCATATACATTATCTTGCCCAACCTTCCAGTCTACTACACTGCTGTATTTATTACGATTTTATGATTTTTCTTTCAAGAAAGAGGGTGGTCCAACTTAATTACATGCACTCCTTCCTTGTCTGAGAAAGGGCTACGTATTTTTATGTGTGGAATCAGACCCAGGGCCTGAGGTAATGTCGGGATTCGGAATCTAACACACCTCAATTTTTATTACCCTTCATTTTCTGTTACCTCCTTCTCTTCTCCCTTCTATTAATCTTGATGAATGGTCCTCAGCCCTGGCTGTCCACTGACCCACTGGGGAACTATTTAGACACACCATTCCCCATGTGCAGACATTCTGCCTTAATTGATGATTGAGAGCCACCGAGAAACCATAGTTGAGAGGATCCACATAGAACTACGTTTTTATCTTCAGTGTTATAGTCTGTGTTCTCCCTGGAGCCTCAGCCGTGAGAAGTGCAGATCTCAGGGTAGGGTAGGGACGGGCTGGCCGTCAGGTGGCACTATAGATTAGAAGCGCGAGCCAGGAAGCAGCATGCTGGGTTTGAATTCTCAGCCTATTGCTTACTAGCTGTGCTGCAAACTGAAATTTACTTAACGTCTCTCTACTGAGGTTTCCTCACCTGTCAAATGCAGATAATAAAACCGTCATCTATAGAGCTGTGATAAAATGAGTTAATGTACACCAAGGGTTTAGATCAGTTCCCAGTACACGGCAAGAACTGTGAACTTTTCAGGTGTTATTGAAAGGGAGCCCTAGGGCAAGGACAGAGGAGGCAAAAGGTATCGTTTCTCAAGACCTGTAGGCTCTGAAAAGATGAGGCTGGACCCACAGGAGACAGAATGGCTGAGAGCTGTCAGGGCGAACAGGATGGCCCTTTGTGTAGACACCATAAATGGTTGGAAATGGAGTTAGTTTTATAGGCTCTCCTATTTTACACCCAGTTGGTGACAGAAAAAGTATGTGAAAAAATGGCCAAAGGAATACAATTGCTTATATTGAAAGGCAAGTATACTTGAGCTCTAACAAATTCTGTTTATCTCCAAAAACAGATCTGGAATCTTTTTTTTTTTTTTTGAGGGAGAGCTAGCTCTTAAAATGCTTGCTTATCTGTAGAAGTCCCTATCGTAGAGATGTGATAAGCCGGGTTAAGCTGTCCCAAACGCTGACACACCTACAGTGATTCTTCTGGGTTGGTAGAGGTTAGGGTGGGCTGGGGGTGGGAGCGGGAGGGGGTGCTCCTTAAGCAGGGTTAAATTCCAAAGACTCACAGGTGAGCGATTCATAGAGGAGTGAGTCCGATGGAAAGGAAATTTCTGGTAAAAACAAAAAGTTAAGCACCCCATCGGTATTCCTCTCTCTAAAGTGAAACCCAGATTTATTGAGAATTTGTAAATTGTTCATTTTGTGACGAATACTTCCACTTTCAGTGGCAAAATGTCTGTTTTGGGGGCTCTCCTCACTGTTTTGTATCTTTTTGTTTCAAGCCAGGCAAGGCTCAGGAAAAAAGAATACAAGGTTAACATTGGCTTAAGTCAAAACTAATTAGGGAAGCAAACCCGCGGCTCCCCTCAAAAATCAAACACTGCATACCAGAATCAAGTCAAAATGACTTTTAGATTGTCTGTTATTTGGGAATATCTGCACTGCGGCTCCTTCAATTACCGAGTCTAATTTGGAGTTGACTGCAGATTTAAGTACTTTTAGCAGAAGAAGTTCATGAGTCATTCAGACTAAATCTAATTCATTTGTACAGTATTTCTCGGGCAAAGGTGGGTAGCTAGGGATTCACCTAAGTACGGACAAGAGGAAAACTGCAGTGTGAGGGACTTTCTAAAGGTCCCTAAGTGAGGTGGCAGCTGAAATGGAAAATCAGACGCGGCTCCCCTCCTCTCCACCCCTCCTGCCTCCTGGTCTGCCCCTGCTTGCTGCTGGCAACTACGACCCACCCCTACTCCCTCTCTCTCTTTGCATAAGCAGGCACAGGCTATTGGGGAAAACAGCCCGGTTCTAGCAATGTTTCCTGATACTATATCTATGTGCATCTGTACATCGTGCACACGGGATATAATTGAAAGGGTGCATGCTAATTTGGACCCTGTGACAGCGCCCATAACCAAGATTTACAGTTGCAAATGGTTGACAACTTAGCAACTGGGTGAAAAGAGGGTGATGGGAACCTGATTTGATGGGATGACCCTTTCTGACATGGGAACAAAGAAACCTGCGTATCTATTTTTAACCAGGCTCTGGAGATTTCCAGTAATTGACGTTTGGAGCCGTGGCTCACACTTGTCTCAGCTCCTGGGGATATTTGCATCTTTCTCTGTGTTTGGGTTTGGTGTGTCTAGTCCTCCTGAGCAGAGGGAGGAAGCGGCATCAGTGTCTATAGGGCAGGAGGCTCACGGAGACCCTCCTCCGGCACGCCGTCCCCCTAGTCTGCCTCCATTCACCCTGCCTGGCTGAGGCCTCAAACCCGGAGCCTGACGTTTTCAGTTCCGGGAAGACAGCACGCGCTACTCAGGAGTGTTTACGAGTTGATATATCAGTGCCACTGAGAAGCTAGGTTTTGGCTTCATGGTTGTTACTCATCAGGGTGAGAAAGGGAGACATCAGGATCTCATCCTTGAGTTGAGGTACAGCAGCAGCAGCAGTTATGAAGCCAGAACTCGGTAGTCAGGGCTTTGTGCAAATATTTCTCAAACAAGGTAGCGATCAGATTATAAAATTGCAAAGTTTGGGAATTTGGGTTTTGGGTCTTTTCTTGGTCTCCCTTTCCTTTCTCCATGGTGTTACTCTTTGTGTCCTGTCTGTATTCCTATATTTGGGTTTTATTCTATCCCTTGCTTCCTATGAAAGGGAATGACTGATCCACACTGAGGTATAACTGACAAATGGGGTTCATGTGTTACATCTCAGAGCACAACTTTGTTTTGTTTTACTTTATTTTATATTTTATTTTATTTTAATTTTAGCATTTTACTAGGGATAAAAACCTTTACGCCAAAGGAGTAAAAACCTTTTGTTTGGGGATTTCAGATATCTAGCAGGGGCCATATTTTCAGTTTAAGGTGAAGGTTGGAGTTTTCTAATTTCTCCTGGAATTATTAAAATGTCAACATTTAAGAACTGAAATGCAATTTCTCTCTACAAGACCAGTCTCCCCTAAGATGAAAGTAAGAAGAGTGTGAAATCTGGAAATATTTTGATGACACCATTCTATTCTTCCAATCAATCACCAGTGTGGTTATTTAGAAAACGCAAATCTCTTCACTCCAACTGAAAGCCAGGAGCCGTTTATAATGGCTCTTAGACTAGAGATCACAATCCTTGGGAAGGAAGGTGAGGCCCCAGGAGCTCCAGCCTGCTCTGGCAAACCCACCCCTTCATTTTCTGGAGCTCCCCCCACCCTCCAGGGCTTCTTCCATTTCCTCAACTATACAATCCAGTCGGCCTCAGGCAAGAGGCTCCTCCACACCGGCCCCTCCACCCTCTGTACGACAGTCACCCTCACCTCGCACCTCCTCTCCATTCCCCACCCGACCTGTCTCTCTAAATGACTGAAAATCACCCTGCAGATAATGGAGCAAATGTCAATTCCTCAGGGAATATTTTGATGACCAGGTCTCATCTACTTGTGATCTTATCCATTACAGCGCTGAGACTATTTGCAATTATGTATCTACTTGTGCCATTACTTACTGGGTGTCTAAGTGTCCGTTTCTGCAAGGACAAGGGCTGCATATGAATCATTTACCACGGATGTGCCTGTCTCTAGCACACTGCATGCCTCCTGGGATTCACCAGGCAGCAGTTATGATATCAAGGAGTTTATCTATGGAACTGTTAAATTAGGGGCACATGGGTGGCTCAGTTGGTTAAGCGTACAACTCTTGGCTTTGACTCAGGTCATGATCTCACAGTTGTGGGTTTGAGTCCTGCATCGGGCTTTGTGCTGTAGAGCCTACTTGGGATTCTCTTTCTCCCTCTCTCTCTGCCCCTCTACCTCTCTCTCTCTCTCTCTCTAAAATAAATAAACTTAAAAATATTTTAAAAAGAACGGATAAATTATATTGAAATCCTGAAGTTTTCTAGAAATTTTCTCCTATCTTGATTGAATGATCATCATGACAGTTTAGTGATTGAGAAAAAGTAAATGGAGTTGTCTTCAAAACATGTATTATTTTCTTTGGTAAATCTGATATAATATATGTATGTTTATACACAAATAAATGTGCAGCATAATTGGGATAATATTTAATTTCTCAAAGGATCCTTAGCATCTCCCTTCATAGTTTCTTATCAAAAAATCTCTGTGAAGAAAGTAAGGCATTTTCCTTTGAAAAAATTAAGGTATCATATATATATGTAATATATATCTTATGTCAAGATATATATCTTACTATAGTAATAGATATAGTAGTAGATATATATAGTAATAGATATCTATTACAATATACAGTATATATATAATATTTGTTATATAGTGTATATAGTAGTGTTTTTACATACATATACACATTACAGTATATATTTCTATCATAGCCTATACAGATATATAATATACTAGTATATGTAATACCTTAGTGCAAAGTACATATAGCACATAATATATGTTATACTATAGTATGTATCTCATATACTATATAACATATATACTGTATCTATGCTAATTTAATAGTATATAATTTTATATTATATATACACACTGCACATATAATAGATATACACATTTACCAGCATGTTACATATATTTACAAAAAGCCAGGAGCAAAGACAGAATTCATTACTGACTTATATAATCAAGAGTGATGGTTAAGATGGTGATGACTCTATGCGGGTGTTGTTGAAAAGCCTGACTCTACACAACCCTTCCTTCTGTGTTGGCGTATGTAAAAATGGATCTTGAATTTTTGCACTGTCTTCCGCTGCTTGCTTATGATAATAAATAGATGGATGCTTTGAGAAGTCTTTCATTGCTGACTTTTCTGTAAAGTGAAAGGACATAAAACAGTAGTCAGTCAGTCAGGAAGCAGCTCAACCCAGAATGTGTTTGTTGCACAAGCACATTATTGGATCAGAGTGCCAGATCTACAGTTCATTGAGTTTGCTTCTCCACCATTTGGACTATTGTCCTGAAAACCGAAGGATACATAACTTTAAGAAAGGAATGTAGTTTCTCTTTTTCAGGTACGTGGGATTAGGAAGAACAAGAATAACAAAAACATTACATGTGTGTATCATTTACTTTGCATTAAGGACTATGCTAGTACTTCCATATGTTCTCATGTTCTCTGTCTCTCTGTCTCTCTGTCTCTCTCTTTCTCTCTCTCAAATAAGTTTCTCAACCAGCACGGAGCCCAGTGCAGAGCCCACTGTGGAGCCCAGTGTCGAGACTGAATCTATGACCCTAAGACCAAGACTGGAGCTGAGATCAAGAGTTAGATGCTCAACCCACTGAGCCACCCAGACATCTTGCTTTATGTCTTCTATTTAACTCTCTGCACATCCTGAGAGATATATGTATTGTTAATGACATTTTATAGCAGAAAAGTCAGTTAACTTGCATAGTGTCACAGGAGCAGCCTGATTTGTGGAACTGTTTTACCACTCTGAGCTCCATGAATCAGTTCCATTGGTTTAAGGGCTTCTTCTCTTGAAGCCCCTTTTCTAGTTAAAGTGGATATCCCACAGTAGATATACCATCCTATTAGATAGTTTCTAGGATCTATGAAATGACACGGCTGGTATCATGTCAGGGCTTGGGGTTACCATGGCAGCCTTCAGGGATGCTTATAGAGCTGGTCTGTATACAGGTCCCAGGTTTTTTATGTATTTTTTTTATTTTTAATGTTTATTTATTTTTGAGAGAAAGAGAGAGAGAGAGAAAATTCAAGCGGGGGGGGGCGCAGAGAGAGAGAGAGAGAGAGAGAGAGAGAGAGAGAGAGAGAGAGAGAGAGAGAGAGAGAGAGAAAATCTGAAGCAGGCTTCAGGCTCCGAGCTGTCAGCACTGAGCTGGATGTGGGGCTTGAACTCACAAACTGTTAGATCATGACCTGAGCTGAAGTCGGACGCTCAAACAACTGAGCCACCCAGGTGCCCCTGCAGCTCCCAGTTCTTAAAATTTGTCCTGAGTAGTGCTTTGGAGCATTCTTAATGAGATGGGTTTCCTGTGGTCCTCTTTCTTTGCAATGGACAGCTATCCTACAAAAGCTGCTTTGGTAATCTATGTTCAATTCCCTACATCCCGGTCCCGTTAGAAACATCCTATAAACAATCACAAGGTGGATGGCTATCTCTTTGCCTTATTCAAAGGCAAGATGTAATAACATGTCCTGGTCATGATACCAAACATCTTAAATACACTTTACTATGTAATCCATAAAACCACCCTGAGATAGGAAATATTGTAATTCTTCATTTTTTTTCCAAAAAAAGAAACTAAGACAACAATTAAACAAGTTTTCTTAAGAACACACACTGGTAGGAGGCTGAGCTGAAATTTTTGTCTTGAGATGTTCTGTCTTATCTGAACTAATGCCAACCAGTCTACACGGATGGGGCACCTGATGGGAGCACTTGGGTATTCTTGACCTAGTTTTCTACTTCTATTTAAAAACAATTATTTTAATGTTTATTTAATTTTGACAGAGACAGAACATAAGCAGGGGAGGGGCAGAGAGAGGGGGACACAGAATCCAAAGCAGCCTCCAGGCTCTGAGCTGTCAGCCCAACATGGGTCTCAGACCCACGAACCATGAGCTCATGATGTGAGCTGAAGTCAGATGCTTAACTGACTGAGCCACCCAGGAGCCCCTCAGTTTTCCACTTTTATTTTGGCAAATCAGTATATCGCATGTTCCATGCTGCTTTGGCATAGATATGGATAACGCTTGCTTAAAGACACATAGATAATTTTAATCAGACTGAATTGGAATACAGGAAACATACCTATTTTTTATAATGCAAGCCTCAGGCATAAGGGAATTTCAGAGGGTGAGACCTGCCACTCAGACGTGGGAATGAGCCAGTCAAGTTACAAAGGTACAAGGTTCTGGGAATTTCAAGTGTGAGGTCAGAGACTCTTCTGCCATGGAGGAAATCCATATAGTCTCAGAGGGTAATGAAGAAGAGGAGAGAATTCAGAATCTGGAGAAATGATGGAGAAACTACAGAAGGGTTCAGAGACCAAGGATCCTAGAGGTTGTGAGTGCACCTCACACCTCCTGCTCACTGAGCCAGTCACTATTTAAACCTCATTCTCAATCCTATCTACCCTGACTCTTGCCATGGGAGGCTGTCTGGTGTTTGGATTATTATCAACCCAGGAAGTATTTTCTGTGGGATTTCATATTTGATTTCAATCATATTTGATTTGATCTGATTTTAAATTCAGTAGGAAAATGTTATGTGTAAGTATATAGAGATGATTTTGTTTGAATATATGTATTTCAATGAATCTGTAGCATAATGTGGAACTGACTTTCACTTCTGTTTAAAATCTTTGGCTGGATACACGGTTTTCTTTGCAGACCTTGGGGAACACAGTCAGTTATTTTTTAATCCAGGGTCCTTGGCAAATCTGTCTTGTGCCATGGTGGTTTCCATGGCTTTCTTAGGAATTTGCACAGGAGCAAATTCATGGTCATAAAACCATCCTGAGCAGCTTTGGTTAATATTTTTAGCTTATGTGTTAAAAAAACATTTCACAGTAATAGGAAGTATATTCACATACTAGTTTTGATTTTTCATGTTATGATTTTATTAAATATACTTGTTGACCTAAAATAGCAAAAGTGATAAAAGATTATGGCCCTCCAAAAGGAGACCATTCATTTTCCTGTAACCAATTATATCATCATGGATGAGTCTTATGGTGTTGATTCAACTTTTAGGAAAGCTAGATGCTATAAATCTTATAAAAGTGTTATGAACACCTAGTTGTCTAGGAACAATGCACCCTGGACTTTCTCTGTCCTGGACATACAGCGAATATCCTGTTGGCTGATAGAAAGTCAGCATTAAATTTGGGTATATAGTTAGCCACAAATGGGGAGTCTGGGCAAGATCTGGGCAGCACAGAAGAGTGATGATGGTCAGTTGGCATCTCTCTTTGTGAGTGTGGGCATTGGGACGCATCTCTGAAATCTCATGGCATTACTTCTCTGCTGCCTATGTGGAAAAGCAGTTCATATCTGATCATAAATGAGCATACTGTCTCCCACCTTACAGGGTTATGCAGCGTGAGGTAAACCTCGTGATCCAGGCTGAAGTTCCAGGACCTACTGTTCTTATCTTGAGAAAAGAACAATTAGTGCATCATCTGCTGAAATGCTGAAATGAGAGAAACGCAGGGGAAATATCTCCAACTAAAAAACCCCAGCGTGAGCCCAACAAAGCAAATTCTCACAACTCAGGGAGTTTTGAGAAATGTGTTCATGAGTGTTATAAATGTAGCAGCCATGGGTGCCCTTGCTGGAAATCTGTGGCTTAGAAAGAACAACTGTGAAAGTTTTAGAAGCTGGGTTCCTGGGCGGCTCAATCAGTTAAGCATCCGACTTCATCTCAGGTCATGATCTCGTGGTTTGTAGGTTTGAGTCCCACTTCGGGCTCTGTGCTGACAGTTCAGAGCCTGGAGCTGCTTAAGATTCTGTGTCTCCCTCTCTCTTTGCCCCTCCCCTGCTTGTGCTCTGTTTCTGTCTCTCAAAAATAAATAAATGTTAAAATTTTTTTTTAAAGTTTTAGATGATGAACCACGAGTTAGAATGGAAGAAATAATTTTGCTATCTGGTCCTTTGAGAAGGAAATCTATCTGGTCCTTTTGGCAGAAATTCCCAGACATTCTGGCTGTTCTGATCATTTGTTTCCCTCCTGCTTCAGTTAGCAAATTGTCAGTGGATGGGGGAGTGAAGACATAGAGGTAAGAGAAAGTATGTAAATGTTGCATTCCAGCAAGACAAATTTCAATCCCTTGAGCTCTTTTAAATGGTGTGACTTCTAGAAATAAGACACAAAATTTAACCTCTTCATGCTAATAATGATTTCATAAAGAAAAACTCGTTAGTAAAGGTGACAAATATGAAGTTCTATTGAACATTTAAATTCCAGAATATCAGTGAATGCCCCAGGGAGATATTTACCCAGCCAATGACTTTATGATGTTATTAAGAAGTAATTTACTCAAGAAAGTCTCCATTCGTGAGTTTACATAAGAACAATATCTACTTTACAAACGTTTGTGTTCTCAGTATAGCACATACCTAATTTACAATGACTTTTGGTTAAAATTTTCATTAGGTTGGTTCAATAGTATTTGATAATTTTAATTTAGTTTTATGAGATCCCAGGTTCCCATTTATAGGAAGGGAAAATGAATGCAGAGGAAATAAATTTTTAAAGAGCAAATTTATCTCTCAAATGAGGTCTGCTAATTTCAGCAGTAAATTTCAGGTGGAGGAAAGTTAACCTTTAGTATTTCTCTGGCAGTCCTTTTGGGCATAGACTACAGGCATCCATTAAGAAGCAGCTTGGGCGCCTGGGTGGCTTAGTCAGTTAAGCGTCCAACTTTCGCTTAGGTCATGATCTCGCAATTTGTGGGTTCGAGCCCCGCATCGGGCTCTGTGCTGACTGCCAGCTCAGAGCCTGGGGCCTGTTTCAGTCTGTGACTCCCTCTCTCTCTGACCCTCCCCTGCTCACGCTGTCTCTCTCTCTCTCTCCTAGAAATAAATAAAAACATTAAAAAAAAAAAAAGAAGAAGCAGCTTGGACCCACAGCATCACAGTGGGTTGCTACTATGCCAATATGTGTAGTGATTTTGCAAGAGACTCTTTTGTAAAATACCGAAATGGAAAAGGAACCCCAGAGTTTAAGTGTAGGGTGTTTTCTTGGGGCTGAGCACAGGAAAACAAACAGTGGTTCTCGGGCATAAATCAGGCCCAAGAAAGCAGAACCAAAATAGATGAGAAATGAATGCTACAGGTTTCTGAAACAAGGATGAAGGAGTACACAATTACCAGAAGTCAGGAATTCAGGTGGTCCAGAATGTGGAATCGGGGTGGACTCAGTCCCAAATACAGGATGAGAAAGCCACATCATGGGGCCAGTCATGGGAGGACATATCAACCCTGATAATGTGATAGGGAGTTTGCCCTGTGTGATTGGAGAAGTTATGAGTTAACAAGAGGTTGTGATACCCACACACCTGTGCACTCACACACACAGAGAAAGTTAAGGGCTTTTTTTTTTTTTTTTTTTTTTTAGCAACTAGTTTTTCTGTTAGCACTAACAGATTTACTCTTCCATGGGGATAGCTCCAAACTCTTTTCCAGCTAATCTGCAAATAGCATAGGGCCATGAAAAGTGAAACACTCCCTCTATCTTATCAACAAATTGCCAATGAGGAAGAAAGTCCAACCTCTCACAGTATTATCCCCCATGTTGACAGAGGGATTGTAGAAAAAACTCTCCATCACTTCATGCAGCAAAGTCCTGAAAATATATCCCTGGCCTGCATGGACTACTGGAGCAGCTGTGGGTAGAAACGACTACAGAAGACAAACTAGTCCTGCCCTGTCACTGCCGTTCTGAACTGGCCTCTTTCCTCCCATTCTTCAGTAGGGAGAGGACTGTGAAGCACTTTTTTTTTTTTTTTTAAATATTTTTATTTATTTCTAGGAGAGAGAGAGAGACAGCGTGAGCAGGGGAGGGTCAGAGAGAGAGGGAGTCACAGACTGAAACAGGCTCCAGGCTCTGAGCTGGCAGTCAGCACAGAGCCCGATGCGGGGCTCGAACCCACGAACCGCGAGATCATGACCTAAGCGAAAGTCGGACGCTCAACCGACTAAGCCACCCAGGCGCCCCGAGGACTGTGAAGCACTTATTCAATGAGTTTGATCAATGTAGAAAACCAAGCTACATCATTCACCTTCTACATGTCAGTTTTTATCTAATGAAGGCTCACTTTACTCTTTACCTCACTCATGCGAATGTCTGTGGTCTACTAGGAAACAGACTGTTTTCATAGTCACATCCAGAGTGTTTTTCTATTTCATCAGTAGGGGTCCTGGGGTATAAAGTCTGTCTCCCATCAAGACAGAAGTCAAATGAACACTAGCTAATTTTTCTTAGGTTCTAGCACCTGAGACATCTTTTCTTCTTCTTCTTCTTTTTTAAATGTTCTATTTTAAATGTTTATTTATTTTGAGAGAGAGAAGGGGAGGAGGGAGGGAGGGAGAGAGAGAGAGAGACAGAGAGAGAGAGAGGATAGAGAGAGAGAGAGGCAGAGAGAGAGAGAGGAGAGAGAGAAACAGAGAGAGAGACAGAGAGAGACAGAGACAGAGAGAAAGAGAACATAAGTAGGGTTAGGGCAGAGAGGGAGAGAAAGGATCTCACTCAGGTTCCACACTGTCAGTGCAGAGCCAGATGCAGGGCCTGATCTCATGAATCATGAGATCATGATCCCCACATCAAGAGCCAGATGCTTAACCAACTGAGCCACCCGGAGCCACCTGAGACATCTTATAAAACCACTGAAACCAAAGCCAAAAGTCCTTGGGTTAGATATATACGGACTATACAGTCTGTCAAAAACATAGTCTGTTAGCATTAGAAGTGAATCTACAGAATATAATGTGTGTGATTGTCATTGTCACTATAAGTTACAGCTCTGTATTTTATACTATATAATGAAATGGGATGATAAAAGTGACATCAAGCTTTGGATTCCAGTGTCTAAATCACCCATTTTATTCATAATTTGACAGCTAAATGTCTTTTAAATACTGTGCAAAGTTTTATGATTTAATGTTTGCCTAAAGAATGGAAAGAAATATGTTAAGCTGCATTGCTAAACAGAATCAGGCTGTACTGCATAAAGCCATCAGAAGACAGGTGATTCATCCAGTTTCCTTTGGCCTCTGAGAAGAGGGGTGCAGGGCCAAAATTTGAGCTGATCTATCTACCTCTGGACACCTCTTCCCCCAAGGCTCATCAAATCCATGCTCTGCACTGAGCAAATTAAGAGTTTTTCTGCTTTCCACTACTACATCTAACTTGTTCTGAAAACCCTTTCAAGCTCTTCTTTTCTCCTAAGAGATTGATATTTTGGTCTCTGGTGGCCATTTGTGTTTAGCTTTCTGCCTTTTGTGTGCTTTAATGTGACCATAGAGAACTCATCAGTAGGTAAGAATCTTAACTCACAATGGTTAAGGGCTCAGTGAGGTAGCTTCCAGTGCTATCAATATTAGGTGCCTGTTAGTTTTCTTGAAGATTCAGAAGCCCACGAATATTGTTCCTCTGATTTTGTAGCTTCAAAGCAAGGCACTCTATCCTTGTGACGGAAGGTGGCCTAATTTGGCAAAGCACTCTCTATCTGCAATTTTTATTTTACCTAACCCTCTGCCGATAAAAAGGGCTTTCCATTCTTAACCCCTCCATCATTCATATTCCTGGTAAGACTGTAAGAAGCATTTACATCCAGTTTCTAGACTCACTTTGTTTTGACTCTGACTCCAATAAATAATCACAGTCAGCCATCACATTCATGGAGGAGCAACCCACTTTGCATTAAGACTCCCATGACTTAAGTAGACCTGTGACAGTCCTATTACTACCTAGAATGTACACCCATCTGTTGGTTCATATTAAAGCAATCACAGTTCTCTATTATCACTGCTTCCTTCCTGTGGTCTAAGGCATGAATGCCAGGCAATATCTGAAAATCATAACATGGATAAGTCCCCAAGATGCTATTAATTATTCCTCTAGGTGCAGAAAATTTGAGTGGGTTTTTGTTGTTGTTTGTTTTGTTTTGTAAGAGTAGGAGGCCCAGAAGGTAGAAGTTCTAAAAAGAGGTGGAGAAAGGGGACCAAGAAAGAATGAGAAGGGTAAGAAAATCCAGATCTCTGGAGACACTCTGGCCTAACGGCCTCTGCCTTCGGCTCTCTTAACAAAACTCTAGGGCTTTACAGGCTCTAAACTGTTTTCTGCAATCCTCTCAATTAGAGAGGCTAATCCCTATATTAATGAACACCATTGAGCAATAAAATGTGTAAAATATCTTTCCTCTCATAACCAAGAGATCATACATGATCCAGATCGCAACTATGATCCATGCAATGCATATGTACTTTAGGATTAAGTAACTTTTTCCTTTCCCATCTGTGGCTCTAAATCTGTGCCATATGTCACCTAACAAGGTATTTTCCATTATTCTTTTATTCAGTTCACTGCATTTGTTCCTCTTGTCCCTTGAAAATTAGCCTGTCTGTAATCCGAAATCACTTCCATTCACAGTTCAGTGCCTCTACTGTAGACGTGGCAAATGCTTGTTTACAGGGCTGGTAATTGGATTAAAACATTGAAAAGAAACAGAAATATAGAATGTGTTGAAAAAAAAAAACACAAGCATAAAATCAACACAACCAAAACAGATTTAAAAGCTCTAATGAATAAAATTGCTATTAATAGAAATCATTTATCAGTAACAATGTTCCTGAATTTGTGGTCTTCAGTATTCAATTGAAATGATATTTAAAAACCTAAGAGAAAAAGGGAAAGGATTCTGAATAGCGTTGTTGTGAGCATAACTTGAAAGTGGTTGATTAGTTTCTGTGTATCTTCTGGGCTGTTTGGAGAAATGGGCAGTGTATAAATTTTCACAGGTCTGGATACAGAAATACTACAGTCAGGAAAGTACCACTGTGTTGTTATTTAAGGGGAACTCATTATTCTTTCAAATTTGGACATTATTATTTTGATACCTGAAGTCACAGAAACAAGAAAAATAAGTATGGCCTCTTTCCACAGAGCATTGCTGAGTGGGATGAACAGGTGACTGTGATATTGACAGTCATTGGGTGCAGTGTGCCATTTTGTCAATTGAGGAATGATGGAGTTGGTATACAGTAGGCTGTTTACAACCTAAAAGCTATACCCATAGGCCTAATTTTCTGAACATTCTTCCAATAACCTTATTCAAAATATTTTAAGAGAAGCTGATGTTTTAAGAAAAAACAACTTGCAACAAAATAACGAAGAGTAGAATATGAAATCAACTAGTCATACAAGAATTTCAGTATCTAACAACTGGTAGACTTTTATATAAATGGGATCCAAAGAGGCAAAGGATCACACTCAATAGTGAACAAAATCCAGAAGAGAAAAATCAAAAGAGAAACAATAGCACTGCTCATATATTAGAAAGCAGAGATCATATAAGAGAATCCATGTGATTAAGCCACCACCACTACCTTTAACAGATGTCTTCAAGCAGTCCATCCTAAGCCAACAGAAGAGGGAAGTTCTTACCTGCTTAGCTGGATCACTCCTTTCTCTAGTTCTGTAGACCTAAGGATGGAAAAAAAGAAGTAATTAAGTTCAGTCCCTAAATTTGAGAAAGATATTCTGTGCTAACATATCCTTTAAAAAATTGCTATTTTTTTTATTAACAAAAGTTGCAGTGAAAGCAATGTATAACAAGCAAGAGAGATGACTTTTGCGTGGTTTGCTATTGCAGACTGCTCATTGTGCTCATGGTGAAGTGAGCTCATTATGCTTATTCCACTAAAGTGAAGGTGTAAGTGAAATTTAGTTGTTGGGGGCCTCTTCGATTCCCAGAGTGAAATGGTAGCACTGCATTAATTGATTTCTGATTTCTGCCACACCTGTGTTGATTGAGATTTTTGTTAGCATTTGTCTATATTACCTTGGGGATTTTGACATCTGATGTTTAACTTCTATTTGATCCATATCAAACTGAATTGGGGGGCAGGAGGAAAATTAATGCCCTTCTTCTGCCATCAAAATTCTATCCAGGGACTTCATGTCAGAGATTATTATGCGGATCTGCTTGGTCTGTTTTACTTATGGTGTAAGATTTAGAACATCAATTCTGGTCCAATGCTTTCTAAAATCCATTTACTATGTGTAAATTTAGTATATGTTACTATATGTAACATTTTTTGGCCAGGCAAATAAAATTGGGTTCTAAAGTGTTTTAGATGAGTTACAATTCAGTTTTGTGTTGTCAGAGATGTAAGATTTATGAATTAGTGAGAGGTGAGGAGTATTATATTAGAAACAGAAAACCTGAACTCACTTCCAGAAACCCTGAATCCACTGGCCTGGGTCAAGAATTGCCAAAGTATAGCCTGTGGGCCAAATCCAGCCTGCTACCCATTTTTATAGGACTCATGAACTAAAGATGTTTTTTTCCCTTAAAAAAAAAGTTTATTTATTTTGAGAGAGAGAAAGCACAAGTGGGGGAGGGGCAAAGAGAGAGGGAGAGAGAATCTCAAGCAGGCTCTGCACTGTCAGTGCGGAGCCTGACGTGGGGCTCGAAGTCACGAACCATGAGATAAAACCTGAAATGAAGCCTATGCTTCAACTACTAAGCCACCCGGGCACCCCAAAATGGTTTTTATTATATGGCTAAAAATATAAAAAGAAAAATGTTATCTCATGGCTTATCAAAAGTATACAAAATTCTAATTTCAGTTTCCATTCATAAAGGTTTATTGGAAAACAACCACACATATTTGTTTATAAGTTGTCTATGTCTGCTTTCATTCTACAACTGTGGAGGTGAGTGGAAACAGAAGGGATATAGGCTACACAATTTAAAATATTTACTACTTAGTCCTTTAAGAAAAAAAATGTATTGACCCCTGGCTTAGGCTGTGGTTGATTTCATCTTTGTTGGGGATAAGGAGGTTAATGTGATAAGACCCTAATAATTAGGATTAATCAATATAGACAGGGGAGTGATAGCTTTTATTAAAATAAAAATCACTATACTTCATTCTGGGGTCATCTAGGTCACTCATCAAAGATCCTGAAGGGCATACTTATGAAAAAATGAAGTTCTTAATTGTTTATGCAGGAAGTTCTAGGTTGGCTTCATTGCTGTACTATAGTTACTTATTGAATCTACTTTTCATCTTATAATAAGACTTCAAGACTATTCTTAATATTTGATAAAAATATCTAGAACATTAATACAGTATGGAATGAATAAAAAACAAAAAAGCAAAACACAATATATGTGTGTATATTATATATATATATATATATATATATACACACACACACATATATATATAATAATTTCTAGGAAGCATGTGTGTGATGTTCAAAAATAGAAACAACCAAAATATATTTTTAATGAAAAGATATATATGCGTACATATATATTCATCCATGTGTAGTAAAGAGTTACCCTTGCTCAAAGAGAGGTCTGGCCTTTGCCCTTGGCTCTTGGGAGATAATTTTTAAGCCCTTGGAATATCCTGCCTGATAAGAGTATCACTGTTTATCTGGGGGCCTTAGGCTGCACCAGATAATCTATACTAACAGTGTGATTTATGGTACCTAGGGAAGCCTTGGATCATGCAGATCACCTCAACTTCTGGAGGGGCTGGAGACAAAGGTCAGCTCAGAAGGTGATCAACCATGTTTCTGTGACTAAGCCCCAGTAAAAACTCGGGACACCAAGGCTTGGGTGGGCTTCTATGGTTGGTAGTGCTGTGTATATATTGTCACATGTCATTTCCGGGAGAAGTAAGCACTGTCCACATAATGCCACTGGGACAGGACTGCTAAACGCTGTGCACCTGGAGCCTTCCTGGGCCCTGCTCCATGTGCTGCTTCCCTTGGCTGTTTTTCTGTCCTTTTACTGGAAGAAACCATAGCTGTGAGAATAACAGCTGTAGTGAGTTCTGGGTATCCTTCCATCAAATATTGGAACCTGCGATTGGTTTGGGGGACCTGCTAACTAATAGCTGGTGTCAAAGTAAGGGTGGGCTTGGGGACTCCTGAAAACCGTAGTATATATACATCTAAAAAACAGTTTAATATACACATACATACATATATATCACAAAAAATCATGTGAATGGTTATCAAGATTGGGTAGTGGGCATGACATGTAGTTTCTAGTCTACTAGCCTCCTGGGATCCAATGGTAATTAAATGGATACCAACATATAATTATTCCTTTTTTTTAATGTTTTATTTATTTCTAGGAGAGAGAGAGAGACAGTGTGAGCAGGGGAGGGTCAGAGAGAGAGGGAGTGACAGACTCTGAAACAGGCTCCAGGCTCTGAGCTGGCAGTCGGTACAGAGCCTGATGTGGGGCTCGAACTCACGAACCGCGAGATCATGACCTAAGCGAAAGTCGGATGCTTAACCGACTAAGCCAACTAGGCGCCCCTAATTATTCCTTCTTATTTGAAACATTTTTAATATTTATTTATTTTTGAGAGAGAAAGAGAGTGAACATTAGCTGGGAATGGCAGAGAGAGAGGGAGACAGAATCCAAAGCAGTCTCTAGGCTTTGAGCTGTCAGCACAGGGCCCAATATGGGGATAGAACTCATGAGCTGTGAGGTCATGACCTGAGCTGAAGTTGGATACTTAACCAACTGAGCCACCCCCCAACATATAGTTATTCTTCAAGTTTTACTTATACATTTTATATACTCTCCTGTATTTATGATATCTCAAAATTTTTAAAAAGAGGTAAAAACTTCTGATAGAGCATGTTACTATAAACACACACACACACACACACACACACACACACACACAAACACACACAGGGTCTAGGGGAGCATCAAAATAATTTAGCTACACAAAATGTTGCCATTTTGTCCTTAGTCTTATAACTCAAGGATTATTATCTGTTTTTCATGAAAAAGTCACTTTGTTGTTCATGGATCAAAATCACAATCCCATGGTCATGTGTTAGAACATTGGTTTTAGTTGGTTTTATTTGCTATTTGCTGGAATCTTGGAAATCTCTCACACTTACATGTACATCTTGGAAAGTAATGCTTGATTTCTCTTGTTTTTATTTAGATGTAGCAGAATGCATGACCTCTGTATAGGTTAGATGAAATGACTAACATTTCAGTTACAAGGGGAGTCACACACGATCATAACCGTGAACTATAACTTCTCCCATGAACAAGAACTGAGATTTTTCTCCCCCTTTAAGCACCCACCCCAGTTCTGGGACTATTATATGCCTGAGTAAATAATCTTAAACTGATTGATCACAGAAAGAATTCAAACCCATCAACACTTGGTCCTCTATTCCACAGAAACCCACGTGTGCCCAGTTTCCAGACTTTCTGCAACCACTGCATTTCTACACAACACATGCAACCTTTCAAATAGAAAGACTACCGTCATCTTCCAAGCAGGGAAGAGTAGCTTGAAAAAAGCACATGATTCTTTACAGTTAGATCGCTGAACTTCTTTAGCAATTGCTACTGCTTAGTATCTGATAAATCTGATGACAGCCCCCAAATAGAGCTATTTTAATATGGCTACAGGTAAAGCAATTTTAAGTATTCATTTAACTTCTCAAAGTATGAGATACAAATTATTGACCCTTAAAAATAACCTAAAAGTCTATAGTTTGGAAATATTTTTTTTAGATATTAGGGGCATGCGTCTCCCACTCTCTTTTTAATGTTTATTTATATTTGAAAGAGTGCACAAGTGGGAGAAGGGCAGAAAGAGAGAAGACAGAGGATCCCAAGTGGGCTATGAGCTGACAGCAGAGAGCCCGAGGCTGGGTTCTGACTCATGATCCACAAGATCAGTGACCTAAACTGATACTTAACCAACTGAACCACACACAAGCCCCATGAATATCTCTTTTAAAGTAATAATATTATAGGTAATAAAGGCAGAAAGATTATAAAGGTGGGTGGTAAATAGTTGCATAGAATAGTCAAAGTAAGCCAAAGAAGTAGAATTTTGCTAAAGCCTTTATCAGTGGTCTGCTCAGACAGAGGGATACATATAGACTGAAGACAGAAACTTACCAGGTCATCTTATAAAGTGACTGCCTCTTTGAATTCAGCCAGATCCATGGTCAGAAGTCACTTCCTGGTAATTGCATTACCAGGGCTTCATCTGATTTCATTGTTCATATGGCCCTAAATAATCAGACTACTCTCATTGATTAGTGGCTTGTTCTGGTCAACAGAACAACTCAATCAAATTGACCCTGTGGCAACTTGTTTCACTGTTTAGCAGATAGCAGTTAGGATGCTCCCAAAGCCCGAGCCGGCCATATTTGGGCCATTTAAAGCCCTAAAGGAGAGGCTGCTTCCAAGGAAAGAACGTGGTGATGGAGACTAAAGCGCTGGGTAGCGCCACTGGGTGTTGAAGGTGGGGCTCAGATATACCAAGGGAGGATCTCAAATTTTGTGTGTAACAATCACAAGTTAATGCAACTTTTGTAGAAACTCTGATTCCTAGGTTCCAGTCCAGAGATACCGATTCAGTATTTTTTACTGGGGCCCCAGGGACACACACTTTCCAGAACTATCCAAGTCATTATGATATTGCTGGTCTCAAAGAAACTTAGGAAAAACACTAACCCTAAAATGTCAGAGCTACTACTAAGCTTCCAAAAGGGGAAGCTGGTTCCTACCGTCACCATATAATCCATGTGCTTAAGGCCAGGTGGGACCTTATGGCAGCTTCATATTCTATGGCCCCACAGAAAAGGTTGCATCCCATAGCCCTGTCCACAAGCCATAAGACTCATTTGGCCATTATATGAATGGTACCTACTTGGCTTCTATATAATTTTAAGGATGTAAAGGATGTGACCCTCTGAAAGCATCTTATTAACATCATGTAAATGTAGACTCAAATGTCCCCAGGGAATGATCCTTGGCAGATTTCTTCCCCCAGACTATACATTGCTAATGGTCATCATTACCTTTGAGCTGTCAAATAAAACCATGAACAGTAGGCCTGAATTGGTCTGCTTTTTTTTTTTCTTCGGACTATATATAAAGATTTTATATTGTTAATAAATGGAGAAAATTAGAGGTTAAGTATTTAGCTTACCCAGCCCTTAGAATAATGGCTAATTACAAAGACAGTTTTAATTCCCCAAATTTAAATTTGGCATTCACAGTTATTAAAAGTCTAAGAGCTAAACCATAAACAACCTGTTTTATTTTTTGTCAAGGTCTGATCAGACTTTCGTTGTTTGGTAAGTGACCTATTTTTTCTAATGGTCACAGCTGGGCTGGCCAATCACTAAGGGTGTTATTACTCTCACTGGAATCTCACTGGGATCGAAAGTCCACTTTCAGGATTCAGCCAGTGTATGCTGAATATATGCTCTGCTTAAGGCATGTATGAGAGAATGCCTGCAAGAGAATGCACTCTTAAATAAGTAGCAGTTATACGATGAAAAAAATGTGTAAGATCTCTAAGAAAAGTTCAAGGTAAATTGCCTAGGGTTCAGAGGGAAAGGGAATTATATCTTGTGAGGATAAGTGAATATATCATAAAAGAGGTGAAATTAGAAATGGCATGTAAGCATGGGATGTGTTGCAAAAATGCACACTCTGACCAAGGTGGAGTGCAGACCGAATTTTGGGAGTGACAGTAGATGATAGACCTGTTATCCTTTTATGGGTTTGGGTCCTGGCTCTGAGCAAGGCAACTCTAATTTCAAATTAGGATCAAGGTTTGCATGACCCCTTTAGAAAGACTATATCATGAATAGTTTGGAAATAAAATCATATCTTTTAGCTTCTAACATTGCAGTCTGCTGGGAGCCAACAAGATTGTGTTCTGTTCGGTAGCTCTATAAAGTCACTAGTTCTCTCTGTCTCAGTGCAATACAATGCTTAGGATTCCTCCCGATATCAAAGGAGCATCAGCATACTAAAAGCTTTATTGGATTAGGATTTTACTCTTCTCAAAACAACTGATATGTTATCTCTTTTAATTTATATAACCAAACTTTCAGGGAATTTGAGCTGACATTTTAATCTTTAATTTTGCAGGTGAGGAAATTAAAGCTACTAGGAGAAAAGTGTATCTTCCAAGACCACACAGCTTTCAGTGAGAGGGCCACCATTCAAACCACATCTATTGCCACTAAAAACCACCGTTAAGCCTCCCCTCCTCATAGTGAGGAGTGGACATACAAATATTTCCTAATAGAGACAATGTTGAAACTCCATGAACTGTAACCCAAATAATATTCTTGCTCAAGTTTCTAGGGGTTTTTTTACATGCAATTTTTAGGAAAAAAAAAGAAATCATGAAAAACAAAACAACAAATAAGAAAACAACAACAAATAAAAGCTAGTTTCAGAGAAAGTAAAATAGAAACAGTTGTGTCAACCCAATACTAAGTATCTCACATAGGACACAACACTTAATATATATGTTGTTTTTAGCCAAAAATGCTTAACACAAATTCACCAGTCCTCTAAATTGCACCTTCCACTTTCCAGGAAACATGACAGACAGAGGAATGAGCTAAATGGCACGAAGAGGAGTTAACCAGTCAAATCCAGAAGGTGGGGCCTTCTGGCGGGATGTCAGACTACACTGTCATTGTATGTCAAGTACACTGTAGTAAAAGCTGCTACAGATGTTACAGGTGGAAGTGATGTAGAGTACTACAGAAATGCTCATTCTGAGCTCTCAGGGGCTCAGTCTCTCCCTTTAGGCTGGTGTTTTTCCTCGATTGTTCATTTCATCCCTTTGAACAGCAGAGAAAATGGAACTACTTGCTCGGCTGCTATTGCGAATCTGTGCCTCTTTGGGGCACACAATTTGAGCAGGTAATGTAGTCAAAAGGACTAATGTGAGGGTGTGCAGAGAATCACGGGGTTAGGCCTCAGGGTAAAAAGTTAAATGAGCTGTCCTTCTGAGATGCCCAGTAAATCCCTACTGGGAAATGGCACAGGATACGCCCTTGGAGAGCTAAAAGGGCTCAATTTTATTTCCATCTGAACTTCTTCTGATTCCACCTTGTGTGCTGATCCCAGGAGGCCCAGTGGATTGAGACTAATGGCATAAGCACTCACAGGGGCACCTTTGAAAAAGCAATTTTGCATAAACCCACAGACCACAGAGTGTTTCAAAGATCCGTCGATAAGTATAATATTGCTCCTGCAGATAAAAATAAAAAGACCCCTTGAAATTGAGGGGACATATTAAAAAACTTCAATAATGATTTTTGAGTTATAGGAAACATTTCCAGACAGATTTAGTTGTGACCAGCTTGGCAACGATTCCTGTGGCCTCTGACACTTAAAAACACTCCATTTCCATGTGCCAACACCTGAGAACGCTAGCCCTAAGTCACAAATACATACGCTTTCATTTATTTGGAAGGAGCTAAATGCAGAACCGCATTTTGAATGTTCTATTTTTTCTAAAGCAAATACTTGTTTAACTTTCACAACATTCACTGATATAGGCAGTGACTATCATAGAAAGTTGACCCCAGACACTTTTCTTGATTCCACTGCACACTTTTTTTTTAAGTTACCTGTTTGAGCGATAATAGCTCTAACTGCCATAGTTATCATGCTGGTGGACTGATTCATTTTTTCAAATAGCATGGTGCCTTTCAACCTGACATCTTAAAACATTTTCAAATGAAACAGGGACCTTTCAGATTGTCTAGAATGTGTATTCATTTTCCCTTCTACTCTTTAGTACTCCCATCAGGTTCCCATCTGAGAAACTTTGGAGGGCCTTCTGCTTAATAAATGAGGGCCGAGGGGTGTGTGTGTGTGTGTGTGTGTGTGTGTGTGCATGTGAATATGTATATGCAACACATAATCTTCAGAATAGGCTTTGAGGTGAACTAGCCTCTTTCTTGCTGGCACACAACCTCCCCTTTAAGGTGAGAGCCTTGCTGATTCCGAGACAAGTCATTTGAGGCTTTCCTTCCCTCACCCTCTCAGTACTCACATTACCCTGTGTTACCCTTGGTTTCTTCCGCTCCATTCAAGAGGCAGACATGACGTGGCCTGCTTGAGGTCATGTGCAGGCTGGAGGCAGAGCTGCCACCATTCCATGGCTGCCTGGGGCTACCAGTGAACTTCCTTCCCCTGACTCCTGTCCCCTGGGGAGACACTGAATCCACGCAGGCCCTATGACCTGGAACTGATTTGACCAGTGAGAATCTACAAACTATTCAGTCACTGATGCCTGACTGGGACTCTTCTCCCAGACCACAGAAACAGTAAAGCTCTGAGGGTCCTGAAGGCAAAGAATGGATTTGCACTGCCAGGTTGACGAGCGGATTTGGAAACCCAAGAGGTGATCACAGAAATCAGGAAATCTGAGATGCCCAGACACCTATCCCAAATGGAAGGGGCTTCTCCCCTTCATAAGCAGGGAGAAGGATGAAACCTGCTGAGAAAGTCCCCAACCCTTAAGATCACCGGGGCCTGGCTGGAGGGGTGGAACCCTATTACAGGTTTTGAGGACTTTAGCTCCATCCCTGGACCATGAGTTGCTGGTGACTGTATGGGATAAACTTGCAAAGATAAAGTTTCTGTCGAAAGAACTTTTTTTCTTTTTCCTTAAAATTTCACGAAGTTTTCTACCAAATGAGCTATCTGTGCACCTTAACTTTTAGGAATAATTTGCAAGATGCTGCTGATATAGCTAACCTCACCTCCCCTGAGCAATCTTAAAGCCTAGAGTTTAGTGATAAGTGATTTGCAAAAACAGAGTATTGCCCTTCTTTTAAAACTAACTTGTGATGAGAGGGGGGGGCAAGATGGCGGAGAAGTAAGGAGCTCCCTACTTGCACTCGCGCCCATACATCACACAGAAAAGATCTGAAGCCATTGGAAACCATACAAAACCTGAGAGACTGGGAGAAAAAGGACACAGAATCCACTGAGAATGCCTTCTAACGTGAGTGCGAACCGGGGAAGGTAAAATCAGCCCGGGATCGGAGCCTCCAGGGTGGGAGGCGATCCCCCTCTACCCTCTACGGGGAGTGAGAGGGGAAAAGGGGAGAGTCCGAGACAGAAAAATCTCCGCTCGGTGCATAGAAAGACCGTACTTGCCAAATACCTGCACACCGGGTCCCCTCGCGACAACTGGTCCTGGGGGAGGCTGAGCACACAAACTGCTTCTTTGTGTCGCTCCTGGAGGTTGGGTTTTGAAGCGACGCGGGCGCGCCTGCCGCCATTGTAGCTCCAGGGCGGTGGGACCCCTGAAGGAGACGCGCAGACACCGGGCGTCCGTGCTCCTGGCTGGCTGGAACTCGAGAGGGAAGGCAAAGGGCTAAAAACTGGGAAATTTGCCTGTGAGTTCGTGTTTCGGGTGACGAGCCATAGAGAGACCCGGTTTTCCTCACTCCAGCGAGCTCAGGCTACGTGGACCCCCCGGCAGGCAAGCCCCCGCGCATGCGCACCAGCCCGACCCAGAGACGGAAGCAGCGATTCTGACTCCGCCCCCAGAGCTCAGCAGGGAGCCTGGAATAGCCCGAGGGGGTTGTCTGGGAAGCTGTGACTAAGGCAATTTCAGCGGGGCGCGGACTGAGACTTGGAGATTGGAACTGGCCTGGGCTGAAGAGTGCAACCAACTTCGGCCGCGTCCCCGGAACGGGGAGTTGACACGCCAAAAAAAAAAAAAAGCGAGCTGCAGCGCGGGGTTCAAGAAGGGACTGGAGCACCGTCACTCTCCTCCCCACAATCGCCAAGGCAGAACCCCCGCCTGAGGCATCGGATCACGCCACGCCCATCCCTGCCTGAGAGGTGCCCTCCTCCCTTTTTTTTTTCTTTTTCCCTTTTTTTTTCTTTTTTTTCTTCTTTCTTTTTTTTTTCCTTTCTTTTCTCTTTTTTTCTTCTTCTTTCTCTTTTCTCGCTTTTTTCCCCAAAACACTGACCTGATTAACTCTGGTCGCCAGCTTGCTTAAACAATCACAACAAGTCCATTCTGTAAATGTAAATTCTACACCTACCGACTTTTTCAGTTATTTCTCTCAGGAGTAATTAGACTATATAGTTTCTCTGGATAATTCCAGCATCCTTCTCTCACCTATCCAACCATATTCTACCCTTTACCTCTTTGAAAAAAAGTTTCTTATCCCTTCTGCCTGTTCATTCTATTTCCAAATCTGCCTTGTCTCGCCCTGTCTTCTCTCTTTTTTCTATGCTCTTCAACCAGCACTGCATACACACGGCTATTTAACTGTAGCTGGGAAATCCAGGTATATGCTTTAAACCGTTCTTTGTCCATCGGTTTTCTTCTTTTTTCCTTTTCTTTTCCCCCTTTTGACCCTTTTATGTATTTTATGCTCCCTATTCGCCCTCCCTCCTCCGTCTTTTCTATTAACTTTTCGTTTTCCCTCTCACTTTGCATGTTAGTTGAATCAGCCTGTGCGTTTGTGTGCTCCTGCTCGCTGTGTGTTTGTCTGTCTGTTTTCTTTTCCAGGGCTACCTCAAGAAACAAGCTAGAGCACACAAGGTGAAGAGTCCCAAATATCACTACGAATAGGAAAATAAAATAACTAAGGTCCCAACAAGAGTGACCGAGGGATACCATTCAAAAACAATCTCTGAAAGGATAGGCCCTGGAAAGTCAAAGAGTTTCTTGGATATAGCAGTGCTCATAGAAACAGAGAGCATAACAGGTCTTTAAAACCAACAAGAGCCGGAAAGCTAACTAAAATGACGAAACGAAAGAGCTCTCCTCCAAAGAAACTCCAAGAAATGACAGCTAATGAACTGCTCAAAACAGATATCAGCAGCATAAGTGAACAAGATTTTAGAATAATAATGGTGAAATTAATAGCAGGGCTTGAAAAACACATAGGGGACATCAAAGAAACTATGGCTACAGACAGAATGGAAAATAAAAACAGGCATGAAGAATTAAAAAATGCGATAAATGAGATCCATAATAAATTAGAGGCCTCCAACACACGGCTTGAAGAGGCAGAAAGGAGAATAAGTGATTTAGAAGACACCATTCTAGAAAAACAAGAAGCTGACAAAAAAGAGACAAACTGATCCAGGAACAGGAAAGAAGAATTCGAGAGCTCAGCGACACAGTCAAACGCAACAATATCCGTATCATAGGAATCCCAGAAGAGGAAGAGAGAGGGAAAGGTGCTGAAGGAGTCCTGGAACAAATTATAGCAGAGAACTTCCCCAATCTGGGGAAGGAAGTAAATGTGGAAATACAAGAGGCTCAGAGGACTCCCCTCAGACGTAACTTGAATCGATGTTCTGCACGACATATCATCATAAAAATGGCAAAATACAAGGACAAAGAGAGAATTCTGAAAGCAGCTAGGGAGAAAAAGGCCCTCACATACAAAGGGAAACCCATCAGAGTGGTGACAGACCTATCTACTGAAACGTGGCAGGCCAGAAAGGAATGGTAAGAGATCTTCAATGTGATGAACAGTAAAAATATGCAGCCAAGAATCTCTATCCAGCAAGCCTGTCATTCAAAATAGAAGGAGAGATAAAAACCTTTCCAAACAAACAGAAATTGAAAGAATTTGTCACCACGAAGCCAGCCCTACAAGAAATTCTGAGGGGGGTGCTCTGAAGGAAAGGTTGAAAGGAACAAAGATTCCAGAGACACCACCACAAACATGAACCCTACAAAAGATACAAAGACTCTAAAGCCACATATTTCAATAATAACACTGAATGTAAATGGGCTGAATGCTCCAATCAAAAGACATAGGGTAGCAGAATGGATTAAAAAACAAAATCCATCTATATGCTGTTTACAAGAAACTCATTTTAGACAGGAAGATACCTTCAGATTAAAAGTAAGGGGATGGAGAAATATATATCATGCTACAGGAAATCAAAAGAAAGCCGGAGTAGCCGGATACTTATATCAGACAAACTGGACTTTAAATTAAAGACAATCACAAGAGATGAAGAAGGGCACTACATAATAATTACAGGGTCCATCCATCAGGAAGAACTAACAATCATAAATGTCTACGCACCGAATATGGGAGCACCTAAATATCTAAAACAATTAATCACAAACAAAAACAAGCTTATAGATAAGAATGTGCTAATAGCAGGGGACTTTAATACTCCACTTACAGCAATGGATAGGTCAACCAGACAGAAAACCACTAAAGAAATAATAGACTTGAAAGATACATTGGACCAGATGGACCTGACGGATATATTTAGAACTTTACATCCTGAGGCCAGGGAATTTACTTTCTTCTCAAGTGCGCATGGCACATTCTCCAAGATAGATCACATACTGGGACATAAAGCAGCCCTCAGTAAATATAAAAGAAAAGAGATCATACCATGCACATTGTCAGATCACAATGCTTTGAAACTTGAAATCCATTACAGGAAGAAGTCTGGAAAACTTCCAAAAACATGGAGGTGAAAGAACACCATTCTAAAGAATGAATGGGCCAATCAGGCAATTAGAGATGAAATTAAAAAATATATGGAAACAAATGAAAATGAAAACACAACAATTCAAAATCTATGGGATGCGGCAAAGGCAGTCCTAAGAGGAAAGTACATTGCTCTCCAGGCCTATTTCAAGAGATTAGAAAAAGCGCAAGTCCAAAATCTAACAGCTCACCTAAAGGAACTAGAGGCAGAGCAACAAGAACGCCCTAAACCCAGTAGAAGAAGAGAAATAGTAAAAATTAGAGCAGAAATAAACAACATAGAGACCAAAGAAACAATTGAACAGATCAATGAAACCAAGAGTTGGTTTTTTGAAAAGGTAAACAAAATTGACAAACCTCTAGCCAGACTTATCCAAAAGAAAAGAGAGAGCACCCAAATAGACAAAATTATGAATGAAAATGGACTTATTACAACCAACCCCTCAGAAATACAAGCAATTATCAGGGAATACTATGAAAAGTTATATGCCAACAAATTGGACAACTTAGAAGAAATGGACAAATCCCTAAACACACACTCACTACCAAAATTCACACGGGAAGAGATAGGAAATCTGTACAGACCCATAACTAGTGAAGAAATGGAATCAGTGATCAAAAATCTCCCAACAAATAAGAGTTCTGGACCTGATGGCTTCCCTGGGAAATTCTACCAGACATTTAAAACAGAATTAATCCCAATTCTTCTCCAGCTATTCCAGAAAATAGAAATCAAAGGAAAACTCCCGGACTCATTTATGAAGCCAGCATCACTCTGATTCCCAAGCCAGACAGAGATCCAGCAAAAAAAGAGAACTACAGGCCAATATCCTTGATGAATACGGGTGCAAAAATTCTCAACAAGATCCTTGCAAATCGAATCCAGCAGCATATAAAAAGAGTCATCCACCAAGATCAAGTGGGATTCATTCCTGGGTTACAGGGCTGGTTCAACATTCGCAAATCAATCAATGTGATACATCATATTAATAAAAGAAAAGATAAAACCATATGATACTGTCAATAGATGCAGAAAAAGCATTTGACAAAATACAGCATCCCTTCTTAATAAAGACTCTCGAGAAAGTTGGGATAGAAAGAACCTACTTAAACATCATCAAAGCCATCTATGAGAAGCCTTCAGCTAACATCATCCTCAACGGGAAAAAACTGAGAGCTTTCCCCCTGAGATCAGGAACACGACAGGATGCCCACTCTCACCACTGCTGTTTAACATAGTGCTGGAAGTCCTAGCATCAGCCATCAGACACCAAAAGGAAATCAAAGGCATCAGAATTGGCAAAGAGGAAGACAAACTTTCACTCTTCGCAGATGACATGATACTCTACATAGAAAACCCGACAGACTCCACCAGAAGCCTACTAAGAACTGATCCAAGAATTCAGCCAAGTTGCAGGGTACAAAATCAATGCGCTAAAATCATTGCATTTTTATACACCAACAATGAAGCAACAGAAATCAAGAAACTGATCCCATTCACAATTGCACAAAAACCATAAAATACCTCGGAATAAAACCTAACCAGGGATACAAGAGATCTGTATGATGAAAACTATAGAAAACTTATGAAGGAAATTGAAGAAGACAAAGAAATGGGAAAACATTCCATGCTCATGGATAGGAAGAATAAATAGAGTTAAGATGTCATTACTACCTAAGGCACTCTACACATTCAATGCAATTCCCATCAAAATTGCACCAGCATACTTCTCAAAACTAGAACAAACTATTCAAAAATTTGTATGGAACCACAAAAGACCCCGAATAGCCAAAGTAATACTGAAAAATAAACCAAAACGGGAGGTATCACCATCCCACACTTTAGCCTCTACTACAAAGCTGTCATCATCAAGACAGCATGGTATTGGCACAAAAACAGACACATAGACCAATGGAACAGAATTGAGAACTCAGAAGGGGACCCAAAAGTATACAGCCAAATGATCTTTGACAAAGCAGGAAAGAATATCCAATGGAAAAAAGACAGCCTTTTTAACAGATGGTGTTGGGAGAATTGGACAGCAACATGCAGAAGAAATGCTAGATCATTTTCTCACAACACACAAAAAATAAACTCAAAATGGATAAAGGACCTGAACGCAGAAACCACTCAAACCCTAGAAGAGAAAGCAGGAAAACAACCTCCTTGACCCCACCGCAGCAACTTACTTGACACATCCCGCAAGCAAGGGAATTAAGAGCAAACATAAACTGTTGGGACCTCATCAAGATTAAAAGCTTCTGCACAGCCAAGGAAACAACCCAGAAAATTAATAGACAACCAACGGAATGGGAAAAGATAGTTGCAAATGACATATCAGATAAAGGGTTGATATCCAGAATCTACAAGGAACTCACCAAACTACACGCCCGAAAAACAAACAACCCAGTGAAGAAAATGGGCAGAAGATATGAACAGACACTTCTCCAAAGAGGACATCCAGATGGCCAACAGACACATGAAACGATGCTCAGCATCCCTCCTCATCAGGGAAATACAAATCAGAACCACACTGAGATACCACCTCACGCCAGTCAGAGTGGCTGAAATGAGCCAATCAGAGAACTCTAGATGCTGGCGAGGATGTGGAGAAACGGGCACCCTCCTACACTGTTGGTGGGAATGTAAACTGGTACAGCCCCTCTGGAAAACAGCGTGGAGGTTCCTCAAAAACTTAACAATAGAACTCCCCTATGACCCAGCAATAGCACTGCTAGGAATTTACCCAAGGGATACAGAAAAGTTGATGCATAGGAGCACATGTACCCCAATGTTCATAGCAGCACTCTCCACAATAGCTAAAACCTGGAAAGAGCCTAAGTGTCCATCAACAGATGAAATGGATCAAGAAGATGTGGTTTATCTATACCATGGAATACTACATGGCAATGAGAAACAATGAAATCTGGCCATGTGTAGCAACATGGATGGACCTTGAGGCTGTTATGCTGAGTGAAATAAGTCAGGCAGAGAAGGACAAATATCATATGCACGTATAGGAGGATTAGGAGGAACTTAACAGAGGACCAAGGGGGAGAAGAAGGGCGGAAATGGTGGGGGAAAGGGGGAGAGGCAAACCATGAGAAACTCTTGAATGCTGACAAAAACTGAGGCCTAGTGGATGGGGGAGGAGGGGTGGGCATGGAGGAGGGCACTTGTGGGGATGAGCACTGGGTGTTATGTGGAAACTAACTTGACAATAAACTATTTGAAAAAAAAAAATCAGTCCAAACCTCCCTTGATGATCCTGAATTAACCTTATAATCAGGGCAGCAGAGTTCAAAGATGGGGTGTTGGGCATCCATCCATGGGTGTTTGTTCCTCTCCACGGTGTGTCCTATGTGATTTCCTGCCTTGTTTTCACAACTTTTAACTGCGGGGATAGGCAAACACATCTGCTGAGGTCAGGATATTTAAGGAATCGGTTTACTAGTTCCCTTTCAACGCTGATCTGCGCAGTTCAAGTAGATGCTTCAAACCGGTGAGAACCAGTTGGTGGAGCAAAGTCACCAGGCAAAGACCTTTCTCTCCAGTTGTCACTTGGGTTCAAGGAAAGATTTTTAAATAACAAGTTAGTCCTAGTAAGAGGTAAAAATAGCCACTGGGGATGGGTTTCTGGCGAAGGTTCGGTTTGACTCACTGCCTTGAGAGTCTGGGAGGAATGGAAGCTGCAGCTAAAAAGTGGGTCTACCCGAGGAGCTTAAAAAGTTGCTGGGTGCTTTTCTTCAATAAGTGAAGGTGGATATGCATTCTCATCTAGTTCGTGCAGAGATTATAATTTTCAAAGAGGCTGAACATCCAAGGCTCAACCAACATCAGCCTGCCCATGGGCTCCATTGCCAGCTGCCACTGGGTCAGGAGAGCCTTGTCCTCCTTCTGATTGTGGAGGAGGCCACCAACTGCAGATCCCAATGCCAATCACTCTGTAAACTGCTGTCCCAGTGCTTCACTGGCCCTCTCCCCGCCCTCTGGGACCCCAGGCTGCCCCTAGAGCCACATGTGAGGGGACACAGGGCCCAGTGAAGTGGCATCAGCCTTGGGCCACGCCTGCGGCCCCAGCATCAGAGCCACCAGGGAGCTGGTTGCCAACAGACGTCCACCTTGGCCTTTGGATTCCAGCCCAGGATGCCTTATTTTTTCCCCTCGCTTTCCTGAGTGAACCGGGTGCCCTGCGTCTTGGGAGCCACAGAGAAGGACAGGACAACCAAGGACACAATGTCGTGGCCAGCCGCCGTGGGGAGAGGGGCTCCTGCAGGGATTTGCTGTTTCCAGATAGCAGCTGAGCCTGAGAGCAGAGCCTCCAACGAACGAACAAAGTAACCAAGGCCCCGTGCACGACTAAGTTGCGGAGTTTTAATGTGGAAACAAAGATTGCCAACCGGCCCCGGAGGAGCAGCTCTCTGCGGGTGACAGCGGGCGAGCAACAGCTGAGGACACCGGGCAGGGGCTGCGTGTGCTGGCGCGGTGTGTGCGAGGTCGGGGTGAGGGGTGAGGGGCTAGGTAACCTCAGGGAGGGTCCCAGAGCACCTAGAAGGAATCTAAGGGGTGGGAGGAGTTGAGTCCTTTGGGCATAGCAGGATTTGTTCAGGGCTCCTGGAATGAGGACAGAAAGGAACGGGGCGGGGGGGGGGAAGGGTAGGGGGAGGGTAGATGGGTTATTTCAGTGCGTCCAGGGCTCCTCAGAGCTCGAGATGGGTGTCTCAGAGGGCTCGGCCTACTCTCTGGATGCGGAGGGGTGTCACAGCATATGTGGTTGGAGGCCTCAGGGTCGGGGGCGTTTTGGGGGAGACCTCAGCCACGCAGAACTGGGACCCCAGGCGAAAAGGTGTCTCTGGGAGGAAAGTGAAGGTCAAGGCAGGCAGGGGGCGGGTGTCTGGCGCATGGAGGGGCGGCAGGGCCCGCAGGGGGGGTCTCCGAGGGGCCCAGGCGGGGCGGGGGAGGGGAGGGGAGGGGGGCCCGGAGGGCGGCGGGGGCCGCGCTCAGGCGGCCCTGCACTCGCTGTCGCGCCGCCGCTTCCTGCGCTCGGTCTGCTCCTGCGCCTGGCGCGCCCAGGGCCCCGGGCCGCACACGCCCACCACGCAGCAGGCGAGCCGCGGGCCCGCGTTGCCGTTCTCCAGGCTGGCCGGGGAGCCGCCGCGGCCCAGGTCGTCCTCGCCCGCGTGGACCACCACGGCGCGGCCCACGATCGAGTGCGGGCCGAAGAGCGAGGCGGCCAGGCCGCCGCGGTACTTCCAGAGGCGGCCGTCGCGCACGGCGAAGTTGCCGAAGTCGCCCGGGTGCCGCGGGTGCGGCACGCCCAGCGGGTTGTAGTGCGCGCCGGTGGAGTCGCAGCCCCGGCTCAGGTCCCCGAACTGGTGCACGTGGATGGCGCGGCTGGCGTTGCTGGGCTCGGCCGGGAAGCCCTCCAGGTCGAAGAAGGCCTCGAGCCGGGCGCCGGGCACCTGCTGCCGGAAGAGCACGAGGCCGCTCACCCGGGGCTGCGCGGCGTCCAGCGTGGCCGACGGCTGCACCCGGCAGGCTGCGTGGAGCGCGGCGTCCGGGCCGTTGCCAGCCGCCTGCCGCTGCGTCAGCTCCTGCCAGATCGCGGTCACTTTCTCGTGCATGTCGCGGATCTGCGCCGCGGTGCTGGAGCCGGGCTCCTCCGGGTCCGGGTCGGGCCAGGCGCGCGAGGCATGGGCCGCCAGCAGCAGGTAGGCACACAGCAGCGCCGCCGCCAGCATGGCCGGAGTCGGGCACCTGCGGGCACCCCCAGGGGTGGGGCAGAGCGAGCCTCAGGCCCTGGCAAGGTGCAGTGTCTGGGCCCCCGACCCCACGGGCTTCCTCCCCCAGCACGCATTCCTGCCTTGGCCCCGTTCGTCTCCCCGCCTGCCATGCTCCAGACCTGGGTTAGGTTCTGTGCTTGTAAAGATGGATTTGACACAATCGCAAGCAACTCGTGGAGATCTCTTTGAGCCACCGGGGTAATCATGGTCCTCGCAAGTTCTGTGTGCATCACTTGGAGGGAGTCATGGGGGAGCGTCTCAGGGCACATGAGGATGGCCCTTCCAGACCTTCTCCCTCCTCCAGTCACCCCGCCTCATCCCCTGCCTTCCTCGCTGAGCATCCTCCTATCCAGACCAGCTGAGACTCGCTACCCCTCATTCTGGATCCTTAGACTAGCCGTGCCCTCTCTCCGAAGTATCCAGCCCCTCTTCTCTGCTGTGCACAGTAGACTTGAAGACAGAAATTCGGTTTTCCTCCTCATCTGCCCCAGCACCTGGGCCCACACCTGGCTGTAGGAGACATTTACTATGTGATTGTTGAATGAGGAATTCACCGAGGGATAAGCATGTCATCAAATCATTCTGACACCATCCTGTGATTGAAGACGGATTAGCTCCGTGCTGGGGAAGGACAGAGGAAGAAGGACGCACCCCGCTGGGGGAACTCCAGGAACACTTCCCAAGAGGAGATGACATTTGAGCTTGGTCTCCTAAGGCAAGCTGTGTTGGAGCTAACCCAGACTGGAAACTCATTTCAGGCAGGATGCACAGCCTCTAACCTGTTTCCAGCCTATGAAAGGACACAGTCTAAGGGATGGGGGTGGGGGTGGGGAGATTTTGTGTGGCTGGAACGTGGCCTGTGTGGCCAGGGAGGAAGGAACATAGATCCAGGGGTTGAGGGCCTGGGTTTGCCCCCCTCCCCCACCCGGGGTAGGGGGCTAGTTGTGGGCAGGCTAGTGCTGGTGGAAATGTTAAAGCAGAAAAGTGAGTGATGAGATAGTTTTTAGTTCGTTGTCCCGGCAGGAGAAAGGATATGTGCTGGTCTTTGGACATAGAGGGGAAAGGGGAGAAAGAAGCCCAGACGACATGGAGACACAGAGAAGAAGTAGAGACAGCCAGAGGGAGACGAGTTGCCCAGGTGCAGCAACCACAATCGGAACTAGTGAAGACCTTCACCAAGGTGGAGGCATGGATTTGGGAGACATCTCGGATAGCACAGCCAGCAGGGAGGGAGAGGTGGTACCAGCAAGCCAGCATGTGTGATGACTGAGTTCCCAGCAGGGGACACTGGGCTGGACCGATGGACAGAGGCCCTGAGAGGAGGGGAGGAGGGTGAATTCAGCCCAGCCTGCTGGGGGTGAGAAGCTGGCTGGTGCACAAATGGGGCGTTTGGTAGACATTTGGGAACACGGGCCTGGCACTTGGAAAAGGCAGTGTCACTGGGAAGGGTTTTCAGTATTGGCTGCACATCACATTCTGGGTCCTACAAGTCACATGCCCAAGACTCACCCAAGAAATTCTGAATCAGTGGGCATGAATTACTATTTTTGTAAAGCTCCATCAATGACTCTGGGATTCAGCCAGAGTTTTAGACTCAAACACAGATTCAAATCTCAATTCTAATGTATGCTAATGGCGGTATTGTGGGGAAGTTACTGGCTCTGTCTTAGCCAACTGTAAAATAGGGTAACGTCACCAAGGATCACAGAGGGGATTAAATGAGATATTATATGTCAGGCTATTTGCATATTTATAAGTGTGTCCTCAGGGATCAGTGCTTTCTCCAAAGAACTGGTTTGCAGGTCAAGTGCACTTTCATAGGTCTCCTCCAGACCCATAGAGGTACCATTTTAAAAGCAAATCTAGGGTTGAGTATTTAGCCTCTCCATAACCATTACAGAAAGGTGGTCTAGTATGGCGATTAAAAGAAGGGATTCTGGGGGCGCCTGGGTGGCTTAGTCGGTTAAGCGTCCGACTTTCGCTTAGGTCATGATCTCGCGGTTCGTGGGTTCGAGCCCCGCGTCGGGCTCTGTGCTGACTGCCAGCTCAGAGCCTGGAGCCTGTTTCAGTCTGTGACTCCCTCTCTCTCTGACCCTCCCCTGCTCATGTTGTCTCTCTCTCTCTCTCCTAGAAATAAATAAAAACATTAAAAAAAAATTTAAAAAAAAAAAAAAAGAAGGGATTCTGGAACTCACTGTCTGAAGCCTGCCTCTGCCACTTACTCTTGAAGGGTTTAGTTATTTTTATTGCAGAGTTAGCCTAGGAACTGCTGGACTGAAAATGAGTTGGGCTCCAGCTCTTTTCTGAGACTCAGTTTTTTTTCTTTTTTTCCTTTTTTTAATATTTTTATTTATTTCTAGGAGAGAGAGAGACAGCATGAGCAGGGGAGGGTCAGAGAGAGAGGGAGACAGACTGAAACAGGCTCCAGGCTCTGAGCTGGCAGTCAGCACAGAGCCCGACGCGCGGCTTGAACCCACAAACCGCGAGATCATGACCTAAGTGAAAGTCGGACGCTTAACCGACTAAGCCACCCAGGCGCCCCGACTCAGTTTTTTTTTTCTTATCTGCAAATGGGGATAATAATACATACCTCAGGGTCTGGCTGTGAGCCTTCAGAGAGACAATTCAAATTGCTAACATTTATCAAACGCGCGCAAGCGCCGCTGAAAAGCACTTTGTGTGTATTAATTCATATAAGTGTCCCATGGACCTGTGGGGTAGGTGTCACTAGTATCCCCATTTTAAAGCTGAGAAAACTGAGGCACAGAGAAGCAAGTGTCTCACCCGAGGTGATACAATAAATAGCTGAGGGCAAGATTTAAAAGTGTGTGGTCCAAGCCAAGGTTTAGCCACTACTCTGAACGGCTCTCAAGTGGAAGGCACTTAGCGTAGAGCCTGGTTGGTAGAAAGTTCCTAGTATATGGCAACTCGTAGCCACCAGAGGGAAACTGCTGATAGCAGTTTCAGGACAGAGGCACCTGGGTGGCTCAGTTGGTTAAGCGTCCAACTCTTAGTTTCAGCTCAGGTCATCATCTCACGGTTTGCGAGATGGAGCTCCATGGCGGGCTCTGTGCTGATAGCGTGAATCTGCTTGGGATTCTCTCTCTTCCTCTCTCTCTCTACCCCTCCCCTGCTCATGCTCTTTCTCTCCTTCTCTCAAAAAGAAATAAATAAATATCAAAAATAAATATAAATCAAAAAATAAATATCAAAAAAAAAAAAAGAATTTTCAGGATAATCAGTTGAGAGATGCTGTTGAAGGCATGGCAGAAAGATGTGGTGCCCAAGGAAAGGGTCCCCGGAGGAGAGGCAGGAAGGTAGGAGATGCCCCGGAAGTGATGTCAAGGGAACCACCATCTCAGATGTGGCCTGGTATGGGGTTTCCACTCTGGAGCCCCGGGGGGGGGAGCGGGTGGGGGGCTGCATCCCGGGCCTCAGCCTCAAGCCGTCCACCATCGTTGCCTCTCTGACCCCCACTGGCAGTCCTACCCCTCAGGGGGCAGTTGGAAAACTCTTCCTTAAAAACAGAGCAAAAGCAGATTGCATGGGGTGTGTCGATGAAGCTTTCTTTCTTCAAAATTGGTTGGGTAATAATTAACATTTTAAGGAGATTCTTTTCCCTTAAAAGAAAAAAAATCTTCCTCTACCTCAGGTGAGCCGTGACTCCTGAGCTGTCAACCTTGACCTCTACCTCCTGAGGCCAGTCCCCATAAGTCTCACCCTTCTCACAAATGCACAATGTCCCCCTGAGATTGAGCTGCGAAGAACCAAGTGGTTTGAGGGGGGTGGGGGGGGTGGAGCTGCTATGTTTCTGGTCTGGAAGGGAAGACAGGTCATCGGCAGAGAGGACAAAGGAAGCCACCAAGCCTGTGCCTCCTTGGGTCTGGATCTGGGAAGACGGTGGTCCTTCTGACACCTGTGGTCCCTCTGACACCTGTGTTCCAGTTTCTCGGCTCATTCCTACAAGGAGCCCTGGATGGGAGCCTGAGCCAGCCGGGAGCTCCCCTCTCTGCCTCTGCTGACCAAGCAGGTGGTTCTGCCGGAGGAGGTCCCAAGAGGGGCGGCCTTCCTCACTCAGGATCACTCAATCCTAACACTAAAGTCCACTGGGACTGGCCTTCTCGGTGCAAAGGACAGCAGTTCCTTTCTCCTCCGAGGCCTTCCTCCCCCATCTCCCCTCCTCGCCCGTCATCCCCTTCAGAACAGCCAGGTTCTATCATTAAATGTGTCCCTCTCAACAAGATGATCAATCGCTTTTCCAAGGAGAGCCCCAATGCCCCGCCCCAGTTTCAAACTCTTAAAAAACACCCTCTGAGAAGAAGGAAATGAACTCCAACTTGGCACCCACCTTTCCCGCTCTTCCCACGAGGGGGCTTTCGTGCTGAGAAGTGGGGAGCAGCACCCTGCGTTCCCAGGAATGCAGGCTGACCCCCCGAGGCAGGGCTGTTTGTGCGCGTGAGGGGAAGCCGGCCCAGGGGAGTGGTCACGGCGAGGAGCGAAGGCCATTGGGCTGACTTAGGGACTGAAAGTAGGCCATGTCCCCGGTTGTTGAATTGCCTCACCTCTTCCTCTGACTCCACCCTCCCCCGTCTCCACCTCCGCCCTCCCCAGCCCGGGGGTTCTCTGGCCAAGTATTCCTTCCTGTGACTTCACTGATTTGCACTGATTTGTGCAGACATAGCCAGTGACCTTCAGCAGGCAGAAGGGGGTAAGAAATAGACAGAAAATAGCCTGTTTGGAGAGATGTACAATGGTCTCTTTCTTGAGCAGCTTTTTGCGCTTCCCCGATTTCCTCAACTCTTGGCTTATTTTGCTCCATGCTACCAAGAAGGAAATGAGCCCCTTGCAGATAGGCATGGTGTTTCGTCCCCGGAGCCTTTGAGAGGTGAGAGGCCAGGAGGGTCCGACCACGCACTCGGGCTGCCCCCAGGCCCAGCTGTGTCACATTCTGACTTTGCTCCCCGACCAGCTCCCCCCAGACCTCCCTTTTATCATCTGCAAAATGGGGATATGATGTCAAGCCAGTGGCTGGCACACAGTCACACTCACCACCAATCATCATCACTGTTGTGGCTTTACTATTAAAGTTATAGAGGAGTCTTTGAAAAGTATGTAGCCCAGGGGACTGTGAGCCTTTTCCACCCCCGGTGGCCTTCCTGCCTTTGCTGCCATCATCTTTTCTCAATCACAGCAGCGCTTTTCCTGAAATAGAAGCTTTTCTCTCCAGAAAAGCCCACGTGGGAGCAGGCAGCCTTGTCTGCCTGCTTGTCTGCCCTCCAGGCTTCTTTCCTTCAACAAATGTTCTGTGGGTGCTCACCCCATGCTGGGTGCCAGCGCCTGCCTCTAGGGGTTCATACTCTGGTAGGGAGCAGTGGTGTCAACAGATCCATCCAGTGCAGAGTGAGGAGTAATGCTGGAAAGGGATGGACGGGGCCCCTAGAGACCCAAACACTAGTCCTGGCAGCCGGAAAGCCTGTTCAAAATCTAGACTTCTGGGCCCCACCCCAAGGCTGAGTGAATCAATTGCCAGCTTCCTAGTATCGTTTGTTTTTTACAGTTGGTCCCTCTGGTGGACAGCCAGCTTTGGGAACTTCTATCCCTTCTTCCTTTGCAAGAGCATCTCAGTTTTCCACACTTTTGTTCTTCGCAGGTGGGATTGACTCCATCCCTCACTCCACTGGTGGGCTTGTGACTCATCAAAACACGGCAATAGTTCCAGCATGATTCAGACAGAGCCCACGAGATGCAGTGCTGCATCTACTGGCATTTTTAGAAAGACTAGAGTTATTACTACTCCCTTGCCCCCACTAAGGGAGAACCCATCTGAAGATTGGGCCAACGTGGAGGGAAGTGGAATAAAAGTTGAATGAAATCTTGACCCAGGGGCAGAGTTGACACCCCTGGATCTAGCCATACCTGAAGCTCTGTTTTATAGTCCAGTCAATACTTTCTCATTTTGCTCAAGTTGTTTGGGTTGGGTTTTTTGAACTTGCAACTGAACACTTTGCAAAACACTTTCTCCTATAGCATTTTGTGTAGTGCTTGTAGTAATGGCGTGGGATGGGTATTAATTTGCCCACTTGGTAGATAAGGAAATGAGGTTCGGAAAGAATAAGTAATGGGCCCAAGGCTGCAGAGCTAGAAAATGGCCAAGTTAAGATTTCAACTCAAGACTCCCGATTCCTAAGTCTGCCTCCTTAATCGGTGCACTTTACTACCTCCGAGACTGAGAGATGAAAGAAAGGAACAGGTGAGCCCGCCCCCCACAGCTGTCGCCTCACATCAGTGACTGCCTTGCAGGACACCCTGAACTGCTGACCTCTCCTTCTTTTCACATCGGTTAACGTCTAATACAACAAAAAATTCAAGTGAGTGCTGTAAAAGCAGCAGTATTAGAGAATGCACTCAGAACTAGTCCTGTCTGTGTAGAAGAGATCTCTGCTAGACAACTTTGAACTTCTTTTGTGTGGGGACACCGGTTATAGTTTCCTTTTCATTGTGTTCAGAAAACCCATAGAATAAAATTCCACCAGGAAATAAAGTGGTTCCCACGAGGAGGAAACTTTTGAAAGCAATAATTAGGGTTTCAAGGTTGTGTCCCTAAAAGGATGAATTCTGTGTGATGACAGTTTACCCGACCCAAGTACTTTAGACATGCCTGAGAAAACTTCCAAGTGTGTCTTCTTACTGCTTGAAGTTGGCCCAGAAACCTTAGGGGGCGTGGCAGCGGAGTCAGGGAATGACATAGCTTAAGTTTGGATCTTGGTCATTTTGTCCAAACGCATCAGGGTAATATGGAGGCCAGGAGGTCCTTCTTAGTAAGATTGGACAAAGAAGCATCATTCTTTGTAATAGTAATAAAATAATAACATTTAGCGTTTGTTAAAGTGGCTTTTGTGTGCCAGACACTTGTTAAGCAATTTGTATGTACCTTTTCATCCATTTTAATAGCACTGCTCCTCAGTGAAGAAGGGAGATCGCATTCTGGGTCCATGGTGCATTCCGGAAGTTTCCTTTTCACTGTAAACGCGTCACCCTTCTGTTCACAGGTCAGGACAATGTGAGTGAATCAGAAGGTAATGAAAGCCAGTCAGAACCAGGACCTTCTCAACTGATTACACTTGGCTGGCCATGTGAAGAGAATGACCAATGACAGGACATGGCAGTAGTGCGTTTTCCGACCAGAAGGTTAGTGTGTGTGAAGGAAGTTACTCTCAGGAAAGCACCAGAGTGAAACCCTTCTAGGAGAAGTCCTTCGTGCACTCTGACCCTGTCTCCAGTTCCCCTTCCTGTCCATATCTGCGGAGGAAACAGGTCATTCCTGCTTTACTGTTTGAAAACAAGATAACAGTGTGAATAACCAAAAAGCACATCCGGTGTGGTGCCTGTTTCCTCAAAATAATTGTGCAGTGCATTCCTCTTGGGAAAAAGAGAAACATTTTCAGCTTACTTTCTCGTCATATTTTTAAAAAAATATTTGCCCAGGCCAACAGTCACAACTGCCCCTCACTCTTCTTGCCACCCCTAGTGTAGAAGCTGGAAAGCCAGACACTTGCTTTCCCAGCATCCCTTTCACCCAGGGGTAGTCATGGGACCCAGTAATGGGCAGTGAAATGCAGAACCTGATGTTGCTTTGGGGAAAGCTTTAATTTTCATTATAAAAGGAGCAGAAATGGCTGGTGTTGCCTCTTTCCTCTTTCCCTTTCTTTGAATGTGGGTGTGACGTGTAGCAATATGGCAGCTACACTGGGGACTATGTGTCAGCAAGGATGAGAACAAAAGCCGACATGCCCGGGATGCAGGAGGGGGAAGATGGAAAAAATCTAGGTCCTCAGAAACCTCATTGAAAAACTAAAGGAAAAACAGTGCCCCTTTGAGCACCTTACCCAACACCAGACCAGCTCTACTCTTCTTGTTCTAGGAGAAAAGAAACCTCAGTATGTTTTCCTGTTAGTGGGTTTCTGTTATTTGCAGCCAAATTCATGCCCAGCTGATACGGTTATATGCCAGACCCTTCAGTGGGCATCATGACTATGAATTTAAAGAAATGATTGCCTTATTTCAAGCAGCCCATAGTCTATTTGGAGACACCTATATATGAGAGACCAAAGCATCTGCCCTATGTCACTCCCATGTTTTACAGATAAGGAAACAGACTCACAGGAGTTAATTGGCTTGTCCAGTGTCATACTTAATAGGCACAGAGGAAGGGCTCATGCCCAGGTGGCTGAGCGGTCAGGCTCCTGACCTTGTACCTCATCAGTTCTGAGGCTCCATTGACCATCTCTTAACTTTTTCCATGCTACACCCCTCACACACACACAGCCTGCAACGTCACCCTGAAGAAGCAATGCTTTCCTCACTCAAGTGGCCAGCTTGGCTGAGTCCCTTTCCTGCACATCCCTAGAATGACCAGAATAACAGAAAAATGAGCAGAAAAAACTCCTAAGGAGCTTGTGCAAAAAGCACAAACATTGCGACATGTAGACAAAAAAGTCTAGAGACAAAGGTGATAGAATATTCTCTACTCCTAGGATTATGGAAAATTGTTACTGGAAGGAGCTATAGAGAAAAGAGAGGTCCTCTGACTCAGCTTCTGTTCTAGAAGAAAAATTAGAAAGTCTAAATGCTGGGGCGCCTGGGTGGCTTAGTCGGTTAAGGGTCCAACTTTCGCTTAGGTCATGATCTCGCAGTTCCCGCGTCCGGCTCTGTGCTGACTGCCAGCTCAGAGCCTGGAGCCCGTTTCAGAGTCTGTCACTCCCTCTCTCTCTGACCCTCCCCTGCTCACGCTGTCTTTCTCTCTCCTAGAAATAAATAAAAAACATTAAAAAAAAAAAAGTCTAAATGCTGACAGGATTCAAAAAGCCTCAGAATCAAGGCCCAGGAATGAAAATAGGGAAGCAGCCATGTGAATCATTCAGAAAACAAATCCAGTATAGTTCTGGCCCTTCTTAAGTGATGGATCCATATGGGGTGGGTTGGAACTCTCATCACAGCTTCCAAACCGCTGTCACCCACCAGGCCCACTGATGGGGGCAGCAGCATCTGGAAGATTGGAACAGTTAGAGTAGTTGATAATTGAATTAATTTTGGAGCAATGTAATAAAGTAATGAGCCTCCTCCTAGTGCTTCTGGGCTCTGGGCCCTGGCCCAGCTGTGCAGGGCACCATCTTGCCCTTTCTGAAAAGAACAGAAGAAATGGAGTTGGGTTCCCCTGACATTCTCTTCACAACGGAGAGGTAATAGGATCTGCTGGTGGCCCCAACCAAGGACCAAGACATGGAAAGTTTTGAGTGTTTCCCTCAACTTTCATCCTTCATGGTGTAAGAAGCTTTTCACATTGATCTTTCTCCACAAAACTTACATCAAATACAGGAGTTTATCTCTCATTGGCCTATTTCCCTCAAAAGCCAAGGCAAAAGAGAATGGGATCTAACTATTAGTTCAACTATTTTATTTTACTTATAGAGACATATCTTAATAATCTGAGCATTGTTCTGGTTGGGTTTTATCTATCCGAATAAAGTCATCGTTTCATTTGTGAGCATATATTCATTATATAATCACTAGTATAGACTTGAAATTGCTTTTATAGGTGAGAGCAGACATTTGTAAAAGAAAATGGCTATGCATAGCCTGAAACCAGCCTCTCTTCTTTTAAATTCTAACCCTCAGAGTTAGATCATCTTAAACAGAACTTGAATATTTACTGTAATGGGAATTGAAAACTCAAATGCCTATGGTGGCCAGACAGGCTATATAATGAATAAAATGGGCCAGGTACATGTCCTCTCCTTTTTGTCCTTAAACACACAGCCTTCTTCTTTACATTGTGTCTTCATATTGTACTGGAGATCTTTATCTGAAGAAATATTTGCAGCTCATTGAACAATGGCAATCCAGCCCCCAGGGCATGGAGGGAAGAGAACATGCCAAGTCTATAGGGGGTTGGAGCAGCCCAACCATGTGTTCCCATATGGGAATCCAGCCCCATTACCACCAGGTCTTTCATTTCTAAAGAGAGGCCAGGATTCAGATTTCCATGTGATAGCTCTCATTTTTAAAAAAGTAGTTCGCGGACACCTGGGTGACTCAGCTGCTTAAGCATCCCACTTCAGGTCAAGTCATGATCTTATGGTCCGTGAGTTTGAGCCTCGCATAGGGCTCTGTGCTGACAGCTTGGAGCCTGGAGCCTGCTTCAGATTCTGTGTCTCCTTCTCTCTCTCTGCCCCTCCCCTGCTCACGCTCTGTCTCTCTGCCTCTCTCAAATAAACGTTAATTTTTTTAATTAAAAAATTAAGAAGTAGTTCATTAGCGTTATTTGCTGCCTAGAGGAGATACATATGAAATACAAAGACACAGATAGGCTGGCAGTAAAGGAATGAAAAAATATATACTGTGCAAACAGTAAACATAAAATGAGCTTGGTTGTATTAATAGCAGATAAAGTAGATGTCAAGACAAAGACTATTGCCATAGTCGCAGAAATTGGACAGTTCATGATGATAAAGACACATTTATCAGGAAGACAATAATTCTCAGTGTTTATCTATCAAATAACAAAGCTTCAGAATACATTAAACAAAAACTTAACAAACTTCTCTCTAAAGAGAGAAATAAACAAATCCATAGTCATAGTTGGATATTTTTAACATACCCTCTTATTAGTTGATAGAAGAAATAGTATATAGATTATCTGGACATTATCAACCAACATGACTGAAGTGATATTTTCCCAAGAATTCAGAATAAGTGTTCAAGTTTATATGAAATGTTCACCAAGATAGACCAAATTAAATGAGGCACACTAGATAATCTATGAGTCAAAGAAACCATATGAGAAATTGGAAAATATTTCTGAGTGAGTCATAATGAAAGCAACATATTAAAATTTGTGGGATGCAGCCAAAGCACTAGTTAGAGGAAAATATATAACTTTAAATGCCTATGTTAGAAAAATACATGAGAGACCCTTGAATGTTGAGAACAAACTGAGGACTAATCGGTATGGTGAGGAGCAGAAGGAGGGTAATGGGCATGGAGGGGGGGCACTTGTGGGGATGAGCACTGGGTGTTATATGGAAACCAAGTTGACAATAAACTATTTTTTTAAAAAAAGAAAAATACAAAGGTTTAAAAGTTATGAAGCTATAAAAATAACAGCAAATTAAACCCAATGTATATGGAAAGAAAGAAATAACATAAAGCAATGGAATTCAGAACAGATAAACTTTACAGAATATTTAAAAAGCCAAACATAGGTTCTTTGGAAAGTATATACAATTGATAAAACCCTAACAAGACTAATTAAAAGAGAGAGAAATCTGAATAAGTTATGAGAAATGAAAAAAGCATATCACTTCATATCCTATAGCTAACCAAAGGGTAAGTAGGTATTTTGAACAAAATTATGGTTATAAATGCAATGATTGAGGTAAAATGGAAGAATTCGTGTAAAAACATATTTTTGCAAAATTGACACAAATAGTCCTACATATTTAAAGTATGTTTCATAATATAAAAATTTTTCTCACAAATAAAATTATAGTCCACATGGGTTCGCTGGTGAATTCTACCAAACATTTATCTAAATATTTGAGAAGCTATACCAAACTTTCACAAACTCTTGGAGAAAATAAAGGAGAAAATTCTTCTCACTTCATTTTATGAGTCTAGCATATCCCTGAAGCCAAAATCTTGATAGACCAATATCCCTCATGGACCCTTAAGAAAATAATAGCAAAAGAAATCCAGAAAATACATATGGAAAATATATCATGGCCAAGTACAATTTATCTGAGAAATGCAAGATTTATTTAACATTTGAAAACTTATTGATACAATTCACCACATCAACAGAATTAAGAAGAAAAGTTGCATGATTATTTTGATAGAGGAAGACCCAAATCTAGTCCCCATTCATGATAAAAAAAAAAAACTGTTAGCAAACTAGAAATACAGGGGAGCCACCTCAATTTTATTAAAAGCAGCTATGAAAAACAGGTACTAGCATACTTAATGGAGAAATATTGACTGTTTTTCATTTAAGACAGGGAACAAGTCAAGGATACCTGCTTTCCCACCTCCATCCAACATTATAGTTGAAGTCCTAGCCAGGGAAAAACAAGAAAAAAAACTAATAAAAATCATGAATATTGAGGGAGAAAAAAGTAAACATCATACAGACATCATGAGTATCTACATAGAAAATTCTAAGGGCTATTAAAAAAACACTACTATGCGGGGCGCCTGGATGGCTTAGTCGGTTAAACGTCCGACTTTCGCTTAGGTCATGATCTCGCAGTTCGTGGGTTCGAGCCCCGCGTCGGGCTCTGTGCTGACTGCCAGCTCAGAGCCTGGAGCCTGTTTTGGAGTCTGTGACTCCCTCTCTCTGACCCTCCCCTGCTCGCGCTGTCTCTCTCTCTCTCTCTCCTAGAAATAAATAAAACATTTAAAAAAAAAACCACTACTATGAATAATAAGAAAATTTAACAAGGTGATATAATACAAAGTCAGAAAATAAAAATCAGTTGAAATTCTATATACTAGCAACAAACAATTGAAAATAGAATAAACACTATTTATAATAGCACCAAAGAATAAAATATTTAGTAATAAATTTGGAAAAAAAATTAAGACCTTTACACTTAAAATGTACAAAATGTACACAAATGCAAAATGTTTCTGAGAGATATTAATGTAGACGTCTTAAGCAAATTGCATATTCTTGAATGATAAGATTCAGTATTGCCATGATGTCCATTATCAATGTAATTCTAGTCAAAATCTCAGCAGACTTTTTGTAGAAATTGAAGAGGTGGTTCCACAGTGTATGTGGAAAAGCCAAGGATCTAGAATTGCTGAAATAATTCTGAAAAAAAAAAGTTCAAGGACTCATAGTACCTGACCATTATAAGACTTTAGTATAGGAGATAAATCTCAGTGCCCTCAAGAAGTTAAAGATTGCTCAATAGAAGACAACAAGCAGATGTCATGAGAGAAGAAATGGACAAATTGGACTTCATCACAAGTGAAAATGACACCTGTGTGAAACTGAAGAGACAAATAACAGACTGAGAGAAAATATTCCTAATACATAGGATTTGTACCCAAAATATATAAAGAACTCTCAGAACATAATAATAAGAAAGATGACCCAATTTTAAAAATGGATCAAAGAACTTAACCAGTGCTTCACAAAAGTAGATATATAATGGTCAATAAGTGTCTATGTTGGTCATAATGAAAATGCAAAACAAAATCGCATTTGAGTATCATTAGAGCAGTCTGCCTGCTAAAAATAAAAAGACTAGGGGCGCCTGGGTGGCTCAGTAGGTTGAGCATAAAACTTCGGCTCAGGTCATGATCTCACAGTTTGTGGGTTCAAGCCCCGCCTCAGGCTCTGTGCTGACAGCTCAGAGACTGGAGCCTGCTTCCGATTCTGTGTGTGTGTGTCTCTCTCTCTGCCCCTCCCCTGCTCATGATCTGTCTCTCTCTATCTCTCAAAAATAAATAAATATTTCAAAAAATTTTTTAAATAAAAATAAAGACTACCAATGTAAAAGTTGGTGAGGATGTGGATTAACTAAAACTCATACATTTTGGTGGGAGTATAAAACGGTTCAACCACTTCAGAAAACTGCAAGTTTCACATAGGGTTAAATATGCATTTAACATGTGATCTGATCATTTTTTCCTAGATATTTACTCAAGAGAAACAAAAATGTATATCTATACAAAAACTTCTACAAGAGTATATGTAAGAGCTTTAATTGTAATAGTTCTACTGGAAACATCACAAATGTTCATCAGTAGGTGAATAGATCGTTTGTGTTATATTTCCACAAGTGAAGATCATTCAGAAATAAGAAGCTGTTGGAACATACAACGTGAATGGATCTCAACACTATTTAACCCCGAGTGACAGAAGCCAGACACAAAATCGTGTGTATGATTCCATTCACATGAAGTCCTGGAACAGGTCAACTAATCTGTTATCATAAAAGCCAGAACCATGGCTTCCTAGGATGGGGTGAAGGGGCGTAGGATGTGAGTGTGTTAGACTTAGCTGCAAAGGGGCATGAGAAGTTTCTCTAGGGTGATGAAGTGTTCTATATACAGAATATTGAATATGGGATGCTTATGTGAGGGCTTGCATTTGCCAAAGATCATACATTTTATTGCTTGTAAGTTATACTTTAATATATTTGGAAAGCAGAGACGTTTGTAAACAGCAGGATGCCATGGTTGGCAGCTGTTGGGCTGACCTCATTGGTGTGAGGATAGCCTCAAGTTCAAAGTTTTTCCAGGCAAAGTCATTTAAATGGAACTTTTTATGACATGCTGTTGGTCCTTAAAATTCAGTCTTGCAGAGTTTGAGATCAGACCTCTAATGAGCCAGCATTCTAGAGTAAAAAGAGAAGACTTCATTGGGAGGCTGATTGTCCTATTGAGGTATAAAAACAACTGAGGCTAGCTGGACCCGCTCTCCCTGAGACCTCAGGAGAGGTACGAGCACTGCTCTTGACCTCATGCTAACTAAGTTGGCACCCTTCCCAGCATCTGCCCACTCTGAACCCTGGGGTCGTCACATATAAGAACAGAAACAGGAACTGTGTGGGGATTAAATGAGATATGTATGTAAAAGTAATAAGAAAGTACATGGCATATGGTAACCATCACATTATGTAATTTTATTACTTGTTTTTGAGGATGCCTCATTTTCTACAACTGAGCTAGGAAATAGACGGAAGTATGAGGGTGGGGTTAGGGAGACCATTGTGAATATAAAATTAATTTTTGTATATAGTCATGGGTGACCGTCTCCTCTTTAAGACTCAAGAGACTGGCACTGTGTGTTTCTTGTATTAACTAGCTCTCCTTACATTGCACAAATGCAACTCATTTTAACCTCAGTAATTGGGGTTTTATTTGTTCATATAACTAAAAAACCCAGGATCTTACATTCCAGTAGCTCTACAACCCCTAATAATTCCAACAAAGTCCCAGATTGAGTCTCACAGAACTTATATTGGTCATGTTTGCACATGAGAACCAAATACTAGGATGGAATATAAGACCCTGTCATAGACCCATCCTTCTAGCCAGGAATGGGGTCAGCACACCAGAACCACATGGGAGGAGAGGGAGACAGAGTTCCCCAAAGGAAAACACAGGTGCCTCACTGTTCTGTCCTGGCTCTGTCCCCCTGGCGGGCAGTTCCTGGTACTACAAATTGTTCACCTCTGTGTATGCCACACTGAATACCACGGGGGGGTTATGCAGATTAGCATTCTGGGGGAGAAATTAACTCTTGTGAAGCTGCTTATACATCATGTGATCCTATCATCACTTTTCACATCCATTCTCAGTGAGGTACAGTTCTTGCAATTCTTAAGAACATTAGCTCCACACTAAAAAAAAAAAGAAAAAAGAAAAAGACTATTTCCAATAAGCCACCATGATTTTGTTTTGTTATTAAACAGACTTTGGAATATTTTTCTTCCCATTTAAACAGAGTTTGGGTTTACTTTAGCACCACTCTTCAGTATAGTGAAGGTGGCTCAGTTGGGAGGAAGAGAAGAGAAGGGAGGAGTTGTTTTTTTTCTAATATTCCATTTTTACAAGTGGACTGTTTGGTCCCTTGGGAACCTTTAATCACTTCCTGTTGTGAGACCAGTCAAATAGGATGAATGAATTAGACCATTCAGTTGGAAGTCATAAATGTTAGCTGAATGGACAAGAAAACAAGCCCTCCTTTTTTAAGTGGCAGACGGAAAGTGTTCAAGCCAGTGTTGGCAGTAAGCTGGTAGAATCATCATCATCATTTTGTACTTTGGCACTTTCTGCATTCGCGGATGATGCAACATGTGTGTAGAGCACACTTCTGGTTCCCTGGGATTATCAATCCCTGCTTTTCCTTTCCTTTTGTTCAGGTATCCAGCTCTACCCAACAAGATTCAGGGGCTCGCCAAGGAAAGTTTCTGATTAGTCTAGTTTAACTAGCACACAGGGGTCCCCCGGTGTGGCCAAGTAGAGAGATAGAATAATCTGGGTCCTTGAGGCTGTGATGGTTCTGCACCTGTGTCTTTTTTACCTCGGGACTTCCCACTCTGTGACTTGTTACATAAATTCATGCAAGCCAGGGGTTTCTTTTCTTTGGAGCTCAACTAGCACAGTGTACCCTGTGAGGAAGTGGCCTCTATTCAGGCCGTGCTCAACAAAGAATGCTTTTTCCCTTATCTACTCTGGGCACCAGACTGCAATTTGCAAGTAGATCAACCCACGAGTGACTGCCAAGGAGTACTTTTGGCTGCAAATAACGGAAAATATGATAAAAATTTGTTGAAACACTTCAATGTTTGTCTCATAGAACACAAAATCTAGAGCCAGCAGGGTGGCTCCATTATACCGTCAGGGCACAGAGCTTTCCCGTGTGTAGACGTCTGACCTCATGCCTGTTGCCACAAGGCTGCACACTGGCTTTAACACACCTGGATGTTGAATCTCCTTTCGGGCAGGAAGAAGAAAGGGGAGGCGTCGCAGCACCCTACTTCCCAGACTCCAGCTTATGTCTCATGGCCACGGGTATCCCTCGACTCATAAGAATTTGGCAGAGCAAGTCCTATCAGCCAAATGTATTACTACCCTAACAAAATTGAGTTTTCCTTATTAAGAAGGAAGGGAGAATGTGTGTTAGGTAGGCAGCTAGGCATGTCTGCCACACGGGTTCAGATATTTATCTTTAGTTCTTTAAGGCAGTAAAGAAGTGCTGTAATTTAGCATTTTCTAAAGAAAGCGAGAAAGTCAGATGAGAAGGGTTAAGCTATTTCTGTGGAATTAACTACTTTCAGTTAACTTGAGCATGAATCGAGGCTCCCCACTAGAAACTTGGGTTCCTTCTCGCAGTTGCTGTCACTTGGCAGCTGGGGCTGTCACGAAGCTGGATATCGCTGCCTCAGGTGCTCAGGGCATGGCCACAGCTTCCCCGGGCTCAGAATTCCTGAGACATTGCCAAATTCCATTGGTCAAAGCAGTTGTAGGCCAAGCTCAGATGAGGTGGAAGTGTGTGTATACATATACAGGGGAGTTTTTAATGGCTTCAAATTCCACGAGGAGGAGAAGGGGCTGAACAAAACTTGCCTGCTTCATGACTTGGCTTGTAGCCAGCACCAATTCCCCGCCCCCCCAACCCCCTTCCCCCACCATCACATTTATTTAGGAGACAGTCTCGACGGAGGAGGCCAGGGTGGCGAAATAGGTTTGCGTGCAATTTTGGAGTCTGGCTCCGAGTCAGAGAGACTCAATAATATACTTATTTCCACTCCATAGTTCCACATGTGTTTTTAATCATCCATCCCTCAGAATGAAGACAAAGTCTGCATTTGAGCATTTGGGGAAAAGCTAGAGGGATTGTATCATTCTGCTCTGGCCAAGGCCAACTTCACAACCACCTGCAAGAGCACCTTATTTAAGCAAAACGTGTTGATTATTTTTAGCATAACTTGAGCCCCGGGAGACTAATGAGGTGTTAACAGTGTGTGTTAATTATGTGATTTTTGTTGTCTTCATTAAAGTTAAGATTCTCAATCCTATTTGCCACCTGAAATCCCAGAGGAGCCCCATCAGTCTTCTGACCCTGGCATCTTTTCACTCCCTGCAGTTCACACAATTACGTAAACATATTTTGTTCCCCCCGTGGAGAACCCGATGAGCATTGCTCACGTGCTCAGAAGACCTTAGATACCCCCGTTGTAATTCCTCCCACTTTTCATCTCCATTATTAGTTGTTCGATCTTACAGTAAACTCATGGTGCAGGAAGTGAGCGACATTAGCTCATTTTTGATCATCTAAAATTGACTGTCCTTCAACTCAAAGAAAACTGCCAGAGAAGCTGAAAACCAGGAAAAGAAGAAACACAAAAATCAGCTTTCATTGCTTTTCACAGCATTTTAATTAACCAAGGAATTGTGTTGCATACACACGACTCTGATTATTTTAAATTCCTGCAATATATGCTATACCTCTGTCCCGAGTGACAATACATCCCACCCAGAATAACCTTTTCTCAGGAAGAGTTAATCACCTATCCCAGAGTCATTTGAAGCAGCAATCAACATCCCGTTCATGACTTTGACTGCAATGCTGATGTTCTGGAGAAACTTTATTTGGCAATGGTGTTAGGGACCTTATTGCAAGTCCAGGAGGTAATGGAGTTCAGGATTTTAGTTGAGGGTGTCTTAATGATGGCTTCATCAGGGTGTATGAAGTTGTAATGAAAATAGCAGGTGAACCTGAGTGGCGAATAGCACATTATGAGTCTCCCTAGCAATTAGGGTTGTCTAAAAATGGAAGGGGCTGTCACATGATGTGGTGAGCTCCTCATCAAAGAAGCAGGGATGTCGAAATGAGAGTCCCTTGTCAAGTCGGGGGTTAGACTCCATACTCTTTTGGGCCCCTTCCAGCTTTCATCTATGTTCTTTGATTGTTCTAAGCCCACGCAGAGCAGGAGTCTTGATTGGGAATTTTAAAGTTGGGTTCCATAGTGGGGTGTGATAAAGTGGAAAGTCAGGCAAGCCTGGGCTTCAATCTCTGCTCGGACTCTTGCTGGCACTCTGTGAGCATGAGCAGGTGACTTAACTCTCTGCGCCCTGTAAAATGAAAATTGAAACATATTGCTTCTAGGGTTGTTGTAAGTATTACAAATAATACATTTAAAATATGAGGCCCAAGGTGAGCACTTAATAAATCTCAGCTCTATGTACTCTTTGGAGTCTACTTCTTTTACTTTTTTATTCACTCTCTACTTCAGTGATAGTCTTGATTTGTAAATGCAGAAGGAATGGAGGGTTCATAGATACTGGAGAAAGGTTGTGCTAGCAGCTGGACTAGTTGAACAAAGAAGGCTGAGCAAATTTTCATGATAAGTCACCAGGTAGATTCCCCAGAGCAGGCAGAACCCTGCAGCTCTGCCCTCTTCCTGGAAAAGTATGTTAACAGTGTCGAGTGCCTGTCACGTACAGGACACACACTTATTTTATCTTAATTCTCTATACCATTGCCATATAATTCTATAAGGTAGGTCTGATCATCCCCATTTTGCAGAGGAGAAAACTGAGGCTCACAGAGGTCATGTGTCTAACCCAAGGATATATGGTCAATTCCCAGGTCCACCTCACCCACCCTATTACCAGGTCTCCTGAACACCCTACTGCATCCTCCATTTATGGGGCAGAGTAAATCCAGAGGCCCAGTTGCCCTCTGGAAAAGATACTCCCACCTGTTGGAATAGGGTGGATTTAACCCAACCAATGGGTGCCTGGGAAGCTAGTGTTTGGAGAACGGAGGTAGAGCCTTAGTTTGTAGATTCTGAGTTGACTGTGATCTGCCACCAACTCTTTCTTTACTTATTTATCTTGTGCTTGTAGAGGATGTGCATGTATCTGCTACATCTTCAGAGCCTCTCTTGGCCATAGGCTTCAAAATTTTCAAGAGCAAAAAAGCATACAAGGCAATCTCACCCTTGTGTCTTGTTTCCCAGATACCCAGTTCTCCTCCCCAGAGACAATGAGTTTACCAGTTACTATGTACAGTCTCCCAGAGGTCTTTTTTGCTTCTTCAAGAATTGAAGTGAAATTTACATAAAGTCATTTTAAGGTGCACAACTCAATGGCATTTAGTGTACTCATAATGTTGTACAACCACCACCTCTCTCTAGTTTCCAAACTTTTTCATCAACCCAGAAAAAATGATCACACACACACACACACAAATCACCATTAAGTAACAATTACTCCCCACTCCCCTCTTCCCACATCCCTTGGTGACCATTAATCTGCTTCCCATCTCTGTGGATTTGCCTACTTACATGATACATCATATTAAAGAAATCACAGGATACATGACCGTTTCTATTGGGCTTTTTTCACTTAGCATAATGTCGAGGTTTGGGCATATATCTGTTCTTTATTCCTTTTTATGGCTAAATAGCATTCTATTGTACACATATACCACAGTTTATTCATTTATCCATTGATGGACATTTGGGTTGTTTTTACCTACTGGCTATTATGATTAATACTGCTATACATATTTGTGTACAAGTTTCTATATGGACATATGTTTTCATTTCTCTTGAGTATATATATCTGAGAGTAGAATTGCTGGGTCATATGGTAATTTTGTACTTAAATATTGAAGTATTTAAATTCTGTACTTAAATATTGAATGGCTATATGTAAATTTCACTTCAATTCTTGAAGAAGCAAAAAAGACCTCTGGGAGACGGTACATAGTAACTGGTAAACTCATTGTCTCTGGGGAGGAGAACTGGGTATCTGGGAAACAAGGTACAAGGGTGAGTTTGCCTTGTATGCCTTTTTGCTCTTTAAAATTTTGAAGCCTATGGCCAAGAGAGGCTCTGAAGATGTAGCAGATACAGGCACATCCTCTACAAAGCACAAGATAAATAAGTAAAGAAAGAGTTGGTGGCAGATCACAGTCAACTCAGAATCTACAATGCTCTGAGCTAACTGTCAGCACGGAGCCAGACGTGGGGCTCAAACCCACAAACCGTGAGATCATGACCTGGGCTGAAGTCGAACGCTTAACGGACTTAGCCACCCAGGCGCCCCGAAGAATCAGAGGTTTTTAACACGTAATTCCCTCTGTGGTTCCACAGTTGCTAGTATACTAGGCACATTGTGCTACACCTTGCTTTATTCACCTGGCAGTAGTATGTGGAAATCTTTTCAGTGATATGCTAATAAACGTTCAACACCAGCTCTTACGGGGTAAGGAGTGCTCTGATGGGTAACATGCACAGTCTCATGTACACCATAGCCAATTTCAAGCTACGTGAAGTCACTGACTGCAGAATTAGGAACACATGCTAATAATATGCGCTACGAACTGGTCCAAGCTACCTCCAGCACACAACTGGATCATTCTGTATCAGAGCATGAAGAGCTGCCTCATTCCCTTTTATGACTGCATAGCATGTCATTTTAGGATGCACTATAATTTTTTAACCAGTCCCTTGTGATAGACATTTAGGTTGTTTCCAGTATTTTACTTTCATAAACCTGGTTTTAATGGATAACCCTGTGTGTGTCTCATTTTGCTCATGTGCAAATATAGCAGTAGACATGGTTCCATGACTTCATGAGATTCACTATGGGAAGAAATTCTCAAAAGGCAATTTATTCCTTCATTGGACAGTTATGGTGTTAGGAAGAGTTCTGTGCAATGAAACTGTCTGTTTTTGCCCCAACTTCCTTGTGAATAAAATGGATGCAAATTAACTACCCACTTGCCAGCATCAGAGAATTAATGTTAAACTTTGAGATGACATTTTAAAGCATGTTTTTCTTCTTAAAGACAGGAATTTATGTAAACGCAAAGTAACATAGTTCGCACTTGGTGACCTGAAGAGCTCTCACAAGTAGGTTGGTGAGAAAACATCATTCCTGGGACATTGTGACCCTGCTCTACAGTCTCATACGCATGTGATTTGCAGCAAAAAGATCCAATCATCTGGTTAAGAATAGGATAATTGAAGCGTTTTAGTCCAGTTCTTACTTAGGTTTTTTTGACCAACGAACTATAGGAAAATGTTTCTCAACCATGATTGCACTTTTGAATCATCTGGAAAGCTTTTAAAACCTTGATGCCCAGGCCACAGGCGTTGCCAATCAAATCAAGCTATGTGGTTGAGGGACATGGGCATCTGAGTTTCTCAAAGCTCCCTTGGCGATTCCACTGTTCAGCCAAGACTGTGAAAAGAATAGAAGAAGGGAAACAAATTAAGGAAATAGGAAATACCTAACTAATAGGTATTAGTTAGGATTCTCCAGAGAAGAATAAATGGAACATATATACACATAGAAGGAAATTTAAGGAATTGGCTCATGTGATTACAGAGATGATGACGTCAGAATCTGTGGGATGGGCCTGCAGGCTAGAGACCAGGGAAGATCATATGCTATTGTCCAAGTCTAAGCACCACCTGCTGATGAACTCCCTCTTGTTTGGAGGGGTGTCTTTCGTTCTAGTCAGGCCTCCAGCTGGCTGGATGAGGGCCACCTACCTTAGGGAAGGCAATCTGCTTTACTCAAGGTCCACTGGTTTAAATGTCAATCCCATCCACAAACACTCCCACAGAAACATCCAGAATAATGTTTGACCACTGTGACCCAGCCGAGCTGACACATATAATTAGCCATCACAGTTTCACAATTGTTTGGGGTTTCTCAGAAACGTCATCTTGAAGATGGAGAGACAGGAGTTCAGTGCTTATTTGAAGGTGTGTTTCTCTGGTCTGGTTACAGATTGTCACTGAAATTCCTTGGCCACTCCCTTCAAGAGGAACCATTTACTTGTCATTTGTAAATTCTATTCCCAGAGCCCTCAGGTTTTATTAAAATTAAGAATTATGAGAAGATAAAGTATTTTGTTCCATCATCTTGCAGGATGTTTTTATTAGAAGATTATCAACCTTTTTTGTCAGCAGAATGAGTGTTGTTAATTGTACAAGGAGATTCACTAGAGTGTATATAAAAAGGTTGTTCTTAAGCCAGGAATATATTCCTTTAAGAAGATCTGATTCCTTCTGCTCTCTCGAAAGAACTCCAGCATCAAAACCCAGAATTAAAAGAGATTAGTGTTGAGAATTCTGTCAGTCTCTGTAGGAAGGAATCCATGGTTTATTGGGAAAATCATGGACAACCTAATTATCCCTTCTCTTCTTTATATAAAGCACATTAGAGCCTTTTCACGTCACCAGTAATAGAGTTTATGTTCTTCCATAGTGATTGGGGGTTTCATCTAGAATCTAGTTTTTCTAAACAGCTGACCATTAGGTTGCATGAAAATCCCAAGGTATTTGATTTCCAAGTAACAGATGAGAAATTGAGAGGCCTTTGACTCAGCAGCAATCTCAGCCTTGTGCTTCCAGCTGAGTTTTTACCTGCTACTTTTGTTCAAGCTCTCATTTCAGAGTGCACACTGGAAATACTCAGCCTAGCAAGGGGGTCCAGGCCATGAGGAAAATGCAGGGAGTCTGAGGACTCCTTCTGAGTCTCTCAGAGTGGCTCTGTGTGATGCTCTGATTCCCAGGGACCTTGCGTTCTGCCCCAAGCCACTTTGAACCCATGGAACCAGCTGACTGGTAAAGTCAGGGCTGCTGTGAGTCAGCAGGAAACTGAGTCAGCCTTATTGATTGGGAGCAGGAGGGTGTGGGTTGAATTTGTCGGGACCTTGAGTGGGTTTCTGTGGTCATGGAAATAGTTTCATTTTGCCAGCCACGAATCAACTAGCATTCATGCAGGCCCAGAAGCAGAAGAGCTAAAGTTAAAAATAAGTCAACCTTTTATTTTTAGGCAAAGCAGAGTACAGCCCTAAAATGGGAATTGGGGCATGTGGACCTGCTTCTCTTTGGAAACTCAAGGGGAAGGGTCAATAACATAGGGTCTTTCCCCTCTAGCCTCCCTGCCTATGGAGGAGGGTATGTCCCTCCCATGTCCAAGCATGGGAAGTGGCCTAAACTGAAGCATGGTTGCTCACCTATCCCATCCCCAGCTAAAGTTTCGGGGGTGGGGGGAGGCAGAATCTCAGCTTTCTATCTAAATGCTGTCATGAAATGACATCAGGGTGGGGTATTATATATAGATTTGGTGTGTGTAGGACTGGTGTGCATTAGTACCCAGCTGCTCTGCTTGTCAAAACTTCAGAATATTTTCATACTACTTGGTAAATAGACATTGACCTAAGTCTTCTACTTGCCTCCTTACTACCAGCTACCCATCACTTCCTTTTGGCACTTTATGGACTTCCCTGGTGCCCTGCAACTAAAGAATTAATTCCTGACACATCAGGACATGCAGAAAATCTGATTCCCTCTGTTCTCTAGAAAGAACGTCAGTATCAAATCCAGAATTCAGAAGGATTGGTGTTGAGAATTCTACTGGTCTCAGAAAGGAATCTGTGGTTTGTTGGGAAAATCATGGACAACCCAATTACCCCTTCTCTCTTTTATAAAAGTGTTTTATAGCCTTTCCAAGTCACCAGCGACTTTCTTCTGTAATTGGAAGCTTCAGCACCAGGGCCAGCTACATCCTTTTGAATTGGTCCTTGTCAATACAGGAGCATCGTGGTTAAATATAGTGACCATCACCACTGGGTAGAGGTATGTATGTATTCCATCAAAGGAAGGTGTTGGGCTGGTAACCCAAGGGACTATTTCCATGACCCTGCCTACTTAGTTGCCGAAAATACTCCTCCATTTCATCACAGTATTTTCTACTTAGCTCAGTCCTTGGGCTGCCTTCTCCCATGTGCCTGGGCACAGACTCTTGGGTTTTGCCATTTAGACCTCTTCGTCATGCCACCATTCAGTGCCTTTACCCCCAGTGATGCTCTGCTGGTTTCTGCACCACCACTGCCAGCTGACTTTAAGGAAGCGACGCTCCCCTTCTTGTGTCCACCAAATCCCAAAGTCGCAGCCATTTCATTTGGTTTCCACCGGGGATCAAAAATCAGGCTGTCACTTTTAATGAGGCTTAGTGTAGAGGCAATAATGAGAGGAAAGCAAGGTATGAATAAAAGTTTATAGCCCTGATGGGCCCCAGACCCATAGTGGAGTCCTAACAGGTCAGTTTCCCTGACATGTACCCTTTTGGCTGCTTTGTGGCTTGGATGAGCTTCCCTCAGCTGCTCTTAGAAAAGCCCCAGATGTTACCACATGTTAGAGTTTAGGCGAGGCTGACTCTGCCTAGCTCCACTACAAGGAGGAAAGGATTTTCTCACCCAGCTCTAGGGCTGGCTAGAAGACTGATGGCTCAGTCAAGGTGAAACTTCACCAGGTTCTGTTAGTCTCTCTAAAGGCTCAAGCATCCTGCAAAGGAATCTGACCTGGAGTCAGCCCGTACAGACCCCACTTACCGTGAGTGCATTTGTTATATTGTCACTCCCATTTTACAGAAAAGAAACTGAGGTCCAGAAAAGTTTAATAACTCAATGAAGCTCACATAGCCTGTGAAGCATCTAAGGCCTTGTACCTGGATGATCACTCTAAAACCTGAGCTTTAGCCACTACACAAAGCACATTTCTGATGTGGACCTGGGTGTCCTTAAAAACTTCAATTATCGATGTTAGAAAGATGCAAAAGGCATATGGCACTCATGACTTAAACGTGATGTTAAGATCTGTGCCTTATGGTAGACAAGTTGGAATTGTTGGGAATTGGTTTTTGTGTTCTAAGTTTTCCCTCAAAGAATAGTTTTTAGTTCATTCCTGGCTTGTTCCAGTTGTATGAACCCTCCATTTCTGCTTACTATTAACCCAAGTCCATCCTATGGCAGCTCTGTACCATTTCCACTTAGCTGTCCTGTGCAGAGGTGATAAGAAGTGTACCATCCTTATCCTTGAAACAGCTCCTCATTTTCTTAAGTTTCAGTTAAGTTCATCTTCAATATTTCTCTCATCAGGAAAAATTACAAATGTGTGTGGTTCAAAAGTTGTTCTTTGTTCTCATGGAAAACATTTTATATGGTGGCATACATATTGGGCTTTTCACCTTCAAGGTAAGATATTCATGGTTTTAGAGAATTAAGATATTGACATCTTAGGGATGGGTGGCATTATTCTGTCTTCCACAGGCACGGAGAACATTAGATGACCTAAAACATCATATTGTTCCAGAAAGTACTCCATTAATGATGGGGACATGTCAAAAGGACTCCAGAAGCCAACTTGAAGGGCCTCTGGATACCATAACAAGGCACTATAAATGGGGTGATCTAAACAACAGATATTTTATTTTCACATAGTTCTGAGGCCTGGAAAGTCCCAAGATCAAAGTGAAGGTTGGATTATTCCCAAGGCCCCTTTTCCTGGGTTGCAGATGGCCACCTTCCCTGTGTCTTCACATGGCCTTTCCTCTGCATGTGTACTGAAAGAGAGAGTGAGCTGTCTTGTGTCTTTTCTTCTTATAAGGACATCAGTTCTGTGGGATTAGGGCCCTACCCTGATGACCTTATTGAACATTAATTATTTCATTATAGGTCCTGTCTCTGAATACTGTCACACTGGGGGTTATGGCTTCAACATACAGATTTTTGGAGCACACAGTTCAGTTCATAAAAGTTCTTCCACACATACTGTGATTCAGGCCCTGCTGTGTGAGCAAAAGCAGATCAAGAAAGCTCTCTGGATATCAGGATGTGGGGAGCAAGATGTGCCGTGGTGTATAACACACAGGTAACCTTTGACTCTGCATTGGTTGGGTGACTGAAAGGGAGCACAGGTTTGTACCATTTTTCAGTTTCATTATTTGGTTTATTTCTCCTGTTACTTGTTTCACGAAGAGACAGATTTTGATTGCAATGGAACGTATAAACCTACCTTGGGAGGTCTTGAGCCTGTATCTAAGAGGATGACAACTGTGGGTAGACTCCTTCCTGGCCCTAAATTAGATAGTCCTGGAAGTGTCGTATAAATGCCAGTCAACCACTGCTCAGTCAGTTCCCACCACGGTCAGTGCTGCCTCCATGCCCAGCCAGTCACCCTCTCAGTGCCCCATCTCACCCTCAGTGTTCATGGTGACCCTAAGTGTAAACTAGAAGAAAAATGGGAGAGGCTAGAAAGCAAAAATATAGACTCACTTAGAAATGTTGCATATGTTGTTTTCTTGTCTTTCCTTCCTACTTTAAAATAAATGGAGAAAATCATCCTTAACAACAGAATACTTATAATAATTTTTGCATATATCTGCAGTGTTTTCCATGTGCCTATTCCTTGTGTGTCACTTCAATCACAGTATACACACAGTCCTAGATTCTGCCTTTTGTATTTAATCTTAAAGAATTTAATGTGTTGTGTGGCAGTTTTTAAAACATACCTGCAAATTCTTGTCATTCCTCTATTGAGAGGTAGTACCATGTCTCCTCCCCTCATATCTGGGGTGACTTAGTGACCTCCTTGTAGCCAGTGGAGCACAGCAGGTGTGATGCTGTAACATTCAAAGCTGGCTCAGATGAGGCCATGCAGCTCTTGCCTGGTTCTTTGGGGACATTGGCTCTAGAGGAAACTAGCACCATGTAAAAAGACCAAGTATCCTGAGACAGCCATGCTGAAGAGGCCATATGTACAAACTGATTGATAACCCAGATGTGCTCACAGTGGACACCAGTGTCAACTCCTCGCTGAGTGAATGAGCCATCTTGGACATCCAGCCCAGTCAAGTCATCAGATGTTTGCAGCCCCAGCTGACATCTTACTGCAACTGCATGAGTAACCCCAAGCAAGAACTGTTCAACTGAGCCCTTTTTAAATTTCTGATGCACAAATTTATGGGAAAAATAAAATGGTTCATTTAAACTAGTAAGTTTTGAAGCAATTTCCCATGCAGCCATATTAACCAAAATTAGTTTTGGTACCTGGAGCTGAGGGGCTGCTATAACAAAAGCCTAAAACATGTAGTGCTGACTCTGACACTGAGCAAGAGGTAAGGGCTGGAAGGACCTTGAGAAGTATGTAAGTGAGAGCTTAAAGAAAAGTGAGGAAAATGTTACAAGAAGCTGAAGACCAGTGTTGTGTAATGGTGGAAGGTTCAGCAAAACTATCACCTGCAGTAATGTGGAAAGTAGAAAATGCATTCAGTAAACTGTGATTGAGCTAAGAAAACCTCCAGGCAGAATTCTTAAGATGCCACCCACCTTTGTTGGGCTGCCTATAATAAAATGAGAGCAAAGAGATATTAGCAGATAAGCTGAAAAACCAACCATTCAGTTTTCAGGGAGAATTTAGAAGAGATTCAAAGGGCTCAAGAGAATATTTTTAGTCAGTAAAGGGTTCCTATAGTAAGAAAGAGCTTTGGAAAAAGATTTTTAGGAAAATGTGGTCATTGGGTAAAAATGATGTCAGAGAGGTCACATTAAAACATGTTTTTAAAGACTTCAGAAAGATTCAAGGTGGCATCTCATAGACATTGTCAACCAGAAAAAAAGTGTTGGAAGATCTTAAAGCCCTGCTTTGTAGATCATACTTCTTAAGTAATAGAGCTTCTGGGCTCTTCAGGAATTACCCTTAGCAGCCTTACAGGCAGTCTAAGATAGAGAAGGATCAGTCTCAAAGACCTTTCGCAGTTTTTGTCTAATGAAGAAAACTCTAATAAGAGTCATAAAACCCCAGACATTTTTCAAAAGAATTATATTAGCCAAAGCAATGCCATCTTGACTGAAAGAGTCAGAAACAACACAAAAAGAAAAAGGGCCTCTGGATCTCCAATCTTCTGTAGGATGGAAGCAGAATGAGAAAGGTACCCAGCTGCAAACAGAGGCTGTTTATTTATGGAAAAGAATGGGCTCTCCAAAGCCATCTACAAATTCAATGCAATATCTTTCAAAATTCCAGTGACATTTTTTACATAATACAAAAAAAATCTTATAATTTGTGTGGAACCACAAAAGACTCTTAACAGCCATGGCAGTCCTGAGAAAGAAAAGCAAAACTGGAGGAATCTCATATCCTGATTTTAAGTTATGCTACAAAGTTATATAATAATGAAAACATTATGGTACTGGCCGAAAAATACACACATAGACCAACAGAACAGAATCACAAGACCAGAATAGCCCCCAGAGACTGGGTCAACTAATATTTGACAAGGGAGTCAAGAATACTCAATGGAGAAAGGATAGCCTCTTCAATAAATTGTGGTAGGAAAGCTGGATAACCTCATGCAGAAGAATGAAATTGGAACCCTATCTTAGACTACTCACAAAACTTAGATCAAAAATGGATTAAAGACTTACATATAAGACCCAAAAGCATAAAACTCCTAGATGAAAATACAGGGATAAACCTTCCTGCTGTTGGTTTTTGTAATAGTTTTTTAGACATATTATCAAAAGCCCTAGCAACAAAAGCAAAAATCAACAAATGGGACTATATCTAACTAAAAAGAAAAGTGCACTGTTGGTGGAATACAAATTGGTGCAGCCACTGTCGAAAACAGTATGGAGGTTCCTCAAAAAATTAAAAATGGAATTACTCTGTTAGTATCCAAAATCTATAAAAAAAACTTACAAACTCAACACCCAAAAAGCAATCTAGTGAAGAAATGGGAAAAAGACATGAATAGACACTTCTCCAAAGAAGACATCCAAATGGCCAACTGACACATGAAAAAATGTTCAACATCACTCATCATCTGAGAAATACAAATCAAAACCACCATGAGGTACTACCTTGCACCTGTCAGAATGGCTGACATTGACAACTCAGGCAACAAGAGATGTTGGCAAGGATGCAGAGAAAGAGGATCTCTCCTGCACTGCTGGTGGAAATGTAAACTGGTGCAGCCACTCTGGAAAACAGTGTGGATGTTCCTCAAAAAATTAAAATTAGAACTACCCTATGACCCAGTCATTGCAGTACTAAGTATTTATCCAAGGGATACAGGTATGCTGTTTTGAAAGGTCACATGTGCCCCAATGTTTATAGCATTACTATCAACAATAGCCAAAGTATGGAAAGAGCCAAAATGTCCATCGACGGATGAATGGATAAAGAAGATGTGGTAGATACATATATGTTGTATATATGTATATAAATGGAGTATTACTTGGCAATAAAAAAGAATGAAATCATGCCATTTGCAACTACATGGATGGAAATACAGGGTATTATGCTAAGTGAAATTAGTCAGAGAAAGACAAATATCATATGAATTTATTCATATGAGGAATTTAAGATACAAAACAGATGAACATAAGGGAAGGGAAGCAAAAAATAATATAAAACCAGGGAGGGGCAACACATAAGAGACTCTTAAATATGGAGAACAAACAGAGGGTTGCTGGAGGGATTGGGGGGGGGGTGATGGGCCAAATGGGTGAGAGGCATAAAGTAATGTACTTCTGAAATCATCGTTGCACTATATGCTAACTAACTTGGATGTAAATTTAAAAAATAAATTAAATTTTAAAGAAAGAATTAAAACAATGGAATTACCCTGTGATCCAACAATCTACTTCTGGATATATATCCAAAGGAAGTGAAAATAGGATCTCAAAAGGATACCAGCGTTCTCATGTTTACTGCAGCATTATTCACAATAGCCAAAAAAGGGATACAACCTAAATGTTCATCAGTGGATGAATGGACAAAGAATGGGTATAGAAAGTGGCATATATACACAATGGAATATTATTCAGCCACGAAAAAAGAAGGAAACCCTGCCATTTGTGATGATATTGATGGATCTTGAAGGTATTACACTAAGATAAGTCAGAGAGAAAGACAAATACTGCATGATATCATTTATATGATCTAAAAATCTAAAAACACCAAACTTACAGAAACAGAGAGTAAAATGGTGGTTACCAGGATCTGGGGGTTTTGGGAAATTTGGGAGATGTTGGTCAAAGGGTAAACATTTGCAGTTGGAAGATAAATGCATTCTGGAAATGTAAAGTACAGCAGTGTGATTATAGTTAACAATACTATAGTTACATAGTATATTATGTAATTGACCATTAGACACTAGATCTTAAGTGTTCTCATCACAGAAAGGAAACAACAATTATGTCACATGAGGATGGTGTTAGCTAATGCTACTGTGGTAATCATACTAAAATGTATGTATCAGATCAACACGCTGTAGATCTTAAATTTACACAATGTTATATGTCAATTTTATCAATAAAAATAAAATTACTACAGCTACTTCCTCTTTATTTTCTCAAATATAGATAATAATTACTTTCCTCATTTTCCTTCTTTTGGATAATTTTTTAGAACACACTTCCAAAAGGAAAATAACCAAGTGAAAGAATATGAGCATTTTTATAACTTCTAATTCACACCACCAAATTACTTTCCTAAAAGATAATACCAATTCGCCACCAAAACTTATGGGTATAGCAGCTTTATTGCAACTTCTCCAGCTTTGGGTGTTGTAATTTTAAGTATATTTAAAAGCATCACAGGGGCGCCTGGGTGGCTTAGTCGGTTGAGCGTCCGACTTTCGCTTAGGTCATGATCTCGCGGTTCGTGGGTTCAAGCCCCGCGTCGGGCTCTGTGCTGACTGCCAGCTCAGAGCCTGGAGCCTGTTTCAGTCTGTGACTCCGTCTCTCTCTGACCCTCCCCTGCTCACGCTGTCTCTCTCTCTCTCTACTAGAAATAAATAAAAGATTTTTAAAAAATTAAAAAATTTAAAAAAAGCATCACAAATTTTAAAGCTGTTCTTGCATATGTACTGCAGAATTCCATTAACCGCACTCCTAGAAAGGAAGGCTACTAGTTGTAGCCATGGAGCTCTCTCCCATTCAGTCTAACTCAGCCCTTAATTATCTGGTTGGTATGTTTCTTTTTATCCCAACAAAATTATCCTATTGTATCCCCAAGCCCCTTCTGGAAGGTTGACCGAGAAGAACCTTAGCAGCCTAGGCTATATCTAGCCCTCCACATTGCTTGCCTGTCTCTTAAAAAAAGCCCTGAACTATATTGGCTTTCTGGTCTACCTCTCACCTGCTATTGTTAACTATTGATTGGGACTTTACTATCTTTACTGTGAGACCTACATATGTTATTTCATTCTTTTTCTCAACCACCTTTTATAGTAGATTTATTCCTCCTTTTCAGATAAGGACTAAAAGATCAGACATTAAGTAACTCACCCAGGTCACATAATGTATACATGATGAGACAGAATTTGAACCCATATTTCTGGCTACTGCACTGCCTTGGACTGCCAATCTGCTGGGCGTTTCCTTCCTACTCACCCAGACTTCTTGGGAGGAAGGTAGAAGGTGATGGAAAATTCTCATTTGCTCCCTCCAAACGTTGCCCTGATCGTACCTTTGAACCATACCAATTGAAAAGTCAATGTCCAGGTTTCAACTACACCTGTAACTCCACATGATGGTAACATTAAGATGCATCTTGATGTACATTTTGTTGGAAATTATTTGGAGAAAGTAAAAGTGAGTATATATACATAACTATATGAACATCTTTTCTGAAAAAATTTATTCACAAGTCAGAAATTTTATACTTCTTAAATAAAATGGGAAGAAGAAAAGTATTTTAAGTTATTCTACTTTTCTGCAGTCCTTTATATTTCTTCTCTTTCCTCAGGATAAGCTGTGATATGAAATATTGAAGCCAAAAGAAGAATCCTCTGAGTTTTGGGGAATGAGCTATAAATATGACTTTGCTTCTCTGGAATGTGAACTCCATGAAAGTAAGGGCTTTGTTTGTTCACTGCTATGTTCCCAGCACCTTTCACAGAACATGGTGCTCCTATTTGTGGAATGAGTGAATGAATGACCTGCCTCCCTGCCTGACAGGCATCTAGTCTCTATGGTTGAGATAATTTGTCACGTGACTTCAGGCTCAGCATCTGCTTTGGAACCAGTCTGAGTCTCTTAATACTCAAATCCTGGTCCCGGGGCCAGTTCCTGGAAATGTGTCCAGGGAATACAGATTCTGAGGCTTCAGTCCAGACCCACTGAATCAGAATCTGCATTGTAACAAGACCTTCAAGTGATTTGTTGCCACATTAAAATTGGCAAATAACTGTCTAGGGCAGTCCCAGAGTGTGGTCCCTGGACCAACATCATCAGTATGACTTGGGAACTTGTTAGATCAGAAACTCTGTGGGGTCAGCAATATGTGCTTGAAACCTCCAGGAGGTTCTGATGCACCCTCACATTTGAAAATCGCTGACACAGCCCCGCTGGCTTTGCTCCCAATTCTACTCAGACTTCATATGGATTATTTGTTTTTCGGGTGTGGATTTTGGTGAGTTCCTTATAGATATTGGATACTAGCCTTTTTATTTTTATTTTTTTTTATTAAAAATTTTTTTTTAATGTTTTATTTATTTCTAGGAGAGAGAGAGACAGTGTGAGCAGGGGAGGGTCAGAGAGAGAGGGAGTCACAGACTGAAACAGGCTCCAGGCTCTGAGCTGGCAGTCAGCACAGAGCCCGACGCGGGGCTCGAACCCACGAACTGCAAGATCATGACCCAAGCGAAAGTCGGACGCTTAACCGACTAAGCCACCCAGGTGCCCCGGATACTAGCCTTTTTAAAGGAGAGAGAGAGACAGAGCATGATTGGGCAGGGGCATAGAGAGGGAGACACAGAATCCAAAACAGGCTCCAGGCTCTGGGCTGTCAGCACAGAGTCCGACATGGAGCTCGAACTCATGAGCCATGAGATCATAACCTGAGCCAAAGTCAGAGGTTTAACTGCTGAGCCACCCAGGTGCCCCATTACTCAGACTTTAGATCTTGGTTGTAGTAACTAGAGTGTTTTCTTATTTTCAATGACCAAACTTTTGCTTGATCCCCTCTAATTATGGGGAATCCACTTTCTTTTAAAGTTTTACCTCTCAAATTTGGACAGCTGTGAAAGTTCTTCCTTGCCAGTTGTATGTAACATAACATACTCTGTTCCATTCCAAACATAGTGAATAACCTCATTCTTCTCACACAGCCCTTAAAGAGTTCAGACACAGAGTTCTGTGTATGGGTTTAGAGGATAGAAACAGATCACGTCAAGACTCTTCGGGTCTGTGGAATCAGCTGTTCCCTGCACAGAGAAGCTCAGAAGCAGGGGCATGAGAAGGGTGAAGTCAAGTCCATGTTCTACTCTGTGAGTGATTCACCTACAGATCTGCATCTTCCCAGCAGGAGAACATTTTCTGATTCACCCAAAGGTGCTAGATGAGCTAGCTGTGTGCCTGAGTCTTACTCCTGTGACTATGGATGATGGTGTAGATTATTATTACAGTAGGGTACCCCTTTCCAAGATCAGTGCACATAGTTCTAACATTTTCTAAGTTGTGCGCATCTGCTTTGATTACAGCTGATGGATTATTCTCTGCTTCTCCTGAGAGTCGTCAGGCTGTTTCCTATTCTTTAACTTCCTACACTTTTCCTCCAGGTTCACTGTTAGCCTTTCACTTGTCAGCTATCTGATCTCTCCTTTAAGGCTTTACTGGTATATCTTCTTCCATTTCTCAAAACTCTTATACACAGTTCTGCAAATTCTTTTAAAACTCTTAGACATCCTTAAGCAAATGAATGCTCAAAACACACATAGTTCTTTATAAATAGGGTTTGTACACTGTATTAATTTCAAAACAGGAAACAAACATTTGCTATTATTGGTTACAATGTGTAGTATAGTTGTTAAACTTAATTTTTTTAATGTTTTATTTATTTCTAGGAGAGAGAGAGAGAGACAGCGTGAGCAGGGGAGGGTCAGAGAGAGAGAGAGTCACAGACTGAACCAGGCTCCAGGCTCTGAGCTGGCGGTCAGCACAGAGCCCGACGCAGGGCTCGAACCCACGAACCGCGAGATCATGACCTAAGCGAAAGTCGGACGCTTAACCGACTAAGCCACCCAGGCGCCCCTAAACTTAATTTTTAAAAGAGTAAGTAAATAAAACTTTACATATGTATGTGTATACACACACACACACACACACACACACACATACATAGTTCATATAGCCATAGCCTACCTGCCATGTTTTAGTATCCGTTTTTATAAATTAATAGCTTTGGTTTTCACAGTGATACATTCTTTGACTGGAATTATAAAGTGAAAACCCATTTTCAGGTGACCTTTGGGAGAATATATTTAAGTATTTCACATAGAGGGATGTGGAATTAAAATGTGTCTATTTGTAGCTTCTCCCCATTGATCCTAGATCTGTCACTGGAGGCAGAGAGGACAAATTTTATCCTTCTTTCACCTGTCAGACCTGCAGGTTTTTAAAAATAGCTATCATACCTCCCATTCTCTCTGCCTACCCCCTTATTTTCTCCTCTATGCACTAAATGCTTTCTGTTCTTTCCATTGTTCATCACATGGTAATTTAAGTCAATTTGCCATCTTGATTGTTCTCTTCTAGATGTGTTCTTATGAGTCTGTAGCACACTAAATGTATGATGCCAAAATGAAGACATAACGTTTTGTGCTCTGAGAAACATGAAATAGAGAAGGACTATCATCTCCCTTATTGAAGGTAATATATCTCTATTAATGCTATTTAACATCACAGATTACTGAGGTGCCTGTGTGGCTCAGTCGGTTAAGCATCCAACTCTTGATTTTGGCTCAAGTCACGATCTTTCTCAGTTCATGAGCTGGAGCACTGCATCAGGCTCTGTGCTGAGCATGGAGTCTGCTTGAGATTCTGTCTCTCATTCTCTCTGCCTCCCCCACTTGTGTTTGCCCCCCCTCCTCAAAATTCATTAATAAGCTCTTAAAAAGTCACAGATTACTGACTTAGCACTCACATCCTGATGCTGGCCCACATCAAACAAACTCCAAATTGTCATACATGATGTTAGTGAGTAATCCATGTCTACCCCGCACTCCCGTGCATAGTTTTTAGTATGACTTCTTTCTACTGTAACCTTCTGGGGTTTTCCTCCTAACCTCCTGCCCCTCCAGAAAAAGCTACCAGAAGCCAAGTCTTTCTATACCATAGTCCAAGGCAGAGTCCCAATCCAGTCTGCCGACAGCCCAGAACAGCCTTTAAAACTATTGCTGGCTGCTTTTTCACAGGCAGACTTGAAAACTTGATTTTTACCAAGAGCAACAAAAAGGAAGTGTTATCTATGAGGAAATCTGGTGACAATGATTTGTTATTATTACTGCTATTCCCAGCCCAGATGGTTCTCCAGATGAAATGGATAAAATTTGGATCCTCTTTGTGGATGGTGACAGGTGCAGACTAGGCCCCTCCAGTGGGATCTCATCAGACACACAGCACACTGCCGGCTCAGAAGCTTCCCACAGGCGTGTGCGTGTTGTAGCAGTCCTAAAAACTGTCAAGTGAATAATTGGCCTCTTATCTGCAGTCTCTAGAAGATTCCCTCTTGCTCATCCTTTGAGAAGCTGTATCAGTCAGGTTCTTTGTTTGCAAGCAACAGAAACGGGCTCTGGCTAACTTGAGCGGGAAGGGTATTTTTTGGATGGACATGGGGGTTCCTTCACAACTGATGAAAGGCCAGAGAACTAGGCTTTGTATGGGAACCGGGGAGCTCTGAAAATGTAGGTAGCAGGATATAGTTGGGAATCTTATCAGGGTGTGACTAAAAGGAATGGATTACCACCTTTTTCTGTTTTTGTATCTCTCCTATCAAAATTTAATACTTGAATCAAGAGACTTTGATGGCTTAGCTGTGTCTTAGATGTATCTCCTGGCAAGAAAAGGTCAGGGCCTCTGGTCAGCAGTCTCAGCAAAGCCTCACACAATAGAGAGATAATGATATAAAATTATATTGAGGAGGTGGGATTTCCAGATCGGCAGAGAGAAGCTCAGCAAATTCTTTTTCCCACCAAACAACTATAAAACTGGACAAAATTATCAAAAATGACTTTGAGACACTTTGAGACTTTGAAACATTGAGAAGTGTTTATTCAGGTAAACCTACTGAAACTTGGCTAAGAATGGCTGGCCACTAGGGCGTTTTAGCCTGGGGCTGCTCCCACTATCCATCCCCTCAGTTCCATCAGCATAGTAGGTCTACCATCAGGGCAAGCTGTGAAAAACAACAGATTTTCTGCCAGAGGAGGCTGACTTGATTTGGAATGGAGCATGGAAAAAATCCCATGCCCTCAGAAATCATGGAAAATGGTAATGATTGCATTATTCATGGGAAACAGTAGTGATTGCATTATCAAAAAAGTGGGGAAGGCCAGTGTCACAGTTATTCTGAGGTTGTGATATTGGTTGGGACAAGCAATAGACTGGAAGCCTGGCCAGAAATTTGTCATGGAACAAAACAGGCATAGTGGACTTAAGAAAGCTCCAACCTATTCCTAGAGGTCTGAAAGGCTGTAATCATGCTCAAGGCTGAGTACATGCTCAATGGAGACTGGAGGAGCCCCCAGATAACTACACATCCCCAGATGAATGTGAGACTTTGTGGACATGTGGAGAAGGCACAATCAGGCTCAGTAGAAAGTAAAGACAGGAGCAGATTTATAAAATGCCTGATCTTTAAATATCTTCCTCAATCCATATAGAGATCCGTTAGCAAAGGGTAGGAGGCTTGGTGGCTCAATGTGTTGGAGCCCAACTTCTGATCAATTAGTGAGTTGTGCCGAACTAAGTGAGGGTAAATGGTAGGAAGGCAAACTTAGAAATAAAAACAAGAACAAAAAGATATCAGCTATCAACATGGAAGTAAGGAGAGATGCTACAGAATAAGTCCAGGCAAGTCAATAAACAAAACAAAATAAAACAAAACAAAAATTAGCAATAACAACAACTCCCAGAGAGGGAGTGAGAATCCAGAGCTGCCACAATATATTATCTAAAATGTCTAGCTTCCAATTAAAAATTACAATACATCCAAAGAAACAGAAAAATGGGTGCCGGAGGGCGGCTCCAGCAGGTCCAGGGGTCCCTGAATATGGACGGTGTCGGCGAGAGAGAGAGTGAGAGAGCCCCATGATTCTTTCTGGTCACCAGGCAGGCGTCTCTGTCCTGTCAGTTTTGGTGTCTTTATTTAAAGGTCCAATGACAACATGAGATCAGAAAAAGGAATTTTTACAATGGATAACTCTTTGTGATAAGATACTTTGAAAAGTGTACAAGAACAAGTTTTTCAGAAATATTCTTGCAGAATTACCCCCATCATACTGAGGTTGAGTAACTCTTACAACTAAGGAAATAACAAGATGTTCTTAGTGAAAAACTGGATGATATACATATTTGTTCTAAGTTAATAACGCTAAAGTTAGGTCATAGGTTAAGTGTGTAGATAGGCTAAGAGTCACTCTGTCTGCCTCACAAGAGGACAAATGTTTTGAACTGGTTAATAAGTTGTTTGTGGAAACCTTTTTGACCTGATGCTGAATGTGTAAACCCCATGGAGGCCCTAAATGTGTCGGCCTTTGTTTTTGGGTTATGTTTTAGTTACTCTTGTCTATCCACATCCCAGCCACCAGTGTAAGGGAGGGTGTTTGCAGAAAGTAGGTCTTAAGGAAGGGTCTTCCATACATCACCAGTTAGAAAAGGTATAAGTATTAGCTTAAGTTCTGCCTTATCTGTTCCTTAACTCTAAATTAGGCTCTTTGTCTTGGGGCCAGGCTCAATTGTCTTTGATCTGCAAGGCCCATAGGAAGAGCCTTTTGACAATCATCCACACTGCTTTCATCTAGAATCTCTTTTGAAAAGGCAGGAATATGCTTTTCCTTATGAGGTATCTGTGTGCAGAATATGATTTGGAATATTGTGAGGCCTGGCCAATACCAGCAGGCTTATTTCCAACACAAGCCAGTAGTAGCAGAAAGAGATACCAGTAGTTTCTCATGGCAGGAGCTGTGCAAATACTGCCATTTCCTCGCTGTGACTGTCATCCAGAGAGGCCAGTATGGCTCCCAGCAAATGGGGAAAGTTCAAGGAAAAAGCAATCAACAGAAACTATCTCTGAGAGGTCCTCTAAGATGGTGGACTTGGCAGAAAACAATTTCAAAGCAGCTAGTCAAAATATATTCAAAAACTAAAAGAAACTGAACTGTAAAAATTAAGGTAAGGGGTGCCTGGATGGCTCAGTTGGTTAAGTGTCCGACTCTTGGTTTTGGCTCAGGTCATGATCTCACAGTTTGTGAGTTCAAGCCCTGCACTGGGCTCTGCACTGACAGTGGGGAGCCTGCTTGGGATTCTCTCCCTCTTTCTCTCTCTCTGCCCCTCCCATTCTCTCTCCCTTGCACATGTTCTCTCTCTTTCAAAATAAATAAATAAACTTAACATTTTTAAGGTAAAATATGACAAAGACTTGTCAAATAGACAATGTAGACATACAGATAGAAATTATATTTTAAGGGGCACCTGGGTGGCTCAGTCAGTTAAGTGTCTGACTCTTGGTTTCAGCTCAGGTCGTGATCTCACAGTTCATGAGTTCAAGCTTCACATCAGGCTCTGTGCTGATAGTGCAGAGCCTGCTTGGGATTCTCTCTCTTCCTCTCTCTCTCTGCCCCTCCCCTGCTCACTCTCTTTCTCTCAAAACAAATAAGTAAATTTTTAAAAAAATTTTTAGAAATCATATTTTAAAAGGACGAAATGGGAAATCTTTAACTGAAAAGTAAAGTAAGTGAAATAGAATTTTCACTAGAGGGGCTCAACACCATATTTTAGATAGCATAATAAAGAACTGTGACCTTGGATATGAACCAATAGAAATTATTCGCTCTGAAGAACAGAGGAGGGAGAAGGAGGAGGAAGCAGAGGAGAAGAGACTTGAACAGAACCTTAAAGAGCTCAATCAAGACTCCAGCAAGCATAGCAAAATACATGTATGTGATCGTAACCTCAGAGGGAGAGAAGTGAAAGAATGAACATAAAAATATTTGAAAAATAATGACCAGAAAATCCCCAAGTTTAATGAGAAAACATTAATCTACAGATTCTAGAACGTCTATGAACCCTAAATAAAATCAGTATAAATAGATCTATATCTAAGTACCAATCTACATCTAAATCGGATACAAACTGGTGAAAGCTAAATACAAGCTTGAGTGTACCAAAGAGAAAAAATGACTATTCACACACAAAGAGAATTAACAATTAATTCTTTATTAACAGGCCAGAGGGCAGTGGAAGGACATATTGAAGGTGCCAGGGGGTAAAAAGTCCAATCTCAAGGAAATAAATTAGAAATTGGCAACAGAAATAAAATCTGTTTATTTTATATTTCCACAAATATTTGGAAATGAAATAACACATTCCAGAATAACCAATGAGTCAAAGAAAAAATTCACAAGCAAAGTTAGAAAATATTTTTAAATGAATGAATATGAAAACATAACATCAACAATTTATGGGATGCAGCTAAAGCAGTGCTACCAGGAAAATGTATAGCTTTAAAGACTGATATTAAAAAAGAAGAAAGATCTCAAATAAACAACTTTCATTTCCATCTTAAGAAACAAGAAAAAGAAAGCAAACTAAACCCAAAATAAACATAGAAAGGAATAAAAATTATAGTTGGACATCAACAAAATAGAAAACAAAATAACACTGAAAAATCAATGAAACCAAAAAATAGATTCTTTGGAAAGGTAAACAAAATGGACAAACATTTAGTTAGATTGCCCAAGGGAAAAAAGAACACGCAAGTGACAAAAATCTTAGGTGTGAAAGAGAAGATGTCACTACCTACCCTACAGAAATTAAAATAATTATAATAGGTTAGTATGGACAACATTATGGCAACAAATTAGACAACACAAATGAAACTGACAAATTCCCAGAACAAAAATTATCAAAATTGACTTAAGAAATTTTAAATTATGAATAGACCTATAACCAAAAAAAAAAAAAAAAAAAACTGAATTGCTAATTAAAACTTCTCCCCTCTCACACACAAAAACCTCCAGATCCAGATGGCTTCATTAGTGAATTTTATCAAATATTCAAATACATATAATTCTGAAACCTGCACAGAAAATATGGGGAATAGAAACACTTCCCAAATCATTGTGTGAAGACAGCATTACCCTGATGCCAAAGTGAAAGATATCACAAGAAAATAAAGCTATAGAATAACGTCCTCATGAATATAGAACAAAAATCTTCAACAAAATATTAAGAAAATGAATCTAGAAACATATAAAGAGAATTATACACCATGACCATGTAGGGTGTCTCTCAGTAATGCAAGAGTGATTTAACATCTAAACATTAATCAGTGTAAAGCACCACATTAGTAGAATAAAAATTAATAGAATAAAACACAAAACCCACATGATTATTCCAATAGATGCAGAAAAAGCATTTTTTTCTTTCATACTTTATTGTCAAGTTGGTTTCCATATAACACCCAGTGCTCATCCCCACAAATGCCCTCCTCCATGCCCATCATCCCCCTTCCCCTCTCCCCCACCCTCATCAGCCCTCAGTTTGTTCGCAGTATTCAAGAGTCTCTCATGGTTTGTCTCCCTCCCTCTCCCCTACTATTTTTCCCCTTCTCCTCCCCCATGGTCCTCCATTAAGTTCCTCCTAATCCACCTATAAGTGCAAACATACGGTATCTGTCCTTCTCTGATTTATTTCCCTCAGCATAACACCCTCAAGGTCCATCCATGTTGCTACACATGGCCAGATTTCCTTCTTTCTCATTGCCATGTAGTATTCCATTGTATAGATAAACCATATCTTCTTGATCCATTCGTCAGTTGATGGACACTTTGGCTTTTTCCATGACTTAGCTATTGTTAAGAGTGTTGCTATGAACATTGGGGTACATGTGTTATCCTGTATCCCTTGGGTAAATCCCTAGCAGTGCTATTGCTGGGTCATAGGGGAGTTCTAGTGTTAATTTTTTGAGGAACTTCTACACTGTTTTCCAGAGAGGCTGCACCTGTTTACATTCCCAACAATAGTGTAGGAGGGTGCCCATTTCTCCACATCCTCACCAGCATCTATAGTCTCCTGATTTGTTCATTTTAGCCATTCTGACCAGTGTGAGGTGGTATCTCAGTGTGGTTGTGATCTGCATTTCCCTGATGATGAGAGACGCTGAGCACTGTTTCAAGTCTGGGATGGTGATGGCTCCCATTTTGGTTTTCTTCTTCAATGTTACTTTGGCTATTCGAGATCTTTTGTGTCATTGGCCATCTGGATGTCCTCTTTGGAGAAGTGTCTGTTCATGTCTTCACTAGATTGTTTGTTTTACGGGTGTGCAGGTTGATGAGTTCCTTATAGATTTTGGGTACTAGCCCTTTATCCGATATGTCATTTGCAACTATCTTTTCCCATTCTGTCTGTTGCCTATTAGTTTTATGGATTGTTTCCTTTGCCGTGCAGAAGTTTTTATCTTGATGAGATCCCAATAGTTCATTTTTGCTCTTGATTCCCTTGCCTTTGGGGATGTGTCAAGTAAAAAATTGCGGCAGTTGAGGTCAAGGAGGTTGTTTCCTGCTTTCTCCTCTAGGGTTTTGATGGTTTCCTGTCTCACATTCAGGTCCTTTACCCATTTTGAGTTTATTTTTGTGTGTGGTGTGAGAAATTGATCTAGTTTCATTCTTCTGCATGTTGCTGTCCAGTTCTCCCAACACCATCTGTTAAAAAGGCTGTCTTTTTTCCATTGGATAGTCTTTCCTGCTTTGTCAAAGATCAGTTGGCTGTATACTTTTGGGTCCACTTCTGAGTTCTCAATTCTGTTCCATTGGTCTATGTGTCTGTTTTTGTGCCCATACCATACTGTCTTGATGATGACAGCTTTGTAGTAGAGGCTAAAGTCTGGGATGGTGATGCTTCCCATTTTGGTTTTCTTCTTCAGTATTACTTTGGCTATTCAGGGTCTTCTGTGGTTCCATACAAATTTTAGGATTGCTTGTTCTAGCTTTGAGAAGAATGCTGGTGCAATTTTGATTGGGATTGCATTGAATGTGTAGATTGCTTTGGGTAGTAATGATATTTTAACAATATTTATTCTTCCGACCCATGAGCATGGAATGTTTTTCCATTTCTTTGTGTCTTCTTCAATTTCCTTCATAAGTTTCCTATAGTTTTCATCATACAGATCTCTTATATCTTTGGTTAGGTTTATTCGTAGGTATTTTGTGTGTTTTTTGTGTGTGTGCAATTGTGAATGGGATCAGTTTCTTGGTTTCTCTTTCTGTTGCTTCATTATTGGTGCATAAAAATGCAACCAATTTCTGTACATTGATTTTGTACCCTGCAACTTTGCTGAATTCATGGATCAGTTCTAGTAGGCTTCTGGTGGAGTCTGTCAGGTTTTCTATGTAGAGTATCATGTCGTCTGTGAAAAGTGAAAGTTGGACTTCTTCTTTGCCAATTCTGATACCTTTTACTTCCTTTTGTAGTCTGATTGATGGCGCCAGCACTTCCTGCACTATGTTAAACAACAGTGGTGAGAGTGGGTATCCCTGTCGTGTTCCTGATCTCAGGGGGAAAGCTCTCAGTTTTTCCCCAATGAGAATGATGTTAGCCAAGGGCTTCTCATAAGTGGCTTTTATGATGTTTAGGTAAATTCCTTCTATCCTGACTTTCTTGAGGGTCTTTACTAAGAAGGGATATTGTAATTTTTCAAATGCTCAGAAAAAGCATTTAACAAAATCCAACACCCATTCAAGTAAAATATTGTCAAACAAACTAGGAATAGAAGGGAACTTCCTCAACCTAGTAAAGGGCATCTCTGAAGATCTTACAGCTAAATTTCATACTTATTGGTGAAAAACTTCTCCCAAGATCAGGAACAAAGCAAGACTGTCCTCCCTTGCCACTTCTTTAACATTGGGCTAGAGGTTTTAGCTAGTGTATTAGGGCAAAAGTGTTTAATTAAAACCATTCAGATTAAAAGGAAGCAGTAAAAGGGTCTTTATTTGCAGATTACATGATCCTGTATGGAGAAAATCCTAAGGAATCCATACCATTTTCTTTTTAAACTAGTGTAATTAATATACGGGTACAGCAAGGTCACAGGATGTAAAATCAACTTAGAACCTACATGTGGTCGACAAGTCTTTGACAAAGCAGGCAAGAATACCTGATGGAAAAAAAGACAGTCTCTTCAACAAATGGTGCTGGGACAGCAACATGCAGAAAAATGAAACTGGACACTTTCTTATGCTATGCACAAAAATAAATTCAAAATGTATGAAAGACTTAAATGTGAGACAGGAAACCATCAAAATCTTAGAGGAGAACACAGGCAGCAACCTCTTTAACCTCGGCTAGAGCAACTTCTTATTAGACATGTCAGTAAAGGCAAGGGAAACAAAAGCAAACATGAGCTATAGGGATTACATCAAGATAAAAAGCTTCTGCACACTGAAGGAAACAATCAACAAACTAAAAGTCAGCCTACAAAATGGGAGAAGATATTTGCAAACAACATATTTCATAAAGGGTTAGTATCCAAAATCTGTAAAGAACTTATCAAACTCAACACCCAAAACACAAATAACCCAGTTAAGAAATGAGCAGATGACATGACTGACACTTTTCCAAAGAAGAAATCTAGGTGGCTAACAGGCACATGAAAAGATGCTCAACATCTCTTATTATCAAGGAAATACAAATCAAAACCATGATGAGATACTACCTCATACCAGTCAGAATGGCTAAAACCAACAACACAAGAAACAACAGGTGTTGGCGAGGATGTGGAGAAAGGGGGACCCTTTTACACTGTTGGTGGGAATGCAAACTGGTGCAGCCACACTGGGGAGCAGTATGGAGGTTCTTCAAAAAACTAAAAATAGAACTTCCCTATGATTTAGCAATTTTACTACTAGGTATTTACTCTAAGTATACAAAAATACAGATTCAAAGGGGTGCATGCACCCCAATGTTTATAAGAGCATTATCACCAATAACCAAACTATGGAGAGAGCTCAAATGTCCACTAACTGATGAATGGATAAAGTTGTGAGATATAGATAGATAGATGATAGATAGATAGAATATTACTCAGCCATCAAAAAGAATGAAATATTACCAATGGTTGGAGCTAGAAAATATTATGCTAAGTGAGATAACTCAATCAGAGAAAGACAATGCCATATGATTTAACTCATGTAGAATTTGAGAAACAAAACAGCTGAACATATGAGAAGATGAGTAGAAGAGAGAGAAACAAACCACAAGAGACTTAATGATAGAGAACAAACTGAAAGTTGATGGAGGGAGTTAAGTGGAAGATGGGCTAGATGGGTGATGGATATTAAGAAGGGCACTTGTGATGAGCACTGTGTGTTCTATGTAGGTGATGAATCACTGAATTCTATTCCTGAAACCAATATTGCACTGTAGGTTGGCTAACTAAAATTTAAATTTAAAAAATCTGTATGCAAAAATTAATTGTATTTCTACATGGTAATTACCAACAATCCACCAAATGAAATTGAGAAAACAGTATTATTCACAATAGTACCAAAAAGGATAAAATGTTTGGGAATAGATTTACCAATAAAGTGTTAGACTTGTGGACTGAAAATTATAAACCATTATGGAGAGAAATTAAGGAAAATCTCAATATATGAGAAACATTCCATATTAGTGGATTGGAAAGGAAAATTATAATTAATTATCCCTATAATTAATCTTTATTTTTTTATCTAGTTGCATGGTCTAAATTTATTAATTAGATTTTTTTTTCTTCAGCAGACCTTGGCTCAAAAGGCTCTGATTTTAACTTTGTTTATGACACATTATCATTATTTGCCCATGCAGTACGTTTTAATTATTAACAATGTTCTGTGTAGCCCATATTAATCTTTAGATTCAACATACCCTCTATTAAAAGTCCAGAACTTGGGGCGCCTGGGTAGCTCAGATGGTTCAGCATCTGACTCTTGATTTTAGCACATGTCATGATCTCACAGCTTGTTAGATCCACACTGTAAGCACAGAGCCTGCTTGGGATTTTCTCTCCCCCTCTCTGCCCCTCTCCTGATCGTGCTCTCTCTCTCTCTCTGTGTCTCAAAGTCAATCAATCAATTTTTAAAATAAAATAAAATTCTAGAATATTTTTTCTCAGAAAGTGAGAAGCTGATCTTAAAAAGGTAAAAGTCCCAGAATAGCCAAACCAATTTTGAAAAAGAAGGAAAACGTATGAGTACTTTCACTTCAAAACTTATTATAAAGCTACAGTTACCAAGACAGTGTGACAGTGTTATAAGGAGATGTATATATTTAAATTAAACAGAATTGAGATTAGAAATAAACTTAAATAAAAATATATATGGTCAGTAGATTTTTAAAAAAGATTCCAAGACAGTCAAAGGGGAAAGAATAGTCTTTTCAACAAATGGTATTGGGACAATTGAATATTCACGTGCAAAAGATGAATTTAGACCCTTGCTTCACACCATACACAAAAAATGAATTGAAAATGGATCAGAGACATAAATTTAAAAGCTAAAATTATAAAACCACTACACATTAAAAGTAAGAATAAATCCCTGTGATGTGACCTTGGATTAGACCAAGAGTTCTTTATATGCAACACCTAAAACATGATCCATAAAAGAAAAAATTGAGAAATCAGATTTCATCAAAATTGACAACACTGTGCTTCAAAAGATATCATTAAGAAAATGAAACGAGTCATAGACCAGGAGAAAATATTTTTAAATTATATATCTGATAAAAGTCAAGTATCTAGAATGAATAACAGACTAAATAGACAAGAGCTCAATTTAAATATGGGCAAAAGATTTGAATAGATGTGTCACCGAAGAAGAAATATATGAATCACTGATAGGCACATAAAAAATGTTCAACATCATTAGTTGTCAGAGAAATGCAAATTAAAACCACAATGAGACACAGCTTCACACCAACTAGAATGGCTATAATCAATAAGACAAGACAATAACAAATGTTGGCAAGACTGTGGAGACTTAGAGCCCTCATACACGGCTGACAAGAATGCAAAATGTTTACAGCTGCTTTAGAAAAACAGTTTGTTTCTTTTTTATATTCTTGTAAATATAAACTTACATGACCTAGCTGTGCCACTCCCAGGAATCTACCTTAGAGAAATGAAAGCATATCTCAAAAAAAGAAAAAAAAAGACTTGTGAATAGTCATAGCAGCATTACTTATAATAGCAAATACTGGAAACATCCATATGGTCATCGACTGATGAATGGATAAGCAAAGTGTGGTGCCTCATATAAGGGAATACTATTCAGCAGAAAGAAAGAGTAGGGAGAGGGAGGAAAGATGAAAGAAAGAGTGAAGAGAGAGAGAGAGAAAGGAAGGAAGGAAGGAAGGAAGGAAGGAAGGAAGGAAGGAAGGAAGGAAGGAAGGAAGAAAGAAAGAAAGAAAGAAAGAAAGAAAGATGGATGGATGGAAAGGAAAGGAAAGGAAAAGGAAGAAAGAAAAGAAAGAAAGAGAGGAAAAAGAGAGGAAGGAACAAAGGAAGGAAGGAAGGAAGGAAGGAAGGAAGGAAGGAAGAAAGAAAGAAAGAAAGATGGATGGATGGATGGAAAAGGAAAGGAAAGGAAAAGGAAAAGGAAGAAAGAAAAGAAAGAAAGAGAGGAAGAAAGAGAGGAAGGAAGAAAGGAAGGAAGGAACGAAGGAAAGAAGGAAGGAAGGAACGAAGGAAGGAACGAAGGAAGGAACGAAGGAAGGAACGAAGGAAGGAACGAAGGAATTATTTTCCTTAATTGATATATGCTTGTTATGTAAATAAGCCAAATAGAGTCTCTGTGTATCAAGCTCTAGGTTGGTTATTTCTGCCGGGTGAGACCCATTAGCAAAGAGCCTGATGAAACCAAAATTTTTATATGTCCAATTATTCTAAAATAGTCCAAACAAGCAAAATTTTAACCATTTAGAGCTTGTCTGCTTTGCATTTCCCACTAAACCTCATCTTACATCTGCTAGCAGTAGATAAGATACATGCTGGGTCATAGAGACCCCAGGCTTCTCTTGCCCTTCTCTCAGACCCAGAGACCCCTGCTACACTGCTAAGTGACATCGCTGAGACACGAAAGCCCCCCTTTCTGACCCAGCTTTCTGTCGCGAGTTCCCTTATTCTCTTCACTTTCTGGATGGTGGTCCCGGAACTTTAAGGCTTTGGATGGTCTCATCCTGAAAGGGATTTACCCTCTCATGTAATCCTGAGCACTATATGTATTGTTTTCGGCCACCCCCAAATCCTTTGAGCCCTCTACAAAGCTACCACAAGGATGAACCTCAAAAACATGTCAAGTGGAAGAAGCCAAACACAAAAGACTACATATTGTAAGGTTTCATTTGTGTAAAATGTTCAGAAAAGGTCGATACATAGAGACAGATTAATATTTGCTCGAGGTTGAGGGTGGGGGTGGGGATTGACTTCAAATAGGCACCAGGTGACAGAAATCCTGAATTGGGGTGATGGTGGCACAACTCTGTGAATCTAAAAATCATTGAAATTTGTCACTGGTAAAATTTGTGGAACATAAATTCGATCTCATTAGGTTGTTTAAAAATTATGTCTGAGCACTGATTCCAAAAGGAGGGATTAATGTTGGGTATCAGAGCACAACAAATGCTCAGAGCTCCTTTCCTCAAACTGTCATTGACACATGCTGTCTTTGTTTGGACTTAGATATATATAGTCAGGCAGAACCACTGAGATCAACTGGGCTAATCATTTTTGTTGCTCATCAGTGTAACTTTCAGTCCTCTGCCTTCTGAGCACCTGGTGTGACTGCACTTTCTGGGCACCTGCAGTTAACAGAACCAAGTAACTACTTCTGGCCAATCGGCTGTGAGTGGAAGTTAGGTGGGTCATTTCTGGGCTTTTTTCCAGTGGGAGGAGCTCTAGACTCAACATTTGTGATGTTCCTTGGGACTGAAACTCTGACAACCCCCAGCCAACCTGTGATGACAAGAATCCATTGCTATGTTATGCCCCCTGAAATTTAGGGGATATTTGCCACCAAGGCATAAGTTAGGCGATCCTGATTGATACATGGCAGCCACATTTGAACCCAGTTAATTTTTGGTCTGAATCTGAGCAATGTCAATTACCATTAATCATTGCAGTACAATTTTTTAAAAATATTTTTTTAAATTTATTTCTAGGAGAGAGAGAGACAGCATGAGCAGGGGAAGGTCAGAGAGAGAGGGAGACACAGACTCTGAAATAGGCTCCAGGCTCTGAGCTGGCAGTCAGCACAGAGCCTGACGCAGGGCTCAAACCCATGAACCGCAAGATCATGACCCAAGCGAAAGTCAGACGCTCAACCAACCAAGTCACCCAGGCGCCCCTGCAGTACCAGTTTTTAAAGTTTATTTACTGAGAGAAGGAGACAGGGAGGGGCAGAGAGACAGGGAGAGAATCCCAAGCAGGCTCTGCACTATCAGCATAGAGCCCAACATGGGTCTCAAACCCATGAACCATGAGATCATGACCTAAGCTGAAACCAAGAGTCGGACACTTACCGACTGAACCGCCCAGGTGCCCTGACTGTAGTACCATTTTATTAACCATCTACTACTACGCGCCGTATGCTCTGCAAGGTACTTGACATATTACTAATTCTCGAAACATCATTTCCAAGTAGAAATTACTTTTCTCACTTTCCATATGAAAGAATTGAACTTCAGCAAGTTGCAGTAACCTGAAGCAGGTGATATAAATCCTATCAGTTGCTAATATGAAACTCATTTACTCACCTATTCACTCAATATTTGCTGTTGCTGATTGCCTGCTGACCATATGCATTAAGTACCAGGAATATTATGGTGAGCAAAGCAATCACAGCTCCTCCTTGCTCAGGGTGTAGATGCTTCAGAATCACCCAAATGCTTCAGCCCTGCCCCTAGAGATGGTCTAGTTGTCTGAGGAGGTGCCCTTGACATCAGTGTTTCTTAAAAGCTCCCAGGTGATTCTGTTGAGCATACGAGCTGTGAGCCACTGGTTCAGAGTCAGAAAGACACAGGCCTTCTGGACTCCAGGCCCCTACTATCCAGTCTCAGCCCATAGCCTCCCCCTTCTTCACAACCTGGACTGGGTTTGACTGGGCCAAAGCAGTTGCGTAGGTTGATGGTCTCCTCGCTTCCTCTCACATAGACCTTACCATGCTCACCTTCTGTTCCCTCCACCTCTCCTCCTCTCCATCTGCCTATGTTACAAAAGACCTTTGAGCCAAATGAGACCGTAGTTAGAAAGAAAAATTGGTGGTTCTTGGGGCACGTGGGTGGCTCAGTTGGTTAAGCATCCAACTCGACTTCAGCTCAGGTCATGATTTCATGGTTTGTGAGTTGGAGCCTCACTACGGTTCCACACTGACGGTGTGCAGCCTGCTTGGGATTCTTTCTCCTCTCCTGTCTTCCTCCCCCCACACACATACACACACACCCTCTCTCCCAAAATAAATAAACGTTTTAAAAAGAGAGAAAGATTTGTGCCTTTCTAACATTTTTAAGCTCTTAATTATTTTCTTTGTTTTTGAAAAAGTTCTTACGAAAGCACAATATATGATACAGATGTTAGTAAGACTTGAATAGGATTAGAACATAGAATCGAAGAGTTGTTTTGCCCTTCTTTGGCCCCTTATCTGGGCCATCTCTCTGAAACTCCCAGGCTCTGAAGGACATAGTTTGAAAACTACTGACATAGCCCTACTCCCTCATTTGATGTTGCAAGAAGAGAAGGGACTTTCCGAAGGTCCCACAACCTCCTCAATGGCAGACACTGAAGCAAGAACCTAGGTCTGCTCACTCTCTGCCCAGTGCCTTTGCCACCACAACCCATGACTACTAGGCCATGTTAAGTGTAAAGGTGGTATCAGTGTTATTCTAGAGTCTGAAAATGTCCAACCGAAGTATAGCAGAATATCAGAAAAGGCGTCCTGGAAGAGGGAGTGGCTGAGTTGAAGCCTGAAGAATGAGTCAACACTGGGCAGGTCAAGAGAGATGGATAGCATTTCATGTTGAGGGAGCTGCATATGTAAAGATCCTGAGGTGAGAGAGAGAGAGAGAGAGAGAGAGAGAGAGAGAGAGAGAGAGTTTTAGCAGTTTGAAGTCTGACCAGCAGACAAGTAATAAGAGATGAGGCTGAAATAGCAAGCAGGAACTAAATCATGAATGACAATTAACACCATGCTAAGAAGTCTGGACTCGAACTTTGTTCTAAGGATGATGAGAGTGACTTGCAAGAATTACATATTACAGATTGTCACTCTGTCTCAGTGAAGAGAATAGTTTAAATCGATCATGATTTGACCCAAAGAGTCCAGTTAAGATACTATGATTTCACATAGAAGGGAGAATAGTATCAAGGAAGTGATGGCTGGCCAGACTGAAAGCCAATAAGGAGGCCATTGTTAAAGCGTCATGAATGATTAAGGTAGAGGGATGAGAAAAAGGCAGGCACCAAGGATGACAACCAGGCTTCTCCTTTAGTCATTTGGTGATGGGTGATGATGGACAGATGGTGACTCCATTTATAAAGACAGGGAACTCAGAAGGCGGATCTATCTGAGCAGGAAAGATGTGAGATCAGTCCATTAGTCGGATGCACTTGTCTACAAATATCTGAAAATTCGATCCCAAATGGTTGAAACAATAAGGATACGTACTATCCTTATTACAAGAATTTAGATGTAGGGCAGTTTTTGAGCTGGTTAATTCAGAGGCTCAACAAGTTTATCAAAGACCCACATTTTTCTGACTCTGCACCATCATCCTCAGTGGGTCCGTAAGCAGCCCCAGGCATAACATCTTCACACACTGTTATTCCCTATGGCTATTGTAATAAAGTGTCACAAACTGTGCGCCTAAGAGAAAACTACTGTCCCCTAGTTCTGGAGACCAGAAGTCAGAAAACAAGGTGTGGGCATGATTGACTCACCCTGAGAGCTTCAGTGAAGGACTGAATGCCTACTCCATGTCTTTCTCTTACCTTCTGGTATTGCAAAATTCTTGGCATTTCTTGGCTTGCAGCCATATAACTCCTCTCTCTGCCTCTGTCATTACATGGGCTTCTCTCTCTTGCCACTTCCAAATTTCCCTTTTTTTTTATAAGGACACTAGTCATGTTGGATTAGGGCCCAGCCTATGCCAATTTGACCTCATCTTAACTAATTACACCTGCAAGAGCCCCATTCCCAAATAAGTTCACCCACTAAAGTACCAAAGGTTAGAACTTCAACATATCTTTTTGAGAGACACAATCAACTAATGATATCTACCAAATCAGAAAGGGAATGCGATGGCCAGTTTTATGTGTCAATTTGACTAGGCCACAGGTTGGCCATATATCTTGTCAAGCATTATTCTGGGTATTTCTGTGAAGGTGTATTTGGATGAGATTTAAATGAATAGATTAAGTAAGGCAGATTGCCTTCCCTAATGTGGGTGAGACTCATCTAATCAGTTGAAGACCTGAATAGAACACAACCACTGACCCTCCCTGTGAGGTAAGAGAGAATTCTTCTGACTGACTACCTTCAAACTGGGACACCAGCCTTTTCCTGGCCTTCAGATTCAAACTGAAACATTAGCTTTTATTAGATCTTGGGCCTGCTGGCCTTCAGATTAGAACTCCACCATTGGCTGCTGGTTCTCCGAACTTCAGACTCAGACTGAAACTAAACCGTAGGCTCTCCAGGGTTTCCAACTTACCAAATCACCATGCAGACCATGGAACTTACCTGTCTCCATAATCATGTAAGCCAGTTTCTTATAGTAAATATGTATTTATGTGCATACACACACATATGCATGTGCACGTGCACACACACACACACACATTATATTGGTTCTCTGGAGAATCTTAATAATACAAGGAAAAAGTTCTTTTATCTTTTTTTTTTAAAGTTTATTTATTTATTTTTATGGGGGGAAGGGCAGAGAGAGAGAATCCCAAGCAAGCTCCATGCTATCAGCACAGAGCCCATCACAGGGCTCAATCCCAAAAACACTGAAATCATGACCTGAGCTCAGATGAAGAGCTAGATGCTCGACTGACTGAGCTACCCAGGAACCCCTCTTTTAGCTGTTTTTTTTTAAGAGTTAAGAAACCTTATGCACAAGTTCTATTCTCACTGGCTACATTTGGGGACTCGAACTACCGTGATTGGTTTAGACCAGTCTGAATTTCTATAAATGACTTGGAAAGATGTGGAGACTGGAAAAACTAAGACTTGCCCAGCACGGAAGAATGGGGAAAGACTTGCCAGTGTCAACTACAGGATGTTCAAGGGCAGCAAGCCTTAGATCAGGACCCAGACAGCCAGGCGCCAGCATCCAGGAGGCCATGAGACATGAGAGACTCCGAGCTGAGGCTCTAGTCCAGCAAGCCATTTCCTCCCGTTGGGGCTGGAACCTATTCCATGTTAGGAGTCCCCTGGTCGATCTCATAAGTGAGACTGGAAGAAGAATGCAGTTGTCTGGAAATAAGGAGGGGCTGAAGGCAAATCCTATGATCCAATCTTAACAGGAATCCATTTCCTCAGCTAATGGAGAGATTTTCAGATATTGCCCACATGTGTCATTCCCAGAACTCATTCTTGCCCTTCAAATAAACCCAAAGATGCTTCTGCTTTCAGTAAGTCCTCTAAGAGGCACTCTCATTATCTGTCTCAGAGAGGTAGGCTGTGAACATCTATTGTCACAGAAAATACCACGAAAAAATCTCCATGTGCCAGATGCTATGAAGGATCAGAAGATCACCCTGTCCTTTCCTCCAAGGAGCTTGCAATCTATTCTGGACCCCAAGGTTTGAGGCTGTAATTAATATTGCTCCTATTTTTAGGAGTACTACTTCCTAAATTCCAGGCACTGAACAGAGGACTCAACATGTATCCAATCCTATACTTCTTACAACGCAATGAGATATATGCCATTATTCCCATGTTACAGAAAAGGAAATGGGAGCTCGAAAACATCCCCGAACTTCTTCATATTTAGGTGAGTGGCCGAGTTGGAACTTGAAGAACCAAACCAGCACCATGACAGGCTTCAGAAGGCCCCAGAGATTAGAAGACCCAAATCTCTGAGGCCTGACTCAGCAGGCTTGAGCCACCACCCTTCCCTGTGTCCGAACCAATCACTGGAGCTTGGGAGGTACCGGACATTCCGGCCACTATTCTGGCCCATCTTTCTGTAAACTCCCCAATCCCTCTGTGCATTAACAACCTCTGCCGTCACCTTGTCCTATCACGTTGTAGTCCCTGTCCATCACCCCTTTCCCGCCCTAGAGTTAATAAAAACGCTACTCCTCCTTTGTTTGGGGCTCTCAACATGGATTCATTCGTTGGTGAGGTCTGGGACCCCGAGCTTAAGCCTGTAATAAAGCCCTTTGCCTTTGCATACGTGACTCGGACTCCTTGGTGGTCTTGGGATTTTGGGGAGATCGCGATCTGGGCATAACAAACTCAGCTCAGTTGCACACCAAAGCCTGTGTTCTTGCCCCTAATACATGGGACAAATGGTACCTCTTGGATTCTGAGAAAGAAATTTTTGTGGATGGGGTAGAGGTAAAGAGCAAATATCTCCCAAAAGGAGAGTAGTTTAAGGAAGCTCACCTTGAACAATGAATAGAATTTATTATAAGCTTCCTTTTCTCTCTTGTTTTCTTTCTTTTTTTTTTTTTTCCCAGAGTGAGACAGCGAGACACAGCAGGGGAAAATGAATCTTCCAAGGTCATGTCACAAGTCACTAGCCAAGCCTGGCCTGTCACTCAACGTTCTGAATTCCCAGTTCACTGAATTCAGCGGTTGAAGCACGTGTGGCGGGGCTATGTCAAATTAGTCTGGAAGGAAACACGTACCTGCTGTTTCCCCTTCCCCTCCTTTCTCCACGATGCCCCTTCCCCCCCCCTACAAACAACCCTCTTATCGTCCCTGCCAGCACCACCAACCCATAAACTGTCCAGGAAATGCCAGGATCTGAATACCACATTGGCCATGAGGGACTCGGTCAACTTCTTTGCCTTCTGGCTGTTCTAAACAAACAAAGGGCAGTGCACAAGTTATTAGTAAATACCAAGGCTTAGTTTATTGTATAAAACTTCAATCCAACAAATAAATGAGCCATCAAGTTTGAATTTATGTAGCATTCAGAACACATTAAAGCCATTTGACCATGACAAAGGCCTTTCCTGCTTTGAATGATGAAGCCAGCGTTTCAAATACCCTTCGGATGAGGCATTAAGCGAGGTCCTTTCAGTTTGTCTCTGGGGACTGTCAAGGTGGAAGGTAAAAGTTCTGGCACTTTTTCTAAAGAATTCTTTTGGGAAAATCCCATCTTGGCCAACATTTCCTTTCTCTAAAAAAAAGTGTTTGTGAGCCTATAACGGTCAGAACAATTACAGTCACTCAGCTAGGGGTCATCCAGCTGACCGCCACAAGGTCCTTACTTACCTTGAGATGCTCCCAGAGAGCCACCAAGGAACACACGAATTCTCATTAAAGGATACTGGCAGCTGGTTGCAGAAGGTTCCAGATGCTGCCGTGGCCTGTCTCAGAGCAGTTTCTCCATCTGCAAATTGGAAGACAAATGAACGAGATGGTACAAGAATTTTATCAATTCCAAAGCCCTGTTCAAACAACGATGTTATTGCTAATAATATGTAAGAGAAATAGTTTAGCCCCACCTTCACACTCCAGTTTAGTTTTTCTTGCTTTCACTGCAGGCAATGGAAAATTTCTCATATCAGCTGGTATTTCTGCTTTTGCAAGGAGCTCCTGGGGTCCACAGCTGCTATTAATGATTGGGGTTCACTCTCTGGAGTGGAGCTCCATCTGGCTAAGGACTGAGCCTCTCCATAAGCAGGCAGGTTTCAGGCAGGCATTGCTTAGACATGTAGAGAGCCTAGGAGAAATTATATTTGTATGGTCATCTTCTTATGGCACCCCATAATTCCCACCCAGGTGAAGATCAAAAACAATTTTAAAAGTACACCCTCCAAAAAGCACCCTAATAAGGTAGACGTCCAATAATATGGGTGAGAGGGGTTGGAAAGGAAATAGTCATTCAACAAATTGGTTGGACACGCACTGAATGTGGGCACTGGGTTGGCTGGTGAGTTACAAAGATGAATAAGATACTGCGCCTGCTCTCTGAGGGAGTCAGATGTAAACAGATGTGCCCAATATTAGACAGGCTCCAGCTGGTGGTTGTGACCAACTAGCTGTGCCCTGCAAAGACCAGTTGCATTTGCTTAGTATCAGGACCTTTAGAGTTAGGACTGATTGGTATGTATAAGTCTTCTGGATCATTTTAGCACCTCTTTCTTTCACTTCCAGAAGGACCACGGTCATTAACTTCTTCGGTCTCCCCTTAGGGTCGTTGACCTCAGTGGAGGCACCGTGCAGAAGGTACATCCCATACAAATTCTCTACTAGAAGGGCTCCTGGGTGGCTCAGTCGATTAAGCATCCGACTCTTGATCTCAGCTCAGATCTTGTTCTCAGGGTCATGAGATCAAGCCCCATATTGGGTTCCACACTGAGCATGAAGCCTACTTTAAAAATAAATAAATAAATAAATAAATAAATAATAGAAAGAAAAGAAAAAGACAAATTCTCTACCAGAAGGTATATAGGGCGACAGGAAAGAGCTGAAAGCAACCAAGGGTTCACAAAGGACAAAGAAGACAAAGTGATTGAAGAGAATAAACACAGTCCTTGATTTCTAGATGTCTGAACTTTTGTGTAAGGGCTGGAAATAATTACAAATATTGGCAAAATTCCCATGCTATGCTCTCAATCACACTTAACTGTCCCCACAACCACAAGAAACAAATATTCATTGTCCGGTAAAAATCCATGTAAACCCATAGCTAGTGAAGTCAGGATTTGAACTCATATCTAGCTGACTTCAAATCTGGACTCTGAGCTGTGCCTTGCACTGCCCCTGCCTGAGCGTTTTACCTTTGACTCTGTGTTCAAGTCCTGATCTTTTGAAAAATATATGCTTTGAAGATTCAAGTTCAGATGAGATGATGAGTGTAAGGCACCCTGTGTAAAACGTGGAAGCTACCAAGTGTTGAATATATGACGGCTACTTTTCCTCCTACTGTTACTATCATATCATGGCAGGAGCTCAGAGACCAGAATCCAGCTCTGGCAGAAGGCACTGGGGAAGAAGTCAGGCAGATTATCAACGTACTCCAGACAGGACTCAGGTTCTAAAAGAAAAGCCAGATGAGTTTCTGAGGCTGCCTATGGAAAGGAAGGTGGATCTTTGTGCTAAGCAACATGCCTCAGAGCATATGTGTCCGTCTGTCCAACCATCCATCCATCCAACAGAATTTTTGTAAGCACACCTCATGTGCCAGGCACCGAATATAAAGGGATGAACAAAACAGCCCTGATCCCATAGATGGATCTCATAGATGGAGAGGATGGACAAGAGTAAATGCAGAAATAAATCTGCCATCACAAATTGAGGGAAGCATCATAAATGCGATGTACAGGGTGGGGTGCTTGAGAACAGTTTAGGAGAAAACCTCCTGAGAATACCAAGGAAGACTTGTCTGAAGAGGCGACAAAAAACAGACTTGAAGGGTGAGCCAGCCCAGGGAAGGAGAGATGCGCAGAGTAACGAAGACCTGCCCCCGCGCAGGTCACCTGATAGCAAACCTTGTTAACACAAGAGCTCATCCGCAAGCCCTCAACCCACAAGACAGTGAAAGCTGGTGAAGGACTCTCCCTGCGTCATTGGTTTGGGGACTGCGGTCCTGAAGGAAGCCAGGAGGTGCTGGGATATCAAAAACAAGGACACCCACCAGTAGGGACTGATGAATTATGGTCCCTATTCTCCCTGAAATTCCTCATGAGATACCTTGAACGGAGGGGTTGGGAATGGATCTGGAGACCCTGATGGAGATGGGCCACCCAGTGAACTCTAATCAGTCTGTTTTCTGAAGCCCCAGGAAGAACACTACTGCTGTTTACATTTCAATGTAAATCAAGCCTCCTTCAACAAGCAAGGCTGTGTAAACTGGTGTTTAATGTCAGGTTTATATTAATATTTGCATTAACAAGATTGATCGTTTACATAACAATGCATACGTAAAGTCTGGGCTAGGTTTGGGTTTACACACATTTGAATAATGTTTATAGATCGATTGATTAGACAAACTGCATAAATCCAAGTAAACGACTAGTTGTTTGTTTATTTTTTCTATTGGGGTTTGGTAGCCTATATCTTAATATGTGGGCTAAACTGAAACTGAGTCCTCTACTATAACCTTCATACAAGACTTTATAGTTTTGAAAAGTACTTTTTGCTGAGCAAGAGTGAGACGGCATCACTAGGGCTAATTTGTCTTTTAATCTCCTGCCCTGAGTAGTCAGGAGGACCCTGGCTTTAAACTGTACTCAGAGAGAAAACCAGGCTGTAGGTGGAAAAAACCTGGATTCAAGATTCCTCCTGCCTTTTCTGAGGTAGGAGAGCTTCTTACATACAGTCAGGTTTGGCAGGGACCTTGACTTGACTACCCACATGTCTGGAAAAGCCAGGGAACAGTGCAGCTTCCTTTCATACCTTGAGCACCTCCATCTAGTTGAAGAATGATCTGGATACTTAGCCCCCAAGCCCAAGCAGAGCAAAGCTGGGAAGCAGGCAGTAGAAGAAATTTCAGAAAAGAAATGTACCATGCAGAAAGAAATGTAAATCAGCATATTAAAAATGCCTTTGTTTAGGGGCACCTGGGTGGCTCAGTCAGTTGAGCATCCAACTCTTGATTTTGGCTTGGGTCATTGATCTCACGCTCGTGGGATTGATCCCTGTGTTGGAGCTCAGTGTAGAACCTGCTTAAGATTCTCTCTCTCTTCCTCTCTCCCTCTCTCTGCCCCTCCCCTTCAATAAATAAATAATGTGTTTTAAAAGGAAGTTTAGAGGCACCTGGGTGGCTCAGTCAATTAAGCGTCCAACTTCAGCTCAGGTCATGATCTCATGGTTTGTGGGTTCCAGCCCCACATCGGGCTCTGTGCGAACACCTAGCTCAGATCCTGAAGCCTACTTCAGATTCTGTATCTCCCTCTCTCTCTGACCCTCCCCTGCCCACGCTCTCTCTCTCTCTCTCTCTCTCAGAAATTAAAATAAATAAATAAATAAATAAATAAATTTTAAAAATTAAAGGAAGTTTAAATAAATAAATAGATAGATAAATAAATAAATATAAAATGTCTCTAATTATTTTTCATGGACCTCTGAAAGTTCTGTTCATCACTTCCTCACATTCGTGGCTTGTAGTCTACAGGGGTCCATACACAGCCCTGATCTCCATTCCAACTCATTCCCACTGCATTAAGAGTACCACTCAAATGTGCCCAGCAGATCTTTGGAAATCATGGAAATAAACAAAGACCAATAAAATGAGAATAAGCAAAGGCTATGTATTTCCAGCTTGCTATTAGCAAAGGAGTCAGCCACAGTCACATGCATTTTGGCAGAGATTCAAAGGCATGCAGAGGGGTGGGGAGTTTCATCGTGGGAAGGGGGAAGGCTTCATGTATGCCCTGATTAGAGGCTATTAGCTGAAGATGAGGTGGCTAACCAGAAGCAAAGCATCCTATGTGGCAAGGTTGGCTTTCTCTGATTGGCATCTTAAGCTGGAAGTGGGGACAAATATTAGGGAAGCTATCAGTTATTAATCAAGTGCTGGCCGTTTTGGATCAGAAGTTATTGTTTAGCTTCTGGGTTGTTTAGCAGTCTGACTTTCTATAAGAATGACATAGCAGGCTGGCTTCCTAGGCTGATTAGTATAGATAAGGGTTTGGTCTCCTGGGAAGGTTGCTACAGGTCCTGGGCCAGAGTTCTATTTTTATATCTGGTTTGGCCACGGTCTGTTTGTATATTCAATCTCAAAATACAGGTAGCTTACAAAATAAGTAGTGTTGTTTTCCATGTGTGTGTTTTAAATTTACTAAAGAGCATGTGCATAAATATCTTGATGTTCTTACTTTGTTTTTTTCACTCAATACTATGAGTCAAGGGTATATTTGGGTTGTTGGATGTATATAGTACATTATACCTATGGCCATAGATGTTCCATTGTATACATCCATTAGTATGCACCTGCCAGTATTACATCAAATTGCCTCAAGTATCCACCACCACTAACAACATTGAGATCAAGATCCTGATATATGTTCACTTAGGAAACAGTATACCAGAATCCCCTGTTCATAGACTCAGTATAGGAAAGCTGAATCATAGGACATGTGCTCCTTAGTTTCAATATCACTTTGATCTCCAAGTGGTTATAAATGTTTATATCCTCTTGACGGTGCATGAGGTTTCTCATTTTCCCACGTCCTTGCCAACACTTGGTAGTTCTAGGCTTTTTATTTATGGAAAATGGGAAGGTGCAAAGTAGTACCTATTCCACTGATGTTTTAATCTTCTGATTATTTATTGCAAGTGAGGTTGAGCATCTCATTATACACTTATTACACATTCAAGATTTTCCCTTCTGTGAACTTTCTGTTCATATTCTTTATCCACCTTCTGCTGTCTTTTCCTGTGTTTTTCTTATTGATTTGCAGAAGCTTCTTGTATGTTCTAGATATTAATCCTTTCTTGGTTTTGAAGGTTGCAGAAGTTTTGTCTGTGCCCCTCATTTTTTAAAATGTTTTTATTTATTTCCGCAAGAGAGAGAAAGAGAGACAGCATGAGCAGGGGAGGGTCAGAGAGAGAGGGAGACACAGAATCTGAAGCAGTCTCCAGGCTCTGAGCTAGCTGGCAGCACAGAGCCCAACCCGGGGCTCAAACCCACGAACCGTGGGATCATGACCTGAGCTGAAGTCAGACGCCCAACCGACTGAGCCACCCAGGTGCCCCTCTGTCCCCTTCTTAAAGTCTAGTGAGCTTTACTGAACAAAACATTTGAATTTTAATGTAGACAAACTCATCAGTTTCTTGTGTGTTTGGAGGCCACTATAAGAAGGTCTTCCCTAGCCTAAAATGAACACAATAATGTCCTCCACTTCTATCAGCTCTATGAAAGGTTTTTCACACGGAAACCTAGAATCCTAGGTGTCAGTGAACTTGGAATAAACTAAGGATATCTTCACCTTCTGTTACAGTTGTTATGGATATCTCAAAATTTTCTTTATGCTCATCACTCTTTCAAAATTGCATAGTCATTGGATTTACCACTAGAGCTTATTAGTTAATGCTTTCATAAAGAAGCATGTATTTTACCTCACAATTTCTAAAATATATGCATTTCTACATAACTGGTTTCCTTGGTAATCCTATCTAGTTCATTTTAAATGCTTAAAAACATTATTCTGAGAAAGAGTCCATAGGTCTCCTCAGATTAACAAAAGGTTCTATGTTAAGAACCCTACTTTATGGTTTTATCTTTCACACCCAGGTCTTAATCTGAAGTTTATCTTTGTACACAATTTGAATCAGATCCTTACCTCACACCATATGCCAACACAAGGATACAGAGCAATTCTTCTCTTCCAAACTGATTTTAGGTGCTATCTTTATAAAGATAAAGTTTCCATACATACCTAAGTCTTCCCCTGAGTTACTGTTCTATCAAGCTTTGCTTGATCCACGCTTTAATTCTAAAATATACACTGAGGGGAAACTAACAATAGAACTCCCCTATGACCCAGCAATAGCACCGCTAGTAATTTACCCAAGGGATACAGAAATGCTGACGCATAGGAGCACATGTACCCCAATGTTCATAGCAGCGCTCTCCACAATAGCTAAAACCTGGAAAGAGCCTAAGTGTCCATCAACAGATGAATGGATCAAGAAGATGTGGTTTATCTATACCATGGAATACTACGTGGCAATGAGAAACAATGAAATCTGGCCATGTGTAGCAACATGGATGGACCTTGAGGGTGTTATGCTGAGCGAAATAAGTCAGGCAGAGAAGGACAAATATCATATGTGTGCACGTATAGGAGGATTAGGAGGAACTTAACAGAGGACCAAGGGGGAGAAGAAGGGCGGAAATGGTGGGGGAAAGGGAGAGAGGCAAACCATGAGAGACTCTTGAATGCTGACAAAAACTGAGGACTGATGGATGTGGGGGGGAGGAGGGATGGGCATGGAGGAGGACACTTGTGGGGATGAGCACTGGGTGTTATGTGGAAACTAATTTGACAATAAACTATTTGTAAAAATAAATAAATAAATAAAATAAAATAAAATAAAATATACACTGAGGGACACCTGAGTGGTTCAGTCAGGTAAGTGTCCAGCTTTGGCTCAGGTCATGATCTCATGGTTCATGGGTTCAAGCCCCGTGTCAGGCTCTGTGCTGATAGCTCAGAGCCTGGAGTCTGCTTTGAACTCTATGTCTCCCTCTTTCTCTGCTCCTCCCCTGCTCATGTTCTCTCTCTTTTTCTTCTCTCTCAAAAATAAACACTAAACATTTTTTAAAAAAATAAAATATACAGTGAAAGGGTGGATGGAGTAGGATTGGATACACCAGTGAGGTCAGGATTTGGAGGTTTATTTGATTTTGGCTGTTTAATTTTTATGTGTTAACTTCCCCTGTTTGTTTTTAACAAAATGAATTAAAGAAAAACTTTTTTATTTTAAAAGATTTTACTTTTAAGTAACCTCTACAACCAACATGGGGCTCAAATTCACAACCCCAAAATCAAGAGTCACACACTCTACTGACTGAGCCATCTAAGTGCCCCACGAAAGACATTTTAAGAGTCTCACACTGTACCAACTGAGCTAGCTGGGCTGGAAAGACATTTAAAAAATACTATTTAAAAATGCATGGGTTAGGATGTTGGGTTTTTTTTTATTAACCATATTTATTTATTTATTTATTTATTTAATCTTCAATTTTTTTAATTTATTTTTTCCTTTTTTTTTTTTTTTTTTTACAAATAGTTTATTGTCAAATTAGTTTCCACATAACACCCAGTGCTCATCTCCAGGATGTTGGGTTTTGAATGAGAATGCCTGAACTCCCTCCCATTCTAACACCAGGAGTTGGCTGACTTTTTCTGTAAAGAATTGGGTAGTGAATATTTTAGATTTTGCAAGCCTAATCTACTCAACTCTTCCCTTGCAGCATGAAAACAGCTGTAGATTATATGGAAACAAATAAGCATGGCTGTGTTCTAAACTTTATTTACAAAAGCAAGCTGACCGGAGTTGGCCTACTGGCCATGGATCACCAACCCTTCTTCTATAATACCTGTAGTATTGCCCACCCCACATAAGGTAGAAGTGGTCTTAATCAAAGAAATTATTATTTTTGATAAAGGATCCAGATCCGTGGATCTGGGCATCAGATGTGATTCTTTGCTATCCCAATATTATCAATATTATTTATAATGCATGATATAAGAAAAGGTCATATAATAGAAGTTAATTCAAGTAGCCAGTGGTAAGAAAGTCATTAGGAAAATTATGGTAAATCCAAATAATAGAACAGTATGTATCCATTTAAAAATGTTTATGGAAGTCTTCTACAACATATGCAAATGTTTATGATATAATGCAAACTTGAAAATAGGACAAAAATAACACATTTAAGCTATAAACTATGTTTAAAGATGCACAGAGAAAAATCTAAAAGAAGAAGTGTTAGTGACAGCCCTGGGGGCATGAAATTACAGGTGATTTTTATTTTCTTCTGAATATTGTCTGCATTTTCCATCAGTTCTACAGTGAAGTTCTATTATATTTAACACACACACACACAAAACATTTTCTAAGAAATTTTAATGGGTGGTATCCAAATAACAACATGGAAAAATTCCCTTAATGCCAAAGAGTACTGAGCAGATAGACAATGGAAAACCTTTTTAGTAACAGCCTGATAATTTGTAATGTATCAATTCAAACCAAAGCCAGTTGTAACTTTCCCCTTGTGTTGAAAAAGCAAGTAATTAATAATGGACAATATTTCAGACAATATTGAGCATATTAATCTTGTGGACTCTCATCAGAGCCACACAGGTTTGTTGAGAATTTTTCAGGGATTGTCTCAACTAACCTTTCCGACGGCCCTCGAAGGTAAATTCTGCTGTCACCATTATCTTTTTGATGATCTTTATTCCCATTTTATACCTGAAGAAACTAGAGGCTTCCCCCACTGATATATATATATATATATATATATTTTTTTTTTTTAATATTTTTATTTATTTCTAGGAGAGAGAGAGAGACAGTGTGAGCAGGGGAGGGTCAGAGAGAGAGGGAGTCACAGATTGAAACGGGCTCCAGGCTCTGAGCTGACAGTCAGCACAGAGCCCGACGCGGGGCTCGAACCCACGAACCGTGAGATCATGACCTAAACGAAAGTCGGACGCTTAACCGACTAAGCCACCCAGGCGCCCTCCTCCCCCCGCCCCTCCCCCCCCGCCCCACTGAAATATTTTATCCAGGCTCTGTGCATCTAGCAAGTAGTGGAGGTAGAATACTAATCCAGGGAGATCCAATGCCCAACCAAGCACTGGAGAAATCAAACTCTTTCCCAGCACTTCAGAAACAACTTTCAGAAGCTTGGTGTTTCCATCAGTTGGGCAAGTGTCAAGCCGTTATTAATTATTCACCATCGCAGTTTCCAGCAAGACCTCTATTCGCTCAAACTTGGTCTGGTTCTCTTTCTATTCTAATCTCTGAAAGGGCTTCATTTCTTCAGACCTTTTTGCTAGATCCGGCAGGAAAGCCTCCCCGCCTTCCCTCTGACTCCCCGCTTTGTGATCCGGGTGATGCAGACAGAAGTACAGAGCCTGTGCCTTCCCGTGATGGACTGCAGGGTGTGCAAACGCAGGGCTTTGACTTTGGACAGCTTCCTGGGGAAGGTCCCTGCTGGCCCTTAAGCACGGTGTTCCCTCTCACTTATACTTCCCCCACATTGACTTCTCTGGCATTGCTCCAAATAGCCCAGCTTGCTTCCTCCTCAAGGTATTTGCATTTAATGTGCCCTCAGCCTAGAATAGCTGTCCCCCAAATGCACCAGAGCTGGCTCCTCATCCTCAGGTCTCAGCATTAACATTACCGCCCCAGGGAATCTCCCATGATACCCGTACCTATTCTATCCCCCTCTTTGCCCTGGACCAGCCATGCCATCTCACGCCTGTGGTTTGATTAATTCTTTTCTTCAGAGCACTTCACACTGTCTATAACCATCTCATTAATGTCTAAATGCTTGTTGTTCATGTCCTCCATTAGAGTATAAGTTCTATGTTGACAGAAACCCTGTTTGGCTTCTTCATTGCTATGTTCCTGGTTCCCGGCGCCTAGGAGGGCCTCAGTAAAGATGCATCGAATAAATTATCTCACTTAATCTTTCCAGCAAGCCATAAGGCATTCCCTGCACCACAGCTGAGGGCACTCAGGCTCAGAGTAGCTAAAATAATTTGCCCATGCCACGCAGCTAACCACCGGGGTAGCAGGGCCCCAAGGGGGTTGTTCACCAGGAGACAGAGTGGACCACAGGGCCTGTGGGAGGCAAGCTCTGTAGTATCAAAAGGATGGTGTGGCTCCTGGTTCCAGTGGGAAGATACGATTGGCTTGTTTTGATAATTCTGCGGGCCAGCAAAGAACTGAAACCCACTACCCAGGGATACACCTGATCCTTTTAATAAGGAAGGTTGTTTGTCTACAGGACCTTATCTGCAGGGGCAGGATGGGAAGGGGAATTTGGGGTTGGCCATTTGAGGCCCTTCCAATTTCATCAGATGTCAAGGCAACACATGACATTGGACCTTAATTTTAGACTTTTTATCCACTCATATTAAAAACTGTGCTGGGGCACTTGGGTGGATCAGTCAGTTGAACATCAACTCTTAATTTGGGCTCATGATCTCGCAATTCATGAGTTCGATCCCGGCACCCAGCTCTGCACTGAAAGCACGGAGCCTGCTTGGGATTCTCTCTCTCTCTCTCTCTCTCTCTCAAATAAATAAGTAAACATTAAAAAAAAAAAAAAGAAACTGTGTGGCTGGTGAAAGAAAAGAGGACTGACAGTAAGGAGATGGAGTAGAAGCCACCATGACTAAGGCCACCCCAATTTAAAGAGCATCCACCAGCATCCCCTGAGCATAGTGCACGATTCTTTCCAAAATGCTCTGCAGTCTTCAGAAGATTCTTCCTTACCTCAAGATATACTGAAAAATTGGCAGGGCTGGTCTTTCTGGAAAGCACCTCAAGGGCAATATTTTAGGGCATTTGAGCTCATGAAGATGATGGACATTGGCAGACTCCTATCCTGGAGCCCGTTCAACACCTACGTGTGATTTTAAACACCCATAAAAATCAAGCTTTATTGATGGGGAAAACATAATATCTTTTTGGAAGTGGGCCCTGTTTTGTGCAAAGACAGTATACACAATGTTCCAGCTATAGATAACTGACCCAGGAGTCCTTTGGGGCCATCACAGCCTTGAACATAAACTCGTTAAAGACAGTGTGATTGGCATCTAAGTCACGCCTCCCCTCCTGCATTTCAGATGCTCGGATGGGTCAAACGTCAGACACTTCTCAGTGTGTGGGATGAAGAGCTATTTGCAGTTCTTTTTCCTTTTGTCTGTGCACATGGGTATGTGTTGCTGTTTGTTCCTTTTTATCTTCTGTGTTTTGGGATTGAATTCTTTCTGCACTTTTACACCCTCACACAGGAAAGAGAAGGTGAGCACTGAGGCTGACAGTTCTCTGACTTGCTGGGCAACTATATAACCTTCGCGTGTGGGTCACTTGAAGAGGTGTCTGGTATACACCCTTCCCTCCGACATGTATGTGAGTGTACGTGCATGTGCACGCACACACACACACATACACACACATGTACAAAGTTGTATACTTATGCCACAGACACCCTGGTCCAGCCTGCTTTTTGCCACTTGCCACCTCGTCCTTTCACTGCTGCCAGAAAGCATATTACCTCCTGACAACCCTTCCTTTCGGAACACTGTCCCTGCCTCTTCTCCTCTCTCCTGTGCCTTCCGCCCCCACCCTCTTCCACCAGCTGAGCTCCCTTCAGATCTCACTTCCTCAGAGACGTACGTATTATTTTTTAGCATTTATTTATTTTTGAGAGGAGGGGGGTGAGGGGCAGAGAGAGAGAGAGAGAGAGACAGAGGCTCCATGCTGTTAGTGCAATGCAGAGCTCGAACACCTGAACTGCGAGATCGTGACCTGAGCTGAAGAGTCAGCTGCTTGGCTGACTGAGCCACCTAGGCACCCCAAGAGGTACATACTTTAATTAGAATGCTGTATTTCCCATTTTTAAGTCTTCTGTGTCTGGGGCCTTCCCTGGGGGGCTTGGATGGCAGCCTCTTCGGCTCTAGCGTGTGACATGATCAGACTCAACAGGGTCAAGACCACAGGAGCAGCTAGAGGGATTGGACCCGTCAAGTCCCCCTCCTGAGCTGTTTTCTGTCTTCAGGCCTGTCTCCTCCACCTTGGTTCAGACCAGCACTGACATCCCATGAACTACAAGAGCATCCTCGAGGCTCACCCCTGCCCAGTCTGGTCTGGCGACGTGACACCATCCTTGCCCTCAGGCTCTCTTCTACACAGGGTCTGGCTCCGGCTCTGCTTCTGCTTCAGTCCTCCCCATAGACAAAGGGTCTGCAGGCCAAAGGGATGTTCCCACTAAAGCCTGTGTCCCCTACTCCCTCCCCTCCCCTCCCCCCACCCAACACAATTCTAGTCTTTCCTTCTCATGTCCATTGTCCTGCAGGCAGAGCCGTGAGCAGTAGACACACCACCAGGCCTGATGGCCAAGGAGCAGCTTTTCGCCTGGGAGTGGGGTTTGCACGGAGCTAATACACAGGCTGAGGAAAGCACACGTCTGCAAAGTGGGCCAGACACTGGGGTGAAGAGAGGTGAGGAGCAGGTTGGAGCAGGTTGGGGGACCTTCAGGTGTGAGGGGCACCGCTTGAGCCCTTGGGGACTCCTTACCACCATCGGGAACATTCCAACACCTGAGAGTGTGATATAAGGCCCAGAGGATCTTTCCCTGCCATGCTTCTCCAGTTTCCCTGTCATATTTACATTCCAGACCTACTAAACAATTTGGACACCCTGAGCAGACAATGTACCCTGTTTTATCATCGTTACTTTACTTTCTGATCATCTTCCTCCCTGTTGTGTCTTAAGGACCAGCACCAAGACTTGGTGACCCCTGGTGTCTCCCCAGCTTCGAGGACTGGGCTTCACACACAGCAGGCTCTTGGAGAACATGTAGGGAAGGGAAGGAAGCAGGAAAGGGCCGCCAGAGACAGATTCTCTGCCTATGGGATCGATGGCCCTGAGACTCTGAGCAGCCCCAGTCCATAGACTCAGAAACTTCTGCTATGCTCATGTAGGTCCAAGGTAGGAGGGGGGAAAAGAGGAATGAGTGGGACAAAGAGCATATAATAAGTAACAATAAAATGTTTACATGGAGACAATAGTGAGACCAAGCCTTCATTAGAAGTTCCCCCAGACCCTACACTGTCGCTGCCCTGAGCCTGCGAGATGGGTTAAACCAAGCCTAATCTTCTCAACTCTGGCTTGGCAACACAAAAATGGCCACAGACAATGCACAGCTGGATGGACATGATTGTGTTCCAATAAAACTTTATTGACAAAAACAGACATTGGGCCAGTTTTGGTCCACTCGCCATAGTGTGTCAACCGCTCATGATCTCAAGTATTATCAAACCTTATCTAAAAAAAAGTTAGGGATATAATATTCACTTTATAACAGCTGAAGAGATGTTATATGAAATTATCTTGAAAATTGTAATGAACTAAAACACTAGAGAAGTGTACATTAGTAGTAGTAGCAGTAATGTTAATATGTTATAGTTAGTGCCATTAATAAAGCACATTTCCTTTTTTTTTTTAATGTTTACTTATTTTTGAGACAGAAGCAGAGCTTGAGTGGGGGAGGGGCAGAGAGGGAGACACAGAATCTGAAACAGGCCTCAGGCTCTGAGCTGTCAGCACAGAGCCCAATGCGGGGCCCGAACCCACCAACCGTGAGATCATGACCTGAGCCAAAGTCGGACGCTTAACCAACTGAGCCACCCAGGCGCCCCAAAGCACATTTCTTAAGTACCCACTATTTGTAGGTGCATAGCATTTGTTATTTCACTCAGTCCTCACAAAGATTTTGCAAAGAAAGAAAACTGTTACTCACCGATTTACTGATGGGGAAACTGGGGCTCAAGAACTAGCTTAAACATTACAGAGTGTTGGAAGAGGGGCTGTATTCTAGTGAATAGCAGTTTCCAGATCCAAAACAGTGGTCTCAAAAATAGAAATGGAAGTGTACAAGGGATGTAAATTATAGATAAATAGATGAGTAAGTGGGCTGCAAACAGTCCCTGTTGTGTTGTGACAGGAGGTGAGGACCAGGTAATGAGCCCCTGGCTATCGAACAATTACCCTGTGCTTGCCCTGGCATCTGGGGCTGGACGCTCTTCCCTAGAGGAGAGAAGCTTTTCCTGGGCAGGGTCCCAGATTTAAATCCTAAACAAGGCAAGCTACGTACGGGTGTACTCGGCCAGCGGCAGAGGGCTGGCCTTCTCTGCAAGGGATTTCCTGAGTCACAAGACAGCCCTCCAGAACTTTCTGGGTCTGCCCAGAGCCGGGCCTGCTTCAGCCCCAAGAGGAGGTACGAGCAGCCGATGCCACTTGAACACCGAGTCTCCTGCATGGAGGAGGCCGGATTTAGCAATCTGTCACACACAGCCCGCCTCATCGTGACACCGGGCTCAGCGAGGCAGGCAGCACAGGCAGGCAGAAAAGCATCTGTCGGCATGCCACGCGGACAGGGATTAGAGACGACGGGGGGAGGATAATTATGGCATTTGCTTTCCTATAAAGTGCGTGTCAGGAGGAAAGGATTAAGCTAATTGAAGAAATCTCCAGCACTTACGTCAAAGGTGGCTGCAATGCGATTGCTTTATCTTGCATCTCACCTGCTTCTGAGAGCCAGCTCAAGGAGGCCTACCCACATCTTCACTTTGTCCCCAGCAACTCTCTGCAGAAATAGTTTGAGTTGGCGTTAGCCATTCTGCAAAAGAGAGGAGCTAAAAATAAGCACGTATGAAGGAGGATCCCTGCCTTTTTTTTTTTAACTTCCAAAGCTCACATCAAGTTTCCCAGGGAAAGATGGAGAGCCAATTTTCCTGAGGTTTTACATATTTGTGTACGTGTGACAGGTGAAATAAATGGCATTGAGTGCGTACTATGCAGAGACAGGTGGCAGCCTCTCTCGAACTCCATCTCCTTTCCATCTCTCTGGAACATTAGCTCACGCTCCTGAGGGCCATGTTGCACGCAGAGAAAGCACAGCCTTCGCCATCATTTATCATCGCCCTCCGCCACACACCACCTCGGGTCCCAAACATCCAAACCCAGAACCAAATGGAAAGAGACGGGCTTTTGTCTTCTGTCACACAAACAGAACTTGGTCTTTGAGTTGCCAAGTGACAGATTTTGGAGTTCTCTCCACAGTGAATTTGGAAAGGCAGTAAATAGTCAGAAAGTTCTCCTCTTTCTTTTAGTTCAATGCATTATACTGTATCTACCCGAATTATAGTTGACAAATGGACTCCTCTTTCCTGATGGGCAAAATATCACATCTGAAAAATATAGCCGGTTGCCTGATTTTCGCCATGATGTATTCTTAGACTGCCTTAAAAAATGGATTGCCAGATTAATCCAGAAATGTTTGTTTGAGTGCCTAGCACTGGAAACCCAGCTCCATTCTCGGTCCCTGTCTAGCTTGGATGAGATATTTCAACTCACTTTGGTTTCTTCATTTGTAACATGGGAGAATAATGACTCACCACGTTGGGTCATTGTGAAGGCTATATGTGATGGCTCAAGAGGATAGGAGGCACTCAGGAATGGGAGCTGTCCCCATTGTCATACCTGCCAACAAGCCGTAAGTAAGGTGTGGTGTTAGGGTTCTCCAGGGAAACCAGACAATAAGATGGAAATATGTATATGCAAATATAAATATGCAAATAAGTGTATGTACATATGGGTGTGTGTAAAGAGAGGGTGGGGAGTGGATTTTAAGAAATTGGCTCATGCACAGGGCACCTGGGTGGTTTAGTCAGTTAAGGGTCCAACTCTTGATTTCAGCTCAGGTCACGATCTCATGGTTCATGAGTTTGAGCCTGTGTCAGGCTCTGCACTGACAGTGTAGAGCCTGCTTGGGATTCTCTCTCCCCCTCTCTCCCTGCCCCTCCTCTACTCACATGCATGTGAGCACTCTCTTTCTGTCTCTCTCAAAATAAATAAATAAACTTAAAAAAAAAAAAAGAAATTGGCTCATGTAATTGTGGGGGCTGGCAAGTCCAAAATTTGCAGGGCTGACTGTCAGCCTAGAAAAAACAGCAGGAATTAAATTTGCAGTCTTGAGTCACAAGGAAGTTGGGAGGCAGAATCCCTTCGGTTTCAGGGACCTCAGCTTTTTTTCTCAAGACCTTGACTTGATGGGCTGAGGTCCACCCACGTTGTGGAGGGTAATCTGCTTTATTCAAAGTCTACCAATTTGAATGTTAAGCACATTATTTTAAAAATGCTTTCAAAGCAGCACATGGATTGGTGTTCGACCCAACAACTAGGCACCGTAGCCTAGCCAGGTTAACACATGAACTAAACAGCACAGGTATGTCCTCTCTTATTTCAGGGAAAACTGTACCCCACCAAGCAGTGAGAATGGAATCAGCCTTAGATTAAAAACACACCATCAGGGGTGCCTGGGTGGGGCTCAGTCGGTTGACTCTTGATTTCAGCTCAGGTCACTATCCCAGAGTCACGGGCTGGAGTCCTGAGTCGGGTTCTGCACTGAGTGTGAAGCCTACTGAAGATTCTCTTCCTGGGGCGCCTGGGTGGCTTAGTCGGTTAAGCGTCCAACTTTCACTTAGGTCGTGATCTCGCGGCTCGTGAGTTCAAGCCCCGCGACCGGCTCTGTGCTGACTGCCAGCTCAGAGCCTGAAGCCCGTTTCAATCTGTGACTCCCTCTCTCTCTGACCCTCCCCTGCGCACGCTGTCTCTCTCTCTCTCTCTCCTAGAAATAAATAAAACATTAAAAAAAAAAAAGATTCTCTTCTTGTCCCTCTGCCACACTCCCTCAAAATAAGTGACGAAAATAAAATAAAGTTTTAAAAAATAACAACACACCATTAAAAAGCACAACAGCCACACCAAAGGTACAACAGCTGATGCCTATACTGTCACCTCAATTCTATCCAAGTCGTAAAGAAGGAAGATGCCCTAGCATGATGGAAAGCACTTCATGCAGAGCCAGAGTCCCAGGCTCTCGCTCCCTGTGCCCTGGGGTGAGTAGGTGGCTTTAAGGCAGGTCACTAAATGTCTCAGCCTCCTCAGCAACCACGCATAATCCACACATCTGCCAGGACTGCTGCAATGGGACATCATTGGAACAAAATGAGGCAACCACTGACAAGACTCTGTAAGGAAATTGCGAAGCATCCTTGTAGAAGCCATTATCCTACAAGGAACATGATGCTCTGGGCGGATTGAGTCCAGTTCTCTGTACGAAAGCAAATAAAAGGAAACTCTACGGGATCATAAGTGTGACCTCGCTCTAATATTTTAGCTGACATAGTCATGAATGTTTTCCATTAAAATGCTCACCTTCTTGGGATTTCAAATGGCTTTTTGGATGTGAATTCGATGACCAAGTTGTCTGAACACTAATCTTTTTTCCCCCTCCCTCAGTAAATTCTCAGAGCATCTGAGCAGGGCTCAAAGCAGCAGGTCCAACAAATGTTTGCTATGGATAATTCATTCATTACAGAGATATTTCTGGAGCCCTCGCCATGTGCCGGGCCCTGCCCTGGGCCCTGGTTGCACAGGGTGGTGACTTTAAGTCAAGAGCCCAGCCCTGGCACAGGGTAAGTGCTTGATAAATGCCAGATATTTACTATTTGTTCATTTGTCCATTTTTTAAAACAAAGGACAGGATTAATGCTTTAAACTAAAGATGAGACTGAGTCAACACGGCCCCCAACCTCTGCAGCTTGCTCAAAGATGCCAGGCCTACAGCTCAGCATCCGTTCAATATCACTCTGAAGTCAAGGCAGCAAAAGCCCAGAAAGAGTGAAGCAATCATTCTTTGGAAAACTTCACCATCAGAGGAAATTGTGCTGTGTGGTCTCTTAGAACACTTCACACTTCATTGGGAAGCTATAAAAACAATTACCAGGTCATTAGCAAAGGTTATTATTTTTTTTAAGATCTAAAAGCCTCTCTCCCAGAATGACCTTAACCAGCATTTCAGTGAGAGACAGTTGCTGTAGTGGAAAGAGGAAGAGATTTGAAGTGGAAATAGTGGTGGGAGGGGGGTGCCCTTCCCTGGGTGCTTAATCTTCTCGGAGCCTCAGTTTCCTCAACTCTGCACTGAAGCTAAGAGTCGCCGCCCAGCTCATTGGGCTGTTTGAGAGGCTGAAATAGAATGGCTTTGGTCATAACTTTGAGAATGGCTTACACTACCCTGGGCACAATGAAGGCACTTCGTAAATGCAATTGCTTCCGCCTCCTGGCTCCATGCCACCCATATTTGGGGTCAGAGGTATGAATGGATAAAGGAAGAAGGACAGAAAGAGACCCTGGCTCCATCAGGATAGGCTACTCTATCTGAAAACCTCAGCAGCTGAGGACAACTGAGTTCATGTATGTCGCAATCCATCGCAGGTTGACAAGGGAGCTTTACTCATTGTGACCACTCAGAAACCTGACAGATCCCTGACAAAATGGCCATCTTATTCCATGATTGCAAGATCACAGAGCAGGGAGGGAAAGGAGGGAGATGAATCATAGGCTGACTGAAGGTTTCTGCCTGGAGGTGCTGCATATTAATTCCACTCACATTTCATTGACTGAAGCAAATCATGTGTCCACGCCTGAATCAGGGTGGGAACAGATTAGGCTACCACAGCATGGACTGGAGGTATAGGGACAGATCAAATACAGGAACGTGGACTGAGCAAAAGTCCATTTATAATAAAAAGTAGGTAGAAATCTAGCAAAAGTTGAGGCTTTGGATATAATCTCTTGTCATAATCAACTCAAATTCTTTTCTTTAAAGTTTATTTGTTTATTTTTGAAAGAGACAGAGACACCGTGAGTGAAGGAGGGACAGAGAGAGAGGGGGAGAAGATCCCAAGCAGGCTCCATGCTGTCAGCACAGAGCCGGATATGTGGGGCTCAGTCTCACAAACTGTGATATCAACAACCTGAGCGAAATCAAAGTCAGACGCTTAACCAATTGAACCACCTGGGCATCCCATGTTCAAAGTTTTTTTTTTTTTTTATCATGGTTTTTACTTTAATTTGATTATTCAAAAATTAATGATTATTTCCAAGAAGAAAATAGCGTAGTAACACAAAACTCAATCCTAAATCTGCTCAAGAGTACATTTCAATTTTTAAAACGTAAGAGTGTTTGCCTTGAAAGAAAAGTTGAAACTGTAATATACAGTTGGACATGGTCTGTGAGTGTTACCTTTGATATCTCATCAGTCGGACTAAACCTTTGGAAAACACTCAATGCTAAGTCACAAAAGAATCAGTAGCCCTGAAGCTTTTTGCCAATGAGAAAAGAGTTGTGCCAACAAGCAACAACATCTTCAAGATAGGCTTAAATCACAGATCCTTTGTGGAAGGCAAGTGACAAAATACCTAATTCAGGAGGTTTAAACCCTAAGAATGTGTTTTTGCCCAAGTAACCTAAAGATAGGGAGATCCAGTGTTAATTTAGCAAGTCAACAATGTCACAATTCTGGGTCAGCTTCTCTGCAATTCTTGGGGCCTCCCCCTCGCGGTCACAAAATGGCTGCGGTGGCTTCAAACAACAAATTCTCATAGGGCATCAAATTAAAAGAAATGTCAACAATTCCAGAGAAGCGTTGCCATTTGACAGGGGTATTATTTCAATTTTCTTCATTGGCTCCAAGTCCCATATAAGCTAGATCATCTCCATGGAATGAGGACTTACCAGAACACTCTACTATATATGGCTTTCTTCACTCGAAGGGTGAATAGACAATTGTGAGATATTTGATAAAAGGATTTTGTGTCAAGACAACAGAAGTTTAAATAGAATTCCAGCCTTTTAAAAGCAAGCCTTCTCATGTAAAATGTTTACATTGTCCAGTGTATCTTCGGGATAGACTGACATAATTTTGCCACAAAGTAACACCGGAGCTTTTGAGGGGAGTGGCAGGGGAAGGTCCTTATCATGTACATTGATAAATGTCAAAGCAAAAGGTATATATAAATTTGCACCTCATTTCTTCTCATCGTATTTTCCAACTTATGCTAGGACTAATGTCAAAAAGGCAGGTGTGCACATTCACAATGATAGAGTGTACTGTCACCCGCTCCCATCCATAGGCTCTTCTTTTCAAAAGCAAGTCGGGGTAATCACTAGGGTGTCTATTATTAACCATGTACAACAACATCTTTTCCATCCTACATTTGTTTGCAGTAAAACCACATATCAAAAATATTTTTACATTTAGAAGGAACATATTATTGTACAAAGATAATTTACAAAGTCACACACACACACACAATCTAAAAGAAAATACTTATCTTCCCACTAGGAGACCATTCATGGACTGCAGGTTCGGAAGCTCTGCTTGTAAACAGTTCTCTTCTTTTCCTAGCAGGATAGAATGGTAAATGGTACTTCTCCAGTGTGATCACAGAGTTCTGCCTCTAAGAACACCACCTACGTGGGACATGTTAAGAGACTGAGATGCAACTGGTTTTCAATCGTGCACTTATCACAGATAAGCCAGATTAGAGAGAAAGGAGAGAGAGGGATCTTTCTGGCTGTACCTAGTAGAGAGGGGAGGTGTGGCCTGCAGAGCGACACAGACCTAGCCTTCTCACTTTCTACCTCTGAGACTTTTATTAGACCAGCGATTTTCTCCAAACTTCAATTTCCTTCCCTTACCTGAAAACGTGAGGGTAATCATTCCCCTCAGTGGGACTGAGCACTTTTAAACTACTGAAAACAATTCTGTGTTCGTGACTGAAAGTGACCAAAGGATGTTTTATTGCCTAAGTGTGACCAATGAGCGAACAGGAGCAGCCTGAATTCCTACGAGCAGGCAGGGGGAGGACCCCCTCTTCCCCGGGAGCATATTTAACGGAAGGGTGGGAAATTGACAAAGCTGGTGTATAATTCTATTCCTGTGTTTGTTCACGGTACTGGTTTCATATACATGGGAATCCACACGAGACGGAAGGTGAGTCCACCCTTCCCTCATACTATCCTCTGCCTCTTTAGAAACAGCAGGGAGAGGGAGAGCAATCACAGTTCATGTCAACCTCGCAAACCCACCCGAAGGAGATGAGATGCCACTCCTTAGTCCACAGACACTTCAACACAGCTGTGGCGACAGACAAAATGGACAAGTCAGCGTGAGAGGCACTAATACATGGCTCTTTTCGTTTGGATCAGGCCAGGGAGAGAAGCAAGCAACGGCCGTGTGCAAGTCCAAGCTCAGCGCTCCATGTCTTGAGCAAGTCACTCAACCTGCTCTTGTCTTCTACCACCTTTTCTGTACACTTTATTTGCATGTGGTTTTGCTCGCTATAATGTCATTAGTGTGTGGGGAGGAGTAGTATTCCCAGGACAAGCAAGAGAGGAGCTGGTACCACCCGTACTTAGCTGAGACCACTAACCAACACAACAGGCTCCGGCTGCCCCCTGACTCCCTTCCTTTTGGGGTTGCCTGGTTATACAGTCTACTGTATTTTCACTGTATCCTTTGTAAGTCTTACCAGCCAAACATGTATTGAATACATTCATTTCTAAATTCATGCATTGAATATATTCATTTCTACACACAAAATATGAGTATATGTGAGTACACCATCTTAGATATACCAAAGACACTTTGTATACTTATTGTTTTAACCTAGTAAACGTCCTTCCTCCAGTATAATAGATGAAGTTCTCTAACACTAGCCATCTGCATCCCTTATTGCAAGGATTCTGATAAATTCTGATTCTTTTACCTACATTTAAAAGAAACCTATTTCTGGGATGTCTGGGTGGCTCAGTTGGTTAGGCAACCGACTTGAGCTCAGATCATGATCTCAAGGTTTGTGAATTGGAGCCCCACATCAGGTTCTGCGCTGATAGCTCAGAGCCTGCTTGAGATTCTCGGTCTCTCCCATTCTCTCTCTGCCCCTCCCCCACTCTCTCTCTTTCTCTCAAAACACATAAATACATAAACTTTAAAAAAAATAGAAAAGCACCTCAGTGGATGGAATCTTCTGGTGCAGGGGTATGGTTCCCAGAGAGGAGTCAGAACCCAACTTCACAGGCTTCTGCCTCCTTGACGGCCTCCTCTTCCCTTCCTCCCCTGGCCTCCCTACCTCTTTCCTTCAAAATGGACTCAGCTGCTTCGAATTCTTCTTCTGTCATACAGCTTGTATCAAGCTCCTTCTCTCGAACATACATGCCCAGATCCGCGATGATGATATTGCACTCAGATGGACAAACTTCACAAAGCCCTTCTCCTTTAGACAATTTTAAAAGTTTGGAGTGCCTGGGTGGCTCAGTTAACTGACCAACTTCAGCTCAGGTCATGGTCTTGTGGTTCATGAGTTCAAACCCATGCCTGACTCTGTGCTAACAGCTGGAACCTGCTTTAGGTTCGGCGTCTCCCTCTCTCTCTCTGTCCATCCTCAGCTCACTCTCTGTCTCTGTGTCTGTCTCTCTCAAAAATAAATAAACATTAAGAAAATGTAAAGTTCGCCTTTGGTTAAATTCTCTCATTTCTCAGATTTCTGAAAAGATGCCCCAGAGCTGAGTTTTACCAGAGTGTTATCCTCAGAGCACTGGCAAATGCAAAAAAAAAAAAGAAGAAGAAGAAGAAGAATATCCAGAATTATAAAGAGGAGGCATTTACGGTCACCCTCAAGAGTTGCCATGGAAAAATGTTCCCCCCTGATTTTTCTCCGCTCTCCAGTTTCTTAGCTCTCCTCCTTAGCAGAATGGAGACGTTGGTACTTCCCAGATATAATTGCTTATTGCTGCCTCCCTGAGAAGCCAAGGGAAATCTGGCCACTTTGATATCAACAGTGACTTGGGCCCAGTGGAGAATGTTCTTCTTATTGCCAGATTGCAAAAACGCCCTCTTGAGTTTTCCCCAAACACATCCTTGCCCGAGAGTTCTCTGCCTCTGAGAGGTAGGGTGATGGGCTGCAACAGCTAGCCAGTGGAAAGCAGCCGGCGTTAGTCACACAGGGGAGAAGTCGCAGATAAATATTAAGAGCCACTGCAAACTCAGGGCCATATGGTGTCCGTGGGCATTTCGGCTTTAACAGATACATCTTGGGATCTTCGAAGGAATGGCTGCACTGCAAACTCGTCAATTAATCAACCCGCCCAAGGTCGCCAGGGACACTGTGGATTGGGCCCGGGTAACAGGGGCCTCGAGGAACTGGCTTTAATTAAAGGATTTGTGCAGTAATGGAATCCTCAAATCCTTTGAGCAATGTTGCATGAAGTGGGCCTTTCAATCCCTGTGTGCATTTTCCATGGCTGCAAAGAAGCGACAAATATCCTGACCAAGCACTTCCGGGGAGGGTGTCGTTAACCCGCGGAGAAACCCCTCTGAAGGACAGGCGGTGGGAAAACAAGCCCGAGCAAATGAAAAGAAAGAAAAAGAAAGAAAAAACATGGCACTCTGCAGCAGCGGGAAGGATGTCCATCCTCCAAAATCGCGTTGTTGCACATGAATTTAGCCTCAGCCCTTCCATCTTGACCCAGAGTTTGTCTTCTGGGCCTGCACTCGGAGATTGCATGACTATCTTCAGGTGCAAGAAAAAACCCCAAAGAAGACAAGGGTTAATGTTCCCTATTCATGGTTATTTATGACACAGTCTGCACACTCTGTCCTTGAGATAATGGCTATTCCCGAGAAACTCCCCAAAACCCTAAACTGTGCCTTGAAAATAACAAATGTTGTCCTACATACCGGGATAAGGAATGCTCTCTTTATAACTTTATAACCTTTTTTTTTTTACAATAACTGGTCAATTCTGCTTCTGTACCGCCCACTTGCCTGCTTGCTCATTATAAAATGCCCTGAGTCCTTGGACTCGGAGCCACACACTTAGAGCTCTGTGTTAACTCTGTGCGGTCCAGGCTGGTAATAAAGACTCCCCGAATTCGGCCTCAGTGGTCTCAGTGGGTTTCTGTGTCTCTGGGTATAACAGTGTGGTAAAGTCCTGGTAGCGTCGTTAGGTTGCAGGAGTTTTTTTTAACCTCAATACCCGGGATTTATTGTCTCCCACTGGGAAGAATGCAGAGGTGGACACAAAATGAGTAGCCGCCCAAAGTTTATTAGAGTATAAGATCAGAAAGGAAGAATAGCAGGAAAGCTCTCTATACAGAGAGGAGACATTCGGAAGTGAAAGTCTGTGGACTATAGATAAGAGTCTTTGTTTTATAAGGTTCTGGTCAGTTCTCCCCCATCCTTTGCCCCTTATTCCTTCTCAGGCCCACCCTGACCGGCTGGATAGCTCTAGGTGCTGGGTCGTCCATTCCTGAGGGGCTCATTTCCGTTGTATGTATGTGGCCTGCAGCCATACTTAGGTCTTTCGTCAGATTCCCCAGGGAAACCTGAGGGGGAGCAGGTGGGGACTGTTACACGCTTGAGAGGAATCATGCCTGAGGGGCCTTGCCGAGGTCAGACACTCCCACCATTGTTCCTGGAATAGGTGTTTTTTTTCCCCACCCAAGGACCTCAGGCCCTGACCTTTACTTCTCTGCCTACTGAGTCCCATCTTTTCCTGTCAGAGTTACTATTTTGTAATAAAGTAGTTTCTTAAGTTTTATTTTATTTGAGAGAGACAGAGACAGTGAGGGTGGGGGAGGGGCAGAGAGACAGAGAGACAGAATCTCAGGCAGGCTCCATGCTGCCAGTGCAGAGCCCAGTGTGGGGCTTGGACTCACAAAACCGTGAGGTCATGACCTGAGCCTAAACCAAGAGTCAGATGCTTAACCAAGAGTCAGATTCTTAACTGACAGAGCCAGCCAGGCGCCCCTAGGGTGGTCACCATTCTAGAGAAGAATTGCTTTGTGGAGTTAAGTGAGGGTTTTTTTGTTTGTTTTCGTTTTTAATCTTTTTAATGTTTTATTTATTTCTGAGAGAGACACAGCATGAACAGGCAAGGGTCAGAGAGAGGGAAACACAGAATCTGAAACAGGCTCCAGGCTCTGAGCTAGCTGTCAGCACAGAGCCCGATGCGGGGCTCGAACCCACGAACTGTGAGATCATGACCTGAGCCGAAGTCGGATGCTCTACCGACTGAGCCACCCAGGCGCCCCTGGAGTTAAGTGTTTTGACATTAGCTGCACTCACCAACTATCTCCATTCAAATTGTTCGCTGTGATTTGAATGGGATCACTGATAAATGAGAGAAGCAGTCTTGCAGTTTGGAGGCCCACAAGCTGGGAGTCCTCTGGATTAATCCCGCCCTTGAATGCTTTTAGACAGCAGAATATTCTCGCAGGGAATCTCTTGGCTTCTGAAAACATCGCTACCCTCTTTGGACCAAGTGTGGACTCTGTGGGCCCATTCTACACTCAGCCTCACCTGTCCGGCTTGTGAAGGGTTATTTCCTTCCACGACCTTGATCAGACATTTCTCCGAACCTGTATTCATCATTTCTCTGTCATTTGACACGTGTGAATTCCACACACACACACACACACACACACACACACACACACACACACACACCATACTCTCATGAGGGTGTTCTGACTTGTGGGCTCCTGCACAGGAAATATGGACAAGAAACAATGCCATATTCTGGACACTTACGGACACTCCACCTCACTGCTAATTACCACCAAGTCTCACCACCAGGAAGTCTGTATGATAGGACTGGGTCCCCACATCTCTTCAAAGAACCATCATTTAACTTTCAAGCATTGGCTTTTTATCAGGAGCCACTTCAAGGTCATCTTTATGTGTTTTGATAAACTGCTATCAAATTTTCATACATTGTTCCATGTGTCTTATCTAAGTAAACTGCAGGCTGGGTGACTCTCAGAGCTCAGAACTGAGAGAGCAGTTTGCTTTCTTTCTTGATAACCAGATATGTAGAGCACACATATCTGAGTTCAGGCCACCCTAATAAAACCCCGGAGACCAAGTGGCATAAACGACAATTTATTTCTCACAGTCCTGGAGGCTGGAAGTTGGCATCATCAACTTTTTGGCCCCTGCAGGGCCAAGTTCTGGTGACGTCTCTCTTCTTGCCATGAAAACTCTGCCTTCTCACCAGGTCCTCACAGTGGCAGAGACAGTGAGCTCTCTAATGTCTTTTTTATTTTATTTCTTTACAAGAAAACTAACCTGGTCGGGTCAGGGCCCTAGTTATGGCCTCATTTAACCTTAATTACTTTCTGGAAAGATCCCAGCCTCCAAATACAGTCACATTGGGAGGTAAGGCTTCAACATATGAATCTGGGGAAGGACATAGAATTTAGTCCATAGCAACACAGGTACACAATCCATTTAATTTTCTTCCTCTCTTGATGTTAGGTCTGTCAGATCAAAGTTTTAGACTCGATTCCATTGGCGTTTTTTAATGTTTATTTATTTATTTTGAGAGAGTGGGGCAGGGGAGAGGGAGAGAGAGAGAGAATCCCAAGCAGGCTTCATACTATCAGCACAGAGCCTGACTCCTGACTCAGTCTCACAAACCATGAGATCATGACCCGAGCCAAAATCAAGAGTAAGACGCTTAACCGACTGAGCCACCCAGGCACCCCATCCATTGGTATTTTTTTAATGTTTTATTTTATTTCTGAAAGAGAGAGAGGTAGCACGAGCAGAGGAGGGTCCGAGAGAAAGGGAGATACAGAATCTGAAGCAGGCTCCAGGCTCTGAGCTAGCTGTCAGCACAGAGCCAGACTCGGGGCTTGAACCCACAGACCATGAGATCATGACCTGAGCCGAAGTCGGACGCTTAGCCCACTGAGCCACCCAGGCACCCCATCTACTGGCATTTTAAATCTAGATTTCCATTTGCAATTTTTCCATATCCCCCTGCCCTCATTACTTAGTTTTTATTCTTTTTTCCTTGTAATGATGTGGTTTTGTCTTGTTATGTTGTTTGTTTACTCCATGTATGTAGATATGTTTTAGTGATAAATCTACCAAATAAATTTTGGAAACTGACGGGACATGATAATGATAAACACAAGAAAAGATTTGTGTTGTGCTGCCATGAGGGAAGATACCCTTCAAAGGTGTGTGTCTACTGATTTGTTTGTCTCGGAGCTCTGACTGGCTTGTTTCTGAGGTCTTAGCTTGCAGCACCCATAAAACTAAAGCTGGGTTGTGGAAGGTTCCAGCAACAGTGATGGGTAATGCTGAAAACTGGATGAACTCTATTTTCTATACTTTTCTCCAGGAAAGTTACTCCCAACAACAGAGTACTAAGAATTGGTAATTGGATTCTTTATCAGCCACTGACATGATAACTAGCCATCCTTTACTCTAAAAGCATAGATATTTGATCAGTAACAAGATTCTTCCCTCTTATTCATGCTTTACACCCAATTTACTATGAGCTTCTGTGAATGCGACATCCTTGCTATCTCTCGAATACATTCAAATACATTTTCTCTCCTCCATGTCTTCTACCCGCCTCCTTAGTTTGGGTCCTCACCTGCTTTTTCACATACACTGCTAAAATCAACTCTGTAGTGGACAGTCATGTTTGGGGCCAACCAGAATCCCTTCTATATGTGGGAAACGTCGCCTCCATAAGATAGAAGCCCAGAACTGGCTTTCCCAGCATCCCTTGCAGCCGGGATGCAGACGTTGACTTGGCCTCCAATCAAACATCCCTACGTAAGGCTTGGAGTTGGAAGAAGTGATGCAGTGACACAGGCACCCTATCAAATTCCCCCTGGCAGAGGTGATGGCAGCCTCTTTCAGGTTCCAAGGGCTCCAGAAACATCAAGGCATGCAGACTAAAAGTTCCTAGAGAAGCTGGCTATCTCTAGCAAAATGATCGGGACAGGAGACACCAAGCAGGACAGAAATGTTTAGATGTTAGGCACCTTCCTCCAGCCAACGCCGCAGGAAAATGCTGCGACCCATCCCAGCAGCTGACAACAAAGGGCAAACACCTATTCTTGGCAGGGTCCAGTCAGGTGCGCCAACTCCCTTCTGGGTGGTAGTAGAAAAAGCCGAGTAGGGAGCCAGGACTTCATCCCCAACAGGTAGTAATTTGAGGGAGGGAGGGAGGGAGGAAGCCACTTGATTGTTTCCCAGCCCACCCCCTGCAAGATCTAGCTATCTTGGGTTCTTTCATATTCCCACTTTTCACAAATCTCCCTGTTAATTTAAGCAATGTAAGCAGGTATCAGAGTCTCACATTCAAACGTCCTCTGGCTCAGATGAACAAAATTCAACATAACACCTGGTACCCATACCTACTAATTGTTCAAAAGATGATGTTGGTGGAGAAGCTGCCTCTTAACATACAGCCTCACCCCCTTCTTCAGCCTTCCTTTCTCAAATTAAATGTCACCAGCTCAGAGATGGCTTCTCTGCTCCTGCTCCAAATTGTGCCTCTCCAGGAGTCTCAGGGTCCCCCGGGCAGTCCTAATCATGTGTGTGATTGTACCTTCACCGGTGATTGTCTTCCACGCCAATCCCGGCTCCCTGGGAAGAGGAAGCATGTTACTGTTCAATTTGCACACAGTAGGTGCTCAATAAATAAGCGAGCCTCTGACACAGCCCTTATAGTCATTCCCCTGTGTACCTGTCAGGTTTCTCATGATTACAGGGGAGGTGATACAGAGCAAGGTGCTCAAATGGGGGAGGTCAACCTCTTAAAAATAATGTGTCCCCAACATCCCACCTCTCTAAGCCTGCTCCCCGCAATGGGCAAACTTCCAAGAAGGGGGCGCTGACTGTGATGTCCCCTCCGCACTTAATCCATCTTGGGCAGAGAGACAGAGAGAAGGAAGAAGGCAGGGAGGCAGCAGCACAGACCCATTTTCCCCAGAGAAGGGACCTGGCTGAACTCTGGGGCTAAGCCAGGGAGGAGCTGCCAGCCCCTTCGATCCTGCCAGAATGCTAGAGAATGAACTCCTGATGACCTACAGCCATGAACTTCATGCCGATGTCGAAACAACCCCCTCTGTCTTCCAGAATTCAAAATATCAGTGTTTTTGTGTCGACCTTCATCATTTTAAATTGGTCACATAAGGAGTGCGTTGCAGTGGCTGTTGTTTTTAAGTGAGTGGAAGATGCTTTTGTGCTGAGACCTCTCCTTGGCCTGTTGCTACCCGGAACAAATGTTGCGATCAAATTACCATCCCCTGGAAATAGCAGCCTAAATGGGAGATGCTGACCACTTCTAACCTGAGCCGTGCAAATGGCACTGATAGAATACCTAAAATAAATGAATACAGCAAAAAAAGGAAAAAGGAAACAGAAAAAAAGAAGAAAAGAAAAAGCCTGAGGTATGGATTTCCTTAACATAGCAGAGCCATGTGGCTCTGAGCCTTCTGTGAATAGGATGGCCAGAGATGCCCCGCATCGATGGGAAAGCCTTTGCTGACATTTGCATAGTATTGCGTTCTGCCAGTGCTGATCTAAGTGGCGAAACTGGCTCTTGTAATGAGGTCTGGTCATCAGAGAGATGTCGGGGAGCAATCCAGCCCCCAGCCCTCCCCAGCCACGGCCATAGGACTGTACCTCTCAGATCACAAGGAAGCACACGCGATCTTACATGCATGAGGTCTTGTATTCATAGAACTTTGAATCTTGTTCAAAGGTCTTCTTGAAAGAGGCATAATAGGCATTTAACATTCCATTTTCCCGGTAAGGAAATCAGCAACAAGTACACAACTCATCCAAGGCAAGAGCTCAAACTTTCTGATTCCCAATCCAGTGCACATTCCACCAAAATCATATCTGGAGATGTAAATAATAATGATTGTGAGAGGAATGATGGCTGTCATTCTTTGAGTGCTCATCATGTGATAGATACTATAGTATTTCAATGAACATCATCCCATTTCAACGAGCTAGGACTGTCATTCTCTCCATTTTATGGGTGAAGACACTAAAGCCCAGGGAAGTTAATTAACTTATCAAAGGTCACACAGCTAGCAAGACGCAAACTTCAGGGCCAAAACTCAACCCATATCAACCTCAAGAGAAAGAGTAACACTGTTTCACTATGTATTTTCTTCTATTTGTTCATTTTCTTATTTTAAAGGCAATATACTCACATGATTTAGAAATTGAGGGAGGTTCACTCCACAGACTCTTCCAGCAAAATTTGGAAGATTATTTAATAGCAAAGAAAAGTATATCTGATAAACATTTGCATTTAAAAGCAGGACACAAAATTAAAAGCATGCAAGAATTGCAACTGTGTAAAATAAGCATGTGAAAATAAAAAGCTGTAAGGAAACACATCAAGATAACGGTCAGTAGTTGTGTTGGTGTGGTATGCTTATGTGAAATTTTTTTAATGTTCTCTGTTTCTAAATTTTCTGTGGTTTTTTTTTTTTTAATTTAGGGAAACGTGAAAAGCCTCCCCCAAACATAGCTTGACTTATTGCTTTGAATCTTTGGCATTTGGGGAACCACAGAGGGAAAAAAAATGGCATTATAAACAGCAAAAAAGTTGAGAGCAGCTGGCATTTTTCATTTTTATTGTATCAAAACTTCAATGAATTTGTTTCGATTGTACCAGTAAAAATTTGTCCCCACTGCTTCCCCAAAGAAGGAGAAAGAGAGAGGGAGAGAAGAAAGAGAAAGAGAAAGAAGGAAGGGAGGGAGGGAAGGAAACAGGGGTGAGTTCCGTCACACAGTAGAAACATTAAATTTCATTGCTTTGCTTGGGAACTACTTAACAAGACCACAAACACTAATCTGGCTGGGTAATTAAAACAGTGTAAATGTCACTATTCCAATCTTTGACATTTGGTTTGGGTCCTGACAGGGCAGCATGAATTATAGAGAAGGAATCTCCCAGTTGCGAGCACATGTGTTAATAATCCTGGCACAGGGCTGTAATATTCCTCCAGATATTTGAAAACCTCTGTGTCGCTAGATATATGCCGTTCTGTCAGCACTCCATCATACACTGCCTCACGGCACCTCTTCTGTCGCTGCTTTGTATTGTGGTGTGGCTGTCTTGAATCATTTAAACTTCCGCGTGTACTGCGTCTGGGTTTGCCATAGACATGGCATCTTTCCTGAGGGCACTGAGCGTGTGCTACTTCTTAGTAACACTATGTCATATACACCAGAGAAGGTCAACCACATTGGAATAATAAGTTACCCTCTATTGATCTTTTACTCTACACTGAGCACCGTGCTTCCTGCTTCCCAAACACTTTCTCTCTCTCTCTCTTTTTTTTTTTCATGTTCATTTATTTGAGGTGGGGAGGGGCAGAGAGTGAGGGAGACAGAGGAGCCAAAGCTCTGAGCTGTCACCACAGAGCCCGATGTGGGGCTTGAACCCACGAACCGTGAGATCATGACCTGAGCCGAAGTCAGACGCTTAACTGACTGGGCCACTAAACACTTTCTCTGTTAAGGAGGAGCAGTGGATGTAGTGTTTAGAGCAGCTAGCAAGCCAGCCTGAGTCCCAGCTCCGCAATTTACCAGCCCTGTGACCTCTGACAAGTTTTTCAGTCTTGCTGTTCCTTGATTTCAGCCTCTCAAAAATGAGGAAACGATGGTACCTTGCTACTTAGGGTTGCTGCAAAATTAAATGAGTTGGTGTACATGGAATGCTTGTACATGGCAGGAAATCAATAAATATTAGCTCTTATTATATCCATTTCATCACTCCTATTGTTCATTCTTAGACCTCTCCCACCTCGACTTCCCCATCTCAGTAGGTGGCACCACCTCCCTCCTCACTGCCTGTGTCCAAAACCAAGGCAGCACCCTTCGTTCGCTCCTCGCCTCCTTCGAATCCAACAAGTCATGTCAGCTTGACTTCGACACTATCCTGACTCCTGCCACTGGATTCCACCCAGGCAAACAGCGCTCTGTGGCGGCCCTGCCTGGGTTAGAAGCCTGCCTCCTCCACTTACGACATACTGGAGGATGGGCAAAGTACTGGAACTCCCACTGGGAAAGCAATAGAACCTCCATCGTAGGGTTGTTGTGAGTACAACACCAGACAGTCCAAGTAAAGCGCTTGAAACTGTTCCTGAGCCGAGAAACTACACACGCTGTGTTGTGGCTGCTGTTATGTCCGCTGCTTCCGGGCTGCTCCGGCTCGCCAGCAGCTCTCTCTGGGACTGAGGCTGCAGCCGCCTAGAACCACTTCAGTTCTTACCCTGCTATCCTTTCACCACACAACAGCCAACAGGATTTTGCAAATACGGACATAAAGCCATATCTCACCACTGCTAAGAATCTTCCGATGGCTTCCCATTGCATGGATAAGAATCCAAACCCTTGGCTCTGGCCTATGGGTCCCTATTTAAGGGATCCCTGTCTACTCTGACTCACTTTTTTTTTTTTAATATTTTTATTTATTTCTAGGAGAGAGAGAGAGAGATAGCGTGAGCAGGGGAGGGTCAGAGAGAGAGGGAGTCACAGACTGAAACAGGCTCCAGGCTCCGAGCTGGCAGTCAGCACAGAGCCCGACGCGGGGCTCGAACCCACGAACCGCAAGATCATGACCTGAGAGAAAGTTGGATGCTTAACCGACTAAGCCACCCAGGTGCCCCTACTCTGACTCACTTTGGATGGTTATCCTCACTTCACGATAATCCAGGAGGACCAGTCATTGTTTTTTTTTAGTTTCTTGAATATGCCAGGCTTCAGCCTGCACCTGCTGGTACTTCTGTCTCCAGAACATTCATTCTGGCCCCTTTCTATATCTGCAGCTCTCCAGGGCTCAAATGTTTTCTCTTCTGCCAGGATTTCCTTGTCCTGTCTGGGGGCGCCACTCCCCATTCCCTGGTCAAGTCACCCTGCCCCCAGTTCTTTGTAGCCATGCTTGACAATATCTTGTTTGTTTATTTGCTCACTGGTTTATCTTCTGCCTGCCCAACTAGCATATAGCTTGTTCCAGCTACTAAGGTAGCATAAAAAATCACCCCAAAACTTGTAGCATAAAAGAACCATTGATTATGCTCACAGATTATGAAGGTAAGAAAGTCTGAAGAGGTGCAGCTGGCCTCTTAGGACCTCAGATGGAAGATTCAAAGGCGGAAAGCAGGAACAATTGGGCCTTCTTTGGCATTGTTTTCCATCTCTGTGTGGTTTCTCCATGTGAACCCTTCAGCAGAGAAGCAACAATGTAACTGGACTTCTTCTGTGTCATCTCCGGGATCATAAGGCTGTCTGGAGAGAGGGCCCCGAGAATGCCATCTCACCTTGTATGACCTAGCTTGAAGGGTATGCTGTGTCACCTCTGCCAGTCAGAGGCCTGTCCCATTCAAGGTGAGGGAGCCTAGACCCCACCTCTTTATGGAGGACTGCCGGTGTCCTAATATAAGAAGGGAATGGGGGAATGTAGAATATACCTACAATGAATATCATTCAGCCCAAACAAGGAAAAACCCTGCCACTGGGGACAGCATGGATAGACCTGGACGGTAGTGTGCTCAGCAAGACAAGGTAGACACAGAAAGACAAGTGTGGTATGATCTCACTTACCTGTGGAATCTTACAAAGGCAAACTCAGAAGCAGAGAGTAGAATGGTAGTTGCCAAGACTGAGGGCAGGAGGAAACAGGGAGTTATTGGTCAAAGAGTACATTTCGGTTATGCAAGATGAGTAAGTCAGTAGTGTCTATAGCTAATAACACTGTATTGTGTACTTAAAAATTTGCTAAGATCTTATGTTAAATATTCTTTTTAAAATATTTTTAAAGTTTATTTATTTATTTTGAGAGAGACAGAGACAGTGCGAGTGGGGGAGGGGCGGAGAGAGAAGGAGACAGAGAATCCCAAGCAGGCTCTGCACCATCAGCGCGGAGGAGCCCAATGCAGGGCTCGAACCCACGAAACCATGAGATCATGACCTGAACAAAAACCGAGTCAGATGTTTAACTGACTGGGCCACCCCAGGCGCCACTTATGTTAAATATTCTTAACACAAAAAAAATTTTTTTTAAAGAAATAATAGGGGCACCTGGGTGGCTCAGTTGGTTAAGCATCTGTACTCTTGGTTTCAGTTCAAGTCATGATCTCACAGTTTGTGAGTTCAAGCCCCACATCAGGCTCTGTGCTGACAGAGAGAAGCCTGCTTGGGATTCTCTCGCTTTCCCTCTCTCTCTGCCACTACCCTGCTCACACATACTCTCTCTCAAAATAAATACATAAACTTAAAAAAAATATGGGGCGCCTGGGTGGCTTAGTCGGTTAAGCGTCCGACTTTCGCTTAGGTCATGATCTCGCGGTTCGTGGGTTTGAGCCCCGCATCGGGCTCTGTGCTGACTGCCAGCTCAGATCCTGGAGCCTATTTCAGAGTCTGTATCTCCCTCTCTCTCTGACCCTCCCCTGCTCACGCTGTCTCTCTCTCTCTCCTAGAAATAATAAAAAAAATTTTTTTAATTTAAAAAAAAATAGAAGAATGAAGATAATGATGATGATGATGATGATGATGATGATGATAAAGGGGGCAGGAGGAAACTTTGAGAGGTCAGGGATATGTTGATGGCTTTGATGATGGTGATGGTTTAATGTATACTTATTCTCAAGTTCATGTAGTTGTAGACATTAAATGTGGATAGCTGTTTACATGTCAATCATACCTCAAAAAAGTGGTCTAAAAAACAGACATGTATTCATGATTTGTTTTCATTGTTTTTAAGAATGTTTCACCTTAAAATTAAATTAAAGAAATAAAGTTAAGTTAAAGAAAGGAGAAGAAGAAGATAAAGAAGAGACTGTGGGATGGAATACACCAGCATGGCCATCCTTGAAAATACAACCATCAAAAAGGACACAAATAGACATTTCTCCAAAGAAGACACACAGACAGTCAACAGACAGAGGAAAAGATGCTCAACATCACTCATCACTGGGGAAATGCAAATCAAAACTACAGTGAGAAATCACCTCACGCCTGCCAGAATGGTTAGAATCAACAACACAAGAAATACCAAATGTTGCTGAGAATGTGGAGAAAAAGGAATTCTTGGTCACTGCTGTCGGGAATACAAGCTGGTACAGCCACTGCAGAAAACAGTTTTGAGATTCCTCAAAAAATTAAAAATAGAATTATCATGTGATCTACTCATTCCACTATTTGGTGTTTACCCGAAGAAAAAGAAAACACTAATTCATAAAGATATATGCACCCCTATGTTTATTGCAGCATGATTTACGACAACCAAGGAATTATTACTCAGCCATAAAAAGGAATGAAATCTTACCATTTGCAAAAGCATGAGATGGATCTGGAAGGTATAAGGATAAGTAAGTCTGAGAAAGACAAATATCTGATTTCACTCATCTGTGGAACTTAAGAAACAAAACAACACAAGAAAAAAGACACAAATGAGACAATGGACTCTTAACTATAGAGAACAAACTGGTGATTGCCAGAGGGGAGGTGGGTGGGCTGATGGGTGAAACAGCTGAAGGGAATTACGGCAATGAGCACTGATTAATATATAAAATTGTTGAATCATTATAGTATATAACTGAAACTAATATTACACTGTATATGAATTACACTTGAATAAAAAATAAATCAATAAAATGGATCACCAAGTTTAAATAAATAAATAAATTAAACACAAAAAAACAACCTCCCCCCCTAAAAAAACCCAAAAGAAAATAGAGCTTGCTGGAAAGCTTTATGAGGTCAGTACTTGTTTGTACCGTACTCACAGCTCTAGAACTGTGCCTGGCACATAACAGGTGCTCAATAATTATTTACTGAAGCAAGGAATGAAATGCTCTCTGATGTAAATATATTATCTTCATTTTACAGATAAAAAAAAATTGAGACTCAGTGAATGGCTCCAGTAGAAACCCAGGTTTGCCTGACTCCAACAGCAGTTTCTTAACAAAGTATATACTCCATTCCCTTCCCCAATGTTGAGCACTGAATAAACGAATAAAAAAATAAAGGATTGAATTATTCTGTTTTTCCCCAGTGAAATTATTCTAATATCACTGATTAACACTCAGGTTCTATCAAGCTTCCAATTTTCTTGCCAGATTTTTCTTCCCCAAGTGTTTGAGTACTTACCTTAACACTGATATGTTCCAAGCATCTTTTTTCAATAGGGTTCGTGTCTTAGAAGGCTTAGTAGTCTCAGACTACTGCTTCCGGGGGCGCCAGGGTGGCTCAGTCTGTTAAGCATCGAACTTTTGATTTCGTCTCAAGTCATGATCTCATGGTTCATGAGATTGAGCCCCTCATCAGGCTCTGTGCCGATGGTGTGGAACCTCCTTGGGATTCTCTCTCTGTCCCTTTCTCTCTGCCTTTCCCTCCTCCCCCAAATAAATAAACAAACTTGAAAAAAAAAAACCACTGCTTCCAGGTAAAAGGCCCTGGGGATGGTTAAACACAGCTCTCAGTGGACCTTGGCCAAAGGATGTCTAAGCAAACTTCAAACTGAGAGCATCTAACCCCCCACTCCCTTTTATTGTCACTTTCAGAAGTTTCTGGTCCTAGCTAGTGGTGGGCTGGCACACCTGGGTCATGGTTCAGAGGAAGAGCGCCACCTACTGATGACCTGCTCCACCTTCAACACCACAGCAACTGAGTTTAGACCTTTCTGTTGATGGGGAAATGGTGTGGAGGGGAGCCTTCTGAGCAGAAGAGTGGAATCTTGGTCTTGACTTCCAACTCAAGCATTTGAAGTAACAGTGAGACCAACAAAATCATAGCACCTTGAATGTAAGTCAGGTCAATGTGGTTCTGTGAGGCAGGATAATAACTCAAGAGGGAAAAAGATTTTTCCAAAATACAGGTTGTAGGTCTCTCTCCTGAATGCTACTGTATTAAGGGGAATAATGCTACAGCATATTTAATGCCATTCTAGCAAAGCATTAACTATGTTATTATTTTCAGTAGTGAGATGGTATCTTCACTTCCATTTTCATGTGTTTCTGAGAAATTCCAATGCATAACATAAGACAAGAAAGATCAACCTCAAATAGTTCTTGGTTCAACTAGGAGACTGTCCCTACAAGTAACAGACAACCATGGAAAATTTACTAATGGTTCATATGGTATGCTTCCGTTTATGGGAAGTTCTAGAACAGGCAAAACAAATATATGGTGACAGAAATTAGAACAGTGTCTGGGACAAGGGATGGGGAGAAGTTAACTGCAAAAAAAGACACAGAAGAAGTTCTGTGGTAATGAAAATGCCTATATCTTGATGTGATTTGGGTTACTCAGATGCACATATTAGTCAAAACTCACTGGATGGTGTAATTAAGATTTATGCATTTCACGTGTATACACTTTTCTTGGAAAAAGAAGAGATGTAAATAAATATTGACCTCTCATTAATGACTTGCATGCTCCACTGTTCAGGAATAAAGCTTACTGATGTCTGCAATTGACTTTGAAGTCCACTAAAAACTCAGATGAACTGACAGACGCATAGAGATATGGTCTGATATGTGATCAAGCAAATAGGGCAAATTGTGAATCACTGTAGGATTAAGGTGTTACGTATATGGGCACAGAGCATACAATTCCTTCAATTTTTTTGGAATGTTTGAAAATTTCCATAATAAGTAGAAAGAAAAATGAAAAAATAAAGAAGACTAATGGAAAAAACACATGTACTCACATTCAGATAGAAATGATTTAAGAAAATCTCAAGTTTGTGTTTCTCTGGGCTTGAATTATTGTAACTCACTTATCTTAGTCAGATTGGGGAGTGTGGATGTCACCAATTAACTTTTTTAAATGGACATTTAGAAAAATTTTATGTTTATTATTTAAACATAATAATATCTGAGGGAAAGAGAGAGAAAGAGGGACACAGAATCTGAAGCAGGCTCCAGGTTCTGAGCTGTCAGCACAGAGCCTGACGTAGGGCAGGAACCCACAAACCTCGAGATCATGATCTGAGCCTAAGTCCTACGCTTAACTGACTAAGCCACCGAGGTGCCCCTTATATGAGAATTTTTTTTTTTAATTTTATTTATTTCTAGGAGAGAGAGAGACAGCGTGAACAGGGGAGGGTCAGAGAGAGAGGGGGTCACAGACTGAAACAGGCTCCAGGCTCTGAGCTGGCAGTCAGCACAGAGCCCGACGCGGGGCTCGAACCCACGAACCGCGAGATCATGACCCAAGCGAAAGTCGGACGCTTAACCGACTAAGCCACCCAGGCGCCCCATGAGAATTATTTTTAATCTGAGATGCCTCTGAGCTTCCAGGCACATTCCCATAGTAATGGTGGGCTCCCAAATTAAGCTAATGAGGCCAAGGAAGAGGAGACTGCTTTACTAATTATGTGTACCTTTCTCTAACCTTTTGTCTAGCAAAACTGTTTTTAAAGAATGGCTGGGAGACTACCTTTACCCATAGCCATCACATTCTTAGCTTTCTACTTATTGTTTTCAGTGAGAACTCTCCCCTCCTCAGCATCCCATCTCTGGAAAAAAGCTACGCATAAAAAATCCTTATTCAAGAGAGCCAACAAAGTATTTGAAGCCGTCAAATGAGTTAAGCGAAGACGAACCAGAAGTATATGAATTAAATTTCCCCTCAAGTCCTATAGAAATCCAATAAATAAATTAAATGCATGTGGATTTAAAAATTAAAGGCCGAGAAAGCTTGAGGCAAAGTGCATTTGACATTTGAAATAATAGAAATTTGAGAGGAGGCATGTAGCAAGATGTGCACTTACCTGGTGTAATAGGGGCCCTTAGTCACCGTTCTGCCTGACTCTGTGTTTACTGAGCGTAATGGCATTGCAGGGAAATTCAATAAAACTCTCCATTGTCATGTGTGACTTGAGCACCATCATTTCGAAGACAGCGGGGGCGGACCCCAGCCCAGCCCTCCAGCCAGAGGGCTGCAAGTGCTGCGTTCTTAGTTCCTTCAGTTACCTGTCCTTTGGGAAGGGTGAGCTTCGCGCCCCACAGCAGGCTTGCCGAAGGGTCTGGCAATATGCTGCAAGAACCTAAAAGATGTTCTGTCTCGAAGACCCAGTAATTCCACTCTGATAAATTTAACCTAATCAAGGAATTCTTTTGTTTGTTTGCTTTTTAAGTTTATTTATTTTGAGAGAGAGAGGGAGAAAGAGGGAGAGAATCCCCAAGCAGGCACCGTGAGATCACCACCTGAGCTGATATCATGAGTCACACAGTTAACGAACTGAGCCACCTAAGCGTCCCTGCTAAGCAAGCAGGAATTCCAATTCCAAGACCAAAGCTGTGTGTACGAGGATATTCATCACTGTGTTATTCAACATAGTAAAAATTTTAAAGCAATCAGATATCCAACAATAGGGATTGGATAAATTACTGTTGCAGGCGCTGTTTGATACGCTACTTAAGGCAATAGGCGTGAGTTTGAGACCCTGCTTAGCTGCTCACTAGCCTTGGCACCTTGGGCCAGTTCTAGATGTGACCTGGCTGAATGTCTGCCTCTTCATCTCTAAAATGGGGATGATAGCATTATCTTATGGGCCAATTAGAAGGAGAAAACAGGGCAATACGAATAAAACCCTAGGTAGTGCTTGATCACTGTAAGTATGTAACTTACAGACATTATAATTTTGATTTTATATATTTATAGTATGCATATATACATATATATTACAGTTTTATATAATTATTACAAATTATATTATTTCAAGAATGTTTAATAATATGGAAAATGCTTATAATCTCTTATTAAATAAAAGAAATAGGGTACAAAATGGAACCTAAAATATAACTAACTTTTATTAAAATAGATGTAAGAGGGGCGCCTGGGTGGCTTAGTCGGTTAAGCGTCCGACTTTCGCTTAGGTCATGATCTCGCGGTTCGTGGGTTCGAGCCCCGCGTCAGGCTCTGCGCTGACTGCCGGCTCAGAGCCTGGAGCCTGTTTCAGTCTGTGACTCCCTCTCTCTCTGACCCTCCCCTGCTCACGCTGTCTCTCTCTCTATCTCCTAAAAATAAATAAAACATTAAAAAAATATATTAAAAAAAATAAAATAGATGTAAGAAAGAAGACTGGAGGAAAGCATCAAAAATGTTACTAATGACCATCCTATCAGACAGGGAGACTATGGATGATTTAAATTCTGTTCTTAATGCTTTCCTCTATTTTCATAATTATTAACCTGGATCACATGTTACTTGCTGTGCATGCCTTTCAAATAACATCTAGTAGATTAAAAGAGATGAATATAAAGAAAAAAGCAAGAACAGACCCATTATCTTATCACCCAGAAAATTTTGTTGGCATTTTTTTTAAAAACAACATATAGAGAGGAAAATAAAAAGAAACAACATATAGGGACACCTGGGTGGCTTAGTCAGTTAAGCATTCCACTCCTGGCTTTAGCTCAGGTCATGATCTCACTGTTGGTGGGATCGAGCCCCGAGTCAGGCTCTCCATGGTCAGCACAGAGGGGAGCCTGCTTGGGATTCCATCTCTTCCTTTCTCTCTGCTCCTCCCCAACTTGCGTGTGCATTCTCTCTTTCTTTATCTCTCAAAATAAATAAACATTTTTAAAAAATAGCATACACACAGGGTTAGAAAGTTGAGAGCATGGAAGACAAAACTAACAGTGGAACTTCCCATCTGCTTACACCCCTTGTCTATCTCCCGCAAAGGTAAGTACAGTCAATGGCTTTCTTCAAGGACAAAAAAAAAGAGAGAGAGAAAGAGAAACTAGTATCTGTCGGGGCAAACAGAGCCATCTCATTCTTTCAGTTTTTATCAAATTGTGTTTATATTCTGTTCCTGGAAAACTAGCGCATTTAAAGCCCCTTCCCACCACCCCAGTCTGCACCACCCTCGCTTCCCTTCCCACCAGCCACTGGAAGGGGTTCTGCTTTCACATCACTTCGCATGTATTTACTTACACAACAGCGTCTTCAGACATAACACATGGCATTGCTGTGGGGCATGCCTTTTTGGTGGAAATGGTATCACACTGTACATATAAGTTGAACCATGACACAGTATTCTATAACATGGATATACCATAGGAACTTCGCATTTCCCTGTGGATGGGTATTTAATTTCCATTATTATTTTTATAACCAGAATAAAATCATAATTATTTTATTTATTAATGTTTATTTATGCTTTGAGAGACAGAGACAAGGTGTGAGTGGGAGAGAGGCAGAGAGAGACACACACGCAGAAAATGTAAAGTAGGCTCCAGGCTCTGAGATAGCAGCACAGAGCCTGGTATGGAGCTCGAACTCCTGAACCATGAGATCATGACCTGAACCGAAGTTGGACGCTCAACCTACTGAGCCACCCAGGCGCTCCAAATTGTAATTATTTTTTTTAATGTTTTTTATTTATTTCTAGCAGAGAGAGAGAGAGAGAGAGCGTGAGCAGGGGAGGGTCAGAGAGAGAGGGAGTCACAGACTCTGAAACAGGCTCCAGGCTCTGAGCTGGCAGTCAGCACAGAGCCCGACGTGGGGCTTGAACCCACGAACCGCGAGATCATGACCTGAGCAAAAGTCGGACGCTTAACCAACTAAGCCACCCGGGCGCCCCTAAATTGTAATTATTTTTAAGTGTCCTTTTCACTAACTATAACATGTACAGACACATATTAAGTGGGACATTGGAAGCAGAGAACTAAGTTCCTATGGCTTATTCGAGTGGTTGCGTGGTGTTTGTCCCAGTCTGGACCCTTTGGATGAACCTGGCCTGTGAAATCTCACTCCCACAGGACCTCAAAAATCAGCACTGCATCCCAAGAGCTGCTCCAGACTTTCTCCAGCTACATTTCCACCACCTTGAGGTTTCTCTTCCCTGCGCACATGCCTGCTTCTCTGACCTCCATTGACCTAGAACACCATTCCTGCGGCTCCTTCTAGCCAGAAGGGAGCAAACCCCGCTCTGGACTTGCTATCCCAGCTAGTCACTGACAGGGGGAAAGGCAGTCAGGAAAAATGACTTTTCACCTGCCTTTACACCTTAACAACAGAAAAAGTAACACACGGGTGTGCGGTGCTGTAGTGACATACACCTAAAGCGCGTGGCTCCAGTTCGGTGGCCTGCTTTTCAAGCCATCACAGATTTTCTGCCACTATATGAGTCTTTCCGATCTCCAATATCACCTTCCTTGCTCTCCAGTGTCCAATTAATTGGTGGTGAGTGACAAGTGCCAAGAAAATATTTTAGAAGCTGTAAAGGTGAAGACCATGTTATATAGTAGCAAAACATTTGGAAGCAGAGAAATGGATCAGGGGGAGGGGCGCCTGGGTGGCTCAGTCGGTTAAGTGTCAGACTTCAGCTCAGGTGATGATCTCCCGGTTCGTGGGTTCAAGCCCCGCGTCGATCTCTGTGCTGACTGCCAGCTCAGAGCCTGGAGCCTGTTTCAGATTCTATATCTCCCTCTCTTTCTGACCCTCCCCTGCTCACACTGTCTCTCTCTCAGAAATAAATTTAAAAATATTTAAAAATTGAAAAAGAAAAAAGAAATGGATCAGGGGGAAACCTTTTTGTTTATCAAAGAACTTCAGCCATGGCTACTGCTCATGGAGATGGCTGGAAACATGTAGATCGGAAGTCTACCCAGATTTTGAGGGGCCAGTATTACCAAAGAAACTATAAGGTAGGACTCTGTTCAAACCTTAAACCACTAGTTCTCAACTAAGGATGATTTTGCACCCCATGGGACATTTGATAATGCCTGGAGACAATTTTTGGTTGTCACAGCTGGCACAGAGATGCCTCTGCCCACTGGCATCTGAGGGATACAGGCCATGAATGTTGGTCAACATTCTACACCACATAGGCCAGCCCCCCTGCCACAACCAAGAATTACCTGGCCCAAAATGTCAATAGATGAACAGACCACAGAGAACTTTCAATGAGACAGTTTTCCCCAAGGAATTTAATCTTGGTCTAATCAAGAAAGTTCCCTTGCTGCCCCCACAGAGACTCTTCCTGGAAAGGATCATATAATTGTACAATCTCTGGACTATAACCCAGTGACTGCCCCACGGCTCCCCTTCTGTGCTTTTCTGAATGAGGATGCTTATTGCCTTGTCTTGCCTCTGCTCCATCGTAGCTTATGGCATTTGTGGAGGGTGGTGGCAGATAACTTGTCTTTTTAGTTTACAAGTCAATGAACATAAAATATTGCATCTGGATTTTGAGGAGATTTAACATATTACCCGGATGCTCAGAACATTGAGCTAGACCCAACATGGATTGTTGGCTTTGGTTGTCTTCCTTAAGGAGGGGAGCCAGTGTCTCCTATGCATGGGAAGAGGGGTGTGAAGGTTATCTGGTGATCAGAAGGGCATATTGCAACAGAGATCCCTGATCCCCAAGCTAGATAACATTTCTCATTCTCCCTTGAGGTTTGGTGTGGCTCTGGACTAACGGTTCACCATAGGTCATACTCACTGCTTCCTGGCCTGGCGCATAAAAACCTCCTACTGAATGCTCTCCCCGACTCCTGCCTCCGCCAGATTGATGCAGAGGAGCACAGGGAGCTTGGAAACCAAATGTTGAAGGCACCAGAGCCACAATACAGAAGGAACCTGAGTCCCAGAAACATTGGTTGATAGAGAGCTGTCCACTACTCTGAAATATCTGATTATGGCTTTATATGAGCAAGAAATAAATTTCTCTTATGTTAGTCACGAATAATTTAGGTTTACCTCTGGCAGTGGCTAGCTTTACCTTAACCTACAAAAGGGAATCTAATCCAACTGAAGCCTGGGACACAGCTCAATTCTCTTAGTATAGCCAATCTCATTTTATTCCACAAGTAGCATGGAATTAGCACTCAGGATAGACCTTAGTACACTTATAATCGCTTGCTCAATGTCTCCCTCCCCCAGTAGGCCATAAACTCCATCAGGAAATTTGTCTCTATTCAGTGCTGTATCCCTCAAACCTAACAGAGCACTTGGCACACTGTAGCCGGTCAATAATTGTATTTTAACTGACTAAATAAAGTATCTTCATATTCTTTTAAACACTGCCTGAGGAAGGATTTAAACCACTTATAACAATAGGTAACATTAATTATATGCTTATGAAATTATGGATTATTTCACTTTCTTCAATATCCGACAAATATTTGCTGAGCGTCCTTTAGTGTTGCAGACTCTAGTGATTCACAGGTATACTAACAGGTAAAAATTTCTGTCCTCAAGGATTTTAAAATCTGGAGGATTTAAATATAGCTCTTGGGAGCCTGGGTGGCTTCAGTTAGTCAAGCGTCTGATTATGGCTCAGGTCGTGATCTTGAGGTTTGTGGGTGAGAGCCCCGTTTCTGTGCTGACAGCTCGGAGCTTGGAGACTGCTTCAGATTCTGTGTCTCACTCTCTCTCTCTCTGCTTCTCCCCTGCTCATGCTCTGTCTGTTTCTCTCTCAAAAATAAATAAACATTAAACATTTTTTTAAATTAATAAATAAATATTCACAGCCCTTCCTTTTTACACATGAAAAGCTAACGTATCCTGTCTGAGGACTCACAGTGCAGAAATCGGTGAGGTATATAACTCCAGAGCCAAAGTATTAACAGGAAGAAAGGCCAAGAGGCAACACTGATGCCTTTTCTGGGGGGATTTGTAGCAAGAAAACATGGGTGCTTTCTGTCTGGCTATTTTTGTGACAATAAATCCTATGTCCTCACTTGAGCTCCTTCTAGGGGACTATCAATCAATAGACCTCAAATTGCAGAAGGTAATGCTAAAGAGGAGGAAGGTAGGGAGGCCTTTGCAGATACTATGAAAATACTGGGTGCTTCGTTCAGCTTGTGTGTGAAGCTGATCTTCAATACCCAGTCACTGACTCATACTCAAAACCAAATTGTGAAGACTCACAACGCACCTCACAACCGTAATGGAGGGTATTGTGGACTGAATGAATGCTTGTGTCCCCCCAAAGATGATATGTTGAAATCTTACCCCCTGAAGTGAGAATACTAGGAAATAGGGACTTATGTAACTGCTTAGGTCATGAGGGCAGAGTCTTCATGAATGGGATTAGTGGTCTTATAGAAGAGATCCCAAAGGACTCTCTATCCTCTCTGCCATGTGAGGACACTGTGAAAGGAACCAGAAGAGAGCTCTTACCAGGCATCAGATCTGTCGGCACCTTGGTCTTAGACTTCTGGACTCCAAAACTGTAAGAAATAAATACCTGTTATTTACAAGACATCCCATCTGTGATAATTTGTTACAGCACCTCGAGCTGACTGATACAAAGGGGCAACTCTAAACTGGCTTAGTTGTACATATTTCCAGTGGACAATCAATGCAGCCTCAGTCATCAGAGGGTAACTCCAGAATATGGACACTAAGAAAAACATGGGGCTGCCTCAAAAGGTCTCAGCCTGCTCCAAGGCACTCAGTTTTCATTCCTCTAGCTCAAAACTCTCGTGCCCAGTGACTTCACTACCAGTGTCTACCACTGCTTGACTTCTCAGCTGACTCCTTTTGACAGGTACTTCTAGCTCTGGATGACTGACATCCCATGACTACCTGCTCCCCGTGCACACATTCACACTCACAGATGCACACACAAGTGCCAACACTCACCTCCTACTCCTGCATCCACCTCTAAATGCTGTCACTCTACATTTGCCTCTAAATAGACATCAGAGAACACACAACCCAGAGCCCTCAGTGAGGGCTGCATCCTACTCTCGCTCTCACCCCACTCTCTCATTCCCACAGCCAAGAGGGTTCACAAGTCAGTTCTGTCAAGAAAATGAGGCAGATGCCACCAGGGCTGAATTTTACCTCTTTTGAGTGGAAATGTATCAGAGGCCAGCAGATTGATTTTGGTCCCAGAATGTTCGCTCAAGTTATCTCTGAACTAGGAGATGTCCCCGGAGATCAGTCTACTTAGGGCAGAGAGTGAATTGATCTGAGGGGTTGAGAGCTTCTTTGAGAAAGAAGTAGAAATCCTCTTCAGGTCACGGTGCCTCAGAAAGTCTGGAGAGTGAGGCTGAATCATTGAGACCTCCAACCGAGGTGTCACCTGACCCACCTCAGACCTGGATGGAGGGCTCCCGGTGGCAGTTCCATTGGTCTGGAATTTACTGACTTGACCTTGGCCCAGGCTGAGAAAGGATGAGGAGAGGAGGCGGCTGGCCTAGTGATAGGATTATGTGATCTCCAGGGCACCAGGACTTGGCCAGGACTCAGAGAATCTCTTCCTGTCCTCATAAAACATTTGATTTGGAAGAGAAACCATAGAGTACATCTAATCCAACCTCACTGTCAGAGTCTCTGTCCCCCACCCCCATATATATGTGTATCCCACCCACCCCTATATATATATATATACTGTAAATATATATGTAAACATATATACTGTAAAATTACTTCAAGAGTAATATATATTACTGTATATATTGCACAGTAAAATTACTCTGTGCTTTTCCACAATTGTGAGCTCTTTGAGTATAGAGGGAGAGTTCTACCCATCTCTGCATCCTCTAGGGACCAGCCGCCTGCCTTGTACACAGTCAGTGCTCAACATACTGTTGAATTGATTGTAATTGTCCTAAGTAGATGCTTAGGAGGATGGAGGTTTGGGATGTAGGTGGCATGTAAAAAGCAGATTTCTCAGGGCGCCTGGGTAGCTCAGTTGGTTAAGTGTCTGACTTCACCTCAGGTCATGATCTCACAGTTCATGAGTTCGAAACCTGCACTGAGCTCCATGCTGACAGTTCAGAGCCTGGAGCCTGCTTCAGATTCTGTGTATCCCTCTCTCTATGCCCCTCAACCACTCACACTTTGTCTCCCTCTCTCTCTCAAAAATAAACATTAAAAAAAAAGATATCTCATTGTAAAGATCCCTCCCTCCACTGCACTAAGAATGTGTTTCCAAATATAATAATAATGTGCCTCTTTTTTTTCAATAAACCCTTCTATCTTTACTACTTTTTTCTTGGTATTGCTGGGGCTTTGGACTTTGAAGACTTGCATCTTGGTCTTACCATCTTAGGCAAGACACCTACGGTCTCTAGGCCATACTTTCAACATTCATAAAAGGAGACAATAAAGATGACCCCTTTGGTTGCCTTACCAATGTGTTGTCAGATCAGTGGGGCTAACATTTGTGAAAGCATCTCATACACCATAAAGCCTCGTATAGAAAGCCTTTGTCCTCTCCTATTTCTACTTCTCTTCTTCCTAACGTTAACTGAGCATTATTTTGTGACAAAGACTATCGCCTGGCACCTCACATTAGTCCTTCAGCTTGATGAAAAACTCATGTCACCTCTTTTCCACAAATAAGGAAAGCCAGGCTTAGACGGACTCAAGGACATAGAAGGACACACAGCTAGGAAATGACAAAAATGCTTGGGTTGAAATTAAAGCCTATTTGATTCCAAAGCTGCTATTCTATCTTCTCCTCACCCCTGCTTTTCTCTTTCCCCTTCTTCCCTTCTATTCTCCTTGTATTCCTACTTCTCTCCCAATCCTGAGGTAGTGCTGGGGGCAGGGGGCAGGGAGAGAGACACTGTGGTCTTCCTAACAGCCATGACCCCTGCTCTTCTTCCTTGAATCGAGCACCCTGATTTTGCTCAAGCATGGCGTTTCCCACAGGGCATAACAGGAGCTCCAGGGTGAACCTGGATTGTTTGGTTCTAAACCAATCACGATAGTTTCATTCCTTTGCTAATGAAATTGGCACTGTTTTCTGGCCAGTGTAACTCAAGAGGAAAACTTTTGAGGCTCATTAGGAAATAAAAGGTACACGCAGAAGAAACATTGGTGTGCAAAGACACCATGCCCAGAACCATGGCAGCCATTTTGTTACAATGAGGAGAACTGACCTGAGAATTCTCCACTTCATAGTAGAGAAATTGAGGGGACATGGGTCTGTCATGACATGAATAAACTGATGAATAACTCTGGGTCCCCTTTCATACTAAGCATCTCCTTATTGTTTAAGCTAGTTTGTTTCTCTGTTTTTGTGAACAAAAGTTTAACTCACATACCTTTTTTTCCCTTCCTTTTTGCACTGCTGGCTTTTTGAAAGTTGAAAAGTGCTGATCAGGGAACCTGATTACATGAATTTCACATTCTTTCCACTGTTGAAATCGTGCCAGAATTAAAGAAAAAGACGAGGGAGCCTCTGTTCCAGGCTTACAAGGGACCCAGAGATACCAAGGTCTGCCTTAGGTTCCCACTGCACCTTACATCAGAGTTCCCTTCCAGCTGCTCAGGGTGGTATCTGGAGAGAGCAGAGGTCATTCATACACATAGATTTGAGGGTGAGAGGCTGCTGTTCATTGTCTGAAGCAGAAACAATGTTAAAAAAGAGAAAAGCAGAAACGACTGTAAAAGAGAAAAGCAGAAACGACCGTAAAAGAGAAAAGGGTGATCACCCTTACCTACTTCATAGGATAAATCCTGATTATTGTTAGTGCTGGAGGGGACCTAAGACACCCATGTTCATTCCCATTATTTTACAGACAAGGACATGAGGCTCAGAGAGGGAAAACGATTGTCCAAGCTCCCACACCAAAGGAGGGAGGGTCTGCGTCCCCAGCATTTAGGTTCCTAATTGAGGGCTTCTGCATGCCTCAAGTCTACCATAATCAGTTGAGATGTCTGGTCCCAGACTGGTAAGCATTTCCAACATTGTTTCTGAATGCATAGAGAAAATCTTTTTCATTTGGATAAAGTTCAAATTGAGGAGGAAGAGGAAACTAAATCAGAGGTGGGGGAGGAGCAAGGAGCATGCACGTGTGCGTGTGCATGTGCGTGTGTGCGTGCGTGTGTGTGTGCGTGTGTGTGTGCGTGTGTGTGTGTGTGTGTGTGGTGCAGAGAGGAAGAGGTGAGTGTTCAGGAGAGCCACTGCCACCTGAGTTGTTTCTATGCTCCTACCACTGTGCTTACTGGTCACACCAGCTGCACTTCCCAAAGCTCATCCCTTCCTGGACTGCCATCGACAAATTGCATTGATTTACAAAACAGACAGCTCTGCAATTGCCTGAGTACATTTAATCTTTTCAAATTAAGCCAACTTCACATTCGGCATACCATATGGAATTCTTCAGGGTGTTTATAAACACAGTTACACTTAAGCCCTAGTCCACTCTGCTTAAACTGTAGCAGAAATAGTACAGAGAGCGAAAAACATGCAGATTGAAGGGACAATCTGCCACGAGGCCAAATCCTTTTAGCGATGGAAAAGACTTTAGACATCATCTGGTCCAGAGGCTGTACCCTCGAGGCTCGTGGGCTGAATTCAGCACACAGATGTGTTGAGTTTGGCTCACTTAGTGTTTCTGAAAATGTTTGTGCCAACATTTAAGAATTGGAAGATTTCACATAAAAATCCAGACTTCCTACATCTTTTGAGCAAAGTGGAAATGTGGCCATGCTGAGTCCTCATTCTTACACAACAATCAGCTGAAGATGAGTGGTAGCTTCTTTCTCTGCTAAGGACGTTCTGTCCCGTTGGCCATAATTGTCACCACTCTTCCTTGTCTTACGTGAAATATCTGCGTCATTCATTCTCGATACTTGGCTCACCTTGTAGGCATTTTCCATTTTTGCCTAAATTGAAACATTCATTTATAGAGGATGGCATTGAGTCTCAGGATCCAAACACAACCTGCCTAAAGTCACATAACTGGCAAGTGATTGAGTTGGGATCTGGTTTACAACACACAGTGAAAACAGCTGGTCAAGATGGTGAGAGCACAAGGCAGTACCTGAACCCAAGAATTTCCAGATATTCCAGAGACACCTTCAGACTTCCGCAGCCCATGGAGTTGGGTGTGGGGAGGATGGAAGAAGACAAGCCAATTTCACCTGTATGTTGAGAGCCTGTGAGACCACAAGTGACTTCAGGTTGGATGAGAAGATGAGATATTTAATGGCCTTTGTTCACTGCAGATATACATGCATTCACACATGCAACAGATGTTTATTGCCTCTCATGAACTACTTGAAGCTCTAGAGAGACAGAAATATTAAATCTTGATTCTGGTCCTTAAGGAACTTATCATCGAACAGAGAAAAACAGACATGGAAGCACATGAATTCCAACAGTCCACACTCGTCTCTTCTAGTCAAATCTGTTGGATAGAGGGCATGACAGTGAAGTGCTTAAGTGTGAGTTAAAGAATATATACATTGGTCTCTACTCCTGGTTCCTCATACAGAACTTCTGAAACTCTAGTGACTTCTAAATATTAAGATTAGTGGGAGCATCTTTTGTTCTAGTATTTGGTCTTTGATGGTGATTCTTGATAAATTCCTGAAACCTTTATAATGTCTTGGGTGATAGGAGTGTCTTTGTTCTGATGAGGCAACTCTGGGTGGGCTGCTGGTTGGGGGCTGCTCGTGGGAAAGCCAAACCATGATTAGAAGCTTGGAATTTTTAGCCCAGCCCTCATTCTCTTGAGAAGAAAGAAAAGATGAAAATAGAGTTAATGATCAATCATGCCTATGTGATGAAGCCTCCATAAAACCACAATAGTCTGGGGTTCAGAGTGCATCTAGGTTGGTGAGCAGGTGGGAAAAGTATGCCCGCGGAAGACATGGAAACTCCATGTCTCTTCCCAATGCCTGCCCTCTCTGCATGTTCATCTATATTCTTTATCATATCCTTTTGTAATAAACTAGCAAGCCACTCTAACAAATAAATTGAATCCAAGGGGGAGGAGGTCATGGGAACCTTCAATTATAAGCAAGTTGGACAGAAGTTGAGGGTAACCAGATGACCTGCTGCTTGTGATTGGCATTTGAAGTAGGGGGCAATGTCTCAGGAGACTGAGCCTTTACCCTGTGGGATCTGATACCATCTCCAGGTAGATCATGTCAAAATTGAGTTAAATATAGGACGCCCAGCTAGTGTCAAAGAATTGCTTTGCAGGGAGAAAGCCACACAATTGGTGGCCAGAAGTGGCAGAAGTGGATCGTTCTGTGTGAGCAGTAAAGGAAAAAGACATACAAGAGGAGACAGCACTACTTTTTGTGTTTTGGGTTTGTTTGTTTTTTTTTTTAACATGAAGGTAACAGGCTGACTAGCAAACTTGGATTCAAATGTCCATCCTGTTCTTTCTTTGCTTGGACAAAATGCTTCCCATCAAAACCTCAGTTTTCACACCTGTATGAAGTAATTCAGTGCTACCCATACAGTTCATTCAGTAAGTGGTGGATTCAATTCTTCTTCTAGAATGCTTTCATCCCTCCTCTGTTACTCATTCTTCTTTTCTTTCCCCTTCCCTTTTGTTATTCTCATTCTCTCTACTTTGTTCCAGAAATTCTTTTTTAAATTTTGATACGTCCAAATCTATTCTGGCATCACAAGTCACCGGGCGATGGGCAGGCCTTACAAGGAAAAGTGCCAGGAGGTATTAAAATACAACCATGCAGCCTTGACTCTCACAAGCAATGCATCATTTGTGTTACTTCTTTGGAGGACAGAAAATTACAAAGGAATGTATCCTTAATTATTTGGTCTGTTATTTGCATGGAGTATCTTGGGTAATGGTCCTGCTCAGGGGTTCTCACACAAAAAATATTCTTCCGGGCCTTGAGCATTCCAGATTCAAAAGCGAAACAAAGGACCAACAGCCAGAGACTCTTAGATTTTAATCCCAGGACAGATACTGGTTCCCTCGTTGGCTGTGGGCAAATTACCTCCCCTCATCGCTTTCCCCACCAGCAATGCAGAAATCAATTATTTCCTGGCCTCACTTGAGAGCTGAGAGACTTAATTAAGCCTTTGGAAGATGGTCGTTAGTTAACCTAATTCTCTCTGTAAGCTAACAATCCTTTGGTTTCCTAATCACACCTCCCAAACTTTTCATAAATTAGTCCTCTTTTCCTAAAGTCAGAATGTAGAATGACTCTTCTTTTTTACTCATTTGCTTCTATAAATGGTTTTTAATGATATTATTATCACTTCCCCATAAACAGGCCCAGGGTAGGAAAATTCTGATGAGGAGCAAGCACTTCAGGGATGACCACGACCACAGAGGCACTGGGGAGAGTCCCATCCTCTCCCTAAGGGAAGACTTATCTTTGTCCTTGAAAACAGAAAAGTCTTGGTTCCTCCGGTCCTCTTGAGCACTCTGACAGCAAATGTGGATTGGATTAAACTTGCTCATTTTTCAGTGACATGACCAGAGTCCCTCCTGGGGGTCTTCATCCATAGGTTCGAATCCTGGCTCCACCACTTCCTGGCTGAGTGATCTTGAGCATGTGTTAAACTTCTCAACCCCTTTACCTGTAAAATGGCAAGAATAAATTCTGCTTCCCAGGCCTGTCATGAGGATGAAATGAATCCATATGTGTTACCCTGTTTATAATCCCTTTTGGAGATATGTACATCTGTCCAATTTCCACAACGAGATTTGATAAACCCCTTGACAACAGGGATTGCTCAGGTGTATCCAGCCTTTCACAACAAGGTTCCACAATAGAATGAAACTCCACGGAAAATTACGTGTGACTATTCTCTCAGATCTCCCAGGGATGATCTATAACAATGCGAAAGAGAGAAGTTAATTCATTACCTACAATGGCTGCCTTAGGGTTTCAGGGCTTAATTCTTTCCGGAGACCTGGTGAAGGAGCACTGCTAACACTGATCATTGTAACAGATAAACTCCAAACTTTCAGTGGTTTCATACAATAGAAGTTTAGGTCTAAAGGATGTTCCAGATTGGTAAGAATAAAACAATTCAGAGATTCCAACCTCTCCCTGCTCATCTGCATTTAAGGGAAAGGGCAGGGAGAAGAAAGATTTCCCACTGACATTTCCATCAGCCTGAGAGCAGGCACATGGCCGCTCCTATCCACAAGGGCATCTGGGAAGAGTTGTTTTACTGTAGAGCCAGAAAAAGAAGAAAAATGCTAGCAGGTCTCTGCCATATACAGGTATAATCTCCCTGGAATTTAGGCTACCATATAGTATCATACAGTAGGTGACAGTGTTTAACAAATGCTTGGGGTTGCCTTGTGGCTCAGTCGGTTAAGCATCCAACTTTGGCTCAGGTCATAATCTCCTTTTGTGGGTTCAAGCCCCACGTCAGGCTCTGTGCTGACAGCTTGGATACTGGAGCCTGCTTCAGATTCTATGTCTCCCTCTCTCTTTGCCCCTCCCTTGCTCATGTTCTGTCTCTCTTTCTCAAAAATAAATAGACATTAAAATTTTTTTTAAATAAATGTGCTATTTATGAATGGAAGAGTGATTAGTTAATCACTCATTCATTCATGTAATCAATCCCCACAACGTCACTTCCTCCATTTGCCCTATGTTCTATTTCCCCTGAAGCCATTCTTCTATCCAGCTACTCCAGTAAGGCCTTGATAAACTGATCCATAGTGTTGAGGAGAGTGTTTAGAAGGAACATTTGGCCTCAACTTCCAAAACATTGAATTTGAGTATCTGCCGGATTAATTACCATCCGGGTGACCTAAGGTCAGCCATGTTTTCCTTATCATCATGGAGAGGTATTACATGTCCTGTTGTCTATAGCGGAAGCAGCGGTCTGTGGTCTATCTCATGGATCTGGGGAAGACCACAGGGCTTAATATAAGTTAGGGTCCTTTGGGAAGTGCCATACAAATGTAAATGCTATTGATATTAATTTGTGTTATTAGCTGGAAATAGTCAAGGCATTTTTCCTTAAAGAGTATCTGTATTACAAGAGAAAACTCTGAACAGATTTCTAGTAGTGAAATATCAGGCACTTTCTTGCAAAGCCACGCTTTCTGTTCAATGTTCCGATGTCCTAGTAACTACTAGCATAAAAATAAGCATAAAGGCCAGCACAGGAGGATCAGAGTTCAGGGCTATTATTTGAATCTGTAGTGGTGGTGGGCTCGAGGACAGAGAACAATACGCAACCTGAGCTGGTCATGTCGATGAGATTCAAACCAGTCTGGGGACAGGGGAGGAAGGAAAAGAAAGAGAGAAGGAAAGGGCAAACGTGGCGTACCACCATTTTTTACCACCATGTTGTGTTGTCTCTGGCAACACAAGTGAATACCAATTGACACAACTGGATTATTTTCTCAAAGGGAAGGATTATAGAGAATCAAGGGGAAAGATGATGAAAAAAGGGGTAATTCAAGGTTCATAGATTCTGCCAGTGGGGGGAAAGAGAAAAGGATTTGTCATTTGCCCAGGAAATAATCTAGGTGAATTCTAAATTAAACTAGTCACCTTTTGTGGAACAAGTGTGAAGGGCGACAACCTAGTGTTACAACCTCACCCCGTACGATGGCAGGGGATGTGATGCCATAGAAAAGACACAGGTTATAGAACCAAATAGAGCTGAGTTCAGATCTTTACTCTGCCACTTATTTCCAGCATGATTTTGGGAAAACCACTCTGAGTTTTGGAGTCAATAATTTCTGTGTCAAAGGCTTGTCGCCAAGACTGGATACAGCAATATGCCCGGTAGCTACCTGGCACATGGTAGGCATTCAATCAGTGCAAGTTATTGTTCTGAAAATAGACCAAAGCATCCATCTGCTGTAATGATGTGGTGATTGACATGCCCATTTCTGGACAACCAACTTTGCAAAGATCAGATGGGATTTAAATATCGCTGTGTCTGGTGGGAGGAGTGGGGTGGTAATGGAGAGGTCTTTCCTGACCATCCTATGATGAGTAAACTGTCCTGGAGTTTACTTCATAATTGGGCATGTGTGTACACTTGGGTTTTGTCTGTCTTTCCAACCAAAACGTAAGCTTCAAGAGGGCAGAGAGCCTGTCTTGTTTATGGCGGCTCAGTGTGTGACACAGCCCAGAACACCATGTATTCAGTAAACGGCTGTTGGAGGCAAGAACAGGGAAGGAAGCAGAGCTGCCGGAATGATCCGTACACATTTTAACACTGACAACCTTGAATCCCACTGAGAGAGCTGCATCCTGAAACGCGGTTGCCCCTGGGAAAGGCAGCAGTTGACTCAAATGCGTTCTGACGCGTAAAAGCCTCCCAGGAGATTCCTACCCAGGGAAAGAGCCTCCAGAGAAGGTGGGCTGGGACTTGGGGCCAGAGAAGGATCGAGTCTGCCTGTCGCCTGGGCATGGGAATCCAGGTGTGCATGGAGGTTGGAAAGAAGCCCTCCCCAGCCCAACTTGCCCAACAGAATCCAATTTGCATGCATCACCAACGCCCTCAGCATGGCATCCGTCTTCCTTTTCAGCGGTGGTTGTGGGGCAGGGGAGGGAAATACCTTTCAAGACCAGACATGAATCTTGCAGTAAACAAGCTTTACTCTGCCCTGCTGTGTGGGCTTTAACCTTTCATAATACCCAAAGGGCAGAATGAAATTCTGAAGTAATGCACAGTAAAGTTTCCATGCTAGGCTGGGGAAACTCTAGCCATGAAAAACAAACAAATAAAAAGAGCATGAAAATCTGTCATGAGTCATGTAGACACACATTCTTTGTTTGCCAGAACTCCTTCTCTGTTCCCTGAACCCCCCTTTCCTCCTGTCCTCTCTCCCTCTCTACCAGTGGAGGAGACTGGGTTTCACAATAGTTGGGGACTGAGGAAGTTCTGACATTTATAAAGCACCTACTGTGTGCCAGGCAGTGTGCACATATATTACTGTATTGTTTGATAGAACCATCCTAATAAGCCACATAGTGGCTTTTTGCTTTCCTTTTGCTCTCCACCATACACTCTGTCTGATACTCAGCAGTTACCTTGTCTGACTGAGATCACACAGCTAACTGATCAGGTATCTGTCAGATGTCACCAGCCAGACTACCTAATTATTTTAAAGTTCAGTCAAACTGAGGAATACTTTTTTTTATAAATGTGTATGCTCTTTCATCCATTAACATAATTTCCTGTGGAAATAATTAAACATGTACACAAAGAGAGAACAACGAGTCTGTTGATTACAGCCTTGGTTTTGATACAAAAAAAAAAAGAAAAAAAAAAGAAGCAACTTCAACATCCACTAGCGGAGGTTGGTCAAATGAATTATGGAATACTCACGTCGTGGAGTATCTCATAGATACTGACTGTGATTGTTTATCTAGCCATGGAAACATGTCACTGATTTATTATTAAGGGGTGAAGCAGTTTTCAAACAGTATGTAAAATCCCATTTTGGTGAGGAAATACACAGGCAAATAGATGTAAAAATTCAAGAAGAAATGTACAAAAATGAACAGATTATCTTTGAATAGTAGGATTATAGGTAATTTTTACCTTCCGTTGCTTCTCTGTACTTTTAACTATTTTTCTACAAGGAGCTTGCATGTCTTGAGCAGTTTGTTTTAGTTTTCTCTTTTTAGGAGTAATTTTTAGAATGATTAGGAAGCTGCTTTCTAAAACATTTTGCTTGAGGGCCCAGAATTTGGAAACATCTCTGTTCTTTTTTAGCCAGTAGTGAAAGGAGAAATAAAAATCCTAGCCAAATACTGACATTTGGCCAATATCGTTCCCTTTTATAATTACATTGTCAATCACTGATTAAAATGTAAGCGCCTGAAAACAGAAAACGTGTCCCTTTTCCCTCTTTAATCCTTGTCCCTTTGTGGTGTTCTCAATGAATATTCATGGTCATTTGATTTCTTCCTTTTACTGCTTTGGTTTTGGGTTTGCGGTTTGCTTGTGTTTTTGTTTCTGTTTCCCATTTTACACCAGAAGTGTATTCATTTGGACACTTTTAAATTCAGGTTTATGAAAATTAGGAAAATGCAGACGAGACTGAAATTTCCTTTTTTTTCTTGGAATAAAATTAGTTTTTGTTGAGTGAAGTGTCCTTGTAAGCAAATGAGGTGGGAGGGGTGTATTTAACCTACTTGGGAAAATACTTTTGAACTCTTTACAACATCCCTTAGGGCCCAGTTAATTAATGGACTGATTACAAATGATTATAATTCATTGAGTCGATTTGGCAGAATTTCCTTCTGGCAGCAGTCTGTTTCCTCTTAGTTTGGGTTACTTGTCAGTGTTGAAAGTAGCACATCTACTCTGCCTTACAAACAGCACAGATTTTCACTAATTCAGAACCTGTTCAATAATCAGAGTGGCTATATATATATATATATATATATATATATATATATATATATGTAGGCTTCACGCCCAACACGGGGCTTGAACTCACAACCCTGAGATCAAGACCTGAGCTGAGATGAAGAGTTGTCCACTTAACTGACTGAACCACCCAGGCGCCATTCATTATTTTTCTAATCTTCAATTTAATTTTGTTTTGGAGCCCAGTATATCCCTCTTTCAAATAAAACCAGCCACGTGGGTGGCTCATTCGGTTAAGCGTCCAACTTCGGCTCAGGTCATAATCTCACAGTTCGTGGTTCAAGCCCTGCTTTGGGCTCTGTGCTAACAGCTCAGACAGAGCCTGTAGCTGGCTTCAGATTCTGTATCTCCCTCTCTCTTTCGGCCCCTCCCCAATCATGCTCTCTGTCTCTCTCTCAAAAATAAATAAACATTAAAATTTTTTTAAATAAAATAAAATAAAACCAGGCTATTAAAAATATAAAAGTTTTTCCTTCATGGAACTATATAGCTATAGAATATAGGTATGAATGGAAACATTAATCATGCTCGTTAAATAAAAAAAAAATTCATGTAAACAATACTGCAATGTGTAAAACTATGTCTCTTTTCTCTGTGCACAGGCTTGAATGATTCCTGCCCTTCCCTGTCTTGTTTTTGTGGAAAGGCACAGTCCCGTTCTGCTTGCAAAGGACAGTGTCCCAAGAGTCATGCCCACAGCGGGGTGCTGGGACCCTTCTCCATTCCATGGGTGCTACCTGAATGCTATTTGACCCTCTAATAAGACAACCTCAGAGCTGTCGTGATCACTTGGTACCAAAATGCCAAATTGACAGAGTTGTCTGTTTTCCAGTTTTATATCATGTCCCTTTTTTGTTTGGTTGGTTATCTTATCGTATTTGCCAAAAGCAAACTCTTTACTAGTCTTCCAAATGACAGCATGCCTATCTGGTAGTTATTTCCTTCACTGAGTAAAACAGGTATAGAATGAAGGTAAGAATTGATGTGATAAGCACATGGAGTCGGAACCAGTTCCTCAGGAGGTGTGTTGTTCCAGAAAGGAGCCAGGAACACGTATAACTATTTAAATGTAAATAACTAAAAATAAATAAAATTTAAAATCCGGTTCCACACTTGCACGAGCCATATTCCCAGTGCTCAAGTATTCAACGACACATGTATGTAGTGGCTGCCATTTTGAAACACCCAGATGGAGAATATTTCCATCGTTGTAGAAAGTTCTACTTAACAGAACTACTCTAGAGTCTAATAAGAGACCAGAACAACAAAACCATTAGTGAAACACCTCCCTCACCATACAGATAGATGTTTGATCTGGGGCCTCACACATCTTCTACTTTGTGCAATAGCTGTAGTTCAGAAAATCCAGCATAACTGGAAGAAGGACAAGAATGTATCCCAGGCACCTTCTGTTTCTGGTACTATTGTGAAACAAGTCACCCCAGGACATAGAGCCTTAAAGAAACAACAATTGCTTCATTTTCTCTCCCAGTTCTGGGAGTTGAGCTGAGTGAGTTCGTTCTTGGGTCTGTGACCGGTTCCAAGTGGTGGCCAGGGCTGGAATCGGGCTCTAGTTCCAGTGACAGGCATCTGGGATCTCAGCAGGGGGCCTGGAAAGTTGCATGCACACCATATGCAGAAGTCCTCACCCTCCCCCATTCAAGAGGAGGGAACACAGTTGGCTACTCTACCAAGAGGGGAGTCATTGTCAGGTTTGGAGAGTGTGGAGTGGCTAAGCCTGGGAGCTACCATCTGCCGCACCTTCCCAGGATAGGCCAAGTGTCCCTGTTCCTGTCACTGCCCTCCTGGCCGCTGGCCCTGACTGCAGATAGGACCCCCAGCTGGGGATAGAACACACTAATGGAAAACTAATTACGTAATCGCTGCAGTACTTTTTCCTGCCAAAGCACAAATTCGATATCTTTATTGTGCCATGGGTTTCTTTGGTGATATGGTAAGCCCTCAGAAAAATGTTTCCAAGAGCATAAAATGTGGTGATGCCAGATTGGATAAGGAGCCCCCAAGTGGGGGCCAGACCTATCTACTGGAAGCAGGAGGTGAAAGAATTCACCCAAGGCAAAATAAAGAAAAGAGGAGTTTGTTGACCACAAGGCAAGGGAGCAGCAAGGGTGATCGGGAAGCAAAGCAGAGACAGTCTGCTCTAGGCAGTGGTGGGGACTGTAATTAAAGGGGAAGGTGAGGAGGTATGGGAACGTCTGAAATTTTCCATTTTTGGTACCTGTGCCCCTGTTAAGTAACTCACAGGTCATCTAGGGCTTATGGATATTTTGAGGTGGTCCCTTAATGAGCCTCTGTGTACTCAGCCAGGGGATCGCTGTGGTTTCTACCTTACTCAGTTTTCTGTTGTTCAAGTTGTTGCCTAAGAGCCCCCTCTATGTAGGGGCGCCTGGGTGGCTCAGTCTGTTGAGTGTCTGACTTTGGCCCAGGTCATGAGTTTGAGCCCTGCATTGGGCTCTGTGCTGATACTTCAGAACCTGGATGGAGCCTGCTTGGGATTCTGTGTCTCCCTCTCTCTCCGCCTCTCCCCTGCTCATGCGCATGCTCTGTCTCTGTCTCTCTCTCTCTCAAAAATAAATAAACATTGGAAAAATTTAAAAAAAAAGAACCGCCTCTACATAAAATAAAAACATAAGAGTTCAGAAGAAACCAGTTATTTGGAAACAGTTACCAAAATAGTTAAATAATAATATAGTAAAATACCTAGCAAGCTCTAGCAGCAGGTTTAATAAGTATTGTAATTTCAGAGTTCTGATGAACCTGACATTTCATGATGTCTGTAACAATCATATGTGATATGGAAATATTTGTGATTTCTAATGATGACAAATTCACAAAGTCTGCTAAAATTATTGTGGCTGTTGCCTACATTCATATTTAAAGAAATGCAAAATTTTCAGTTAAAGGCGAGTGAAACTAAAGGTGTGACTTTTTTTTTTCTCACCCAGTTTGGCAAGCACCGAATCTGTCTTGCGGAGGAACCCCCCACAGCTGTAGAGGTAGAGCTGGGGCGGTAGTTCTTAGTGACACAAAGTAACAGGACTTTGGGACCTATATGGTGAGGCACAGGCTGGGTGCAGGGTAGGAGTGAGTGCGGGAACTGGGTAAGATTCCCAGAGCTGGAAAGTAAGAAGAATCCAGATGGGGAAAGAGAGTTCTGGAAGGACAGAAAGCTGGAGAGGATAGGCAATCCCTCTGGCTAGGATGGCCAGGGACATGTTTAGGCTCCCATATGGGATTTTGCTTTCCCACCCCCAGCCAATGACCTGAAATTACTTATTGTGGTCACATCATGAACTACTTTCCTTTTTCTGCCAGTCTAGACTTGCTTCCAGCACAGGCACACAGGGTTTTTGCCACAGTGTCTTCCCTGAGCCAGTTGGTCCAGTCCCTTCTGTGGGGGTGTGAGGAGACTAATTAACTCCACCGCTCTCCTCTGTGCCCAAATGCTAAATCCAGTGAGAGCCAGGAATGAGGAGAGAGATGTCAAAACATCTGCCTTATTGTTACTGAGATCTGGATTCAAGGGTACAGCTTAAATGTAGGCTTCCCACTTGTCCCTGTCTCAGCCACCACTTACACCCCTGCAAAAGCTGGGGACTGTCAGGGCAAAGTTGAGTCTGTAGAAGACACATTTATCCAGAATTGCTGCCTGGCACTAGTCTAGGGAAGGATGGTTGAGGGAGAAGAAGAAGAGAAAGGCAAATACATACACACATTCACACATAGATGTACACACACACACACACCTTGAGTATTCTCGATGGACTGGTTTCTCCCCATCTAGAACCGTGGACCAATGGCTGTCATTCACCAACCAGGTGACTCACTCCATCTCTACGGGGAGGAGTTTGGGGTGTGGCAAGAGGCCAGGAGTGCTTATGGAAAACTCCTTAATGGAATCTCAGAGATAGAGAAGATCCCCCCTCCAACATCCACATGTGAAACTCTCCTGCCCAGATAGAAATAAAATCATTGTAATTTGATTCTTACTTACTATTTTAACTAAACCAAGAGGAGAATCAAGAGCGCTCCCTACTTTGTGCTAGAGATTAGATGAAAAACGTTAATGCGTAATCTCATGTGAACCTCACAACAGTCCCCCGTTGTAGATAGCTGAAACATCTAACATCTGAACTTGTTGATTTTTGACTTACAAAACCCAGAAAGTTTGTGTTCCCCACACTGATGGTTCCCCACTTTACAGGTGAGGTCACTGAGATGTACAGAAATGAAGTGGCTTGGGGCTCCTGGGTGGCTCAGTCGGTTAAGTGTCTGACTTCGGCTCATGTCATGATCTCACGGTTTGTGGGTTCGAGCCCTGCGTCGGGCTCTGTGCTGACAGCTAGCTCAGAGCCTGGAGTGTGTTTCAGATTCTGTGTCTCCCTCTCTCTCTGACCCACCCTTGCTCATGATGTCTCTCTCAGAAATTTAAAAAAAAAAATTAAAAAAAAAAAAAGAAATGAAGCAGCTTGATGCCAGAGCCCACGGTGGGAAGCGCTACAGTAGAAGGGAGGTGTGTCGGTGCCCCAGGGATGCACCTGAAGGATTTTGAGGCTCATTTCATTGGATAGCAACACCTAGCTTCTCTCTTCCAGGCCTGTGTCAGGGGTGAGGAATAAAGAGATTAATATACAGATTCTGCCTCAAATGGTACCTTGCATATAGTAGTTGCTTAATAAAGATGTTTTTAATGGACTAATTTTCCAGGTTGACCTTCTTATACACAGTGAGAATGGCCTGCTTGGCCTGGGAGAAGCCTCCAGCCTTCCACCATCTAGCCCTTTACTGTTGACAGAGCTCCTTCCCACACACACTCGGAACTGGCGTACTTCTTTGTTAAGCACCTGATTAAGGGCTGAAACTGATGGCCCAGCCTACTTCCAGAGAAGAATCTCCCCAGCTAGGAATTGAGCAGGCTAACAGTAGAAATCAAGGGTGGAAGCAGCCTCGGGACAATTTAGAGAAATGAATGCCAGTGATTCAGACGCAGGGCGATTTCAGATTCCTTTTCGTATTTTTTTGTGAGTGTGAAACCACACTGGAGATCTCATTCTCATTTCAAATCACTCTTGGGAAATAGGTACCCGGGTACCATCTATGCATGAGTCTCCAGCTTCATGGGGACTCTGGTGGCAGTAGGACCCTGGGGCAGGGAGACTGCACCCTTTCAGTCTGGGAAGACTAGCCACATACAAGCCCCTCACACCCAAGTCCCCAGTAGTAGGGTTTAACTGAGGACCACACTTTCCCCCGCAAATACCTTCAGAGCATATCCACCACTGCTACTGTCTTGAGTCCAGATGGCAATAATCTCTTCCTTAGATTGTTGATTTGTTAAGAACAAAAACCCAGTTATGTTATCATCACTTCAGAACCTTCCAAATGGTTCCCCACTTACCCTACAGCAACCTCCAGGCTGAGTCACTCAGCAGCTCCCTAACTCCACATTCTATCTCCTCCACCCCATTCCCTGCTCACACTTGGGGCTCCGGTCAGCTGGACTTTTTTTACTCCACAGATATGTCATCCTTTTTATTTTAGTTTATTTATGTTTTTTTATTTTTTAGAGAAGGAGAGACAGAGTGAATGTGGCCTTTGTCCTTAGGAGATGGCAATAATGATGTTGTTAAAGTAAAACTGACCTTGAAAAAGGCTGCTCCCCATTAGTGTTCATTCAGATAGCTGGGAAATTGAGGTTTCTGTCCATTTCAAGCCTGGGAAAAACTTGCTTTCATTATGTTTGAGATGAAGAACAAAAGTGAATCAAGAAGTCATATGACACATTTGATGGGGCTAAGCCAGGTGAACGGATTAAATGCATTGAATGGATTCAAACTGTAGCATAAAGAGTGAATCTTCATTGACAGCCACTGCCACATACAGGGCTTCGGGGAATCCACCCCTGACATACGAAGACCTAGTGGGAGCTGAGGCTTCTGTGAGGTTTTGCATCTGCCCCGATATCTGTGTGCCATTGAAACCCAGGGTCTGCATCCTCTCTTCCATACAGAACTACAGTTTTCTCAGATCCCTAACTGGCTACACATTTTAAAGACATGTCAGTCCTCTGCAGCACAGATTTTTAATTTCATCTTTGATTCATTCATTCCCTTCAGTATTTACAGGAACTCTGTAGTTCCTTTATTACAGGAGTTCCTGTAAATACTGAACAGGAGTCAGACCCCTCTAATGAGAGACTGAGACCTGAAGAAGAAAATACAATGGAGCATGATAAGTATCAGGATGAAGGCTGTGCAGGGTGATATCGGAGCCCAAGGGAACATCAGGAAAAGTATCAGAGAAAAGAACACCTACGATGAGTGGAGTTGGGGAGAATGTCCTGGGCAGAGGAACTGTGTGCATGAAAAGGCTCTCTCAAGAATGACATATTGGGGTGCCTGGGTGGCTCAATCAGTTAAGTGGGCTTGAACCCATGAACTGTGAGATCATGACTTGATCTATATTCAGACACTTAACTAACTAAGCCACCCAGAACCCCCTGGTTGGTGGAATTTTTAAAATCATTAAGCTATGGTTTAAAAGATTTTCTTATGCCTAAAGGACAATGATGCTTTTAAAATCTTTATTTAATATGTAAACTAAGTCGAGGAAATAAAGTTGTATGACATAGACGTTCACACAACGAGTTCCTATAAGGAAGACCTTCTACAGCCTGAAGATATGGTGTCTATAGCTTGTTAAGCCAAAAGAGAGCATTTCAAAGGTGAGGAATAATCCTGCTGATCTCATCCACTAGGCTTGATGTCACAGAATGAGAGCCAGCATGACTGGGTCCCTAGCCACTGAGCATTGTGAGAAAATAATAAACATACAGTATGTACGAATTCATACTTGGCCTTGTTCCACAAAGCTTAGCTATTGGAAACACATGAATTACAATAGTAAGACATAAATAAATGCTAAAACACAGGAATCAGAGAAACTACACAACAGAATGGGGTGTTAAGTTTAGGGGTGGAGGAAACAGCACAGTTTTTAAAGCCAGAAAGTTCCATGCTTTATTATAGATATGCTGCAAATTTAAATTTTTTTAAACATGTATTTATTTTTGAGAGACAAAGCACGAGTGGAGGAGGGGCAGAGAGAGAGGGAGACACAGAATCCTAAGCAGGCTCCATGCTCTGAGCTGTCAGCACAGAGCCCCACGCGGGGCTCGCACTGTGAGATTGTGACCTGAGCCGAAGTCGGACACTTACCCTACTGAGCCACTCAGGTGTCCCAGTACACTGCAAATTTAGCTCTGAGCTTTCTCGTACCCAAAATGAAAAGGGACTATAACTAGTGACATTTGGTCTAGTAACACCAGTTCATTCTACAACTGCACATCTTAGGGGCAGCCCTCGTACAGGAAAGCCTCCATTGCCTAGGAACGTTGAGAAATTCTGGATACTCATGTGACAGGTAACGGAGCTTTATTTTACCTTGGTGAGCTGATCTCTTCCCATGTCCCTAAATCATATCATAAAGGTGTCAACACCTTCTGTCCCTCTGAGCTCTGTCCTGAGGCTCTGACTGGGTTCATCTGTTCAACATTTACTGACAGCTCACTACGCTGGTGTGATGGACAGTGATGTGCTGCTCAAGACCCCTGCAGGCAGGAAGGACTCCCCTCTGGCTCTAAGGGTGCTGCCAGCATCCAGCCCCCAGCTGTCAGCTCACCTCCAGAGCCACATGAGCAGAAGGTAGCCACCTCACCTGGGGTGGCTGACTTTTTTTCTTTTAATTTTTAATGTTTATTTATTTTTGAGAGAGACAGAGAGTGAGCAGGTGAGGGGCAGAGAAAGATGGAGACACAGAATCCAAAGCAGGCTCCAGGCTCCGAGCTGTCAGCACAGAGCCTGATGTGGGGCTCGAACTCACAGACTGCGAGATCATAACCTGAGCCAAAGTCGGACGCCCACTGAGCCACCCAGGCACCCCAGGATGGCTGACTTTTAATGTCTGATTAGTAGGGAGTGGGAGCATACAAAGGCCCGCCCCCTTTCCCTCCGCTTGGGACAATTCTGGAGACACACCGCACAGAGTTGTCTGGGGGCTCAATGGAGACTAAATCACAGTTCAACTTCTTCTCCTGCCTAGTCCTATTTCCTTCTTTTTCTTTCTACAGGCACCAATTGCAAGAGTCCTTCCTAGCAAACCTCAGGAACACTACCTGCATCTCAGAGCAAACTTGAAGGAGAGGAAGAAGAAAAGTAGTTACACCTGGTAAGTGGTTGCATTCCTGCTTCCTCTCTAAGAAGTCACAGCAGGAGTCAGGAAGGAGGGAGGATCCAAGCCATGGTCCAGCTGCCACCAATCTTCACCTCTGTCCCCATTTTCCTCCCTGCTGAGGGTACAGGGTCTCAGGCTCCCTCCTTCCTCTCATCATCAGATATTAATCTCGGGCTAAGTTTTCCTACACTTAAAACGAGGGAAACGGACTAAATGGTTTGGAAGCTCTATAATTATGACTCTCTGAACATTTTAAAACACAGTCATGTTCTTTTAAATCTCAACCACGTATTTCAGAGAGTGCCAGTTTATGCAAACGCCAACCAAAGGACATCACAATATACGATTTATTTTTTCAATACGCTGTATTTTAGTAAATACGTTTACATCACCATCATTGAAGAACATTCAATGAGCGCCCGCCAGATGCATCGTATAGCGCTTGAAAACTCAGCAATTGTTGAGATGTTGACATGTTTAAATTTGGCTCATATTACATGAAGCAAATGAGAGCGCATAACTTAGCTTGGGAATGACATTCATGCTACATGGCTGTTGTATCTCCTTCCTCTTCTTCTTTTTCCTCTTCTTTCAAGCTGCCAGATGGTGTGGATCAAATTATTCTAGAATGCGGGGAGTCTGTGTTTCTGCAGATGAGCATAACCGCAGCACAGACTTTCACGTCGGTCACTGCGACTCTCGGTGGTGTAATCTGCTCCTGCCAGGAAGCCCCAGCCTTCCTTGCTGCTCAGGTGTAAGATTGGCTCCAGCAGCATTTTTAAATGGACTTTGAGAATTTCTGTAATAACACTTTCATGTTATCTCTTTGACTTATTTTCTTAAAATCTCAGAAACACAAGTTTTATCCTTAGCTTAAAAAGTGAACTGGATCACTAGATTACCTTAAATCACGGGGAACGGTGACTAAAATTCCAGAGTAAAGACTCAGCAAGACAATAAGGATATCCAAATTTTATTGAGAGTTTTCTATCAATTTATCTAATCTTCACAACAGTGTCTCCATTTCATAGGGGAAGAAACTGAGGCACAGAGAGGAAGGGCAACTTGCCTAAGGTCACCTGCTAAGAAGAGAGAGAGCCTGGATTTTCACCCAGACAGTTTGGGCTAAAGACCCTGTTTTGAACTGCCTCCCTCTGCAGATGCTCTGTGACTCAGTATCCCTATTAAAATACAGAGATAAGAACATGGGGCACCTGGGTGGCTCAGTCAGTTGAGTGTCTGATCTCTGCTCAGGTCATGATCTCACAGTTCATGAGTTTGAGCCCCACATCAGGCTTACTACTGTCAGCCCATTAGCACAGAGCCCTCCTCATATCCTCCGTCCCCCTCTGCTTGCGCTCGCCTCCCACCAAAATATATTTTAAATATACATATAGGGATAAGAACATCATCTTGAATATAGGATTGTGAAGTGGTAAGAGGACACAAGGAAAGCATTTGGCTCTCTGCCAGGCATAGTAAGCTCTAGAATGCATTTGTCATTGTGAAATTTCAAGAGGGCTCTGTCAAGGGAAATGCATACATCCCCTAATATTTCACTCTATTACATGGATGGATATGCATACATTACATTACGTACGTATGTGTTACATTACAAATGTCTATTATGTATATATACATATTACCCTTATATCTGTCTTAATTTGTGTTTCTGCAGAATCAAATTGTGAGGAAAGGATGTAAATGTGTGTTGCTGTTTGCAATCCCAGGAAACTCCAATAGGAGAGTAGAGAAGCAGGACTAGGCAAGGCAAGGTAGGTAAGGAAGGAAATGTAGTCAAAACTTGCCACTGATGACAACCAGAAGGCAGTTCTGCTGGAGAAGTCTGGTAAACAGTGTAGCCCTCACCCCACAATGATCTCACCCAAGGGGCCAGGAAGCTGGGGTATTTAAATTTCCATCTGTCGTTGGTTGTAGGCTCCTCCCAGGAGCATTCACTCTGGAATCATTCCTGCTCACTGCAAGTGCTCCCAGGGCCAGAACCAAAGGCCCCAGGTGGGAAGACTCAGGATTCACAGGTGTGTCAAGGTGAGGGGAGAGACGACATTAGGGGGTCACTAACAGGCTCTGCTCCAATACACACAGAGGCTGTCCGGAGATAGATACATAAGGAATTGGTGTCAGTGGTGGAAAAAAGAAAGGGGACCTAGAAGGTTGGAGGGGATGGGTATTTTCACCATGAACCCTACTGTACTTTCTGAATTTTTAAAAATTTTTTTAATGTTTTTTATTTATTTCTAGGAGAGAGAGAGACAGTGTGACCAGGGGAGGGTCAGAGAGAGAGGGAGTCACAGATTGAAACAGGCTCCAGGCTCTGAGCTGGCAGTCAGCACAGAGCCCGACGCGGGGCTCGAACCCACTACCGCAAGATCATGACCTAAGCGAAAGTCGGACGCTTAACCGACTAAGCCACCCAGGCGCCCCCGTACTTTCCGAATTTTGTGATGTGCAAATATCACCCCTTCTCAAGGCAAACAAAATGATATCTAAAAATTAAATTGATCCCTGCAGAGATGCACGGGAGGCCAACATGCGTGTACCTGGATACTGTTGACATTGGGGCTGGAAAATCCTACCCTGTGCATTGCAGGATGTATAGCTGCATCCCTGGGCTCTACTCATTAGATGCCAGTAGCAACCCTGTCCCCGAGCTGGGATCATCAAAAATGTTCCCAGACATGGCCAATGTCCCCAGGGGCCAAATAACTGTCCTGTCCTCATTGAGAGCCACTGTTCTGGAGAACCTGGTCAGGTTGGATTCTCTTGTAGCTCTCTGATGAACGTAAGTGATCTGAGATGGCACATCCATAGGTCTGCGTGAAGCCTGCCTATGGGGACACCAGACCCCTGGTCCACCCCCTAAAAGGAGTGGGAGGAGAGACTTCTGCTTCTTCTTCCTGCCTTTCCCTAGGGCTGGCCGCTCCTCATTTCCCACCCTCGCAGTGGCCTCATTCATTTCATCTGTTATCTGTCAGTCTGTGAGAAGTAGGCTGTGCAGGAATGGGTATGATTCTGGTCCTGCCCTCACAGACAGTGCTTGGCACAAAAGACGCAGTCAATAAGTGCTTATTGCTTAAATAATTAAATGACGGGATGACTGAATATTCCCGAGTGTCGTAGAAGGAGGAAATCAAACAGGAATGATGATAAGGGGATGTTGTGGAAGGCAGCAGGCACAGCTTCTACTGCTCAGAACTGGGATGAAAGCCCCTCCCCCACCAAAGAGCTGGAATGCCTTCCCATGGCTCCTCCCCACCTCCTGTAGTTGCCTCCCAGAAGCTGGAGCTGGGCCACAGCGGGCAGGATGTGACATTGTCAGAGGGTAGTGACATCTCTGAAATGAACTGATTTTATATGAGTTTGGATCGCTTTGTGTCCCTTTTACCAGATCCAGGCGCCATTTGCCACTTTTGCAAATAGGCAGCGGGGGGAAAAAAGGAGGCTTTGTTTCAACAAAATGAAGGCCAGTTTGTCCTGAGACCGTGAAGCAATGTTGCCATTGTTTGGGTGACTGTTGGGCCAGATGCGTTTTCCCTCCCCATGGGCCAAGTGCACATCCCTGCTCCATAGATGCTGGGCTTGGCTTCATAACTTGGTCAATGGACTACTAGTCACAACAGGACTCTGAGGCCGTAAGTGCACTCGCCCATATGGCTTAGTTCTCAACTCTGGTGTCCCCGTGAAGGAAGAACATAACTGCATGGCCACTGCCCTTTCCCTTGGGCCCCAGAGTGAACACGCATGCAGCTGACCTGAATCCGACTCCTAGCCCAGAGCCCATCCCACAGAGCCCACAGCCTGAAGCCCAGTCACCCACTAAGACCAGGGTAGCTCACCCAAGCCACAGTCAACCTACAGACCTCCGAGCATGAGAATAGAGGCTGACTGTAAGCCACTGAGTTTGGGGTGCTTTGTTGAGTAGCATTATTGTGGTGACAGATGATTGATTCAATAGTAATCAGCAATGCCTGCTCCAAAGTCAGGCATGAGCCTTCCTAATGGCTCTTGCCCTAGTCGCTAATAGGACTGGACAAGTTAGTCTTTTGGCCTCAGTTTCCTCACTTATAAAACAGAAGTAATAATAGCATTACTCTCAACGCTGTTAGGAGGATTAAATGAGATAATCAATACAGAGTGCTTAACATCGCACCTGGCCCAGAGTAAACATTCTAGAAATCAGAGGTCACAGACTGTAAGTGTGTTTTCAAATAGTTCAATGAATTGTCTCTACTGGGATCAGTCTCAGCTGCCAACTGAGAAATTTCATGTAAAAAAGCAATCCAGACTTACAGCTTCTCTTGTGAAGTCAGATCTGGCCAACACCAGGCCAGCATTTCTACACAGCAACAATGGATAGAGCTCGGGGGCAGTATACTACCATGTGGACAATAGACAATGTGACCACCAGGGTTTAAACAACTGAGGGGTTCAGTTTTCGCAGGCAGCATGACATCCAGGAGTCGGAAGTCCAGGGCGGGCACCAAGGCAGAACGATGCCATCAGGAAGCTGGGCACCTCTGTCTTGATGTCCGGCCACCTTTAGCATGTGGTATTTGGGCCTCATAATCTCAAGATAGCTGCTGCGCACCCAGCTGCAGCATATATGTCTCAGGCCAAAAAAAAAAAAAGAAAAAGAAAAGAAGATGGAGGAGGTAAAGGGGCAAAGGAGAAGAATCTCTCCTAGCAAGGCTTTTGTCCTTTAATATTGGAAAGGGAGACTTCCCAGGGAGTTCCACTTACATCGCAAAAGTCAGAAGTGAGTCCTATTAGCCACACCTTGCTGCAAGTATGCTGGGAAATTGAGCACTCTGTCTCTGTAGCTGAGAAAGAAGGGAGCTGGAAAGAAGAGCTCTAATTGCACTGCCTCAGTTTAGTACAGAAACTACCTAGGCAGGGTATCATTTACCTTCCTTCCGTGACCCCGGCATCTATTTTGTTTGCAATTCCTGCTCTAGGAGGTGCCTGTCTCTCTGATTCTCAGCCATGTAAAGGCATCATGGAGGGATGTGCTCTTGAGTTTCTCACCGCTGCCCAAGGTCTGTCTAAGATCACGGCAGAACTGAACGTCCACACCCCACCCTTCCCAGCTGTTCATTCATCTTCATAAAGCTTCTCATCTGGGCAGAAGCCACATACAAGATGCCCAGCAAACAGTGGAAAGTTTCTCCTACAATGAGTTCTGACCATAGTCCCACATTCTTGCTGCAGCCTTGGCTAACGCTGAGAAAATATTCTTTTCCCTCCACTCCATTTGTCCTCTTTTTCTTTGGATGGACTGTGATAGCTTCATACCGTTTTTCAAGGCAGGCTATTGACATACCAGGAGGTGACCTCTATTTACTACAATAAAATTAGTGATTTATTGAAAGACAGAATTCCACAATCCCCTAAACTCTCCTTTTATCCCTAACTACTGTGTCAACAAAGAACCCAGCATCCAGTATGGTTCAAAGGTCTGAATTGTATAGCAAAATAAATCATTTTTAAAATCCCAATAGTAATGTATGGTGGGAGCATTCTTAACTTGAATTGAGTAAGGAGGAGAACAGATGCAGCCAACCTTAGCTATAGTATATTACTCAAGTTGATATGGGGCAGAGAAGATTGGATATTTAATGTCAATGATACCATGAGAGGGGGGTGAAAAATTCCAAGTTCCACCGGAAAATAAGAAGGAAAAATTTAGGTCCCACAAGCCCTAGCCTATTTTTTCTTTCCTTCCCCTCTCCCACCCTCTGTTTTCTTACCTTCCTCCTTCTTCTCCCTCCCTTCCTGCCTGCTGAGGGTCCATTTCTGTGTTCATTGCAGAAGGCCCAGCACCTTTTTCGGTAGGGCCCTAATTTAGGCTCAGGGCTTTCCTTCTAATAGATGCAGAACCCTGGCCCCAGACTCACTTGTTCAAATGCACTTGATGTCATGCCTTATGTCACAATGTTTAAGCCTGAATCTCTGGAGTGTGCGGAGCTGCCCGGAGTCTATGCGGAGACTGTTTCATTTGGGTCAATTCAAGCAGGTGTCCACTCCAGGAGGCTCAGGAGTCATGGAAAGAAAAGGTCTGACCAGTGGGTCGTGGGGTAGTTTTAGGAGGTCTGGCTGACCAGTGACAGCAACTTGCCTCAGTTCAACCAGGTTATCTTGAGTTCCTTCTAGAGTTGGAACTAGAGTTAGGTCTGGGGATGCAAATATCCATTCCATATACTCCTGCCTTCCAGAAGCCCATGATCTAGAGGAGGTGGCTGACCTCCAAATCAATCATTTACCCCTCCGGAAAACCTCTCAGTAGCCTAGTATAGTGCTTCTCACATTTCAACATCCACACAGATCCGAAGGTTCTTATGAAAATATCTATTTGGATTCAGTAGCTCTGCAAAAGGTCTGAGATTCTGCCCATCCAATCAGGCCCCCGGTGCTGACCATGCTGCTGGGCCATGGCCGCACTTTGAGTAGCTGGGTCCCAGGGTTGGGTGTCAGCTGTGTTAAGAGCATAGAGGGCTGCTAGGTGAGGAATACTCCAGGAAGCAATTAGAGGCTGCTTCTTCCGCACTCCAGAAGCATGTGGCTTCTACTTGGGATATATAAACAGGCTTTGCCCGGCCCACCAAGGTCACCAGTCAATTTGTTGCTACAAATCAAAGGAGCATCTTTCAGCAGGGGGCTGAGTGTCAGCGCAGTTTCAGGAGGCAAGTCTTTGAAAAAGGAAGCAGCAAACTGTTGCTTAGGGTTAAGGGGGAAGAAGTACATTCTTGTTCTTCTTGGACAGGCTTCATTTCTCTCTTTTCTATCTTCCTTGGTGAAAGGGCATTTTTTTTGGTTCTCTGCAGATTCCATAGCATTCCACGAAGACCCTTTTCTCCCACAACCCCTTCCCCACATAAAGGTTACTGTACTTGTCAGAATTCTAATGGCACTTCATACACAGCAGGTGCTCAATAAGTGCTTTAACAATCTTGAGCAGAAAACACATGGAGATTGTATTCTGCTTTTTGCTTTTTAAAGCCTGAAAGTGAGGAGCCTGAAATTAAGTCCTTCATTAAGAGCAACCTCAGGCTGCACGTAGCCCAGTTCCAAGAAAAGCTTCAGCTAAAGCCACCCTCGGACCACCCTTGGATCAGCCAATCAAAAGAAATGTGTAACATTCCTGTGGTCTGAGTCAGGGCTGGGAACTACAGATAGTTACTTTGTACAAACTAGCCAATCACTCACTGCTTGCCTAAACCCCACATGGGCCCTTTGAACTCACCTCATAATTGGTCATTTTCAAAGGGTTCTCAAAGGTCATGATTGGGTCCCGCCAAAAGTAATGAACACTTACAGTCACTGAACGGTCAAAACCATTACCATGGGTGCTGTACAATTAGGATTGGTGTTTATGTGATGATGCTATATGTGCAATGTGTGCACTGTAACATCCCTGTCCCTTACCACATAAAAACCCTGCTCGCTATTGTTCAGGGCTTTACCCTGCTGCCGCTACACCGGTTGACAGATGAGCCCCTGCTCGAGCTTATAATAAAGACCCTTATGTACTTGCATCAGTGTCGGCTCCTTGGAGGTCTCAGGGGACTCGCGATTCGGGCACAACAAAAGCAGACTCCAGGATCAGTTTTATACTTCTCAGTTCCTGCTTAGAAAACTTTTCTTCCTCCTTTCTTGTAGAAGATCGTGTCAGAGAAGCAGTATGTGAAAAACCATTAGGAGATCAATGCGTTTCCAGTCCATGAGACTCCAAATGTGTGCTACTGTATTAGCTATCCATGGCTATGGCTAATGCTGTGTAACAAACAGGAAACCCTCATAAGCAATATACTTATTGTTCATGCATCTGTTGGTTGGCTGGGAGGTTCTGCTCATCTGGGCTGGGCTCATTCACATATCTGGTGATCATCCAGTTGTGTTGACTGGACACTTGGGGTAACTGGGCTCTGTCCATGTGTCTATCTTCCAACAGGCTCTCCCGGGCATATTTTTATGGCGATTCGTGGAGGGTGCAAGCATGCAAGCAGAGACATGCAAGTGCTTTTTTTTTTTTTTTCAAGCTTATGCCTGCATTATGTTTGCTAAAATTCCACCTGCCAGAGAAAGTCATGAGGCTGGGCTAGGGTCAGAGCAGGAAGGCACTGCAAAATTACATGGCCAAAAAAATAGGGCTTTAATGCAGCCCGTGAACACAGATTGTTCATGTACATGTAACAGAGTAACTTCACAGTTCATAGTTAGGCTGATACAAGCAACATCTTTGCAAAAGGCAACCATCTAGCCTTCTCCGGGCTCCCAAAGACAGAACAGCTGCACAAAGTCCAGGGAAGGCAAAGCCATCTGAGAGGAGGGAGAGCAAGAAGTATTTACTGACAATGTAATTTTAAATTGTAATCCACGTTTAACTCAAAGTCAAAAGGATGTATTTACAATATGCTCGGTTTTCATATCCCCATCCTTAAGTGGCATCTCTGCAGCAGTAGAAATATCAAGCTTTCTGCCTCTTTCAAAAGCAAGGGCCTGTGTTTGCAAGGTAAACAAAGGGTAATGAAACAGCAAATGGCAGAGTGTCAAGTTGTTGGAAGGTGTCTAGCGGGATGCCACGGGGACGCAGTTTCATTCTGGTCTCATTTAACATCTTCATTAATGATCTGGAAGAGGGAGTAAACAGCACATTAATTATAATCACAAGTGTTGCTAAATTGGGATTTGTGCCTGCACCAGAGAAAGAGACTCTGAAAGGACCAGGCAGAAGGTGGGTCCAATTGGAAAAGGTGAACAGCACCTAGGAAGAAAATCACAGCACAGGGGAGGGAACAAGGCATCGGAAGCGTGAGGCCAAAAAGCAAGGGAGCTGCCTGAAATTCCTCTGGAACCACGTAAGGTATTTGCAAATAAACCAAAGAAGAAAAAGTTGACGGCAAGGAGGTAACCTCCGGAAAGGAGACGTAAGCAGGCAGGAGTGGGGAACGGGACGACAGCCATAACTTGGATTGCACACCAGCGACCAGAGGCGCTTGACACTTCTTCCCGAGTAGCCTTATTCTCCCTCAAAGATACTAGCTTCTGAGAACAGGGGTTCGCGTTGATTCGTTTTCTGCTATATCCCCAGCACCTGGAATAATGCTTCGGACTCGGAAGTCACTCCATAAATGCTTGTGAAACACATACCTAAATGAATGGATTAAGGACACTGTGTGACTTCTGAAGGAGAGGGGTTTTCCTTCCAAGAGGTCGGAGCCAGCCAGGAATTGATTAAAAACCAAAATAAACAGGGGGCGCCTGGGTGGCTCAGTCGGTTAAGCATTCGACTTCGGCTCAGGCCATGATCTCACTGTTGGTGGGTTTGAGCCCCGCATCAGGCTCTGTGCTGACAGCTCAGAGCCTGGAGCCTGTTTCGGATTCTGTGTCTCCCTCTCTCTCTGACCCTCCCCTGCTCACGCTGTCTCTCTCCTTCTCTCAGAAAGAAAAAAACAAAAACAAAACAAACAAAGCAACAAAGCAAAAATTGGGGAAAGGGAGGAAATGAACAAAGTGAAAATCAGGAAAACTCCTCAGAGAGCAGAGAGCCTGTTGGTGTTATTATAGAAATAAACAAAAGTATTAAAGAGTAATAGTAGTGGTTATGGGTGTCTGTAACTAAGTGCTTTGTACACATTCTCTCGTGCAATCATCACAATAAAACTACCAGATGTGTTCTGTCATTGCCTTCATTTTAGGTATGAGGTACAGAAAGATTAAGGAACTTTTCCAAGGTCACATCCAAGGTCCTCCCAATGGTGAGATGCATTTCATTTATTTATTTAAGTAGGCTTCACACCCAGCAAGGAGCTGGATTCAGGACTTGAACTCATGACCCTGAGATCAAGACCTGAGCTGAGATGAAAAGTCAGCTTAATTGACTGAGCCACCAAGGATTTAAACCTGTGTAACCCTATTTTCCCCACCATTTTACATGGCCTGCCATATTGGTTTAAAGGGAAGGGAGGCAGTGTAAGGGGGAGAGGTGAGGGGAAGAAGGAGGTGGGGGAGGGGGGCGGGAGAAAACAGAAAGAAGAAGTAAACAAACACAGAATAGGACAAGTGACTTTTCTCCACCTCCCACTCAGGGAACCACATGCCAAGTAGCGTGAGCGGGGAGGTTCATCACAAAACTTCTCTGCTCCCTGGAGGCGGCCCATGGTCTCTGCCCTAAATATCATGCTCGTATTTAAAGCTAGATGCTTTTTTGGTACATAATGCCCCTTAATTCTAACCTGCATACTTTAGCTAGTGTTCAGCTGAAGAAACCATCTATGGTCTTTCTTTATTTTCCTCTTTATTCTTCTATTATGTGTCTTTTATGTAAGAAATTTTGTGTTTTGCCTATGTACTCTTATTATTTTTTTGTACGTTATTCATTATTTTCTGTACATTATTGCAGGCCTCTGTCATTTGTATACATTGAGAGTTGAGGACATAAAACCACATATACTGTACTTTATAGGTGATTTAAGGACTTTCAAGGGTAATTTTTTACAGGAGTGGTTTTCTGTCCTTCTCTTTGGCTTTAAAATAAAACCCCCATCATTCCAGGTTTCTGCTCCTTTGAAACCACTCTATGTTGCTTAACATTTTTGCTCGTGGCTCTAATTTTATTTATTTTTTACTTTTTAAATGTTTATTTGTTTTTGAGGAAGAACCACAGAGTGCGAGCAGGGGAGGGGCAGAGAGAGAGGGAGACACAGAATCTGAAGCAGGCTCCAGGCTCCGAGCTGTCAGCACAGAGCCCGACATGGGTCTCAAACTCACTGAGCCACCCAGGCGCCCGCTGTGGTTCTAATTTTAAAATAATCGTCTTTGTTTTGTTTATTATTTATTATGTGAGCACTTGAAGGTCATGAGCTGGACTTCTGTCATCACCAGCAACTAGAGGCAGCAGGGTCAGTCGTGGGACATGTTGAAGCTAAGGCAGAAAAAAGCTGTGATTGATGAGAGAATCCTGGAGACATCAAGAAATGGGGCTCCAGGGGGCCTGGGTGGCTCAGTCGGTTAAGCGTCCGACTTTGGCTCACGTCATGATCTCGCAGTTCGTGGGTTCGAGCCCAGTGTGGGGCTCTGCACTGACAGCTAGCTCAGAGCCTGGAGCCTGCTTCAGATTCTGTGTCTCCCTCCCTCTCTGACCCTCCCCTGCTCATGCTGTCTCTCTCTGTCTTTCAGAAGCAAATAAAACATTAAAAATTAAAAAAAAAAAGAAATAGGGTTCAGCCCCCAAGGCACCTAACAGTGCTCTGGCTTCTGAAATTTGTCCTCCGCTTATGAAAGTTTCTTCCTGAAATTATTTTATTTATTTTTTTGCCTGCTTAAGTTGAGTTTCTGTCTCTTACACCCAAATGATTCCTTAACAATGCAATGACCTCGGAGTCTGTCCAATGTTGAGCAGTCTACGCTTTGATTCTGGCATTCCAATGCTAGCACTGATGGGGGGGAAAGGGGACAATTTAGCAGTGTTCTGGGGAGACGATGGGAAACCATTGCCCCAGGTCATTCTCATCCTGTGGTCATCTGGAAATTATTGGGAATTAACTCTAAGTTCGATGCCTCAGCGTAAAAATACACAGAGGAGAGCTCCCAGAGGAGACCTCCTAAGACTGATTTAAGATGGTATTAAAAAGCTATTCTCCACAAATAAAGATGACAATAAAAAGGCATTTCTCAAAGTGTGTTGCTATTATAATAGGGCGATCATATCATCTACCCTCCAAACTGGTACACTTTGAAGAATGAAAGGGAACGCCTTTCACAATTATGCAAGGACAACGGGCATAAAATGGAGTAATTACACCCGATGTACGATATGCCTCAGCAAAGAAACTTCCTTGGCCCAAAAGTTTGCTCACTCGAGTTCCCTTCTTGAGGGTCACAGCACCAGTTCTATTAAAATCTCTGAGTCCTATAGTAAAGAAACCCACTATATTTTATCCAAACCCAGATTTTCCCAACCAATCAGATTATGAAATCTTTCTTTTCTTTTTTTCTTCCCTGCCCTCCTCCTCCTTCATGAAATCTTTATTCTCAGTAACACTAAGTACCACCCCCAAGGATTCAGTGTTCTATAGAACATCCTTCAGAAACTGCTGACCTTGAGCTTGGCTTATTCAGATACAGTGTAACTTACTACCTAAATGAACGACCCAAAATCTAAGGCCTCCAAAACAAAAATATCTTCCCACCAAGCTCTCATTTGCCTGAAATTTCTACCATTATTTTCTCCTTTAAGGACCTTTGAAAGGGTATGCACATTGTAATGGGGTTAGGCATTATGTCATCTGGAAGGAATAATTCATTAGCTAGCTAAACATTAGCGATAATTAGTTTATCTCAATAGCCACTTACCACCCATAGATTTAAGCGGGGAACGGGTCCCCCAGGACTTATCTTCATGAAAGGAATGGGGAAAAGGGTCTAGAGCATGGGACACTGGCCTGGCCCATGCAGTACTTTAGCGGAGGGTTATATTATATGGTTCCCAAGCTTTACTCCCCCAAAGATCACTTCTCTTACTTATTCTCCCATATCTTGTTTTAAAAGATGCTGCTTCCCAAAGAAACTAAACTTATTCAATGGTAGCATTTATTTAACTTTGTATTATGTTTTCTTCACCTGCTTTTCACCTTCCTTCTTTTGAGAATGCTTCTTCCCAATGTCAACCTTGAGGTCCTACAAAGGGTATTCATGGGTGCCTGGGTGGCTCAATTGGTTAAGCATCCAACTTTGGCTCAGGTCATGATGTCACAGTTCATGACTTCTAGCCCTGCATTGGGCTCTGTGCTGACAGCTCAGAGCCGAGCCTGCTTCAGATTCTTTGTCTCCCTCTCTCTCCCTGCACCTCCCCTGCTCACACTCCATCTCTCTCTCTCTCTCAAAATAAATAAACATTAAAAAATAAATAAAACTAAAGCATAACTAAATAAATAGGGTATTCATGACCTGAACTCTTACCTTTCTGGACTTCCAGACGAGTCTGCTGGTGAACCCCCAAACCAAGCTACCAAACTGAGCCAATCAGAGAATTTCCCTGGGATCATTCCTCCTCCTCTTCCTCTTCCTCCTCCTCCTCCTCCTTCTTCTTCTTCTTCCTCCTCCTCCTCCTCTCCTCTTCTTCTTCTTGATTTGATATTTTCATCCGTTACAAAATCATCCCCACATCAAGTCTAGTTACTGCCTGCTACTGTACAAACTTATTAGAATATTATTGACTATATTCCCTATGTTGCACATGACATCCCCATGACTTATTTATTTTGTAACTAGAAGTTTGTGGTTCTTAATCCCCTTCACCTATTTTGCTCATCCCCCTACCTGCTCCCCACTCTGGTAGCCAACAGCTGTTGCCTGTATCTGTGAGTCTGTTTACATTTTGTTTTGCTTGTTCATTTGTTTTGCTTTTTAGATTCCTTGCGAAGGTGAAATCGTATGGTTTGTCCTTTTTTTCCATGGGATTTTTGACATTTGGTTCAGAATGAGTAAGTCTCAGTCCCCCTGGGATCAGCAAGGCTGTTGGAGGTGGGTCTGTGAACTGCCAGCAGCCTCCTTGCCAGCCACATGGAGGAGGCAGATTTCTCAACTATTATTGACATTTGGGGTTAGATAGCTTTTTATTTTGGGGGCTGTTTCATACATCGCAGTATGTTTAGTGGCATCTGTGACCTCTACCCACTGGATGCCACCCTCGCCCCAGATATCTCCAAATGCCCCCGGGAAGGGGGGGCGGAATCCCTCCCCATCCCTGGCAGAGAACCACTGGTGTAGAGAATGAAGCCCACACTCGGGGAAGAACACAGGTGCAGAGCTAGAGAATGAGAGAATGTCCTGGTGACATTTGAGGCCCCCGTTCCAGCTGTCCCCAAGGCTCAGCATACCCTAGTTCTTCCTGTGGATTGATTTCATGAGCCAATAATTCCATTTTTTTCCCCGCTAAGCCGGCTCAAGTTGAATTTCCCTAGTTGCACACAAGGGTATTGTGTTCATCTATAATTTCCATTTGGATTTTTGACAAACTGAAAATAGCTCCCTTCCCGGCTCTCCTCCTTCTGTCTCCCCACCCCCACAGAGCAGGCCCATGATTACATGCAAAGACCCCTGTGAATCAGAGTTCCCTGCACTTGTACCAGACGGAGAGGTCTGAGGCACGAATGAGGACTGAGGTAGGAAAAGTGAGCCAGATCTAATGTGCACACAACAAAAGCAGTTCCTCTCTTTTCTCCAGCAAGCAGCAGAGGTGGGCTTGCCTAAGATTTTATTTTTTTCCCTGATAAGGCAGTTCGGGGCCGTGGAGAAGGGGAAAGTAGGTTTTCCTTCATTGGTGGAAATAAGCTAAGAAAAAGCTAGAAAGCACAGAGAGCTAATACATGGATGGCAGAGGAGGCCTGTCTCCGGGACTGCTACAGACTGCAGGGGAGTTCTCTGGGTACCGAAACCAGTGCCCATGCTTACCGGGGTGAGGAGAGGCTGTGGCCTGCCCTGCCAGACATTGCCTTCTTGACCCGCAAGACCCTGGGCCTCCTCAGGAAGACTCCTACCTCTGCTCTAGGACTGAGCTCCCTGGCCCACCCACCCCCAAGAGCATCGTCCACTGAGGGCTGAAGTCCCTTAGACTCAGTTTCAGCACATCTTTGGAGCTTAGAGCAGGGTGCTTGGAGAGGGCCAGGACACACCAGGACAGTCAGAGGTTGTTAAAATATTGGACTGCTTCCACACTGGTGGATAAATAGATGCTATTCTGAGCCAAGGGGGCACATCTCGGACAATGCAGTGCCTCCCACGGAACCCCATCCCTTAGGAACGAAAAGAGTTAACGTGGCTCCAGGACCCTGCTTCTGAGCAAGGCTGTTTGTACTTTGGTGGATGCTGGTGCCTTTCTGGTGGTAACTTACTTCGAATATCCGATCTGAAAGGGAAAACAGAATTCTGGAGAAAAGGGATGGGAAGGTGGCAAAGACTTTGTGTATTTTCCACTTCTGCTTTGGAACGATCCTGCACTGTCACTTGTTCTCAGCACTGAAAGCATTTTGCACTTGCACTTGGACATGAAGGAGACTTGGCTCCTGCTGAAGGCACTCCCTGGTGTGGTGGGCATGGCAGAGAGCACAGGTGTTGGGGAAGATGCTCCTGGGGACTCAGCCGACGGATGGATACCTTCATTTCCCCCAGAGGGTTTCTGAGGTTTTCCCAGGAGTTGGGATCAGTTGGCAGTGTGCACCTGCGCTCTCTTTTGGTGCTTCCTAATGGGCTCACATGGGCAAGTCCACCTCAGAGGAGTTCAGCTTGCCTCCCACCACAGAGGAAGTACGCTCATCATCCTGACCGTGTCTGGGCTTTGCTGCAATCCACAGAGCCACTGGGGCCACCTGTGGACCATGGGACTGATGCTATCAAGTGGAGCTAAAATTAGACCGGAGGGGGATTCATTGTAGTAATTTCCTTGGATTACTTTTACTCTTTCTAATTTAGGCATGGTGAAGCAGGGACGCTCCAGTTTTTCTCCTTAATTCAATTTGTGCTCAGGTCAAGGAGAAATAAACCAACCATTTTAAAGCTACTTTTCCGCAGAAGGCAAAGAGAGGGTTATAGATAATGGTGAACAGAGTTCCTTCTGGTCAAAATATATGAAAGAGCCAAAAAACCACCCCTTCAATAAATAATACTCTCTCTCCTTCCCGAATCTATTTTTGGAAAAAACCACCCATTCCTCTGCCATTCTGACCCCATTAAAGCAGGATCCTATGCTCATGCAAGAGTCAACTATTAACTGATAAGGCTTAACAACTCCCAGTAGGTATTTGCATTTTAATAGAGAATTATTGAAGACCAAAAAGCTTTCAGGATCTAAAAGAACAAAGCACAGAATTAGAGGCTTTGAGGTGGATATTTGGGGGGAGCTGGAAAGTGTCCAGTTTATTCTCAATTTTTATCATGTTTATTTTGTCCTCTGCACAAGGGGCACCTACTGTCTAACCCTCCTCCCACCTCGTCCTGTACCCACATTGGCCGTCAGGGGCTAGTTTGGGGGCTGTCTGCTAAAACGGAGGAAGTAAGGAGAGATGAGAAAAAGGAAAGAAGGTAGAATATGGGGATAGATCATGGTTTTATACAGAAGACCGGCCAGTAAGAAGCTCATGGTACAAGAAAGGCCAACGGCCATTGAGAATAGGGATTTTAATGTTTCACTTTAAGTTGGGGTGTGCATGCATGTGTGTGCATGCGCTGTATTGAGTTAAAAGCAACCCCCATACACTCAAAATATCACCAGAGGTTTCCTATGCCTTGTGTCAAGATGGACTTTGAGGGGAGTGCATGCCTTTGAGTCAGCAGTACTAGCTGTGGTAGCAGGTAAGCCTGAAACAGATTAACCTTAATCGATACATGCTTATCTCTCACTCTGGTCACAATCCAATGAGGATTGGGAAGCACTTCGTGGCTATGTGTTTGGAACACATGGCCTCCCAAGTCAAAGACTGATGCGATGTTAAGAACGAAATCAATCAGGCGATGCGGAAAAGGTACAGCATTCCCCACTCCCCTCCACCCCCCCACCAAAAGGATGTAGAATGCAGGCGGAGAATTATATGAAAGCAAGAAACTAAAGCCAGAGGTGGCCAGGAGGAATTTAAAGCCACAGAGAAACGTATAAACGATTTTGGGAAGGGTGTTGATCCTGAGCGAAAGTGAGATGGGAAAATTTGAGCGAATCTTCTTTTTTTTTTTTTTAATGTTTTATTTATTTCTAGGAGAGAGAGAGAGAGAGAGACAGCGTGAGCAGGGGAGGGTCAGAGAGAGAGGGAGTCACAGACTGAAACAGGCTCCAGGCTCTGAGCTGGCAGTCAGCACAGAGCCCGACGCGGGGCTCGAACCCACGAACCGCGAGATCATGACCTGAGCCAAAGTCGAACGCTTAACCGACTAAGCCACCCAGGTGCCCCTGAGCGAATCTTCTTTAAATCTTAAAGGGCATCATGACCACAGCTGGGAGGACTGGGGGCTTCTAGATAGCTGACATGTAGTCACTGTGAGCTAGAGTGTTGACTTGTTCTCCTGCAGTGTTACTTCCAATATGTCCCCATTTCTAATATTCCGGCCATCTGTAGTGTGGATGTGGAAAAAAGGAATCCATTTTCCAGCGAAAATGGGAGCCCAACACCCATCATTTCCACTCCTGGATACAAGACCACAGAAGAGTCCAGGCTAAAAAACCACTGGGCATGACGTGACTGTGGCAGAAGCATCCCTGAGTGGCAACAGTGGGGTTGTCTTCAATAATAGGACACAAGACGTGCAAGATGGAGAACTTTGCGTTCAGACCAGGTCCCAGATGAAGAGACTCTTTCCACCAAAGGGCATTCAAACACTGTTCACATAGTGACAGATGGTATTTGGGAAATTGTAACTGGACTAGAGAGAGAGTGAGAGGTGCAGATTAACATGCCCAAAGATGCAGCCACGATGAAACCTCAGAGTGAACACAAGGTAAGACTTCTGAGACAGCTCTGCTCCACCATAGAAGCCACAGCTGGTCGAGGTAGCCTGACAGGGATAATGACCAAACAGGGAGAGAATGTAGCGTAGGGAGATGGAGTCACTGGCCCAAGAAATTAGACCCAAATTTACATTAAAAGATATGAGAGAAACCACCTTCCTAAAGGTAGTATGTTAAGGGGATTTTGAACATTGTATATGCAAAGCCAAGGACTCTCTGCAAATAACAATAAAGACAAGGGAGTGGGTGTCCAAAGATCCATTTCTCCACCTCTCCTCTCCTCTGCTGTGCATCCTGCAAAGCGTGTGTGTTAAGAGAGTGAGAGACGGGGCACCCAGGTGGCTCATTCAGTTGAAGTTTCTGACTCTTGATCTGGCTTAGGTCATGATCTCATGGTTCATGAGTTTGAGCCCCATGTCAAATTCTGGGCTGACAATGCAGAGCCTGCTTGGGATTCTCTCTCTCTCTCTCTCTCTCTCTCTCCCTCTCTCTCTGCCCCTCCTCCTGCCCTCTCTCTGTCTCTGTCTCTCTCTCAAATATAAATAAACTTAAAAAAAAAAAAAAGAGGGTGAGAGGGACTGACTGATTCGCTGCTTTTCCCAGGTTGCCCCGTTAGCTGGCTCACATTGGATGCATTCACTAGGAGGCAGTAGTGAGACCAGAACCCAAGGAAAAGAGAAACCAGGACTTCCCTCTTCCTCTGAACAGCCCCTCTTCCTCCAGCAACAGCAGCAACAGACTTGGGGTGGTTCTTGCACCTACAGGTGAGCCCTGCCCAGCCCTTGGGCGCCAGCAGCACTGCCTTCTCCCTCTGTCCTTACAAAGAGATGGCAGTGGTTTTCTGCTCTTGCAAATCTCTGGGCCACCTCACTCTCCCCTTTGTCTTCTCAACTCTTCTGTCACCTGACTAACCAATGCCAGCATTAAACTCCCTGTTCAAAACAAAGCATATTTATTTATTTTGAGAGAGAGAAAGAGAGCAAGCAGGGGAGGGGCAGGGAGAGAAAGAGAGAGCAAGAAAGAATCCCTAGAAGCTCTGTACTGTCAGTGAGGAGCCTGACACAGGGCTTGAACTCCCAAACCATGAGATCATGACCTGAGTTAAAATCAAGAGTCAGATGCTTAACTGACTGAGCCAGCCAGGCGTCCCTCCCTGTTTTAAATATTCAGAAGGTTCCCACTGTCCTGGCTGGGCTCTGACTTCCCTGAAACTGAGAAATACTCCTATGTGGAACAGTAGGGGAAAGAGAGGTGAGCAGACCCACAAAGAAGTGAGGTGCAGACGGAGGACCTCCACTCCTCTGGTTGAGGATCCCATCCTAGCCTAGAGAGAGTACTAGAAGGTGATATTGGAGGTGATCATGCTTAAGTACCTAATTAGAAAAATGTCCAAGCACCTTCCTTTCCAGTATGGGGGTTCAATTATCATCCTGGCCAATCCTTTTAATCTTAATGAATGGAACTCAGTGAGGTCAGAGGTTTTTTTGTGTAACTTTTTATTTGGAAATAATCTCAGGCACAGAAAAGTGGCAAACATAAAAATAGTACAAAGAACAGCCTTTTCCCAGATTCACCTTTTTAATTTACTCTTTCCCTCTTGTATAGAAAATATGTGATTATTTTAATTATATAACCATATTATTACTTCTAGTTACTTCCATGTGTATTTTCCAAGCATTGGGACATTCTCCTAAATAACCACAGTGCAGATATCAACTTCAGTACATTTAACTCTGGTAAAACACTTTAATCTACTTGCTATATTCCAGCTGACCATTGACCCAATAATGGCAATCAACCCAAAATGTCAATTGACCCAATCAATACTGTACTTCATAGCATTTCCCCCTTCCAGCCTTCCTTTGTATTTTATGACATTGGCACTTCTGAAGACCAGAGTGCCTCTCTCTCTCTCCCTTTCTGTCTGTCAATAGAAGTTTCTCATTTGGACTTCATCTGATATGTCCTCACGGTTATATTCAGAATCTACATTCCCTGCCAGAATTCACCGTAGGTGATACGTGTCCTTCTCAATAAAGAACATCTGGAGCTACACAGCATCCACCTGCCCCTCATCGGTGATGTCAGTTTTAATCAGCTGGTCAAGGTGATGTCTGACTTCTGCACTATAATAATTACTGTTCTTTTCTTTGAAACTGATGACCAATCTCTAGAGAGATACTTGAGCCCATGCAAATCTCCGTTGCTTATGAAAATTACCTCCTAGGTTTGAAGCCGTTGACGATTCTTGTTTCAGCCTACCTTCACTGTGTTGCTGATAAGGAGTATTGTCCAACTTTAGAACTTCGAGCACACTTACCAGGGGTACTTGGCCTTTTACTATAAGCAAGAGCCCTCCCTTCTCCCTTGTTTATCTACCCATCTATTTCTATTTTTTAATGATTTATAATTCAGTATAGTCTCTAATTATTTGGCACTTAAATGTCCCAGATTTTGCTGGTGGGAACCCTTTCAAGCACGTTCTGTGTCCCTTGTGACGTGCACTCAACCTTATGCAGGTGCTTTCTGACTCTCTGAACATTAGCAGATGTTCAAGGTTCATCTTATAGTTACCCAGGTCAAGGATTTCTATTTTGTTCATTGCTGTATCTTCAGTACCTAGGATCACGCCTGAAGATAATAGGTGCTCGATAAATATATTTTGATGATATGAAAGAAGTTCTTAATTAAAACCTCCTCAGGTACTGAGATAGATATCTATGTTGAGCAAAACCTAAATGTTAAAGTTAAGATTTTGGTGGCCAGAAGCCTGTGAATCCTGTAACTTACTAGTTCTCTTTCTAGGAATCAATCTTAAAAGGAATAATCTGAGATTAATATATAATCTGTGATTGCGCAAAGATGTAAATACAGCAAAGTATGCACAAAGAAAATTTAGACTCAATGTCCAGAAGTGGGGGAGATGAGTAAGTAAAACTAGGTGACATTCACATGAAATAAAGCAGTCGTTAGAAGTCATGTTTCTAAAGGTTTGTTAGTAATAGAAAACGCTTTTGCTCTGCTGTTAAAGGAAAAAATGAGAATACAGAATTGAATATAGAACACATATGAAATATACTAAGATATGCCTACCAGAAAAACCAAAAGGAAATATATTTTTAAAAAAATAGTAGAAATGGCCTGTGTGGCAGGAATATGTATTTTTTCTTTCTTTTTACTTAACTTCTGCACATCCATTTTTTCAGCAGTCCACCTGAATTTCTTTTTTAACTAGTGAAGTTAATTTTTTAAAAAGGAAATATAAACATGCTTAATGAGTAACTAGGTAAGGGGTACCCCTCATGTTTGCTAACATGTGTGTGCCTCCAGTTATAGGATCGATCCGATGTTCCGGAGAGCACTTCTATACAAACAGAATAGACTGGCTTAGAGCAGCTTCAAGACCTTATTCAAGCAAGACCCTCTGCTTACAGCACTGCACCGGCCTCCCTCCATTGGTCAATATCTCATCCATCCTTCAAGATGCCTTGGTTAGATTTCTTAAAAAAAACAACAACAACAGAGACAAAGGCTACGCTGTAGGTGGTTTCTTTGAAAGAGGAAGGCCAAAAGGTGTGTGTTAATGCAAGTTACTACTTCCTGTGTGAACTTAGGTATTCTAAAAAAAATTTTCTTAATGTTTTTATTTATTTCTAGGAGAGAGAGAGAGAGAGAGAGACAGCGTGAGCAGGGGAGGGTCAGAGAGAGATGGAGTCACAGACTGAAACAGGCTCCAGGCTCTGAGCTGGCAGTCAGCACAGAGCCCGACGCGGGGCCCGAACCCACGAACCGCGAGATCATGACCTAAGCGAAAGTCGGACGCTTAACCGACTAAGCCACCCAGGCGCCCCAGGTATTCTCAATGGCTCAGTCTCATCTGTAAAATGGGGATAATAGCCCCTGGGTAGGCTGCAAAACCGGCTAAATTCTTCACCCCTCTGGTCTCCACACTCTTTACAGCATAACTTTGCAGTGCCTCTCACAAAGAGGTGGAACCTATTCCCTATTCCCTGAATTTGCCCTTGTAAATTTGCTTTGGCCAAGTGCAAATGCAGCAGAATTGACTACCCACCAGTTTCAAGTCTTGGCCTCCAAAGGTTTCTGTGCTCCTTGGAATCCTGACACTGTGGTGAGTGTGCTGGAGAAGGAGACGCTAAGTAAAACAGAGGCAAAACATTTCACCTGAGACCCTCCCAGACAGGCCAGTCTCTGGCTGCCCAGATGCAGGAGAGAATCCAGCCGAGGTGTCTCAGCCAACAGCCAGCTGCCCCAAAAGCAGAGGCTCCCAGCTGATACACAGACTCATAAGCAAAGTGTCATTGCATGCCGCTGAGGTTTTATGGTCGTTACACAGCGTTATTATGGTAACAGATAACCAATACAGCATCGATTTTACTAAGGATTAAAGAAGCATATAAACACGTGCAGGATTTAGCATAGTGCCAGAACTATGATACCCTCTCCTTAAATGTTTATTATTGTTATAATAATTTTACACTATCACAGTGTGCCATGTTTTCATATTATATATATGTATATAAATATATGTCAGTTTCTCCTACTAAACTAGGGGCTCCTGGGTGATAGAAAATCAGAAGCAATTCATCCTTGATGACATATTTCTCTACAATCAGAAGCCCATAATTCAGAAGAGAGACAGATGTATACATAAAGTCTGTTGTGGGAACCAGAGATAGCAAGCGTCCAAAAGTGCCGAACACAGACATTAGCACAGAGAAAATGCCCAATAATGATAAAATAAATAATAAAAAGCAAGCCTCCCCCATGTTAGGGCATTTCCGTGGAATGTCAGATTGGTAAGGACCGGGCTGGTCATCACCCTCTACCTCTCAGAAGTTCAGCCAAAGGAATGATGGGCTTATTTGGTGGTTTTACAGCCATAGCTGCTGCTCAAACTTTCAAGCTCTCTCTTCCTCCAGAGACCAGCATCACATGATGAGGAAACTAATTAGAGCAAGCACGGTGCTCAGAATAAGCGGCCTATTAAAGAAATTTGAGTCGAATGCAGAAGGGCTTATATTATAAATATATCCTTAACAAGTATTTAGTTTTCGTGGGTTTTTTTCCCCCATCTTTCCTAGGGGAGTTTATTGTTCGAGAAAAAGCCAGGTAAAAATCAGAATATTTTTACAATAGGCTTCCTGCTCCCCACAGAGATGCTCCCCGGGGCCAGCAGGCTGTGTGGAGCAAGCTCCTAGCAGGAAACATGCAGGCAGCACGTGCGGAGCCTAGACAGCAAGTTAACAGAGAATCAGACAAATTCATCTTCATTTCATGCCTTCGACAGCCTCTCAACTTAGGTCAAGTACAAGGTAAGCCAAGTAATTTTATTAGAGGCAGGGAAAGGTGGTAGAGAGTGTGAGGACTGGCTTGGATTTTGTTCCCTGTTCCATGACCCGCCAGTCAAGACAACTTGCCCTAGTTATTTAATTTCTCTGAGTCTCAATTCCCTCACCTGAAAAATAGGGATCACAGGAAGTCACCTTGCTGGGCCAGTATGAAGACCAAAGGGATGCCAAATGTCTGGCTCATAATGGCAAGCAGATAGGAATAGGGTAGCCCAGTGGCTAAGCTGCTGGGATCTTGAGCCAGATGGCCTGTGTTTGTATGTGGCCTGTTCACTTGCTAACTGTCCTTAACCTCTCTGGGCCTCAGATTCTGTAAAATCTGTAAAGGAGGGAAAGTTGTTTCTGGCTCGTAAGGTTGTAATGATTAAGTGAATTCGTATACGTAAAGTCCTTAGGACAGCATCTGCTACACGGCAAGTGCTCAGTGAGTGTTATTATTATTGTTCTTCAAATAGCATTATTAATAAAAATCTCTGATGACCAGAGACCTCCTAATCATTTCACTTGGGTCCAGATATCAGCTGCAATGCATTAGCTCATACGCACAAATGGCAAGAGTGGATTTAAGCACATCATAATTCAGTGAGTCACGATTCCAGTTTATAAGCAGAGAAGCACAATTCAATTTTATAGGCAGCTGGGCTGCTAATTAAGAAGAAGCCCTTAATTACAGCACCTGACATAGGAGACTTGTCTCATGTTCACTCGCCTTGTTCGTCCTCATTTCTCCTTCCTCCAACTATGGCCCATCTATTTCTCCGCTTATTATTTATTTCCCTGTCTCGATTGAGGGTATGCCAGTTATCTGGAGACCTAACTACTGAAACTGCTCCCTGACTTTGGAACTCACCCATCTCTGCTTCAAGTAAGGACAGTACTCAACTCTCCAGGCACGGGCTAAGGCAACAGATATAGGGGAGCCACAGGAGTTGTGGGGAGCCACTGAAATGGTCCATGGATTTACCCAAGGGACATAAGAATCTATGTTCATGTAGAAGTCTGTATGCAGATATGTATAGAGGCTTGATTCATAATCACCAAAACCTGGAAACAACCCATGTGTCCTTCAACTTGGTGAGTGGATAAACACACTGGTATGCACACACAATGAAATACTGCTCAGCAGTAAAGCAGTAGCAAAGAACAAGCCACCAGTACAAGTGCATCATGGCACATCTCAAATGCATTGGCTGGGTAAAAGAAGCCAGATTTAAAATTTAGGCTACATGTCGTATGATTCCATTAATACAACTTCCTGGAAAAGGTCAAACTATGGGAACTGAACACAGATCAGTGACTGGCAGGGCTTGATGTGGGAAAAGGGGGTCAACTACAAAGGACTTTACAGAATTTGGGGGAAGAATGGAAATGTTCTATACCTGTACACATGTGTTTGTCAAAAGTCCTAGAACTGTACACTGAAATGGGTTAATTTTACCCCTTGTAAATCATGCTTCATTAACCTGACTTTAAAATGAAATTGTCCATAGGAGCCATGGAGCAGCAAAAAAAAAAAAAAAAAAGACCTTGGCATTTCCAAAAGCCTAACAAATAACCTCAAATTTTTCCTTTTATTTTTATTTCATGCATTTTTTGACATCCTTGTTAGCTATTAAAATATGAATTAATTTTTTTAACGTTTATTTATTTTTGAGAGAAAGAAAGAGACAGAGAATGAGCAGGGGGAGGGGCAGAGAGAGAGGCAGACACAGAATCTGAAGCAGGCACCAGGCTCTGAGCTGTCAGCACAGAGCCTGACTCGGGGCTCAAACCCACGAACTGTGAGATCATGACCTGAGCCTAAGTCAGACGCTTACCCAATTGAGCCACTCAGGCACCTCTAAAATATGCATTTTTAGAAGTAAGGGGTACTTAATCTCATCACATATAGTAACACTAGCCTAAGAAAATATTTCTTTCCTCAAGGTAAAACTAGTCTTTTAGGAAAAATCAGATAGGAATTCCATTGGGCAAAAGCCATTGGAAACATCAGATGATGCATAGAATAGGAAGCATGTGTTTCAGAGTCTGGGTTGGAGGGGAGAAGGACTCTTAACATATTCTGCCCAAGCGACTTATATCAGATCTCAATGCACAATGACCTCAACACATTGGGAAGTTGGTCCTACAAAATTACGGCAAAGTCAAATGTAGACACATGCCATGTAGGTACTCCCAGAAGAATAATAGCTTTGTCCAAGTCAAAAAATACCAGCATGGAGAACAATCCAAGAATTTGTATTCAGAATGCCTACAAACTGCCCAGGATCTAGCATTGCAGAAAGAGAACTAGTTTTCACAGTTCATCATGGTATAAATGAGTGTGGATGGATTGTTGTGAGCTTTTTCCACCATTAAAATGATTTTTCTCAACTAGAAACACATATCACTGATGAATCACCAGTGCCAGCTTTTCACACAACTCCAAAAAGTATCTGTGAATAAATGAATAACCCATAGCTGGGCAGGGCGGGGAATGGCAGAGGGCTGTGAGCCAACAGCACTGAGTTATTTGCTGAGTACTGATCTGCATGACCAGGTCTCATGCCACCACCACCTACGATAAAGATGGGGTTGTCACCACTTTACAGACAGTAGATGAAGGCTTAGAGAAGCGAAGCCACTTGCTCTTAACCCTTTGATAATCCTTCTTTAACATTTTCAAGTACTCATGCTCTGTGACCCCACAGCAAGTGGAAATGGTGATATCTGAGTTAAAGTCAGACAGAGCTGGGGGGGAGGCAAAGGGAGAGAGAATAAAATCATAAAGAGGCGGGCAATAGTGTGCTGGTAAGTGTTTAACAACTTGTTCTGGGGCAGAGAGGGCTGGTTTATGGCAGCTCCACCATGGCCAAGTTATGGCTATCCATGTGAAACTAACGAGCTTGCAGATTTCCTGACAGTTCAACCCGCAGCTATCTTGAAAGCTGCTGCTGGGGAAATTTGGGGTGAAAAACATGGGTTTTGGAAGGCCTCAAGTGAACCCTGGGGGAACTAGAATTCGGGGATAGGAACAGGAAGGTAGTCGGAAGAAGAAAGAGATTGAAGATGGTGGAGGAAGTGACAAAGGAAGGCAAGATTCAGAAGACAGATCTGAGACCCGTTAATGAAGATGGAGGAGCTGTCAGCAGTTTAATGAAGACAAGGAAGCCCTGAGTCTGTCCATGACCCCCTGTCCCAAAGCCCCCAGAGTTTAAGCAATGGGTGGACCAGGTAACTGAGCAGAAGTCTGTTCCTTGGGTGCCTAGGTGGCTCAGTGAGTTCAGCAGCCAACTCTTGATTCTGGCTCAGAGCATGATCTCACAGTTTGTGAAAAGACTGAGTTGTTGAGAAGAGGAAATAGTGATTTCCAGTGGCCACGTTATCAGACCTTGTTTTCATCCATCTACTTTGCAGCCTCATCATGCCCTTCAGGTTTGAGGGACACATAGTCTTCCCCCCTATACATCTGGCTTCTTGTTGGATTCCCCCCACCCCCATACTCATGGCAATTTTGAAACAAACCTGCCAATTCTTTGATGCTTATTCCTTTGAGATGTGGGATCCATGTCTCTTCCCTTTGAGTCTGGGCAGGCTTAGACCAATAGAACATGATAGAGGTGCCACTACATGATTCTGAGGCCATTAACAGTCATGCAATCCTGGGCTGCCGAGTAAGAACACAAATTACCTGGAGGCCACCATGATAGAAAAGCCACATGTAAGCATGCCAGTGGACAGCCTCAGCTGAACTCAGTTGTTTCATCCAACTTGCCAAACCACCAGACATGTGAGTAAGGCCAACTTGAACTCTTCCAGCCAGCCTACCCTTCAGTTCAATACTGCCAAGTGATTTTAGGTGATGCCACATGAAATACTTCTGCTGACCCTTGCCTAAATTTCTTAGGCCCTAGTATGTGAGATATACCTAACTGGCTGTTCGTTTAAGCCACAAAGCTTGGGATAGTTTATTCCATAGCAATGGATAAACTAGAACACTCCACTCTCAGGCTTTTAATGCCTCCCTCTTTGAAGAGCCTCTGGGCAGACAAGGCAGCTGAGAATAGCACCTTGAACAGTTGAGAATAGCACCATGAAATGGTTTATTTAATTCCATCATATCAGCCAAGAAGAATTTTAGTAGCCTGTATATCGCATGTGTACATATATGCAATAAAGAATCACAGCCTTCAGCATACATTTCCTTGAAAAATCAATCTCTGGACATAAGAGCTATCAGATATTTCTAAAATGTTACTATTTGTTTGCTATTTGTTTATTCAGTTGCTTGTGAACTGGTCTCTATTAGAGAAATAGAAACAAATTTCAAAGATTCATAAACAGTTTAAGTGAGAAAGTTCTCTTTAAAAATTTTTTTAAATGTTTATTTTTTAGAGACAGAACATGAATGGGGGAGGAGCAGAGAGACAGAGACAGAGACACAGAATCCCAAGCAGGCTCCAGGGTCTGAAATGTCACCACAGAGACCGATGTGGGGCTTGAACTCACAAACTGCGAGACCATGACCTGAGCTGAAGCCAGACTCTCCACCGAACGAGCCACCCACGCACTCCATTCAGTGAGAAAGCTCTACCCGTTTATGTGATCTTTTTCCTCCTGAATTTGAGAAAAGCTTCTTCAAATTAAGAAATAGAGCATCCCCATCACAATCCATGGAATAAGTGAGAATAAGTTAAGAACCACCCTTTCAAACTTACGTCAGTCCCACTAAATAACTGATAGATGAACATGTACCATTAGTTACCTGAGTAGCTTATAGTTTTCATTTACTCATTTCCACAGTATTTACTGAGCACATAATACATACCAAGCACCGTACTGAACTCTAGCAACACAGAGATGGAGTTGAAGAAATAGCAGAACTGAGGAGTGTATAGTCTTGCAAAGGAAACAAAGGCATTGGCAACCATCTCAATTTTCTGATTGTAAATGCAAAAGTTTTTCTATTTCATGTTTCTGGAATTGGAGTGTGTCTTCACAATTACAATCAATGTCAGTCCTTACTTTCCTACCAACTTCCAGGCAGAAAAGTAAGTTGTCACTATCCGGGATAAAAACAAGCAGGAAGGACCAAGCATGGAAATATCCAGGACTATACAGTGAATGTATTTATCATTTTCTCACCTCTACAAGTTATTTCCATTGGTGACAAAATTATAACTGAACTTTGGATTTTTAATTGTTGCTTAAAATGTCTTCCAGAATATTATGATATGATGAAGCATGAAAACAAAATAATATCAGAGCACCTGATTGGCTCAGTCAGTAGAGCACGTGACTCTTGATCTTGGAGCTGTAAGTTCAAGCTCCACATTGAATGTAGAGATTACTTAAAAATAAAATCTTTTTACAAATAAAAAAATATATTAATATTGAACACAAAGAAAAAAGCCTGTCTTCAACAGGCAGTGCAATTAAAGGCAGTACAAACAGCCAAGTCTCTCAGGAATAGCTGGTAGATCTTCCCAAACCTGGGAGAGATGGGTGTGACCAATTCACACGCCATGAAGAATTGTCACTTAAGCTCTACAAGTTTCTTAGTTCAAATCTTCCAGTCACTTAGAGAGAAGCCATTTAACTTCCAACAATAGAGCAGTCAACACTCTGAATTTAACAAAATAAGAAACAAAGACAAAACTCTGATAATCTTTAATATACTTCAATCTTAACTAAAGATCCTAAAGAGTTCAATATCATTATCGGTTGAGATTACAACCCGATCATGAACTAAACCACAATGGTGGGCAAACTGCAGGTATTGAGATATGATTCAGAAGGACCCTTAGATTTCCAATTTGTTGAAGACTTAAACTCAAATTTTGTAATACTAAACAAAAAAGTAGAACGTGATGATCTGGATAAGTTTGGTGGTTTAAAAATTTTGATGTAGTTTTAATGGTTCTTTTAAAAAGTTATTACTAAATAAACATGCCATCTTAAAACCAATAGTGTCTTCAAATCAAGGAACTATGGTAATTATATTTTAGTGTCTAATATGCTTATGGAGAGGATGACAGAGCATGTTAATATACCGTAATTATAATATATTGTCAGATGTGCTATGGAGTCTTGATTTAAAATATTTTACCCATTGTCCTCAGTAGTACTATTATATTTATCAGAAAATATGTTATGCTTATGGATCATGAAGGTCAATAGGTCATGGGTGATAGAGTAAAAGGACCATGGAACATAAAAAAGGAATGGTTCATTTTCTTTGAAATAGAAGAGTCAAGAAAGAAATTGGATTTCTGAAATGCAGATTTTTAAAAACGTTCTTTGAAAAATAATTTTTTAATGTTTTATTTATTTTTGAGAGAGAGAGAGAGAGAGAAACAGAGCATGAGTGGGGGGCAGGGAGAGAGAGACAGACAGAATCCAAAGCAGGCTCCAGGCTCCGAGCTGTCAGCACAGAACCCAACGTGGGGCTTAAACCTATGAACCGTGAGATTATGACCTGAGCCAAAGTGCCCCATTTGCTAAATTTTGTCTTTAAAGATAGATAAATTTTTGTCACAAGAGTTAAAATTAGAGGAAAATGGGGGACCTGGGTGGCTCAGTCGGTTAGGCATCTGACTCTTGATTTTGGCTCAGGTCATGATCTCATAGTTCGAGGGTTCAAGTCCCACACTGGGTTCTACAATGACAGTGCAGAGCCTGCTTGGGATTCTTTCTCTCTCTCTCTCTGCCTCTCCCCTACTCATGCTCACTCATAACACACACTCTCTCTCTCAAATAAATCAATAAACTTAAAAGAAAAGAAAAGAAAATTAAAGGAAAATAACATGAATGAAGCCAAGATATTTGGCTTATTTAGGAAACCGAGTAGTTCAGTGGCTAGATTTTAGTGTAGTGACAGAAAAAGTACACTGGCTGGAGTGAGGCCCATATGAAGGGGCTTGTGTTTCATTTTATCCTCTACACACAAAATATTCACAAAAAAATTTAAATAGGCAAGTCCCATGATTAAATGTATGTGTTAACAACAACAACAACTGTGATAGACAGCTGCAGAGAAAATGAATGGGAAGAGAACTAGGCTGGAAGCAAGCAGGGAGGCAATGGAGGCTGTTCCAGTACTCCAGGGGATAGATCATGAAAGCCAAGTAAGTAGCTATGCAAATGGATGAGGGAAGTGACATCTCTGGGTTTCATTTCCTTGTATTCCCATATTCTTCACCATATTCTTGAACTCTGGGTGTGGGACCAGAGCACAGACGGACAAAAGAAATATAAAGAAGATAAAATACAAAACATATATGAATCCAGGGATTTAGACTTTGGACAAAAAATTCCCTTTTTAAATTCATTTTTATTTCTTAAGAATGCAATATTCATAAATTAATCAATGTGATCCACCATATTAACTGGCTAAGGGAGAAAAATCACATGATCATATCGACTGAGGCAGAAGAAACACTCAACGTAATTTACTACCCCTTCATGATAAAAACTCTCAGAAAATTAAAACTATAGGAGAACTTCCACAAGTTCATCTATAGAACAACAGCTAACATCCAACTTCATTTGAAAGACTGACTGCTTTTGGCCTGGGATCAGGAAGTGTCGTCCACTCTTAACCACTGCTATCAACAGTACTGGATGTTCTGGCCAGAGTAACAAAGGAAGAAAAGGACATTTTTTTAAAGGATACAATTGGAAAGGGAGAAATAAAACAACCTGCTTGTAGATGACACACAGATCTACATTAAAAAATTACAAGGATTCTATTTAAAAAAACAAAACTCCTATAATGAATAAGAAACTTTAGCAAGGTTGCAGGATACCAGATCAACAAACAAAATCAGTTGTCTACTAGTGTCCATATTAGTAATTGTATACAGAATAGCAATAAATATGTGGAAGGCAAAATTAAAAATACAATGCCACTTACATAGATTGAAAGACTCAGTATATCAAAGATGTCAGTTCTCAGAGGCCCTGGATGGCTCAGTCAGTTAAGTGTCTAACTTCATCTCAGGTCATAACGTCATAGTTCATGAGTTCAAACCCCACGTCAGGCTCTGTGCTGACAGATCAGAGATTCTGTGTCTCCCTCTCTCTCAGCTACTCCATCACTCACACTCTGTCTCTGTCTCTCTCTGTCTCTTTGTCTCTCTCTCTTTCCCAAAAATAAATAAACATTAAAAAAATTAAAGATGTCAATTCTCTAGAACCTGATATACAGCCTTAATTTAATTCCTGTCAAAATCCCAGCAAGATTTTTTGTAGCTACAGACAAGATAATTATAAAATTTATATAGAAAAGCAAAGAAAGTAGGATAGCTAAAACCTTTCTGAAAAAGAATAAAATGGAAGGAATCACTCTACCTGATTTCAAGACTTACTATATAGCTATAGTAATTAAGGTTGTGCGATATTAGCAGAGAGATAGACACATAGATCAGGGGAACAATTTAGAGGACCCAGAAATAGCTCTGTACAAGTACAGCCAACTTACTTTTTATAAAGGTCAAATGCAATTCAGTAGAGGAAGGATAGTATTTCCGATAAATGGTGCGGGAGCAATTAGTATCCATAGGCAAAAACCGAAACAAAATGAAACTCAAAAAACAAAAAGGAAACTTGACTTAAACCTTGAACCTTATACAAAAATTAACTCAAATGAGTTAATATGTATATGTAAAATATAAAAACTATAAAAAATTTTAAAAGATACTGTAGGAAAAGTATTCAGGACCTAGGGCTTAGTGAAAAGTTCTTAGGCATATCACCAAAAGCACTACTCATAAAAGAAAAAATGGTTAAGTTGGACTTGGTAAATGAAAACTTTGTTCTGTGAAAGTCCCTATTAAAAGCAAGCTACAGACTGGGAAGAACTATTTGCAAAACAACCAAGGTCTCATTCCTCTAATATCCAGAGAACACTTAAAAGTCAACCAGCAATCTGATTAGAAAGTGGGCAAAAGACATGCAGAGACATTTAACCAAAATGGCCATAAAAGTGGCAAATAAGCATATGCGTAGAGGGGCGCGTGGGTGGCTTAGTCGGTTAAGCGTCCGACTTTCGCTTAGGTCATGATCTCGCGGTTCGTGGGTTCGGCCCCGCGTGGGCTCTGTGCTGACTGCCAGCTCAGAGCCTGGAGCCTGTTTCAGTCTGTGACTCCCTCTCTCTCTGACCTCTCCCCTGCTCATGCTGTCTCTCTCTCTCCTAGAAATAAATAAAACATTAAAAAATTAAAAAAAAAAGAAACAGTGACCACCTTCCAAAAAAAAAAAAAAAGCATATGAGTAGAATTCCAACATCACTAGCCATTAGGGAAATGCAGCATAATAGTATACAATGAGATATTACCCCACATCTGTCAGAACAGCTAAAATAAAAAAATGGTGACAGTACAGTATTAATTTACTAGGGCTGCCATAACAAATACCACAGACCGGGGGGCTTAAATCAACTGCAAGTTATTTCTCACAGTTCTGAGCCCAGAAGTGCCAGAGGGAGGAGTTGGCATGGTTGATTTCATCCTGAGGCCTCTCTCCATGGCTTTTCCATGACCGTCCTCTGCCCGGGCCTTCCCATGGTCTTCCCTCAGTGGTTGCCTGTGTCCAAATCAACTCCAGTCATTTTGGATTCAAGCCCACCCCAATCTCATTAACCTTAATTAGCTCTCAAAAGACTGTATCTACAAATACAGTAACATTTTGATGTACTGGGGTTAGGACATCAGCACATGAATCTGGGGAACAACATAGTTCAATCTATAACAAATACCAAGTGCTGAGGAGGCTGTAGAGAACCTGCATCCCTTGCACATTGCTGGTGGGGATCTAAAATCGTACAGCGACCTCTGGAAAATAGTTTGCCACTTTCTTAAAGAGCTAGACTAAACATACACTTAGAATATAACAGCATTTGCACTCTGGGGCTTTTATGCTAGAGAAATGAAAACTTAAACCTGCATGGAAGCGTGCACGTGATTTTTCATAGGAGCACGATTTGGAATAGCTCCAAACTGGAAACACCCAAACTGTCCTTCGATCGGTGAATAGTTGAACAATTTCTGGTTCATCCATACTGTAGAGGACTCAGCAATAAAAGTAAGCGAACTATTGATGCTTGCAGCAGTTGGGAGAGATTTTCAAAGGTCATGATGCTGAGTGAAAAAAAAGCCAGACTCGAGAAGTCACATACCCTGTGAGTCCACTTACGTATCATTCTTAAAATGACAATATCATAGATGTGGGGAATCAGGTTGGTTTTGCCAGGGGTTAGGGAGGGGGAAAGGAAGGGCTGAGTGTGACCCAAAAGGGTAACACGAAAGAGATTTCTGAGAGAATAGAATCATTCATTCTGCATCTTGATCATGTGGTTACATGAATCTACACATAATTTTGGGTTTTTTTATTTTATTTTTTTAAATGTTTTATTTATTTCTAGGAGAGAGAGAGAGAGACAGCGTGAGCAGGGGAGGGTCAGAGAGAGAGGGGACACAGACTCAGGTTCCAGGCTCTGAGCTGGCAGTCGCACAGAGCCCGACGCGGCTCAAACCCACGAACCGCGAGATCATGACCTAAGCGAAAGTCGGGCGCTTAACCACTGCCACCCACGCGCCCCAATGTTTATTTATTTTTGAGAGAGAAAGAGAGAGAGAGAGAGGGAGTATGAGTGGGGCAGGGGTAGAGAGAGAGAGGGAGACACCGAATATAAAGCAGGCTCCAGGCTCTGGGCTGTCAGCACAGAGGCTGAAATGGGGCTCAACCCATGAACCTGTGAGATCATGACATGAGGTGAAGTTGGACGCTGAACAATCTGAGCCACCCAGGGGCCCCTATACATTATTAACTAACACAAAACTACACACGCACATTACACCACGTCAGATCTCTGGTTCTGACATTATACTATGGTTATATAAAATGTTACTGTTGAAGGAGACCAGGTCAAGAATACATAGGACCTCTCTGCACAGTAGTCGCCCTTTATCCACAGGGATACGTTCTAAGACCTCGGGGTGGGTGCCTGAAACTGTCAACAGTACCAAATCCTGTATATACTATGACTCTTCCTTTACATACAGACCTGTGATAAAGTGTAATTTATAAATTAGGCATAGTAAAGATTATTAATAACTAATAATAAAATGGCATCATTATACCATAATAAAAGTCATGTGACTATGGTCTTTCTCAAAATATCTTATTATCTGATTGTAGTCTACTCCCTTGCCATCTAATGACAATGTCAGGTGATAAAATATCTCTGTGATGAGATCAAGTGAGGTGAACAATGTAGGCATGTGATGTAGCATTAGACCGATATTGACTTTGGGGGTGTGCATCTCTGGGTGGGCTAGGCTACTACTACTATTGACTGTTTTGTTTTCATTTTTGTTTTGCTTTGTTTTCTGTGGTTTTGTTTGTCTGTTTGTTTAGAGAGCGCAAGCAGGGGAGAGGCAAAGGGAGAGAAAGAATCTTAATTAGGCTCCACGCCCAGCATGGAGCCTACAGGGAGCTCCATCCCACAACCTTGAGAACATGATCTGAGCCATAATCAAGAATCTGAGGCTCAACCGACTGAGCCACCCAGGCACCCCTTACTGTTGACCTTCTGATGATACGTTAGGAGGAGGACCATCTCTGCTTCCAAACAGCATTTGACTGCAGGTAACTGAAAACATGGAAAGTGAAACTACAGATAAGGAGATACTACTGTGTAACCTTTGCAATTTCCTGTGAATGCATAATTATTTCCAAAAAAAAGATTTTGGGGGCGCCTGGGCGGCTCAGTAAGTTAAACATCTGACTTCAGCTCAGGTCATGATCTCATGGTTTATGGGTTGGAGCCTGTATTGGGCTCTGTGCTGACAGCTCAGCGCCTGGAGCCTGCTTCAGATTCTGCGTCTCTCACTGTCTCTCTCTCTCTGCCTTTCCCCCGTTCGCGCTCTCTCAAAATTAAATAAACATTCATAAAATAGCAATATTTTCTATAAAGACAGTATCCAAAGGGACCAAGATTCGAGTAAGGAGGTGAGTAAGGCCACTCATGCAATTGTAAGGACTTCATTTAAAATTTTGACATTCTGTTAACCAATAGATTTTTTTTGCATTAAATTTGATCTTTTTAAAATGTTGCATTAAAATGTCTCTTATCTTGATGACTGAGTGTTTTGCTATCCCCTTAAACTGTGCCCTCAGGAAAAGTGTGTCCTTTGCCTCATCCCAGCCCCACCTCTGCGGCTCATCATGTGTTGCCAGACTGTCACTGCTGCTAATGACTGCTATGTAAAACACGAGCATTATTTTACAATGTTTTTAAATTTGACTACAAAAATACTGCATGCTCATAAAAAATAAGAGTGTAAAGTAAAATGTAAAAGTCTCTCATTTCTTTCTCCTCTCAATCCTGTTTCCACAAGTAGGCCTTGTTAATAATGTATCCTCCCAGATAGTTTTGATATAAATGCATGCAAAGTATACATGCTCTACATTTGGGGCGCCTGGGTGGCTCAGTCGGTTAAGTGTCCGACTTCGGCTCAGGTCATGATCTCACGGTTCGTGGGTTCGAGCCCCGCAGTCGGGCTCTGTGCTGACAACTAGCTCAGAGCCTGGAGCCTATTTCGAATTCTGGGTCTCCCTCTCTCTCTGCCCCTCCCCAGCTCACGCTGTCTCTCTCTCTCAGAAATAAATAAAAATTTAAAAAAGTATATATGCTATTCATGAACTTTAAGAAACAAATGGGGTAGTATGCTACTGCTCTTCTGGATTTGCTTCTTTTTTCAGTTAATGATATAACTAACACATTTCTATATGTTCTTATTCTAGCACGTTCTATCTGAACTCCATGGAAATCCATGGCGTAGCTATATCAGAATTTGGTGAATCTATTCCCTATTGAGAACATTCAGGTTATATCTGGCAGTATTGTTTCAAACAATGCTACGACAACAAAAATCCCTAAATATATTTTTGCATGCCTTTTTTTAAAAAGTTTATTTATTTACTTTAGGAGAGAGACAGAGAAAGAGAGCTGGGGAGGGTCAGAGAGAGGAAGAGAAGTTATCTCAAGCAGCACAGAGCCCGATGCAGGGCTCGAACTCATGAACCATGAGATGGTGACCTGAGCCAAAATCTAGAGTCAGACACTTAACTGACTGAACCACCCATGCACACCAATTTTTACTTGTTTGTTTTTATTTGATGTTTTTATTAATATTGCCAAGTTGCCATTACAATATATCATATATCTTTTCATCCTTCACCAGTATTTTGGGAGCATCTATTCGCCCTCTCTGTTACCAACACTGAATGCCTTCAATTTAAAACCTGTTTTTTGCTAATCTGAAAGGTAAGAAATGGAACATCATTGCTTTCTTTTGATACTCTTTTATTATCTTTTTATAGGTTTATTAGCCATTTACTGCTTTCCTAAGACTTTTATGTTCTCATCCCTTGCCCATCTTTCTATTGGATCATTAATTTTCTCCATATGGATCAGTGTGAGCTCTCTGCATACTGAAGAGGTTAATCCCTCCTGTGTCATGTAGGATTCTTTCTGTCTCCTGTTTGTTTCTTTATTTTATCTTTGGAAGGTTTTCTGCTGTTGTTGATTTGTTTTTGTGGGCCTTTTCTTGCCGCATGGAAATTTCAGGATTAAAAAAACTATTTAAATAATCAATTTTATCCCTAATGTTTTTTTTTAAATTTTTTAAAATATTTTTATTTATTTCTAGGAGAGAGAGAGACAGCGTGAGCAGGGGAGGGTCAGAGAGAGAGGGAGTCACAGACTGAAACAGGCTCCAGGCTCTTGAGCTGGCAGTCAGCACAGAGCCCGACGCGGGGCTCGAACCCACGAACCACGAGATCATGACCCAAGCGAAAGTCGGACGCTTAACTGACTGAGCCACCCAGGTGCCCCCCCCAATGGTTTTTTTAATGTGTCAGGTTTAGCACAGCCTTCCCCATATAAACTTTTTTTTTTTTTTTAAGTTTACTCATGTTTTTCCAGGGCTTTTGTTCTTATGGCATATTTGTTTTTGAGAGTTTACGCCATTGAATTTCCTTTTGAAAGAGATAATGTAGAGATTCAAACAACCTTTGTCAAAAGGCCTTCCATTTTTTGAAACATAGTTTATTGGATTGACCATCTTACACCACTGTTTTTGAGAGGATAGCTTTACAATATAATCATGTTTATATATACTTCCAATCATTTATGAATTTCCAATTCTTCCCCAGTTTACAATTCTGTTTACTTAGTAGAATCTTTTCCATATCAGTTTATAGTATGCGAATCACTGGAATTTAATGAAAATTTAAATATTTGATAGGACTATTTCTTTGCTTTATTTCTTTTGATCTGCAGTTTTTTTTCCTGACTCTTCTCTTATTTGTTTTTCTAAATGAACATTAGAATAATTGCATCAAGTTTTTAAAGACCCTGCATTCTGACTGGCATCACACTAAATTTATAAATTCACTTCAGGAGAATTCATATCTTTTAATATCTTTCTAATAATCTTCATATCTTTTTAGTTCCTAGGCAAAGAGAACACATGTCCATCAATGTGTTAAAGTCTTCTTAGGCACCAGGGTGGCGCAGCTGGCTGAGTGTATGATTTCAGCTCAGGTCATGATCTTGTGGTTTGTGAGTTCAAGCCCCACATTGGGCTTCCTACTGTCAACGCAGAACCTGCTTAGGATCCTCTGCCCCTCTCTCCATGCTCCTCCCCAGCTTTTGCTCTCAAATATAAATAAATAATGGGGCGCTTGGGTAGCTCAGTCGGTTAGGTGTCCGACTTCAGCTCAGGTCATGATCTCACAATTCATGGGTTCGAGCTCTGCATTGGGCTCTGTGCTGACAGCTCAGAGCCTGGAGCCTGCTTCAGATTCTGTCTCCCCCTCTCTCTTATGTCCCCTGCTCGTGCTCTGGTTCTCTCTGTCTCTCAAAAATAAATAAATACATACATAAATACATAAATACATAAATAAATAAATAAATAATTAGGGGAGCCTTGGTGGCTCAGTAGGTTAAGCATCTGACGTTGGCTCAGGTCATGATCTTACTGTTTGTGAGTTTGAGTCCCGTGTTGGGCTCTTTGCTGACAGCTCAGAGGGGGAACCTGTTTCAGATCTTGTCTCTCTCTCTCTCTCTCTCTCTCTGCCCCTCCCCCACTCATGCTCTGTCTCTCTTTGTCTCTCAAAAATGAACACAGATGTTTAAAAAATTAAAAATAAATAAATATTTAAAAAAATAAAGTCTTCTTATACAAAATAATATTGCCTGGGCGCCTGGGTGGCTCAGTCGTTAAGCATCAGACTCGATTTCAACTCAGGTCATGATCTCATCACTTGTGAGTTCTAGCCCGATGTCAGCATAGTGACAGCATGGAGTTTGCTTACGATTCTCTCTCTCCCTCTCTCTCAGCCCCTGCCCTGCTCATGCTCACTCTCTCTCTCTCTCTCTATGTCTCTCTCTCAAAAGAAACAAACTTAAAAAAAATAATTAAAAAAATATATATTTAAAAATAATGATGATAGTGCATTATGTTGCATACCCCTGATTAAGAGCTTTGGGGGCGAGATGTTTTCTATAATTCTATAATTATTATTCACATTTATTTTACAAGGAACCTCATTTATTCAATCAACAATTATGAAGCACCTACTGCATGTACCGCACACCATGTTACATAATGAAAAGATAATGAAGCAATGAAGCAGTCTCAGCTCTGATGACTTATCAGGTAGCCATTTCTAATACTATTAATTATCTGAGTAATTGCAGATTAATGCAGTGATTGTATGACAAAGGCAGTACAGTGTGCTATAGAATACAGAATCACAGAGTTGGAAGAGAAGCTTACTTTCTATGGGAGTTTTTGGGGACTTCCAAGCCATGACATGTCAAGTAGATATTGAGGAAAGGTGAGCATTTGCCAATAGTGTGTTGTCCATTCATGTACCTACTAGAGTTGTGGTGTTGCTCAAAAAGATTGTTTTAGTTAAAAATAACAAAATAAATGAATAGAATTCATTAAAATGCAATTTGTTAAAAATGAGATCTTACATATGAGCAGATTTTCATCAATATGAGTGAGTTCTTCAGATCATAGAGATATGAATTTTTAACCATTCTATGTGGTGCAAATACTTTCCACAACAGCTTTATTATTTTTCACGATAAAAAAAACCCAAAAATTGAAGACTGTTGAATCTATCATTTCCCGTTTAATTTTTCCTATTGTTTCAGTCTTTCAAAAGCTACCATTTCTGCAAAGATCTTGTAAATGGGGTCTCACTGTGGCCACCACGTTTTAATAATCACATGGAATTGCTGAATAGCATCCAAAAATGATGAGAAATGAAAAGTAGTTTTCTGTTTTTTCCCAAGTAAAAATTTAAATAGAACAGACCAAAAAGAGAACTTGTGCATTGTCTCCAAGAATAATACAGAGGATGTGAGCAATGATTTTCCATGTCCAATAATTTTGTTTGAGAGAAAATGAGTTTACAGTGATATAGATACATTTTGGATGAACACAAGGCAGAATTTACCTGCTAGAACAATGAAATAAAATCCCAAACAAGATGAGGACCTTCATTTTCATAGGTTTTTCCCAAGATAATGAAAATCATTTATACCAATGATTTACAAGCTGGAGTTCTTACTTGGAGAAGCTTGGGGAAGGTAAGGGAAAGGTGGGGGTTTACCAGAAGGCCAAGAGCATGTCCCTCTATCAGTTTGTACATAAAGATCTAGAAAAACTGGTTTATCTAGTTGATAGATGGGTGTTGACTGGTGGGATGCTGATTCAACTGATAGCTCAAAGTCTCTTTTCAATATTGTCTCATTTTAGTAGTTAAAGATCAAGTCACATTCTTTTTTTAAAAATATTTTTTAATGTTTTATTTATTTTTGAGAGAGAGAGAGAGAATAAGAGTGGGGGAGGGACTGAGAGAGAGGGAGACACAGAATCTGGGGGTGCCTGGGTGGCTCAGTCGGTTAAGTGTCCGACTTCGGCTCAGGTCATGATCTCATGGTTCATGGATTGAAGCCCTACATAGGGCTCTGTGCTGACAGCTAGCTCAGAACCTGGAGTCTGTTTTGAATTCTGTGTCTCCCTCTCTCTCTAACCCTCCCCTGTTCACACTGTCTCTCTCTCTCTCTCTTTCTCTCTCTCAGAAATAAATAAAACATTAAAAAAGAAAAAAGAATCTGAAGCAGGCTCCAAGGTCTGAGCTGTCAGCGCAGAGCCCGACATGAGGCCCAAACCCATGAACCACGAGATCATGACCAGAGCCAAAGTTGGACACTTCACCAACTGAGCCACCCAGGCACCCTGATCAAGTCACATCCTTTAAAAATAGTAATTTTGGTCACAGCTTTGTGATTTTTATGATCTGTATTAATTCCTGTTTGGCTCACAGTCCCCTCAAATCCAACATAGTCATGAAATTACATAAAAGCAAAGAATCAAAAGCATTGAGAATATAATTTTTTTTAAACAAAGGACCAAAAAGTATGTTTTTCTGTGGTTTAGAAATGCTACGCTGGTGGGAAAGTTAGATATAAATAGTTTAGCACATTCCCAAACTCTCAAATTAACCAAATTTCTTTTCGAAGGGCAGGCATATTCAGCATATAAGTCAATGGTCAAAATCTGGTCTTTAGTGATGTTGAAAACAGACATAAAGATGTATATTTTACATTTTGAAAAGTCTTTAATTGACTCATAGAGCCATGGCAAAAGGAGATTGAGAAGTTTTTCCAGCTGCATAAGATTTTCAATGAGTTCCCTAAGGTTGTGGATGAGTATCTTTAATTTTAAGATTGAGCTGATTAGTAGGAAGGAAATGTGGTGTCAGGCATTAGAACCTCATTTTTATTATCTAGCATTTATGCAATTCATTTCCTCTCTGAGTTGAAAAAAATACTTTATAAGATCTGGTTAATGAGAGCAATGTTACATTTCAGGGGCTGGAGCAGGAGGTACTAGAAGACTCCCGCTGGTGGCCAAGCCAGGCCTCACAAGGCTTTACATTGTGTTGGTGGGTCACCAGTAACTCATGTCTATCACATTTACTCAGACTCGGAGAGACTGACTCACGCTAACAAACTACCAATTCTCTGAGGTCAAGGATGGAGGGAGGGAGCACACATATCTGCCTTTCCTTCCTCACCAAATTCTATGAAGTCACTGTAGAGGGAGTTGTAAGAAGAATAAATCTATAACCATGTGGGGAAATAATAGGAAGCTTCCTTAATGAGCCACAAATTTGGAATTATTTCTAGAAGGAAAAAAGCAAAAGAAGTTATATTTTTAAAAATTTTTAAAGTTTACTTATTTTGAGAGAGAGAGAGAGATAGTGCAAGTGGGGATGGGGCAGAGAGACAGAGAGAGAATTCCAAACATGCTCTGTACCACCAGCACAGAGCTCAAGGGAGGCTCAAACCCATGACTTGTCAGATCATGACCTGAGTCAAAGTCAGATGCTTAACCACTGAGCCACCCAAATGCCCCAAAAGGAGTTATATTTAAAATAAAATAAATCCAGTAGAATATCACAGTTCAAAACACATGCAGGATAGGAACTGGAGCATTAGGAGGACTGGTTTTGGGGAGTTTTATGCTCAGAGCTAATGCAAATCACTAATTCATTCTTCTATTCACCAATTACAAGTTAAGCATCTGTTATGTGCCAAGCACTGTTCTAGGCATTTGGGTCCATCAGTGAACAAAACAAGATTCTTGCCCTCTTGGAGCGTATGTTCTAGTGGGATGACACAGACAATAAAAGATAAACCTAGGGGCGCCTGGGTGGCTTAGTCGGTTAAGCGGCCGACTTTCGCTTGGGTCATGATCTCGCGGTTCGTGGGTTCGAGCCCCGCGTCGGGCTCTGTGCTGACTGCCAGCTCGGAGCCTGGAGCCTGTTTCAGTCTGTGACTCCCTCTCTCTCTGACCCTCCCTGCTCACGCTCTCTCGCGCTCTCTCTCTCTCTCTCCTAGAAATAAATAAAACATTAAAAAAAATTAAAAAAAAAAAAGATAAACCTAACAAATATTTCAGCATGCCGGGTAAGGATGAACTCCACGGAAATGAAAAAGTTGATGGAGGCAAACATATTGAATAAGGTGGTCAGGGTAGGCCTCTTTGAGAAGGACTAGAGAGTTAGCCAAGAAGCTATCTAGGGGAAGGGCATTCAAAGCAGAGGGAACAGTGAGTGTGAAGGCCCCAGGATGGGAGTGGTGTGCTTGTCATGGTCTAAGACCTTCAAGGAAGCTGAATGTCTAAGGAGAGTAAGTAAAGAGGAGAGTAGAAAAAGGTCAAGTTGAGATGTCACAGGCAGCTGGATTGTGCACCCTTTTTATGGACCTTGGGTTTTAATCTACATAAAATGGGAGCAGTGTCAGGTAGAAGAGTATAGGGGAGGAAGAGAATTCTTTTTTGAAAGTTTATTTATTTATTTTGAGAGAAAGAGAGTGTGCAACCAAGTTAAGTGAGCAAGGGGAGGGGCAAAGAGAGAGGGAGCGAGAGAATCCCAAGCAGGCTCCACATTGTCAGCGTGGAGTCCAATGTAGGGCTCAAACTCATGAACACTGAGATCATGACCTGAACGAAAATCAAGAGTTGGACACAACCAACTGAGCCACTCAGGTGCCCTATTTCTGAATACATTTTGAAGGTATAACAGGATTTCCTGATGCATTGGGTGTAGATTGCGGGAGAAAGAGAAAAGTTATCAATGATCCACATTTTCTGGCTGGAGCTGCTGGTTGGATGAGATTGACCTCAACTGAGATGGGGATAACTACAGGTAGAGAAGGCTATGTGGAATCTGGTAAAGGAAAAGGTGGTCATGAGTTCCATTTTGAAAGTGTTGAATTTGAGATATCAATTAGACATTGAAGTGGAGATGGCAATAGGCAGTTCTCCAGCATCTGGAGTATGGAAGCGAGGTCTGGGCTGGAGAGATCTATGTGGACGTTGTTGGCATGTTTAAAGCCATGAGAGTGAATAAGATCACTACATGGGACAGTATAGATATGGAAGAGAAAAATGACATTAATTGATTGAAGGAGGAAAAAACTGATGATCTCAACAGATGCCACAAAAGATTCAATAAGCTTTATTTTAAAAAATGTTTAATGTTTTATTTATTCTGAGAGAGAAAGAGAGACAGCGTGAGCAGGGGAAGGTCAGAGAGAGGGAGACACAGAATCTGAAACAGGCTCCCGGCTCTGAGCTGTCAGCACAGAGCCCAACGCGGGGCTCGAGCCCACAAACCATGAGATCATGACCTGAGCTGATGTCAGACGCTTAACCGACTGAGCCACCCAGGTGACCCAAATTTAATAAGCTTTAAACCCTCATTCCTGATTAAGAAAACAATGGTAACAACAAAAACCTCAGCAGGCTAAAAATATAAAGAAACTTTATTTAAAGGGAAAGAGAAGACCTCAATATATATGGTGGTGAATGAATAGTATAGTATTCTCTAGATGGAAGCCCCAATATATATATAGCTTCTCTTTGTTTTCTCTGCTTGATATTTCTCAAGTTGCAAAGCAAGACAGCCAATTGTAACAAGTAAAATAGTACAGTGATATATAAAGAATAAGTGAATCACCATTTCATCCCCATCTCAATCCCCTTTGAGGTAACAAATGTTAACAACCTGGCATTTATCCCTTTACATCTTTTTCATGGCTCATTCACTATTACAAGCTTTTGTGCAGCCCACAGTTTTAAAGGTTTGCCTGCAAGCACTTTGTTTTGACAAAACAGAAGCATACCATACACATTACAAGCTTTTTAAAATTTAACAACATTTCATGGACACCCCGCAAATATGTAGATATAGATCCAACTTTAGTTTTTTTCCCTTAATATATGTATATGCACACATATACACTATACATATATGTATATATAATGTATATACACATTAATGTTTGTGTACAGATGGATAGATATAGATAGATAGATAGATAGATAGATAGATAGATAGACAGATTAATAGATTGATAGATTGATAGATTGATAGATAGGTAGATAGATCTAGATCTAAAGCTAGTTTTAAAAAAATTAGGGGCCACCTAGGTAGCTCAGTTGGTTAAGCGTCAGACTTCAGCTCAGGTCATGATCTAGTGGCTCGTGAGTTCGAGCTTGGTGAGTTCGAGCTCTATGCTGACAGCTCAGAGCCTGGAACCTACTTCAGACCCTGCTTCAGATTCCCTGTCTTTATGCCCTTCCCTCACTCATGCTCTGTCTTTCCCTCTCTCAAAAATAAACATTTTTTAAAAATTAAATTAAAATTTAAAGATGCCTGGGTGACTCAGTTGGTGAAGCACCTGGGTCTTAATTTCTGCTCAGGTCATGATATCACACTTTGTGAGCTCGAGCCCTGTGTGGGGTTCTCTCCCCTCTCTATCTACTCCTCCCCCTAGCTATCCTGTGTGTGCCTGCGTGCCTGAGCGTGCCTGTGTTGTCTCTCTCTCTCTCAAAATAACTAAACTTAAAAACAATGTAGATCAGCTCTTTTTTTTTCTTTTATCCTTCTTACATCTACCCAAATCTCATCCCATTACCCTCCACCTGGCATAAACCCTGCTAACAACTCCATGTAGAACATTCCATGTTTTGGGGTGCCTGGGTGGCTCAGTTGGTTAAGCAGCCAACTTAGGCTCAGGTCATGATCTCAAAGTTCATTAGTTCGAGCCCTGCGTCAGGCTCTGTGCTGACAGCCTAGAGCCTGCTTCAGATTCTTTGTCTCCTTCTCTCTCTGCCCTTCCCCTGCCCACACTTTGTCTCTCTGTCTTTCAAAAATAAACTTAAAAAAAAAAAAAAAGAATGTTCCATGCTTTTCCCCCAGGCTCATGAAATCATCAACAGCGAAGTTTGCGTACAAATATACGCATTTACTCATAAACACACATTTATATGTATATACTAGTCATCCCTAGGAGCTGTATGGTACACAATTCTCAGCATCTTGCCTTTCTCTCTCAATATCTTGTAGAAAGCCTTCTAATTCAGAGGGAGAAGTTGTTCTTATACCTTCTTAGTAACTACATAGTATTTTGTGATACAGGTACACACAGTTTATTCCACTCTTTCCTTATAGGTGCTCAAAATATCCATTTCGATATCCATTTTGTTTTTAGGTTTTTGGCACTATAATTCTGCAGTGCACAGTTTTACAAAGAGCTTTCTGTACTGGTTCTTTTATTTCTACTAGCTACATTCACAAGAGTGCAATCCATGGATCAAAGGGTATGTGGATTCTTTGTTTTTATAGATGCTGCTAGATAGTCTTTTCTCAAAAGGCAATAACAATTCACATTTTCACAAGCAATGCATGAGATTGCAATAGATAATATCACTCTTTTTAACTTTTTGCCAGTCTGGTGGTTGTAGAGTAATGTCTCATTATTATTTTAATTTTCAGTTCCTCGACTGCTGGTGAGTTTGGCTGTCTTTTCATATGTTTATTAGCCATTTGGATTTGCCGTTCTGTAAATTGCCTGTTTATACCTTTTGCCCTTTTTAGAAATTGGAAGGGTTTATCTTTTTCTTATCACTTTAGAAGAATTCCTCTCATTTAAGAAATATTAACCTTATATCTGTTACCTGCATTGCACTTATTATTCTAAATGTATATTTTGACTCTTAATTTTGTTTATGGTATCTTTCACCATATAAAAGTTTAATTTTTATATATTATAAAAAATATATATAATTATATATTATTATATAATTATGTATTATATACAAGTTTAACTTTTATATAATCAAATGTTTATCTTTTATACTTTCCATGTTTCTGATTTTAGTTAAAAGGTATTCTCTGTCCCCTAGATTTGCATGTAGTCACCTAAATGTTCTTATAAGATTTATTGTTTACACTTAAGTTGTTAATCCACTTGAAATTTATTTTTGGGCTTGTGAAATTGGGATACAAGTTCATTTTGTTCTAAATGAACAGCGAGTTATGCCAGCACTGTTTATTAAATAAACCATTCTTTCCCATAGAATTGAAATACTACCTTTGTCACATATTAAATTAAGATATATACTGAGATCTATTTTTGGATCCGCTCTTGTGTTCCACTGATTTGTCTATTCTTATGCCAATACCAGGTCTGTTGTATTACAGTGATTTTTATTGTAGTGGCTTTCAGTTGAAGACAATTCTCTCATTATTTATCTTCTTCATAGTTTTCTTTGCTATTCAGGCATTTATATTTCCCTACGGATTTCAATATAATTTTCTCCAACTCCCTCCACCCCTCAAAAGGATATTGAGATAATAAATGGAATTGTGTTATGTCTATTGAGGGGAAAAATTGATATTTTTAAAATCTGTAACAAATTCAGTATTTCTTTAAAAAAGAAATAGTACTATCACATCTTAAAAATTAAAACTTTCTTGATGGAATTAAATGTCTAGTCACTGTTTCAATTTCTCCACTTATCTCATGATTATTTACTTTGCTTGTTGGATTCAGGATCAAAATAAACCCATAAATTGTGTTGGGGGCAATTGGTTTTTAATTATTTTAAGTCTGTAGACTCCCCCCCCTGTCACATTTATTCTTGCGACTTATTGAAGAAAATAGACTGTCTAGTAGCATCTTCCTACGCCAAATTTTGATCATTGCACCTCTGTGGTGCCATTTAATGTATTCCTCTATCTCCTGTAGTTTCTGTGTGTTAGCGGCTAGATTTTAGAAGTTTGATCAGACGCAGGTTCAATTTTCTGGCAAATTCTCTGCATAGAAGACACAGGGTGTCTGAGTACCTCTCTTTGCTGCTTAGCACTCCACTCTCCACTGAGTTGTTAGGGGTCTCCCAGGGGTGATATTTTAATTCCATCATTCCTTCTTTATTGTTAACTGGAGCAGCTCTAGAAGTTTCTTCTACAAAGATGCTGTGTCCTTTACAACCACCTGGGTACCTGGAGTACAGGTAATGCAGGAAAACAAGATAAAGGATTGATTCCAGAAGAGCTGGTTTCCTGGAATCCTCCAAAGGTGACCACTGAGTTTTGTCCAGTTTGTGTCTTTTGTTAAGAACCAGTGGGCCTAAAATATTGATGTGTTTCAATTATAGTTATTAATTTTGTTTCAGCAGCCTCTGGGAGCCTCTTCAGGCTGTCTGGTGTGTCCTTTGCACACAGCGAAGGGAATCTTTGTAGTCATATCAGAGGAAAGGAAGCTCAGATGCAGGAGGCCTGGACCTGTCCTGGCTGTAGCCCCAGGGACACTGCTGTCTTCTAGGGAAAATGAAGTGGGACCACCATCTGGGCACTTGGCATTATCGGCTTAGTCACTGTTTCTGGACTTTTTCAGTAGACAGAGTAGAAAATGGTGTTTATTTATCAGATTACACATGTCATAAGTTTATATTAATAGTTTTTGTTTTGAGAGAGAGAGAGAGGGCGCAAGTGAGCGAGGGCAGAGAGAGAGAGAGAATCCCACTAAGGGCAGAAAGAGAGAGAAGAATGGGGTGCCTGAGAGGCTCAGTCGGTTAAGCATCTGACTTAGTCTCAGGTCATCACCTCACAAGTTGTGGGTTCAAGCCTTACGTTGAAGAGCCTAAGTAAATTTTGAAATTAGGGCCTCCATTAAGAGCAACCTCGGGCTGCATGTAACCCCAGATTGCTCAAGGCTAAAGCCATCCTCGGACCGCCCTCAGATCAGCTAATCAAAAAACATTCCTGTGGTCTGAGTCAAGGCTGGGAACTGCAGATAGTTACTTTATACAAAACTAGCCAATTTCTCACCGCTTGCCTGAACCCCACGTGGGCCCTTTGAATTCACCTCATAATTGGTCATTTTCAAAGGATTCTCAAAAGTCATGATTGGGTCCCACCAAAAGTAATGAACACCTCACAGATACTGAATGGTCAAAGCTGTTACCATGGGTGCTGTACAATTGTAATTGGTGCTTATGTGATGATGCTGTATGTACAACGTGTGCACTGTGACATCCCCATCCCTTACCCCTTAAAAACCCTGCTCACTATTGTTCTTGACTTCACCTTGTTGCCTCTACACCGGTAGGCCGGTGAGCCCCTGCTGGAGCTTGTAATAAAGACCCTTTTGTACTTGCATCGGTGTCGGCTCCTTGGTGGTCTCTGGGGACTCGCGAATTGGGCACAACAATGTCAGGCTCTGTGCTGACAGCTCAGCGTGGAGCCTGCTTTGGATTCTGTGTCTCCTTCTCTGACCCTTCCCTGCTCGCTCTCTGTGTCTCTCTCTTTCTATCTCAAAAATAAATAAGCATTAAAAAAATTTTTTTTAAGACAGAGAGAGAGGGAGAGAAGCAGAGCTCACCCAAAGTGGGTCTTGAACTTACACGCCGTGATATCATGACCTGAGCCAAAGTCAGATGCCTAACTGACTGAGCCACCCAGCCACTCTACTAATAGCTGCAATTCAAATTAAAAACTCCAGCCTTTTTACTTAACTAATTGATCTTTCCTTTTGGCCACGCTAAAAAATTTGGTTGTTGACAATCCCAGTAGAATTAGTTTACTTGACGCCACTCTGCACGCACTACAAACTCAAAATAACCATCTCCACATTACCTCCAAAACATGAGATTTCTGAGAGCAGCTGAAGATAAATTTTGCAATTCTTTTCTTGCCCCTGGGGCATATCTCACTAGGGATGGGCTATCAAATTACTGTGCTTTAAAAATCACTTTATGTAGGTTCTCTCTGTATAGTTGTGCCACCATCCTGATTTCAGTTGAGTTGGGTTCATTTGGTTACTTTCAGTTTTCAGAGACTGCTTGTTAAAAATTTAAATTGGATGTGTAACTATGTAATAGATACATGGTTTTAAAGTAAAATCTAAAAGCAAGACGTATTCAGAAAAGTCCAGCTTCTGTGCCTGCTTATTCACTACTTCCCCTAACAGGAAGTCATCTAAAACTGCTGTGATGGCTAATTAACTTTCCAATTTTAAATGTAAGTAGATTTATGCACCTGTGTCTATATACTAGTATGTGTATATGTATGTTGTGTATCTCCCCTTTCTTAAATGGTAGAGAGCTGTATATACTTCTCTCTAACTTTTTTCATTTAACAATCTATCTAAGGAGAGACCACGCTTTCTCCCTAATGTTGAGAATTTTAATGTTTTCATCCAGTGGAGTTCCCACTCTTTCTAGCTTCTCAGCTTTGAGTTGGCCAGAGCCCTCAATTGGGTTTTCAAATGCACCCTTCAGTCATATCATGCATCCTCCCTTTCTAGTCTGTCGACAGCATCCAGCAGGTTAGATATGTTATTTTATGATGTTATCTTTCCCCATCCAAGGGCAAGGTATATGTAAACGTAAGGGTATCAGTTATATCTCATATTTATACATAAATTTAATTCAATCCCAAGTCAAATCTTTTTTTTTAAGAATTTTTTTTAAATATTTTTATTTATTTCTAGGAGAGAAAGAGAGAGAGAGAGAGAGACAGCGTGAGCAGGGGAGGGTCAGAGAGAGAGGGAGTCACAGACTGAAACAGGCTCCAGGCTCTGAGCTGGCAGTCAGCACAGAGCCCGACGTGGGGCTCAAACCCATGAACCGCGAGATGATGACCTAAGTGAAAGTCGGACGCTTAACCGACTAAGCCACCCAGGCACCCCCCAAGTCAAATCTTAACTGGACTTTTCTGTTGTTCTTTTTTATTTATTTTGGGGGCGGTGAGTGATCACAAGTGGTGGGGGGCAAAGATAGAGGGCAAGAGAGAATCCCAAGCAGGCCTCATGCCCAGTGCAGAGCCCTATTCAGGGTGTGGTCTCATGAACGGTGAGATCATGACCTGAGATGAAATCCAGAGTTGGATGCTCAACTGACTGAGCCACCCAGGTGCTCCTTAGCAGGACTTCTTAAGGGAGCTTAGTAAGCCAGTTATACATTCATAGGAAAGACAAAGAGACCCAAATGGCCATGAGTGTTTTGAAAAGAAGAAAAATGAGAGAAGATTTTCCCTGCCAGATATTGGAGCATGTGCTGAGAGGCTACAGTGTAGACTTAGTTTACTAACATCTGCTCTTGGCCATAACGAAACAACCAGCATCCAGATTTAACTTCCTCCCAACACAATGAAATTACTAGACAAAATATATAAAAGAACAGTTTCAGGCATTGGTCAACAGGCAGCACAGAGAAGGAAAACAAACAAGGTGAACCATATGATTGCCCAAGCCTCCTGCCCACAGAGAATTTCTCAGCTGCAGTTCAGGGAGGAGCATCCAACAAGAGTGACCACTGACCTGAGCACAGAGTCAGTGTCTGAAGAGGTCAAGGCAGCTAAAATGTGTGGGGCACACCAAAGAGGAAAGAGCTGCATGGAGAGAGCTCTGAAGACGTGCAGAAGGTTTCCTTTGAGTGTCTCTGCCTAACACTTATCAGTACATGTGTATCTTAGTATCTTTTGCTGTGACAAAATACCATAGGCTTGGTGGCTTAAACAATGAACATTTATTTTGCATAGTTCTGGAGGCTGGAAGTCCAAGATCAGAGTACCTGGTCAAGTTCTTGGTGAGGGGACCCTCTTCTTGATCATACCCTTATGTGGTCTTCCTTGGTGCTGCTTGTAGATAGAAGAGAGATCCTGTATTTCCTCCTCTTTTTAAAAAGGTGTTAATCCCATCATGTGAGCTGTCCACGCCCCCATGATCTCATCTAACCCTAATTACCTCCCAAAGACCTCACCTTCAAATGCCATCTTGTTGAGTTTAAGGTTTCAGTGTATGGATTTGGGGGATTCAAACATCCATGCCACAGCGATGTATATGAGAAAACCACATATAAGTGAGAGAAAGACCACCAGAAAGGATCAGGCAAAACAATCCCCACAACTAGCTTTAGGGTAAAGACAAGCTTTGAAAGGATCAGATTCTTCCCCAATATCTTCCCTGAGCCCTAAAACAAATCCCAAAAATATTTAAAGGGACAAAAAATACCCTGTGTTGAACAAGACAAAATTCATATTATTTGCATCCAATGAAAGTTTACCAGACATGCAAAAAGCCAGAATAGTATAACTCATAATGATGAGGGGGGAAAAGTCAATAAAATGGACCCAGAAATAATACAGATGATGGAACTAGTAGGCATTGGCATTAAAAGAATAATCTCAAGTTTAAGAAGGTGGAGGAAGGCAGGAATGTGCAGCACAGAATATATGGGAGAGACCCACATGAAATTTCGAGTGACTGAGGTTTTGATGACTGAGTCATTCAGTGAATTGGCCTTTGGTGAATTGGTTTTTAGAAAATTGGCTTTTGGAAAACTGACCACGAACTGTAGGTCAGACCTGTGACTGACAGTGGGCTAATATCTCTTCACTCTTGGAATGGAAGTAGCACAGCTGGGTATCTGTAGGCATTCCTCTTCTTGTTGGAGAAATGTGGACAAGAGCAGTGTGGGTGTTCTTCTTGGCAACTTACACCAAGGAGGAGGAGTGGAGAAAGAGAATGGACTCCCTTTTTAGGCACGCAGATCCAAGAGAACAAGAACCAAAATCCTGGGTCACACAGAGACTCCTTAATCCCACCCAATTGAGAAAATGGACTAGTGGAGATCAGGCTCTCACTGGGTGGGTGGAAATGGTGAAATCTTCCTCCTTGGTACTTCCTCATGAAGAAGATTGCTTGAAACATGTGTAAAGCTGGGGGTGGAAGGAGAAACCTTCCCAATACACTGAGTAAGTTCCAAGCACTGTGCTGTGGATTCAGCTTCTGGGGATGTGGCTGCTGTTCTCAAGTTTCTCAGTCTGGTGGGCTTGATTCCTTATTTTCTTTTCCTTCCTGTTTTCTTTATAGGCTTCCATTCATTTTACTTGCCTCTTAAAGAATTCAGCACCTGTATGGGGCTGGTTACAAGGTGCTCCCCTGAGCTTTCTACTGCTCTGTTTATAAAGTTGACATGAGAAGGGGAGACACTGGTATTAACTACTAGGTCCTAGAGCAGGGTATCCCTTAGACTCAGGGAACCAGGGCTCAAGCCCTGAATGGCCCAGATCTCATGACCATTCTCATGACCCCGTGAGTTCTGGGCCACTCAGGGCTCCACGGGGGGTCTTCTGGAGCCAGTATTCACCCACTTGTCCAGTTGTCTAGTGGGCCAAGGGAATGTGTCTGTTTGGAGTCCCTATCCCTGGGAACCTGGACAGGAGCCATAACAATGGGGCTGGGATGTCCATGAAGGGAAGGGAGAGAAAGTGTGCTACAGGTCAGGAGCGTTTATTTGTACCCTCGACCCGGATGCCTTAAATGTTGGCAGTAGACCTGTTTGCCAATGCTGAAGTGGTCTGATTTCTTGCTGGTGGAACCCAATATTATTTTTCACCAGCCTGTACACTTTCTCTGGGGACTGGATGCTGTATCAGAACTCATGGCTTTACCTATCACTCTGTATCATGTATTTTCATCTCTCATTGACTCAATCCCTTTGTCTGGGCTTTCATCCCCAACACTTTTCAGAAACAGCTCACATAAAGGCCATCAATGGGTTCCATCGTTCCAAATCCAGTCGTCAGAGGTCTGCGCCATCTTATTTCAGTGTTCATTTTCTATTGTCACTGAAACACATTATTACACACTTAGCAACTTAAAGCCACAGAACTTATCTTATAGTTCTATGTGACAGAAGTTTGACAGGGGACTCACCAGGGTAGAATAAAGGTGTCAGCAGGACTCCATTCCTTTCTGGAGGCTCTAGGGAAGAATATGCTCCTTTGTTTATTTAGATTTATTTGCAGAGTTCAGTTTCTTGTGGTCATAGGACTGTTTTCTTTGCAGGCTCTCAGCGAAGGATTGTTCTCAGTTTCTGGAGGTCACATTCATTCCTTCGCTCACTGCCCCCTTCCTCCATCTCCAAAGCCAACAACAGAGGGTTGGCTCCCTCCCACGCTTTGAATCTCTCCTTCCTCTTCTTTCATCACATCAATCTGACTGACTGTTCTAACTTCCTTTTCCATTTTTAAAGCCCATTTGATTATACTGGGATTGGCAGCATAATACAGGATAATCTCCCCCATCTTAAGGTCTGTGAGCTTAATTTCACCTGCAAAGTATCTTCTTGCCACATCATGTAATGGATATAGGGGAAACATCCAGAGAATGAAGATCACGGAGCAAAAGTCTTGCCTGCCTCACTGGGCTTCCTAGAAACATTGAACGTTTTCTTCATGATGTGTTTACTTTTCTTATTTTAAGGGGCCTGGTTTTGATGGTTGGTTCTTCTCCATTGCCTTCCTTGGCAGATGAAAGGACACTAGGATGATGCCAGGGCCTGGTTCTGATTCATGGAGGAAGTGATCTCACCTAGTTCCATGTTTTCAAATAGAATCTCTATGCTGATGATGCCTAAGTTTATATCCCCAGCCCTAAACTTTAGTCATAGGTTTAGCTGCCTCCCTGATATCTCCACAGAACGATAAGCATCTCAAACTCAGCACAACCAAAATAGAACACTTGAATTTTTTTCATGTTTATTCATTTGTTTTAGAGAGGGAGAAAGAGTGTGAGTGGGGCAAGGGCAGAAAGAGAGGGAGACAAAGAATCCCAAGTAGGCTCTATGCTGTCAGTGCAGAGCCCAACGTGGGGCATGAACCCATGAACCATGAGGTCATGACTTGAGCCGAAATCTAGAGTCAGATACTCAACTGACTGAGCCAGCCCGGTGCCCCTCAAAATAGAACTCTTTATTCATCCCCTCCAACCCCCCCCACCACCACAATCCTACCCACCTTAGTCTTAATAAACAGTTCCACCATAAACCCAGTTGATCAGATGTCTTATATTCTTCTCTTTTCTTTCTCCTTTCTCACTTTTCTGTTGAGACAACCCACTAGCATGTCCTGTTGGCTCTGCTTCAAAAATAGATCCCAAATCCAATTATGTCTTGCCTGCATTGTCGTCATCTGGGTTTAGTCACTATCACTTCTCACCTGGGTTACTTTAGAAGCTACAGTATGAGTCTCTCTGCTCCCGTTTTTTAATTTTTTCCCCATAGTTGATTCTCTAATGGCAAATGGTAGCTAAAGTGACTTATTAAAAAATAAAACAGAAATATTGCTGCCTTGTTTAAAATCATCCAGTGGATTTCCACTGAGGCTGGAATACATCCAAACTCCTCACAATGACCCATGGGCCCTACACAATCTGGTCCCTGCTTAGCTCAGTGACCTCATCTCAGCCCACTCCCTCTTGTTCACCACCTCCATCCACGCTGGTCTTTTCCTATTGTTAACACACTCATACTAATTTCCTTCCTTACACTTCCGTGCCTGGAATATTCTTTTCCAGTTCTTAAAAAGGCTGGGTCCCTCTTGCTTTGGTGAATGGAACTTCTTTCTTTCTTTCTTTATTTTTAATTTTTTTTAATGTTTTATTTATTTCTAGGAGAGAGAGAGAGAGCGTGAGCAGGGGAGGGTCAGAGAGAGAGGGAGTCACAGACTGAAACAGGCTCCAGGCTCTGAGCTGGCAGTCAGCACAGAGCCCGACGCGGGGCTCGAACCCACGAACCGCGAGATCATGACCTAAGCGAAAGTCGGACGCTTAACCGACTAAGCCACCCAGGAGCCCCTGGTGAATGGAACTTCTAAGAGAAGCCTTTCCTAGCTACCTTCTCAATATACTCCCTCCTTCTTGTAGCACTTTCTGTCATTCTCTATCATACTATCCTGTATTATTTTCCTCACAATACTCTTCAATATCTAAAATTCTCCTATTAATTTATTGCTTATTGTTTATTATTCTCCACTGGAATAAAAGTGTCACAAGACCAGGAATCTTTTCTATTTTGTTCATCAATATAGCCTTAGCATCTAGAACAGTTCTTGACATACAGTTGGCACCAAGTAAATATATGAATGAATGAATGTAAATATGAAACTTTCAAGCTTTCTGACATGTTATTTCGAATGTGTTTGGAAGTTTGTCATATTGAAAATAAAGAATCCAACTCTAATACCTTAAATTGGGTTTCTTGGGAAACAAATTCTGATATTGATATTAGCATACAGGAAGTGTATGAGGGAGAGCTCCAGGGATCAAAACAAGTGAAAAGGAAGGGAAGAGAGTAGGATTGGACAGAGAAAAAAGTGTGTCTGTGATAGTCCCCCAAAAGGCTGAAGTCAATCCCACTGGGAACTCCAAAGCTAGGACAGCTCTTGAAATTGGGTCCAGATCACAGTGGGTGGGACCAAGATTTTTATTCCCATAATGTTAGGTCACTAGACACTGGCTACCCATCAGCATTGCAATAGGTCTCAATGCTGCAATGAATATTCATTGCCTCCTTCCTCTACTGCCCATCTATTTTACCCTCACTCTCAGGCAGCATCTTTGGTGATCCTGATGATTTACCTGGTAATAAAACTCAGACCTTCAAATCTTAAGGGTCTGAGGCCCTGGTGACTATGCCATTCTCAGTCTATATATAGCTACTACCTTTGTATATTTATCATCAAAATTAGAAAACAGAGTATCAAGAGATGTTCAAATGAATCACCTGAGTTGAAAACATATTCTTTTTTTTTTTTTATGTAACAGCAGTCTTATCTCCTTCTGGTGACCAAAGCCAATTATTTCTGCCAGGATGGTGATTCTTCTTCCTGCCTTCTAGTCCCTTGGCATGAAGAGCTTAGAGAGCACAGTTGACTGTTATGGTGGAAGTATTACTTTTTACGAACCAGGAACCTTAACTATTCAGAATCCAGAATTTCAGGAATGGAAAGTACACATTCCCAAAATGAATAATTAAAAGTGAAGGAAAGTGGGGATACTCTTTCTCCCAACTTCTGATTCCCAGACCTATGTATTCGACCTACTGGGGAAACAGTACCATATAAAAGTCATTTATTTTGTGTGGTTTTTGTTTGTTCATTTTGTTTGTTTGTTTTTTAGAGAAAGACAAAGAGAGACAGAGCACAGAAGAGGAAGAAGAAGAAGAAGAAGAAGAAGAAGAAGAAGAAGAAGAAGAAGAAGAAGAAGAAAGAAAGAAAGAAGAAGAAGAAAGAAAGAAAGAAAGAAAGAAAGGAGAGAAAGAAAGAAAGGAAGGAAGGAAGAAAGAAGGAAGGAAGGAAGGAAGGAGGGAAGAGAAAGAAAGAAAGAAAGAAAGAAAGAAAGAAAGAAAGAAAGAAGGAAGGAAGGAAGGAAGGAGGGAAAAGAAAGAAAGAAAGAAAGAAAGAAAGAAAGAAAGAAAGAAAGAAGGAAGGAAGGAAGAAGAAAGGAAGAAAGAAAGAACGAAAGAAGGAAGGAAGGAAGAAAGAAGAGAAAAAAACAGAGAGAGAGAGAGAGAGAGAGGGAGAATCCCAACAAGCAGGATCCAAACTCAATGCAGAGTCAAAATTAAGAGTAGGATGCCCAACTGACTGAGCCACCCAGATGCCCCTGAGGTCATTAGTCATCAATTTAGATTGTGCATTGCATTATGGCAGACAGCATGCCATCTTCAGAAGATGTTGTGTCTGAGCCAGTTGTGCCATCATACTCATCACTTCCGGGTCTTGCAGTATGTGATATGTGATATGAACAGTGTATCTCCTGGTTATATGTCTGTTCCAGCATCTCCTTTAATGTTAAGTAGGTCCCTTTGTCTGACACAATAGTATGTGGAATCTCATAATAGGGGAATAAATATTGCATGTGCTCTTGGACAATACTACTGGTTGAGGACCTGTGGATAGAAAAAGCAAATCCTTATCCAGAGTATTTGTTTATTCTTGTCAACATGAATGGCTACCCCTTCCAGGGGTGATGGTATCAAATGTAGTTAACCTGTTATTGCTTTGTTTCTTGGAGAAATTGTATCATCCTGGTCATTCAGGATTGAGGTTTCTGTTATGAAAAGGTTGAACATTCAGTGGTGGCAATAGTTAGATCAGCCTTGTTGAGTGGAACCCATGCTGTTGCAACCACACATAACTTCCATCCCTGCTACCATGACAATTCCATTCATATGCTCATCAAGCCAGCAGTGGAGTGGCTGATGACAGAGACCTGTACATCACTGGGTGATATGTGGTTTATTAGTGCCTCTTCTATGATGGATGTTCTCTGATAGGCATTAGCATATGAAACAAAGATCTTCACACTTGGTGCCCACTTCATCTGCATGGCTTTACCCTAATCTTCATTGTCTGCCATTGTACCCCCAATCTTCCAAGCTTTCTGCTTCTAGACCCCTGACCAGATGGCCAAGCTATTCAGCATTGCCCATGAATCCCTGTGTGTTCTCATTTCTTTCCATGCAAAGTGGCTGAGTGTGTGGGATGATATCTCTTCACCACTAATCTTTCATGATCATGCTGAGTGAGGCAGCAGTGCAGCCGCTGTTCACTTCTGGCTTTCATGAACAAACCAAATTGAGCCATTTGTGAATCCATCTCAGGTTTTTCCCTCTTACGTCAACCTGATCGTTGAGATGTGAGATGAGCAGTGGTGTACCAGTAAATATTTAGCAACTAGCTTACTGAAAAGGAGAAAATTTATGTGATTTGCAGCATTTACTCATTTTCATGGTATAAATACTTCAACTATGGTCAGTTTCAAACTATCAATGTGATGCCAATGGGATGGCAACATTCTTGAAAATTTAACAATGAGCTCTCGTGAATTGGTACAAACTGGCTCCATTATACATTACAGCTGAGGGAGAGGTTGGTGTAAAATGGTGGTGGATGATCAAGCTACATGCATGCTTCCTGCTCTTGCAGCTTTGTGCTATCTGGCTTTATAGGTGTCCTATCCTAGAGATTCCTCTTCTGCCTGGGCCCATCCCATTTTATGGCTTGGAAGAAGTCATAGAACCTAGCTTATGAGGGGTAGTTCTAATGTCATGGTCACTTGATGTTCTATGATGAGGTACCTGTCTCAGAGCCTGATAGTACTACCAAAGCTGTGTTTTGAAAGGTGTATAATTATCTGTAGTTGATATGGTTTTGATCCAGAATCCTATGGATCCACATTGTGATTCTCCAATTGTGGTTACGTACAGTTCATATGATATCTCTTTCAATCACTGATACCTCTGACGCTGTAGGATCTGCTGTGTTGTATGGCCCAGAAGGCTAGCTGTTTGCCCTCCACCCTAGACCTGTGGTAGAGACCTTTCCTACTGTGTTGCCCAATATGTGAGTTGGAGCAATATTTCTGGGAATATATTGTTTCTTTAAAAAATTTTTTATGTTTATTTATTTTTGAGAGAGAGAGACAAGTGTGAGCCAGGGAGGGGCAGAGACACAGAATCTGAAACAGGCTCCAGGCTCTGAGCTGTCAGCACAGGGCCTGACACATGGTTTGAACTTGTAAACCATGAGATCATGACCTGAGCTAAAGTCAGATGCTTAACTGACTGAGCAACCCAGGTGCCAAAGAATATATTGCTTTTAGAACTTGAAGAGACCAACCTGGCAGGCATTGTGCTTCCTTGCACATGATGGCAAGGAGAGGATGTCCCCGCATAGCAAAGATCACTAGACCCTAAAAAATTACTTAGGTGGCAGATTCCTGAATCTTTTAAGTTTTGCCTCCCTCAAGAGTGCATGTGAATTACCAAGGCCTCCCAACTCCTAGGCACTTATTTATTTGGTCTAGCTAGTATGATGTCATCAATTTCCCAGCCCAGTGTGATATTCTGTGGGAGGTCCAGCTGGTTTATGTCTCTTTAGACTATGTTATAACAGAGGACAGCAGAGTTAACATAGCACTGAGCAAGTCTATAAATGGAAACTGTTTCATACTCTGAAGGAATGTGAATTCTGATTCTTGTTTTGATAGGGATAGAAAAAGAGTGAATTTGCCAGGTCATTGTCATATATCACATACCTGAGTCCATCCAAATCTGTTCTAGCAGCTGCAACTGGGGATACTTTTTAGTTAGGTTTGTGATAGTCAATTGCCATTTTCCGGAATCTGTCTGGATTTTGCAGAGTCCAGACCAATAAATTCAATGGAGGTATGATGCAGACTACTACCCATCCATCTTTTAGATCTTTAAGGGAAGCAACAATTTTTACATTCTTTGTCTTATTTCTTTTTAATGTGGTAAAAATATACACAACATAATGGCTACCATTTTAACCATTTGTAAATATATGGTTCCGTTTTACTAAGTGTGTTCATATTGTTGTGCATGTACTCATCTCTAGAAAGTTTTCACGTTTCAAGACCCTCGGCCGCTGAGCAAGTGTTTGTAGCTTGGATGGCGGCGGAACAGGCCCGACCAAGGCTTAGTGCTGTGACCTGTTTTGAAAATAAAGTATCTTGAAATAAAAAAAAAAAAAGAAAGTTTTCATGTTTCAAACAGAAACTCTATGTTCATTAAACAAGAAATCCCCATTTCTCCCTTTACCCAGCCCCTGGCAATCACCATTTTACTTTCTGTCTTCTGTACGAATTTGACCAATCTAGGTACCTCAGATGAGTGGAATCATATAATACATGTCCTTTGGAGGGGGGAGGGGCAGAGGGAGAGGGAGAGAATCTTAAGCAGGCTCCACGCCTAGTGCCAAGGGGGCCTGATGCGGGGCTCGATGCAGGGCTCCATTTCACAACCATGAGGTCATAACCTGATCTAAAATCAAGAGTCGCTTAACCAACTGAGCCACTCCATTTTACATTCCCAACAGCAATGCAGAAGGTTTCCAATTTCTTCACATCCTTGCCAGCACTTGTTTTATTTTGTTTGTTATAGTAGCCATCCTAATGGGTGTAAAGTGGCTTTTCATTGTGTGATTTTTTTTTAAAGCTTTATTTATTTATTTTGAGAGAGACAGAAACAGAGACAACATGAGTCAGGGAGGGGCAGAGAGAGAGAATCCCAAGAAGCTGCCAGTGCAGAGTCCAACACAAGGCTTGAATTCACAAAACCTCAAGAGCATGACCTGAGCTGAAATCAACAGTCAGACACTGAGCTGACTGAGCCACCCAGGTCCCCTCCCCTCCAACTCCCCCCCGCCTCCCGCCGTTGTGGTTTGAATTTACATTTCCCTAATGATTAGTGATGTTGAGCATCTTCACATGTGTTTATTGGTCATCTGTGTATCTACTTTGGAGAGATGTCTATTCAAATCCTTTACTCATTTTCAGAAAAATGTTTATTTTATTTTTGAGAGAGAGAGAGTATGGGGGAGGGGCAGAGGATATGAAGAAGGTTCTGTGCTGACAGCAGTGAGCGCAATTCGGGCTCAAACTCTCTAACGTGACATAATGACCTGAGGTGAAATCGGAAGCTCAAGTGACTGAGCCACCCAGGTTCCCCTGGATCCTTTACTCATTTTTAAAGTAAGTTGTTTTTCTTGTTTCCTTAGGTTGATTTTGTAACCGTTTTCTATTCGTTACAGTTTTCTCTTTATTTCTTTTTTCACCTGTTCTTTTGCTTGCCTCCTCTAGTTTTAATTGAGCATTTTATATAATTCTATCATATATCCTCTCTTAACATGTCAATTATGCTTAAATCTAGTGGTTGCCATGCCTACCCTCTTGGGGCCTGCAGATACCTTTTGGCTAGGTCCTATGGCCATTTTGGGGTAAGGTCATTTTCCAATATTATCAACCCTAGGACCTCCCTGGAATATCATATACTGTGACTTCACTTTAATTATTGTGTAGTAGTCAGAAGGGGAAGTGGCAGTGTATCCTAAGAGAAGTGCATAGCATCCCGCAGAGAGGAAGACTGTCACTAATTCACAGGCAAGGAACACTAGCTTTTAATAGGGAGGAGTGGTGCATTTGGGCAGTCTCAGTAGGTTGAGGGGAATTTATAGATTCAAGATTGTTTAGGTGTATCAACCTAAGTGTTCCCATCCATGTGATAGTTCCACACTTTCCCTACTAGGGCCCTGACATTGACATATCATGCCTGCCTAAGTTGAGAGTTTAATCTTTGCAAGTTTCCACTTGGCTATCTGTACTATCAAGTTTAAGTCCTGGGACTGGTCCTCACTTTTCTCTGTCTTCTCACTGCAGGAGACGAGAACTTCTTTATAGGTTCCCAGAAGGTCTTCTGGCATTCACGCTTTACTTTGAATTGCAGATCTATCACTGTAATCATTGATTATCTCTTCAGAGCATCAATTCCATTTAGCAGTAGCCATCACATCCTATGTGCTTACAGTTACTATTTTCCTCATATTTTGACAGTAATGCATGTTCTTTCACTATATACCACATGCTCTTTCCCAGTACACCATGGGTAAAACTTTTAACAATTACCCTATTTTCTCGTGGTAGCTATGTTCTGCCCATCACCGCTGATTCATTGTGGGCCAGCGACCAGTGGCCGACTCCAAAATTCAATCACAGTGTCTGCTTTCTTGGACCGTTCCTGGCACCAAATCTTTTTGTTTGGGTTCCATGAAAAGTAAACTCTGAAGTAAAGATCAATGTTCAGAAAGTTTATTAAGGAGTACACAACATCAGTGGAAAGGAAAACAGTAGGGTCAGACAGAATGAAAGAAATGGGCTGTGATGCTGTTGCATAATACAGGATTTGACTGGCCTTTGTCCCTGGTTCCTGGGAGGTAACTTCTAAACCCTTGGAATTTCCCAAGAAACAGGACTGTTTTTGCCATTTATGGTGGGTCTTTGGACCACACTTGAGTTTATGCTAATAAGATGGTTCAGGGTGAGGGCTGATCATGCTAGAAAGACAAATCCTGTGATTAAAAGGTTGAGGCTTTGGGGGGCGCCTGTGTGGCTCAGTCGGTTAAGTGGCCGACGTCAGCTCAGGTCATGATCTCACCAGTTTGCTGGTTCGAGCCCTGAGTCTGGCTCTTTGCTGCCAGCTCAGAGCCTGGAACTTGCTTCAGATTCTATGTTTCCCTCTCTCTCTGCCCCTCCCCCCACTTACACTCTGTCTCTCTTAAAAATAATAAACATTAAAAATTTTTTTTTAAAAAGTTTGAGGCTTTGAGCCTCTTGATATCAGCCCAACCTCCTGACCTCTAGAGAGGAGAAAGGGGGCGAAGACTGAGTTCAATCACGGGGCTAAACATTCAATCAATTGTGGCTATAAAATGAAACCCCAGTAAAAACTCTGGATGTTGAAACTTGGTGGAGCTTCCTGGTTTGTGAATATACTCATGTGCTGGGAGTGTGATGCATCCTAATTCTATAGGGAGAGGGCACCGAAGCTCTGTGTTAGGGACCCAGCCCCCGAGACCTCATGCTGTTTCTTCATTTGGCTGCTCCTAATTTGTATACTTTACAATAAAATTGTATTCATAATTATAGTGCTTTCCTGAGTTCTGTGAGTCACGGCAGCAAGTAAGTGAACCTGAGGGAGTTGTGGGGGAACCTCCATTTGGAGCCAGTTGGTCAGAAGTGCAGATGGCCAGGACTCTCCGAACTTGTGGATGGCATCTGCAGCATGGCCAGTCTTGTTGAGGCCTATACCCCTAACTTGTGGGGTCTGAGCTAACTCTCTAGGTGGTGACTGACCGAACTGTATTGCAGCACAGAAGATGCCATTATAACAACAGCCTCAGCTGACCTCACGGGGAGCTCGGATGCTCTGAAGCTCACAGTTGTCCCAAGCTAGGAAGAAGGACTAGGTGCATATACTTTCACACTGTATTCAAACTGCCCTCGGGCACTTTCCCTTGGCCAATGAAGTTCTTGCAAGGAGCTGACAGCTAGGATGTCTGCAGGTAGCATTCTTAGGAACTGAAGGATGAATTTCACTCATGAAGCAGGATTTCCAATCAAACCGTAATGCCACTACACTTGGTAACCATTTCTTTTTTTTTTTTTTAATTTTTTTTTTTTATGTTTTATTTATTTCTAGGAGAGAGAGAGAGACAGTGTGAGCAGGGGAGGGTCAGAGAGAGAGGGAGTCACAGACTGAAACAGGCTCCAGGCTCTGAGCTGGCAGTCAGCACAGGGCCCTACGCGGGGCTCGAACCCATGAACCGCGAGATCATGACCTAAGCGAAAGTCGGACGCTTAACCGACTAAGCCACCCAGGCGCCCCATTTGGTAACCATTTCTATCCATTAAGTGGTCAAGAGAGGACAGGGTGATTGAAGACGGTACTGAAGATTCTTGCAAATTCGTAGGCATTTTGCTGCTAAAGAGAATCTAAAGAGGGAGATTTGTGGACTGATCCTGGCAAATCTTCCTGAGTGATCATATTGTCTTTGCATTTAAAACTTTATGATGTCTTCCTATTGCTCTCGGGAAGGACAACATCTCAACATCCTTAGCAAAACCCCTCAGGCTCTGTGTGATGTGGTCCCTTCTTGCATCTGCATCGTTTTGTTCTGTCTATGGGTTGCACCTGACTTTTTAAAGTTTCGGAGCCTTTGCACAGGCTGTTTTCTCTGTTTGGAATGCTTTCCTCTTTTTGCCTGACCAATTTGCACTCATTTTGGGGGTCTGTGTCCTTTTCTCAGAGAGGTCTCCCCTAACACTCATTCTGGATCAGGACCATTTGTTACATGTATGTAAAGCACCTGTCCCCTTTGGGTGCCTAGGTGGTGCAGTCAGTTAAGCGTTTGACTTTGGCTCAGGTGATGATCTCACGGTTCGTGGGTTCTAAGCCCCGCGTCAGGCTCTGTGCTGACAACCAGCTCAGAGCCTGAAGCCTGTCTTCGGATTCTGTGTCTCCCTATCTCTCTGACTGTCCCCTACTAGCACAGTCTCTCTCTGACTCTCAAAAAAATAAATAAATAAAAAAATTAAAGAAAAAAGCACTTGTCCCTTTTATTTTATTTTTTTAAATTATTTCTGAGAGAGAGAGACAGTATAAGCAGAGGAGGGTCAGTGAGGGAGACACAGAATCCAAAGCAGGTTCCAGGCTCTGGGCTAGCTGTCAGCACAGAGCCTGACGCGGGGCTCGAACCCACGAACCGTGAGATCATGACCTGAGCCAAAGTCGGTCGCCCAACCGACTAAGCCACCCAGGCACCCCAGCACCTTCGGATGACCCTTTTAGCACTTATCAGAGCTCTAACAAATGACAGTTATTTTTGCAGTTAGCCTCTTTCTTTGAGAAGTGTTATGAAGGCAGGAATTATGGCTATTTTGTTCTGTCCAGTCTCCCCAGAGCAAACCCCAGTGCCTGACGTGGGGGTTTAATAGATACTAATTGACTGAATAAGTAAATGAAGTGATTAAGACAGGTAAGAGTGATACAGTGTAGTGGTTAATAGTGTGGCTCTGTAGTCAGGCTGGGTTAAAATCTTCCAAATCCTAACTTGTCTAGCCAGAGCCCTGTAAAGGAGTCCTCCCCTTGATGGAGAAAATGTAGAAAATGTACAAATGTAGAAAATTCAGCTTATCAGTCCACACTGAGTTTGTCAGACTCGTGGAACTTGTCCTCGAACAACCAAACCCTAGAAGGACAATAACAGGAATAAGAATACCTATCCAACAGCAGCAGCAGCAGCAGCACAGAGTAGAACTTAAACACAAAGACAGTCCGGCAATCCCAGAACTGTGATCTTGGCCACAATACTTAACCCTGTCTGCGCATCAGTTTCCTCACCTATAAAGGAGTCTAGCTCATAGCACCTCACTGAAAGTTGTTGTAAGGGTCAGATAGGTTAAAATATAAAAGAAACAGGGGCGCCTGGTTGGCTCAGTCAGTTAAGCATCCGACTCCTGATTTCAGCTCAGGTCATGATCTCACAGTGGTGGGATCAAGCCCTCCATCAGGCTCCATGCTATCAGCACAGAGCCTGCTTGAGAATCTCTCTCCCCCTTTCTCTCCCCCTCCCCTGCTTGCTCTCTCTGAAAATAAACTTAAAAACTATCTGTGTATACATATATGAAAGTGTCTGGTGCCCAATAAGTTCTTCATATGCATTGGCTATTTTCATTATTATCAATTTAGGTTGGAAGACATCTCTGGCTGGACACCCGGAGCTGGTTAGTTGCCTAAGACATTCCCTCTAGGCAAATAAATTCATGCCACAAGTAACAGATCGAAGGTTTGTCTAGTAGATAAAGAGTTGGTGTAAAGGAAGTATTTTCTGGCATTCCCAGGAAGCTGTAGGGACGTGGTGGGTGGCTTTTCTCTATGCTAGGCACAGTTGTATCTAAAAATCAAAAGTAGAACATCTTGGCACAGAATTCTGCCCCTCCTCCCAAGTAGTGTGAACATCCTGGCAGATTCTGGCCCTTTGTTCCCCTTATTATAGATTCCAGAAAGGCCGCTATCTTTTGGGAAGGATGGCTTTTCTTCATTCATTCAGACTACAGCACAGTTGATTAGGTTATCCTTTTCTTTAGATATACCCGAGGGCCAAGGCAGAAGCATCATTGTCTTGATTTCAGATCTTCTTTCATCAAATCTCCTTGCATACTTAAGACGAGCTGATCCTCAGGATGGGCCTAATTCCAACTGTTCCCTCATTATTTCTCCCAAATTTTAAAGTACTTAATGGTAGCCTTCAAACTGTGAAACAGATATGCTCTGGGTGCAGAGATCTACAAAAGTCATCTCACCCCAACAATTTGCTATTGCTTTAGATAGCTAATAGGACCATATGACTTCTTATCTTCCCCAGGCTTAGTGTTCACATCTATTAACACCTACCTTGCAGTGTTACTGTAAAACTGAGGACATAAGCAGGGTTAACACTGTAGAATCACATAATAGGCACACGGGGTGGGGGGTAAGGCAAATTACGCTCTTACTGCTAATTATCTCTATTCTGGGAAAAAACATCTATAGGTTGAATGTATGTTGTCTGTGCTGGGTTAAAAAAAAAGGGGGGGGACAAAACGGATCACGGAGAGTTTGACCTTTTCTCACCTCGGTTTCCCTAACATAACTGAAAGGGGTCTGGTCAGTGGCTGCAAGTTCTTCTAGATTTGTTATAAAATATTGGCTTCCAAATCTGCCTCTGTCCTTCATTTGCTGTTATGATCTTCATTAGTTTCTTAACCTCTCTTGGCGTCAGACTCCCCTAATGCCAGGATAATGGAGATCGATAAAACTTCCTAAGCAGGACTAGACTTTCTCCTCTCTGAATTTCCTAAATCAGAAGGGCAGGAAGGCCATAGTACGCCTCTGGGTAGCCGCGTACTCGGCACGGAGAGAGCCCTGAAGAGGCAGGAAGGAAGCCGCCGAGGTGGAAAGGGGGCGGGCCTGGAGTTCCCGCCTCCGATGCGCGCGCGCGCACGCACGCACGCACAGCACGCTGCGGAAGCGCGCGCGCAGGCCCAGCCCTCGTCGCCGCCGCCATTTTAGCTCCTGGTTCCGGCCGCACGGTGTAGGCTGTTGTAGCGGGAGGGGTGGGGGTCCTCCAGAGTTAAGTAGCTGCCCTCGACTGTACCAATACAGCCGCCAGCTTCTTTTTCTTCTTCCTTCAATACCGCGCGCTCGCAGAGTCCGAAGATGTCCAAGCGGCACCGGTTGGACCTGGGGGAGGATTACCCCTCCGGCAAGAAGCGTGCGGGGACCGATGGGTAAGCCAGGCCGGGGGCGCGAGGTAGCGGCTCGGGCTTTGTTGGGGTCCCCTCAGAGAGCGGGCCAAGGGGCGTCGGCCCTGGGGCGCAACCCTTTGTTTGCCTCTGGGTTGGCTCACTTGCGGCGGGTCGGGGGAAAGCGGCGCCACTCCCGGTGATCGGGCTGGGCAAGGGCGCGGGGAGATGTGTGGTGCGGCCGCCGCCCGGCCCAATCGGGAGGGTGGGGAGGCCTGCGTGGCCACGAGGGCGCCTCCTCCCCGGGCCGAGCCAAGCCAGAGTCACGTCGAGGGGAGCAGCCGGGAGGGAGCCGCGGACCTCGTGGCCTGGCTTCCCGGGTGAGGCCTGGAGCCGGGGGAGCGGGTGGGGGAGGGCGCGGCGGGAGTATTCGCTTCCAAGGGCACCAGGTATTTCTCAGGCCGAGCGACCGTGGAGAAAGCCTTGGGGGGGTGGTGGGGGGGTGGCCGGGTGCCCCGCGAAGAGAAAGGCGGAGGGCAGAAAGTGAGGGAGGCGTGTGGATTCTTCTGTAGGTTGGGATGGGGGTGGCGGGAGTTGAGGGAGGCGTGCAGACGAGTTCTCGGGGGAAGGGAGAGTAGAGGGCCCGCGGGAGAAAGGAAAATGTGGAGATTACCTGATGGGATGGAGGGCTGGTGGTTTGGAGCCACGGCATTTGTCGTTTGGCGGGAGAGCTTGTGTCTCGGTCCATTCAAACACTTCAAAGTAGAGACGAGGCAAACTTCCGCTCTCTGCCTACGCTCCCGCCATCTCCTTTATTTCCTGCTTTGGTTAAAACTGGTTGTTGGACATCCCTGGGATGGGAATTAGAAGGCATGCCACCCCCCACCTCCATGAAGTTCTTGTTTTCTGCCCCTCTCCTAGTTGCTTTAGAAAGAGGCAGGCACTTTTCAGAAAATTTTTAGTATTTATGGCAAAATGTCGCCCGTGGGGAGGTTGTTTGAGAGTTGAAATACAGACTCGTGATGTTTCAGATTGCTTTCCCTTCGCATTTTTCTGGAAGCTATAGAGGAATTTAACAGTTGACTTTTAGCAATTTCATCGACATGATTTCTTGTCCAGTGTGTGTTTTCATTCCTGAAGTTCAGAGAGATTTATTTGGATAATTCAGGCTAGAACACAAAAGTCTGAATATCCAAATACTTTTAATAATTTTATCCTTGGGTATGTGTAAAGAATGTAAAGAATCACTGTGTCACGTCATCTATATAACTTGTGAATTTTTGTTCACCCAGAGCTCTTCATTTGGATTGATTTCTGAGTATCTGTTCAGTGTCTGGAGTGTAAACCAGGGTAGGGTGTACTTTTTGATACCTTTCCACATATTGAATGTGGAAAGCAGAAGTATGTAACATTTTAATCTCGTAATTTTTTTTTAGTTTTACACGTGGTAGACATTAGTTTTCTCTACTTTTAGGCTGTTTTCTCTTTAGGATCTCTTCTCCCCACCCCCCAGGAAAGCTTTAGCATATTTGGGTTATAATACAGACTCTTTAGAGCTGGAGTGACTTTGAAGAGTATAATCAGCTCTACTCAAGGGGATGAGAGGTGGAGAGTCATGTGGCTTGTGCAACTTTACAGTGTATAGCTGGATCTGGAATTTTGATCTTTTCATTCTCTCTTAGCCTCTCTTTTCCTTTACAGCACCAACCATGGCTATAGTTAAGTCAGTGCTGCCTATTTAAAAAATTTTTTTTAAATGTTTTATTTATTTCTAGGAGAGAGAGAGAGAGAGAGACAGCGTGAGCAGGGGAGGGTCAGAGAGAGAGGGAGTCACAGACTCTGAAACAGGCTCCAGGCTCTGAGCTGGCAGTCAGCACAGAGCCCGACGCGGGGCTCGAACCCATGAACTGTGAGATCATGACGCTTAACCGACTAAGCCACCCAGGCGCCCCTGGTGCAGCCTATTTTAATGACATTTGTAATGAGTTGGTAAAGTAGGGAACACTTGGTGCTTGGTTCCTGTGAAGTAAAAATAAATTGCATGTCATCTGGCTAAGATGCAACTGATGTGTCTCACAAGAGTTCACCTTGCAGCAAAATATACTGGGGTGCAGTGAATTCATTTATCTGTATTTGTATATATGTGCACCATTTAAATGCTTTTCTTGGGATTAGTGGTTCCATGATACATATGGAGTTGCTCCCTTTCTCTTGCAAAACAGATACGGTCAGTAAAATGTGGACATTTTTAGGTCTACGATCGTGACATTATGATTCTCTTGAATGTTATGTGACATCTACCTGTTGATGAAGGAGAGTTCTTTGGAATGAAGCCTAAGTTCTGAGATATTCTGGAGAGAAGTTTTGTAGGCATTTCCATATCACAGGACTAATTTTCTTTAGCAGTGGGTTACAGTGTTTAATAGTGCTTGGATTTGTTCCGTGGTATTGGATGTTGACTGCAATGCAGTCTAGAAGGGTTTTTGTTTTTTTGGTCCTAATAGTTATTAGCAAGTGGTTTTATCTAAGAGAATACTAGGCTTGTCAGTCTTAGGAACTCCACTGCTGAAAATGGCTGGCCCATTTCCCCAGAGGAGGAAGGTAATTTGGTGGAAGATTTCATTTAGATTCAAGTTCCCAAATTTTTTATGGCATTAGTTAGTCCTGCTGTATTTTATTTGCAGGTCAGGTAGAGAAATTGAAGTTTCTGTTACATAGTGACCTTACTGCTTTTTTTCATCATCTCACAACATTTTCTTTCATAAAACTATTACCGAAAAAGACAACTGAAGTAGGGAAAAAACTTTGTGAACGTAGGGATATTTTCCATTTTGATGTTTGTTTCAGAGATTACTTTCTAAAAAATATATATATATATATATTTTTTTTTAAAATTTTTTTTTTTAATGTTTATTTATTTCTAGGAGACAGAGAGAGAGAGACAGCGTGAGCGGGGGAGGGTCAGAGGGAGAGGGAGTCACAGACTGAAACAAGCTCCAGGCTCTGAGCTGGCAGTCAGCACAGAGCCCGACACGGGGCTCGAACCCACGAACCGAGATCATGACCTAAGCGAAAGTCGGACGCTTAACCGACTAAGCCACCCAGGCGCCCTATATTTTTTTTTTTAACGCTTATTTTGAGAGAGACAGATGGCATGAGTGGGGGAGGGTCAGAGAGAGAGGGAGAGACAGAGAATCCCAAGCAGGCTTCTGCACTGACAGTGTGGGGCTCCAGCTCAGGAATTGTGAGACCATGAGCCACCCAGGCGCCCCAGAGATCACTTCCTAATTGTGGAAAAGTGAAACAAATAAAACATGTAGAGTACATACTGTGCTCCCCAAACTATTCTGGGTGCTTTGTATGTATAACCACATTTTCACTACAGTCCTTTGAGGAAAGTGAGATTTTAAGTCACTTGCCCCAGGGAACACAAGAAATTTCTATATGTAAAGATACAAAGAAAAGGCAGAAATTTCCCTGAAATCTTCATTCTCCTCTAACCCCTTGATGAATATTGTTTTTAGTCTTTGCATATTATTCACATATATAAATTGTAATATTTATTAACAGTGGGATGTTTCAATATGGGTTGTTTTGTGCTTTGGTTTTTATTTACTAAGAAATGTGTCACAAACGATAGAATAGATATACGTTATCCTTTTCATTGGCTGTCGAGTATTCCACTTTTAAAGGGGTATCTTAACTTATCCAACCAGTTCCTGTTCGTTGGTGTTTAGGAAGTTTCCCAGTCTTTATTATTTTACAAGTGAAAAGATTATCGTTATGTATACATATTTGTGCACTTCATCATTAGAAGTAAGATTGCCAGATAAAGGGAATGCTTATTTAAAATATTCTGATTTTAATAATCAGTTGACATCTTTATTAGCAGTACTTTAATTCCTGTGGTTTCATGTAGAATTTTAACATGGTATTGTAAATTGAAAAAAAACTTTAACGATAAGCATATTTATTGGGCATTTATTATGTTCCAGGCCCAATTTTAAGCACATTACATATAACTTAATTTTTGCAGTACTGCACAAGGCATATGAGTAGTTGCATTTTATAGACAATGAAAGAAGTAACTGTGGTCATACAGTTAGCTTAAGTGCTGAGCCAGAGCAGTGGTTGAGACCATTAAGAAACGTGGTTAACAACTGTGTCATATTGTGTCTACCTGTTGGTATTGTGGCTGTGATCAATAAAGTACTGTTTTTCACTCAGTTTTTTAAACATTACTCTTATCTCAATGAGTGAATCTTTTTGACCGCAAAACTTCTGTATAGTAAAAGTACTTGTTTAAATAAAGAAAACATGCATGTACTCAGTAGCCTACATGTTATTTATGAAGCAGTGGGTTCGAGAGCCCTCCTTGGCTGGCTTTAATTTTCATCCTCCCTCCGCCATTGGAAGTAGATAGTTTGAATCATAGGCAACATTTCAAGATGTTTGAATTTACTTTCTGCATCCTTCCTGTTGCTTGCTTTCTTTAAAAAAAATTTTTGTGTTTGTTTATTTTTGAGGGGGGGGGACTAAACACGAGGGGAAGGGGCAGAAAGAGAGAGGGAGGGAGACACAGAATCTGAAGCAGGCTCCAGGCTCTGGGCTGTCATCTCACAGCCCGATCAATGCAGGGCTCAAACCCATGGATCATGAGATCACTACCTGAGCCGAAGTCAGCCACCCAACTGACAGAGCCATGCAGGTGCCCCACTTCCTGTTATTTTTTATTTTATTACTGTTTTATTAATACTTTTCACTTTGCAGGTTAGTAAATTGAGACTTGCCAGTGGTTCTACAATTGATATCAGTGCTCCTTTTACTGTGTCTGCCCCCATTTCCTGGTCAGCAGTTAAATCTTTGTGCCCTTAGAGTATATTTTATGCTTCCTATGCTTTGGTTATTTTTGGTAATGAAGTTTCTGATGAAGTAGGCCCTTGAAAAACATTTTTGTGTAGCTATTAGCAAGGTGATAATGATTTACTTTGTCAATCACTGTCCATCTCCCGTATTTTATAACTCTTAAAAGGTTAAGTCCTTATGTGAAATGCCAGGTACTGTGCTAGGAGTATAGTGGAGTTCATTAAACTTCTGTTTTTGTCCTGTCTCTTGGTGGTCAGGTAATGGTCTTCTATCACACCCTGCCTCCCACCCCTGGAGTACTAGAAACATGAATCTTTTGTGTTTAGACCAGATGTTCTTTACGGATTGTTTTATGTCCTGTGACCTTTAAGATACCAGGTCTTTGAACCATTCATGGCTACAGTGCTGCTCGTTTTTGCTGGGCACATTTCTGTGTGCCCTGTTACAAACTTTGTCATTTACATTTGGAGCAATATAGTTATTTAATTAATGAGCACCTGAGACTAGAGGCAGATGCGAAAATCAAAGAAAGGATGGTTGATGGCATATTTCAAAGATAGGGCAGGAAGCTGAGTTTTGAGACTTAATTTTGTATGTTTATTAGGTTATCCTTGGCACTTCTTTTTCTCTTTGATTTCCTTTCTCTTTGTGCCAAATGGAATGAAAGGCTTCAACCTAGCTTGTATGTTCTGTGATTCTGGAGAAAGTGAACACTGGAATGGGAGAAGGGAGAATCACTTTTCATATATATATTTTGTATTTATATTAAAAGTATATATGGGCATACGAAAGTACATATAAGTATGAAATGTGTGTATGTATGTTTGCACATAATAAAGCTTTTCTGTCAGTGTAAATTCCTGTGGAATACAATTATATTTTAGGAAGGACAAAATAAAATATAATTGGTCTCCTTACCACTTCTGTAGTTGGGAAACCATCCTAACTCATGCTGGGTCTAGAATTTTAGCTGTGGACTACCAAGGGATTTATTTCTCTTGTCCTGCTGATGTGCTCTTATAGGAATGAATGGTCTTTCCTGATCAGCTACTGATAATTGGGGTATGGGAAATTTGTATGTCTTTTGTGTGTTATAGATAAGGAATAGTGATGTGTTTAGTGGCTGTCTTAATAGCTCTGTGTGCTTCACTATTTCAAGTTTTGGTCCAATTACACCCTGTGGCAAGTTTGCTATAGGATTTGTCCTGAAGTAAATTGGATTAGTAGACTAAAGAAGCAGGGATTATTTAAAAATTATTATATTAGGAATCATGTCTAGTAAATAGAAGTAGATACTAGAATTGAGTACTTAAAATTAACCTTGGTTTAATATAGTGGCCATCTGCATAATTTTAACATTTTAAAACAACTTACTGTTGTTCATTGGAGCTTTTTTTTTTCATTTTTTATCTTTTTAATTTTTTTGAGAGATAGAGAGAGAGGGAGACATAGACTATGAAGACAGACTCCAGGCTCTGTGGTAGCTGTCAACACAGAGCCTGACATGGGGCTCCAACCGTGAGATCATGACCTGAGCCGAAGTTGGATGCTTAACCGACTGAGCCACCAAGGCGCCCCATTGGAGCTTGTTTGATGGATGACCAAAGTATACATAGGCTTACAGAGTAATTTCAGTGTTTTGCAGTTGTTATTAAGGAGATCATGTAGGAATAAACAATGAAAACAAAAGAATTTTTGTGTTTTAAATTTAAGTTTAAAGTGTTTTAATTTTAGTTTTTCTTACAGAGCAAAGATATGCTTATTAAACAGAATTGAGAACGTGCTGGAAAGTGTAACTTGGAAACAAACTCACCTACAGTCCTTTAACTCATATCCTGTTAAGTGCAAAGGAGTTGTCTTTGAGTACAGAAATAGTTTTGAATTTTTAACATCCTAATCAGTGCACAAAATACCTTTTCGCATAACATGAAGGAGAATCTGGGGAAGATAGTGATGTCATCCTGTTTTTGCATCATTGACCTCTACCTTTTTCCCACCTTGCCCTCATTTTTTAATTTCTGCTGTGTCTAAATAGGAAGGGATTTTACTTCACTTGAGTCTGAGTTCTCGTGTTAGCTGGTGACTAAAGGTTATGGGAAGAACCTGTCCCTTAACAAAATTTGAGGCCTCATCAAGGAGGGAAAGCTGTTTGTTTATGGGTGAGGCATGGAGAATTCTTGATTATAAGGACTTACTATTTCTGATACTTAAGTAATTCACTGAGTTTTACGTTGGTTTTATTCATTTGGTTGTTGGACATTTACTTCCTTTGTTACTGTAACGCTGCCAAGAACATTCTGCATAAAATTTCAGAATCTGAATTCTAAATTTTTGTTTTTAGGAAGGATCGAGATCGTGACCGGGATCGTGAAGATCGGTCTAAAGATCGAGACCGAGAACGTGATAGAGGAGATAGAGAGCGGGAGAGGGAAAAAGAAAAGGAGAAGGAATTGAGAGCTTCGACTAATGCTATGCTTATCAGTGCTGGATTACCACCTTTAAAAGCTTCCCATTCAGCTCACTCAACCCACTCTGCTCATTCAACACATTCGACACATTCTGCTCATTCAACACACACCGGACATGCAGGACACACATCACTTCCACAGTGCATCAATCCATTTACCAACTTACCCCATACTCCTCGATACTATGATATTTTAAAGAAACGGCTTCAACTCCCTGTTTGGGAATACAAGGATAGGTTTACAGATATTCTGGTTAGACATCAGTCCTTTGTACTGGTTGGTGAGACTGGGTCTGGTAAAACAACACAGGTGAGTTATTGTATACCTGAGTTATTGTATACCATGATATATTATATTGATGTTTACACTTACTAAATGTTTCTTATTTGATTCTGGTAGTCCTTTCCATTGCCTGTCTGGTAGCATCCTGAAGAAGAGCTACTATGATGGTTAGCTATTCATTTAGTGACACACAGAGTGGGGATCTGGTAAGGAGCGCCTGTTTTCCTGGGTCTAGAGGAAAGTAGCAGTGCTGTTTTGTTAACGTTAAGTACGGCAGAATGATGCTTTCCCACCACTTTGATTCTGGGGTAGTGCAAATTTGGCGGTATAGGTTTTGTTTTCCATTGCTTGAATGTAGAGATTTGAACCATTGGGGGCGGTGTTTTTGCTATTCTTGTTTGTTCCTATGTTTTGTTTTGTGATTGTTTTGAACCATGTGAGTATTATTTACTCTTAAAAAAAATGGAATGACTAAATTAAAGTCTCTTTCCCCATAACCTCCATCCATTTAGTTACACCCTCCCCTCATGTACATAGAAGTAAACACTAGTACTCTTGTTAGTAATATGTCTAGAATATTTTTCGTAAATTGATGAGCCATTGTTTACTGGGCGCATGTTATAGACCCCTAGGCTGCTTCTAATGGTTTTCGTGAGCAAGTAGATCTATTAGAGTATACTGCTAAATGTGGAATTTTACAAATCTAGTAGGTAAAAAATGGCATTTCACTATAATTAAAAAAAATTTTTTTAAGTTTATTTCTTTATTTTGAGAGACTGAGAGAGTGTGAGCAAAGGAAAGGCAGAGAGAGAGAATCCCCAACAGGCTCTACAGGGTCAGTGCAGATCCTCATAAGGGCTCAGATTCATGAAACTGAGATCATGATCTCAGCCAAAGTCAAGAGTGGATGCATAACCTGCTGAGCTACCCAGGCGCCCCTGAGTGTAATTTTTAATTTGCATTTCCTTGCTATGAGTGAGGTGTTAATCATATTTTTATATGTTTAAGTTGAAAATTTCTAAGATACTACAAAAACAGTATTCCCTGCTCATTGTAGAAAATTGGGAATATTCAGGAAGAGTGGAAATGAATTTAATAAATTCATAAATTATTATGTTGTGTTTCCTAGTTCCTTGTTTTCCACGTTTATATACCTGTGGTACATGTATAGTTGAGCATACTGATATGCAGTTACCATTAATTTTTATTTTATTTTTTTAAGTTTATTTATTTATTTATTTTGAGAGCTAGACATTGTGACTGAGGACGGGCAGAGAGAGCGGGAAAAAGAATTCCGAGCAGGCTCCACACTGTCAGTGCAGGGCTTGAAACCATGAAACTGTGAGATCATGACCTGAGCCAAAACCAAGAGTCCCGATGCTTAACTGACGAAGCCACCCAGGCTTCCCTATATTTTTTTAAGTTACATATGCCACAGACCTATCAGTTTGGGTATATCATGGAGGCATTTTGAAGGCTACAATGGCAATCAGAATAGGGAGCTTTTAAAGACTGAGCCTTGGTAAAATAAATTTTTATAAGTGAAAGAAAACTTGTGTGGATATTAGGAATTGAAACTGATAGGTTTATTTTTATTACCTTAGGAAATTTTGAATAATGTGTGAAATGATAGAATAACTCTAAACTTCTTAATATAGTATTTTAAAGAATTACTTCAACTGGTTTATCTAGTTTGCATAGTGTTAATTTATCTGTTAACAGTTGGATAAAGCTAGGCACTCTGTCCTTTGTATGTATTACCTCATTTAAGTTTTTCACCAACCCTGCAAGGAAGTTAATCACCATTTTACAAATGAGCAAAATGAGCCTTAGATTCATAACAGTCTTAGAGATGGGTTGCCCTAGGTTACATAATAGATTTAGGTGGGCTCAGTATTTAAAACTATACCTTTATTATAGCCAAAGTTATATTTATTTCATTCTGCTATTCTGTGGTCTTATGCAGTTAACCTTATTTCAGAGATGAGTGCATTTAGTAGCAATTAATGTAGAAGAAGATAAAGTCAGTTCAAAACGAGAGGTTTGCGATTATTTGAATTAATATTTATGGGGTTTTTCTGTTTGTTTTTGTGTACTTACAATGGCAGGGCATGGGGCGCCCAGGTGGCTTGGTTGGGCGGCTGACTTCGGCTCAGGTCATGATCTCCTGGTTCGTGGGTTCGCGGTGCTAACAGCCAGCCCAGAGACTGGAGCCTGTTTCAGATTCTATGTCTCCCTCTCTCTCTGACCCTCCCCTGCTCACGCTGTCTCTCTCTCTCAGAAATAAATAAAACGTTTAAAAAAAATTACAATGGCAGGGCATTTGGGGGATTCGAAGGGACGCAGAAAGCTTGAATAGTGAATTGTACCCAAATGCTTTTTTCACATACTCCTATTAAAAACTTTGACTCAAGACCATTAAGAGTAGTCAGCCAGTTTTGGTTATCTTTTTGTGCTTGTCAGAAAATGAAATCCTTCAAACAAAATTTAAACTATTGACTCCAATTTTTGACTAAGATTCACGATAAAGTCACTTTACATTGCAGCTGGTATGTTAATACTATATCCGTATATAAGAAACTAAAGCTAGTTCTTTCAGCCCACGTGACCGCATGAACAAGGGCACGAGTTCAGAGAAGAGAAAGCTTGGCATACCCTGGCCAGCATATAAGGGTGTGTATGAGGAGGGAGGTGAGGCAGGTGAGACTGGACAGCAGGCTGAGCCTTAATGTGTATCCTGCTGTAGATCGGGGAGCCAGCAGAGCGGTTAACTGGAGGGGAATGACCGGAGTTTTTACAAAATGTTCTGTCTAGTGAGAATGTCGATGATAGACTCTGAAGGAGGTAATAACAAACATTCGACTGTATAAGGTGCTAGAATGGAGAAGGAAGGGAGGATTAGAGTTAGGATGTTAATACTAATGAGAGAATACGGGAGGAATTAATAAGTATTTGGAGGAAGGGGAGAAATGGTTTTGGTTTTGAACTTGTTGAATTTGGGATATAAGTGGATATATCAGGTGGAAATGACCACTAGGTTAGGTATGGGAACTATCATTAGGATTGTTATTTGATGTATTCTAGGTAATGTTAGAAGTCTGAGGAGAATAAGACTAGTCAGGATAGTGTATAAAATAAGACGAGGGGCTGAGGATCAGTTTTTAGGAAAGTGGCCTCAAATGGAAGGGCAGAAGCTGAAAGGAAGGATTGGCTTTAGAGGGGTTGAAGCCAGCTTGAAGCCTGATTTGAAGAAGCCCGTACCCTGCATATTTCAGTTGTCGCTTCCTTCTTAATGCTATTCTTAGAACTATGAGTAGATGGCATCCACTGCGCTATTTTCCAGATACTGTCTGGGAACCCTAGAAGGTCCGTGAAACTCTTTCTAAGGTCCTGGGAATTTCTTAGTTTACTTCCAACAAAACAAAAATAATTGCAACACACCCAAAATTGAAGCCCATGAGAGAATAAAACTTTCTTCTAGTAAGCCAGACGTCAGAGATCAGTAAAAATGCAGAACAATGTACTCCTCTTGCTAATTTCTCTCTCTCTCTTTTTTTTTTTGCTTTGTTTGGAAGATGTAATTATTTTTCATAGAAAATATTTGTGTTAGTATAGAGTGGGTTTTTATTAAGAATTAATATTCGAACAATTTTTCAGTTTTAATTTCCTAATACAGTAAATCTGTTAGTTTGGTATCCTTGGTTACTTTAAGAGTATAAAGGGGTTTGGAGATCAAAAGTTCAAAAGTTGCTGTATTAGTCAAACTATTTTGTTTTTAAAGTGGGAGTAAGTTATCCATTTTATTGGAATAAACTTAAAGACCTTTTGAACATTCTTGCCTTGAGAATTCAGAATTTTAAATAGCTTTGGTAAATGTTTCTTTGAATTTCATTTTGTTTGGTCTTATAAAGTATATTTTTTGCCTATGTAAGAGGCTTGATGAAAGAAGATAAATATATAAAACTGCTAGAAAACCACTTAAGCTTTGGTTTGAGTTTACAGATCTAGAGAGACCCTTCTGTTTTAGGGTAGTATTTAGTTCTGTTCATTTCAAATCCTTTAAAGATACGTATTGTTAGAGAGGTGGCATAGTCACCCTTCCCCTGTCAGATATTTGGTAGTGAAAACAGTTACCCCCAAATTGCAGATGTAACCTAACTAAAATGTAGTAACGGTATAGCAGCTGATAGTCTTCAGGTGTTGTTGTACAAATCCTGTACCAGAAAAACCCACACATGCGTTTTCTGTAGCATTAGAGTTTGGTAGGCTTTTGGATACTTTGATGGAGATCCATTGTGAACTTATTAGCAGTAGATTCCCATTTCATGCAGTGATCACTTAGATTTTTTTCCATGGTTTTAACCCAGGTAAGTGGATGAAGAGCCATGAAATTAGAGTTTCTGTTAGGTTTTATTGATAATGGAACAAGGAGGAAGTGCAGTGTCACGATGCTGCCAACCAGCTTGCGCTTGGTGTTTTTCCTTCTCCAGGTGCTGTTGAATTTGAGATTGACAATTACTGAAATTGACTTTAAAGATGGCACTTAAGATGTTGGTATTGTGCATCCTTTCCTACAGGCAGAAGTTAGATTCTGCTGGTTTACAAACCAAATTTGAATGAACTTAAAATGCACCTAGCTCTATAACTACAAGAGGGTGTGATTTCTGTTTCCACCTGGATTTTGTAATTCTCGTTGTATAAGAATTTAATTAATAATTTCTTAGAATATTTTTGGAAACTCATATTTGTTATAAAGTAGAATTTTTCATAAATTTTTTTCTAGTGTGTAGAGAAATGTTTAATGATGGAACAGTTGATGCTGCAGCACGTACTCTGCGCAGCCCCAGCGGACCTGGACTGGTCAGGAGCACCGTTATGTCCTGTCAGGGTTATGGGGGCTCCTCCTTGGGGAGCTCATAGAGCTCCTGCTAGAAGTTTGAGTCTTAATTTGTGGTGTGCGTAACTGAATTTTTTTTTACATTATTGGAATGCAATGAAATACTACATGTTAAATATACCTAATATGTAGGCAGAGTAGAATTAATTCAAATGTGAAATTATTTGATAGATTCCACAGTGGTGTGTGGAGTACATGCGATCATTACCAGGACCCAAGAGAGGAGTTGCCTGTACCCAACCCAGGAGAGTAGCTGCAATGAGTGTGGCTCAGAGAGTTGCTGATGAAATGGATGTGATGTTGGGCCAGGAAGTTGGTTACTCCATTCGATTTGAAGACTGCAGTAGTGCAAAAACCATTCTTAAGTAAGTACTATCTTTAAAAATGGCTACTTTGTTTCTCTCCTTTCAGTTTTCTGCCACTAGATAGGGGACTTGCTAATGGAGTCGCAAGTCATCCAAATTTGGAATAGCCCAGAGAAGACCTTAGACTTACTAGGTGACTTTTTAATATGGATTCTTTTTCTTGCTAGTAATATATATAGCTCAGTAGACAATGAATTTCAAAGGTCAGATTTTAGTTATTTTGTGCTATATATTAGGTGAAATATTATATCATTTAAATGATAGAAAAGTTAAGTGATACATCTTAGTAAAGGATAGTTACTTTAGAAAGAAGGATGTGTGGGATGATTTAGAAATTATTTGGGGGATAGGGCTTTTAATGTTAATTATACAGCAATTATCATACATATGTTTTGAGCTAAAGAGGAATCTTTTATTGAGTAATATACTCTTGGAGTCTTCTCACATTCTTTTTCCTTTACAGCTGTAGTGCATTATTACATTTTTTTTTTAATCCTCATTTATTCTTGAGAGAGAGCATGAAAGAGAGACAGAGAGAGCGTGTGCACGCACAAGTGGGAGAGGGGCAGAGAGGGAGAAGGAAACACAGAATCTGAAGCAGGCTGACAGCACAGAGCCTGACTTGGGGCTTGAACTCATGAACTGAAAGATCATGACCTGAGCCGAAGTCGGACGGCTAACTGACTGAGCTACCCAGGCGCCCCTAGCTATGGTGCATTATTGACTACCATATGGAGCTTCTTTCTAAAATTTTCTTTAACTGTCCTAATTTTTTTAGTCTTACACTTGTATTCTGCACAAGTTGTAAAATATGTTGCCTGATGGTAATTCTTTTGAAAATCATCACCTTTTGTTGCTTACGTTTCTTCTGTGTATATGTGACATTTAAATCATTTTTTAAAAGTGATTTCTTGGGACACCTGAGTGGTTTAGTCAGTTAAGCGTCTGACTTCGGCTCAGGGCATGATCTCACAGTTCATGGGTTCGAGCCCCATGTCAGGCTCTGTGCTGACACCCAGCTCAGAGCCTGGAGCCTGTTTCAGATTCTAGGTCTCCCTTTCTCTCTGACCCTCCCCTGTTCACACATGCCTTGCTCTCTCTCTCAGAAATAAATGAAACATTAAAAAAAAATTCTTTTAAGTGATTTCTTTGTCACAATGTAATCTTTCCCTGAGGTTTTTAAAATACATTTTTGGAACAGAATGTTACATGGGCAGTGAAATGAGTCACTGATAGCAGAAATATATACAGTATTATAGGGAAAATTATATAGTATAGAAAGTTTAAAATGTATGCAGAAGTTACAGTAGTATAATGAGCTCCTGTGTAACCAGAATCTTCAGCTGTGGTCAGTCTTGTTTCATCCGTATCCCAATTTTCCCTGTCGCATATAATTTGGAACAAATCTTAGATGTGATATGTTTTCATCTCTAAATACTGCAGTGTATATAGCTCAAAGATAAAGTTTCTTAAACTACAGCTATGATATTCAGCACTTAAAAATTTCCCTTAATCAAAACATCCACTCTTTTTAAGTTTCATATCAATTTTTTCTAGTTTCTTTGGTACTGTTTTATTGGAACTCAAGGTTAAAGAATCCAATATTGTTTATTTATTTTGAGTGAGAGCAAGTGAACAGGGGAGGGGCAGAGAGGGGGAGAATCCCAAGCCCAGGGGGCTTAAACTCACAAACCATGAAATCTGACCTGAGCTGAAATCAAGCGTTGGATGCTTAGCCTACTGAGCCATGCAGGTGCCCTTAAGTATTGTTTTTAATAGCAGCTGGACAAGTATTTACTTAAATTAGTCTTTGACTTTGAGGCATTATTTTGGTTTATATCTTAAACTTCACTGAGTGTTGTTCACTAGTAATTATGATGTAATGAAAGAATTATATAAAATCATAACTTAAGATTTTATACTAATTTAAAATGTAGATAATGCCAAGGATGGAGGATAATAAAGGGTAGATTCTACTCATCTTTAGGAGAAATAATATAATTATTTTGACATTTTATTTGCTGTATTGAATGTTTCTTCTTGGTAAGCCACAGTTGAGCAGGGAAAATGGAATTTGTGGGAGAGAAGAAAGTTATATGCAATATTGGGTCAGAGTGTGTGTGTGTGTGTGTGTGTGTGTGTAAGGAAGTGGCAGGCTTTCAAAAGATGTATGCTTATGAAAGATTTTGGTTCAGTTAATAGGGAATGACAAGTTATGTAAACAGATCTAATAGATCAAAATGAAGGTATTTTTGGCATTGTGATGTTTTCTTATGGAATGGTTCCCAGAGGCTATTACTAAACTTAAAAAAAAAGAAAAGAAAAGAAACCAAAACCCCTTAACTCTGGACAGGGTAAGTTTACTGAGAATTCTTCTAGAATTTGAAGAGCTAGAAACTGACCTAATATAGTCAATAAGTGATAGTAAATCCCGCTTATTTATTTATTTATTTTTTTAAATGTAGTTTATTTTTTTTTTTACTTTTTTTTTTTTTTTTTATGTTTTATTGATTTCTAGGAGACAGAGAGAGAGAGACAGCGTGAGCAGGGGAGGGTCAGAGAGAGAGGGAGTCACAGACTGAAACAGGCTCCAGGCTCTGAGCTGGCAATCAGCACAGAGCCCGACGCGGGGCTCGAACCCACGAACCGCAAGATCATGACCCAAGCGAGAGTCGGACGCTTAACCGACTAAGCCACCCAGGTGCCCCAAATCCCATTTTGGGGTTAAAGGAGTTAGTGATCGTTTTGATAATAGGACTGCTTCATTAAATGGAGGGTGTTATAAATCTCTTGATATACTTTGTATAACCATTTATGAACTCATTTCCTAAGAACCCCAGATTTTAAAAATGCTGGAACCTTTTTTTTTTTTTAAATGTTGACTTACTACTATTGAGAGAGACATTGTGAGCCAGGGGAGGAGCAGAGAGAGTGGGAGAAAGAGAATCCCAAGCAGGCTCAATCCCACTAACAGTGAGATCATGACTTGAGCCCAAAACCAAGAGTTGAATGTTTAACCTACTGAGTCACCCAGGAGCCCTGAAAACAGCTAGCACCTTAACTTAAGGAAGACCCCCTTATAGTTAATTGGGCAGGAAGAGTGAATACCTCAGACAGCTATCAGTGTCCTCTATTAGCTTTTCTCATACACTGTTGAGCTTTGAGCCAAATAGGAGTAGGAGTAGCAACCCCCCTCCCCAGTCAAATCTGTGTATAACCTTTTTTTTTTTATGCTTATTTATTTATTTTGAGAGAGTGAGTGGGGGAGGAGCCGAGGGAGAGAGGGAGAGAGTATTCTAAGCAGGCCCCATGCTGTAAGTGCAGAGCCAGACTTGAGGCTCAATCTAACTACTGTAAAATCATGACCTAAGCCAAAATCAAGAGTCAGACTTTCAACTGACAGAGCCAGCCAGGCACCCCTGTATATAACTTAATAACTTTTGACTTCCCCCAAACTTACTTACCAGTAGCCACTACTGACTTAATCAGTAACAGTCAACACATATTTTGTATGTTACATATCTATTGTCTACTGTATTCTTAGAACAGAGTAAACTAGGGAACAATCAGAAAATCATTTGCAGTACTGTACTGTATTGAAAAAATGAAAAACTGTTGAAGTGAACTTATGCAATTCAAGCCTGTGTTGCTCAGGGTTCAGCTGTGGATATAAATGCCTGTATATCCATTATTTAGCCAAGAAAAAACTTCTAATTTTGACCATAGAAGGATGGTAAAGTGGACTAACTATTGAAGATTTTACCTGGGGAACTCAGGCTTCAACTGTACTCTTCTTGATTTCGTTGTTGAAACGAAACAAATGCATTTTTGCTAATTAAATAATTTTGTTTTAGGGTACTTCAGTTAAATTAGTGTATATTTAAATAATCTCTAGGCACATTAAGGGTTTAAAACTACTTTTTCAGGGGCACCTGGGTGGCTCAGTCAGTTAAGTGTCCCACTTTAGGTCAGGTCATGATCTCGCGGTTCGTGGATTCAAGCCCCGCGTCAGGCTCTGTGCTGACAGCCAGCTCAGAGCCTGGAGCCTGTTTCAGATTCTGTTTCCTTGTCTCTCTGACCCTCCCCTGCTCACACTGTCTCTCTCTCTCTCAGAAATAAATAAAAATATTAAAAAAACGAAACTACTTTTTCATTGTTTGAGACATAGATACTTAAATTCTGGATTCTAGATCTAATACTGTGCTGTTTTCAGAGATTGAAATCTTGTGTAAATTACTACACTCAGTTGGACTAGCCTTAAATAGCTGTCCAGTCCCAGTAGACAAATCAGTTTTCAAGCTGCCACAGCTAAATGGTTTTTATATTTTTTTTGTTGTGATTTTTGCCTACTCTCATCTCTTTCCTGAAGTATTCCTTTTGCACTATGTTTATGTTCCATTTGCCATTTTGGGATGGGAATTATGAAAAAACCAAACATCTAGTGAGATAGCTAAGGAACAGCACACCAACCAGTGGACGGTGTTGCCAAGTTTCTGACTTGTCAGTGAAAATTATTTTAATTCACAAAATTGTAAGGAAGAAGAGGTGATACACTTCTGCATTGAATTTCAGGAAGCACATTTGAGTTGTGATAAATTGTAAGTTATTTTGAGGGAGTGGATGATTTTTTAAGGAATAAAACAAGTTGATAGTTTTTAACCTTGAGGCAAACATTTGATGTTGGTAATTTGGTAGCCAGTTTAGTTATTTCCTTTTTGTTTTCTCCTCCAAGCTGTAAAATTTTGAGATACTTTGGTACTGAGAGAATCTAGTAGTTTATATAAGTCAGTTGAGTGTCTTCTGTTTGTTGGACAGTGCTAGATAGATAGTACTAGGTGTGCTAAAATGTAGATCTGGTTCTTATCTTTGTAAAGTAAGTACTATTTCAGACTGTGATTAGATTTCTGAAAGAGAGTACTGGGGGTTATATGAAAGCATGGTTTGAAAATTCAGTTTAGACTGGAAAAGAGAAGGTGGGATTTAAGTCAAGGCCTAAGTTGAAAGTAATGGTTCTCTAGTGTGGGTATTGGGGTACAGGGAGTGGAGCTTTTTTGGTAGATGGAATAGCATTTTTAAAAACTTTTTTCTGAAGGGGAAAAAAAGGGCTTTTTATTTGAGAAGACATTGCAATCTACATATTCTTTAAATTATCCAAATGATTTGCGTATGTCAGCATTTCCATGCCAGATCACTTTTGAGATGTTACAGGACTGATTTGTGGACAGTATGGTTTCTTTCTTTTGCCTAATTGGAGCATAAATTCTTTGGGGACAAACAGAGTTTGTGTCTCTGTTTATATACTTGTCTTATGCATGGAACTTTTTAAAAAAAAATTCTGAGATGGAAAAGGCAGCAGAAGAGTGAAACTTGTCAATACAATGTGGAGTGTGAGTGAATCTTAGACATAATCATGAGAAATCGGTAGCTTTTTCGTGAAAAGACATTTTCTCTGATTTCTTGTTAGACAGGGTATAGTGATAGGGTAATTTGGTGTATACAACTTATAATTTTCCTTCTGTTCTGAATCTTTTGCTGTTGGGTATCAGATTCCAAAATTGAAAGGAATCTGTCACAGGCTAAGGAATTGATCTGGGGTAAAGTTGATGAAGCAGAAAGTGTTATAGTTCTTTATTCAAGGACATATGTTCTTAAAGACTGCACCATCCTGAGTTGTTACTTGTATATATGTAGCTTCAGGACAAGCTGCTGGAAAAAAATCAAGAAACGTTAAGGACAGATTGTAGTTTAAATCTGTATTCGTGAATGATACAGAGAAGTGAACAGTCTTGGGTCTTAAGGTATGGTAAACTCCTAGAGCTTGAGGGAGAAAAATTTTGAACAAACCAGCCAAAGAAGTGCTATTTTACACAATAGGGGTCAGAAACTTTTAGCATTGTTTAATCTCCAAAAGGCACTTGGGACAAGAAGATGAAAGAAAATCTAAAAATATTTAATAAATACGAGATTCCAGTACAGACACAGCTTCAATATGGAGCTGGCTGGAACAGGACCTTTAAGGTTGACACTGGGGAAGATTTATTAGGCATTGCCATAGCAGATCCTCGTAGCAGATTCTTTGGGTCCCGGAAACAATAGTTTGAAGGACCAGCTGCATCAAGACTACTTAAGAGAATCCAGAGTGGGTTTTCAGCAAGGCAGCTTCATTATTTAAATAAATGAGAATCAAGATGAAATACATCCTAAACCACACTCTAAGATTATGGGGCCAGAATTGTGTCCTAGCTTTGCCATCTATTAGATCTGATCTTGCCAATGTTAATTAACCTCCCTGTGCTTATTTTTTAGAAGGAGCTAATCATAACAACCACCTCATATGGTTGTTCTGAGATAAAATAACGTTAATTTGTGTACAGCCCTTGAAGTAATTCCTATTGCCCAGCAAGTGCTAAGTCAACGTTTTTACTTTTGCTGTTGCTGATAGTGGTGGTAGATTTCCTGTTGGAGAAATTATTGGATTTAATTAACTAATTAACCTGGTTAATTAAAAAGAAACATAAAAACAACTTAATGAACTTCCTTTTAATGCAGCATTTGAATTACAATATAGGGGTTTTAACTTGAATTAAAACTTGACATTACTTATCATTATGAAATGAATGAACGAATCCAAATCTTGTAGGGCTGGAGGTAAGCTATGGAAACAGACCATTAATTATATGAACATATAATGTTTATTATTTACATAATATATAGTTATGTATTTATATGTTTATATAAATAAAATATACATTATATTAAAAATAAACATTAATTATAGGTTAATTTATTGAACATCTGTTTTAGTAGGCTTTGTTCTAATTCATGTATGGCACTGGGGTTAGATAAAGGTAATTTTGACTAAATCTTTAGAAAAAGGGGCGGTAATAACTTCATGCCAATCAGAGTGGCTAAAATGAGCAAATCAGAGGACTCTAGATGCTGGTGAGGCTGTGGAGAAACGGGCACCCTCCTACACTGTTGGTGGGAATGTAAACTGGTGCAGCCCCTCAGGAAAACAGTGTGGAGGTTCCTCAAAAAATTAACAATAGAACTCCCATATGACCCAGCAATAGCACTGTTAGGAATTTACCCAAGGGATACAGGAGGGCTGATGCATAGGGGGCACATGTACCCCATTGTTCATAGCAGCACTCTCAGCAATAGCCAAATCATGGAAAGAGCCTAAGTGTCCATCCACGGACGAGTGGATCAAGAAGATGTGGTTTATCTATACAGTGAAATACTACATGGCAATGAGAAACCATGAAAGCTGGCCATGTGTAGCAACATGCATGGACCTTGAGGGTGTTATGCTGAGTGAAATAAGTCTGGCAGAGAAGGACAGATACCATATGTTTGCACATATAAGTGGATTAGGAGAAACTTAATGGAGGACCGTGGGGGAGAAGAAATGGAAAAATAGTGGGGGAGAGAGAGGGAGGCAAACCATGAGAGACTCTTGAATGCTAACAAACTAGGGACTGATGGGGGTGGGGGGGAGGGGATGGGGGGTGATGGGCGTGGAGGAGGGCACTTGTGGGGATGAGCACTGGGTGTTATATGGAAACCAACTTGACAATAAACTATTAACAAAAAAGGGATGGTAATAAAGAATAAGTGTAGTTACTTACCACTTATTTCCTGTCAGACTAAAAACTCATTATTGTCACCTTAGAGTTAGAAATCTTTGGCTTTGTTAACTTGATTTCCTAAGGGTATGCCTATATTATTACACTTGACTTTTGTGTTTGATTTAGGTTTAGTTACAGCAGGCTCTTGGTTTACCTGGCTAACATCTTACAAAATAATAAATAAAACTTATGCATTTATACCAGCTTTCTGTATATTGTGTTGTGAGGATGATAGAGCATTTCCTTCAAAATTTGTGAAAACTTTGAATAGGCAGTGTATTTTGAAAAAGTGGTTTAGTTGCCTTCTATTCTTAATTTCTTAGGCTTTTTTTTGGTGGGGGGCTTGATTACATACATAGCTGACTGAAATACACCGCTTGTATTTTAGCTGTTTGCCCAAATAAAGCTGTTTGGATGCTTAAGCATTTTAGCTAAGAACTAGGAAGCTGTTATACATGTGACAGGCGGGGTTTGATGTTTTTTCTTTGCTTTCTTTTTGTCCATTTTTTTGGTGTTGGAAATGCATTAAAACATTGTAGATTCCAAATTACTCAAAATACTGTGTGGTACCTTTCCATGTGACTGTTTACATTTAGTAGTTCTTATTGTACTCAATATCCTGCTATATATACGCTGTTGTGATTGTAGTAAGAGGACTGTTTTTCAAATGTATCAAATTGAACTTGACCCTATATAAATGTTTGCACATCCCTTTACAGATGAAAGCAGCACTTCAGTACATAAACTGTTAGTGTCACTGTTCTTCTCTGATATGGTTGGGAGGCTTAAGCTGTGAGGCAAAGAAGATAGTTTGACTCAGTCACATGAATTGTGTAGATGATTTCATCTCATTGGAGCTGAGAAGGCTGGAGAGGCTTATGCAGATTAACTAGGTAGATGAACTAGGTTTTAAGTAGAGTAGAAGTTCCCATGCTGCCTTGGTTCATAGTATCAATACTTAATGTCTCACTAACTTTTCATAATAGTCTAGGCCTGAAGAAATAACTCAGAAGTCCATGTATTTAGTAGTTCAGCCCTAAAAACTTACTAATAATATTTATGTCCTAACAACTTAGTAGCCATTTAAGCAAGTACCACACATATTGGGAAAATATTATTTCATTCTTAACCACCATTGTTAGTTTGATGTCTGCGCCAGTTTCTTAAACTTTGAAGTCAGATTGGATACTGCCAGCTTTATTATTCTACACTGATATTTGCCTTATGTTTGCTTTTTATTATAGCAACTATCAAAAATTGAGCTTTTCAAAGATAATATCAAAAGGAATATAGCATAATGAACTATCTCTGCTAGTAGTTCCTGTGGCATCACATTTTGAGTATATGGAAAACAATAATATAAATTGTTTTGAATCATTAAGGTGAGAACATAATTACTCTTCTCTCTGGACGTCATTTAACAAATTGAATCCATCTACTAATAGCAAGTTAAGTGACCTGTCAATAGTCAAAGAAGGAGGTAGTTTTCTCCTGACTGGAGGTATAAATAGATGTTAGAGTTATATGGTAATCTAAACTTGGACTGTGCTAGGGGATTATATGTAAACTATCCTTTAGGAGATCTATTGAACACAAGTGTGTTCTGATTTTTTAAATTGCTGTCGTCACATTATCAGGTTTGTAAAATTTCTTTTTACGTAACTTTATAAAACTATATAAATTGAGAAAGTGCTAGCATTATGGACACATACAGAAGACTTTAAGTTAATGATGAATCCAAAAATAGGCAGATCACCTGGAAGAGGTGAATAACTTCGTATTATAATGACTTACATATGCTTAGAATAGATGGTGAGTTCTCTTATTTTTGTACCCATGGCATATAGAAGTAAATGATATTGGAAGAAATTGTTGGAAAATAATTTGATGACTTTCAGTAGCTGCTGAATAAGTGTAATAACATTCACAAGCATGTTTAAAAATTGATAATTGACCATAATGTTGGTATTGTAAAGGATGGGTAGGTAGGGTGTGGGTGTTAGACTTACTATATTTATAGTAGTGAAAAGAGCTCTATTTTATAAAGTCACTCTACTGTATATAGTTCTTTCTCTAATACTTTCTCTAATATAGTTTCTGGCAAGTGCACACTGTTTTAGCTTTGTCATTCTTCTGCTTCCTTTTACTGTTATTCAGAAAGTATTTTACTAATGGGGTTTTAAACAAAACTAGGTTAGATGATATGGGGGAGAAGGGAATAAATATTTATTTTTGGTTATAGTCTTAGAATTCTTGATTCATTATAAAGAATCTGTACACAAAACTGTATGTGTAGCCATTTTAATATGGGTAGTTTTTATTTTAAGTTTGTTTATTTATTTGGGGAGAGAGAGGCCCATGTGATAATGCCCACAGGAGCGAGGTGCAGAGAGAGAATCTCAAGCCGGCTCCATACTCCGTGTGGAGCCTCATGCGCGGCTTGATCCCATGAACTTTGAGATCATGACCTGAGCTGAAACCAAGAGTCAGATGCTTGACCAACTGAGCCACCCAGGTGTCCCTAGGTTTTCTTTCTTTAAAAAAAAAAAAAAATTTTTTTTTTAAACATTTACTTATTTTTGAGAGAGCAAGATGGAGCATGAGTGATAGAGGGGCAAAGAGACAGGAGGGGACACAGAATCCAGTGCAGGCTCCAGACTCTGAGCTGTTAGCACAGAGCCCAATATGGGACTCAAAGCCACAGACTGTGAGATCACAACCTGAGCCAAAGTCAGACACTTAACCCACTGAGCCACCTGGGTGACCCCTAGTTTTTCTTTTAATAGAGCCACTCATATGACTAGATTGTATTGTAGTGGGTTAATGTAAAATTTTAGTAAACAGTAAAAATTTATACAAACCTTAAACAGATTCTAAATGATAACTTAAAACTTGTACATTCATTCATCAGTCTGTTAATGTAGGACTGACACCATTTCCTTGAATATGGACCCTTTGTTTGGAGTTCAGTTATGTAGCAAAATGTCTAGATCTTACTGTGGTATATATAAACTTCACACACTTAAAAAATACATAAGCATTTCCTTTCTGGAAATCAAGAAAATTCATCCTTTTGAAATTCTAGAATTCCATACCCCTTTCACGCTTTTATAGTTATGTCACATTTAATAGTTTTGTGTGTGTACGTGCGTGCGCGCGCGCGCAACTCCTCTTTTTCAAGCTTTTCTGAAGCATATATCAGGACATGCATATAAAGCTCTTTTCTGTGCTAAGAGTTATCATTTCATGTCAAGTATAATTATGTTGATGTTGACCCAACTGGTAGGAACAGAAATGTAATTACCCAGATTAAACAATGCCAGTCATTTATAATAGATAAACTTTAAAGCACGTACCAAGAATTTCTTTGGGTCCTGCTGCGTCAAGTTTTGGATTCTTTAGAAATGCAGTTTTAAGTTATCTGCATATTTAATTACACCAGAATAAAGTCTATACTTTGAAAGGTTGCCAAATCCTAAACAGTATGGTAATAGTACTACATAACTGGGATTTTCAAAACAGATTAACTTCTTTAGTGTTTATAGCAGAGTTGGTTTAAGACATGACTGCTGATTTGACTTCTGTTGTTCTAGAACGGTAAACATAAAGTTGCCTTATTTTAAATGACTATAGTTTGTCTAATTAATTCTATTGATGGATACTCAGATTTGTGGTCTTTGCTATTAAAAACACTGCAGCCCTTAGTACCCTATTAGAACCTTGTATACACATTTTTTCACACACACATAAGTATATGTTTGAAATGAATTCCCTACAAATGAAATTGGTTGTGTCATAGCATATATTTGAATTTTATTAGATTGCCCTTTATAGATGCATCTACTCCAGCCGTAAGGAATAAGCATACGAGTGTCTGTTTCCTGTATTCCTTGCTGACACTGTGTTGTGGAACTTTTTATCTTTATCAGTATTGTAAGTGAGAAATGAGATAGTATCATGGCTTTAATTTGCAGTTCTTTTGTGTGAAATTGAGTATCTTTACATATATTTATAGCACATTTGTGTTTCTTTTTGGATCTAAGACTAGTGCTTTTCTCATCTTTCCAAAAGTATTGCTACTTGCTTGACTGATAGCCGTTTGTAAGGTGCTATTTTAAAATGCATTCGGATCACAGAGAACGTAAATTTGAAAAAAATGTACAGTAACGTAGGATTGATAAAACCTGGTGTCTGTTCATATTCTCTGCCCATCTTTTTATGGTTAACTGGCCTTTTTCTTTAAAAATTTTTGTTTTAATGTTTATTTTTGAGAGAGAGAAATACAGAGTGTGAGGAGGGGAGGGTCAGAGAGTGAGAGACACACAGAATCCCGAAGTAGGCTCCACGGTCTGAGATGTCAGCAGAGTCTGATGTGGGGCTCAAACCCATGGATTAGACTGCGAAATCATGACCAGAGCTAAAGTCCAACACTTAAACAACTGAGCCACCCAGGTGCCCAGAGCTGGCTTTTTTCGTATTGATTGTTAGGTGCTTTTAACAGAATAATGTTCATGATAGAAGTTAAAATTTTCTTAACAAAATTGGCATTTTGTATTTTAAGTTCTAATTTTTGCTCACTTTTTTTGCTTTGGCACACTTCATCCCATTTAGAAGCTTGAGTTTTATACAGGTGTTTTTAATTAATTATTTGAAGCCATGTGTTCCAATATTTACTATTTTCGTTTGTTTTTCACATCTTCGATCAGTCTGGATTTTTTTTTTTTTTAGTTCTTTTGAGAGAGAGGAGAACAGATCTTATGCAGGTTCTGCACTGTTAGTACAGAGATCTACTTGGGGCTTGAATTCATGAACTGTGAGTTCACGACCTGAACAGAAATCAAGAGTTGCTTAACTGACTGAGCCACTCAGGTGCCTCAGTCTGGAATTTTTTTTAGAGGGATGTAAGGTTTGAGGTAGGGATTCAGGAAGATGCACAATCTTTGTGTCTCTCAATATATTCCTGCATCAGAAAACATATAACACTGAGTTATTGGGGATTATTTCCCCATATCGACACAGTTTTTCATTACTCATAACTTGAGTTTTAGTCATTAAGATTCTTTAAAGTTATAAATAATTTGATACAGAGTTCTTTAAAAATTTCTGGTGTACATTTTGGGAAATATTTTCACCTTTCTGTGGGTCCTTTTTATGATTTTTTTCTTTTTTTTTTTAAGTTTTTTTTTTTTTAATTTCTAGGAGAGAGAGAGACAGCGTGAGCAGGGGAGGGTCAGAGAGAGAGGGAGTCACAGACTGAAACAGGCTCCAGGCTCTGTGCTGGCAGTCAGCGCAGAGCCCGACACGGGGCCCGAACCCACGAACTGCGAGATCATGACCTAAGCGAAAGTCACGCTCAACCAACTAAGCCACCCAGGCGCCCCTATGATTTTTTTCTTTGAACCAGACCACTTGAGATGTTTCTCAAAAAACTCTTAAGTATATGTAAACACAGAATTAAACAAACAGTACCTTTGCAGTATGTAATGTTTTGTTTCCTTTGCTCACGTCAGAATTGGTGATGTTGGCTGGGATGAGGTTTGGCAATAGTTGTAGTTGTACTATGCCATGTGCATGTGCCTGTTGCAAAAAAAAAAATAAGCTAAGTTGATGCTACTCAGCACACTGAGGGTTTTTTTGGTTTATTTTATTAATTAAACATTCATGGTTGGAATTATGAGCTGTTTTTGACTTACTTTCCAATGTTTTTGCTGCATTAGGCATCTACTTAATCTGCCTCTTATTTAACTTGACTTAGAGTACTGTTTCTCATACTTCAGCAAGCATCAGAATCACTTGCTGGTTAGAACAGATTGCTAAGTCTCATCCCTATTTCGGATTAAGTATGTCAGGGGGCAAGACCCAAGTTTTGTATTTCTAACCAGTTCTCAGGTAATACAGATGACTTTTTAAGCAAGTCTTGGTTTCAAGACAGAAAAACACTGGATATTAGGGTATCCAGTCAAGTGTAGAATTTGACTGTTGGGCAGTTTTCAATCATTAGTCTATCATTGAAACTTCAAAATGAGGTAATCACGGTTTTAATATCGTGATACCCTGTTTTTGTGACTGATGCCTTAGTCTGCATAAATACTCATTATTACTATGAAAAGTGGTGAAGCTTAAAAAGGAAAATGGTTATAACTTATATAGCATCACTAGTACCTGGATCTGTCTGTTCTCTGTGTTAGGCTATTTATTTATTTATTTTTTTTTTAAGCAGAGGGCCTTATCTATCTAGTAGTCCAGGAAATCATTGGGTAGCTTTTTTTCCCTCAAGGTTAATAAAGGCCTTAATATTTTTCTCTCTCTCTCACACACACACACACACACGCACACACACACACCCTCTGTGCATAATTTAAAAATAATAACCCCTAAAAGATACAAGGGAGCAGTTTTGTTCAAACACAGGTAGCTGTTCCATACAAAACAACATAAAGAATCAGAATCAAGTCACTCTGAACACAAAATCATCTCATAAATAATATGGCCAAAATTGCCAGTAAATTTGGTATTGGCTCAGATTGGCTCAGTTAGGCAGTGTTGGATCCTTCTGTCTGTTTCCTCTTTGTAGCTTATGTAACAACATTGACAGCAGGCCAGAGGCGTCTAGATGGACAGAGGAGTACAGAGAGGGAGGAAACCTGGGGATGATGGGTGTGTGCTCTTGCTCCCTGCCTCTCCTCTGGGTTTTAAATAGGCCAAGTCAGTTGGTTGTGATCTTCACTGTTTCTGACATTTTTGACCTGTTGAACTTGGGTCTTGATCTAGACCCTCATACCCTCTACTTTGTCAGTGAACATGCCTATACTTTGAACCTCTTAATGTACTTTGAAAAGTTCCTAAAGGCAACTGCTTATGTTATACTAGTGTACTTTTTATTTAAAATTTCAAAACCTCATTTAACACAGAAAAATTTACTGTGTATAAATACGATACAGTGGTAACCACATGCCCTAAAGGAGTCTGATTGTGGTGACACAGAACAAAAGAATTGTCACAAAACTCTCAAGGCCTACCACCCTAGTTTTCCAATAAAATATATTTGTGTTTTTCAGATGTTAATAAGACCTGCCAATAGAGACAAAATTAGAATTTTGAAGTCCTACACAAGAAAGATGTTAGATGGCAGAAATCTGTTCAGGTTTGACACACACTTAAATGCTCAGTGTTCAAGTAAGATGGAGAGGGGGAAAAGAACATACCTGTTTTTGGAGGACAATTTTGTATGACTTGCATCTGGTGCTGGGTTATTGATTTTTCTAAAAATCTCTTTCTGTTTATAAATCCACATGTACCTGGGAGATCTAGCTCTGTTTCTCTGATTGAAAACAAAAGACCACCCAAGGGTTGGAGGGTCCATTAAAACCAGGGCAAAAAAATGTGTCGATGACTAACAGCATCCAATGCAGTCATTTCAGAGGGCAAAGAAAGACGGAGAAGACTAATATTTTTGTTTGTTTTAATATAATCTCTTTTCAGTAGATCACAAACTATTTTTTTTCTCTATAGTTCCAACTCCCTCCCCCACACCAGCTAACTTTTTGCTGTTGTCTTTATACGTACATTTTCTTGGGACTTTGGGGAGAGGGTGTTAATGTAGGAGGGGCCCAGGTTTGGGAACTAGTACACTGATATATATATATAATCTCTTTAATTGGCTTTGAGACTTTGGAAAGATTAACCACTAATATTGAATTTTGTTCATTAGAAAAGCAGCAATATTGACTGTATTTTCAAGAGACCTTTCAACTTTAAAAATGTAGTTTTTCCTGAAGTTCTCTATTAAGCGAGCAGTAAGCTTCCTATGCCCCTGTGATGCAGTAGATAGCAGTAGCATCTCATGGAACTGGGTCATTGGGTGATGATCAAATATTGAGGTGCTGTTGTACTGTTGACAGTCTGTCTCTGGAGTCCGGAAGTCTGAGGATTTAGCTGACCATTGAATGTGGCACATATGGTATGCATAGTTTCTAATAAAACGTGGCAAATAGTAGTTCCATTGATGTACAGTATTGGTGTTCTCCCACTTGCAGCATTTGCTCTCAGAAAAATTTGAAAGAATGAGGATTGGGTTAGCGGTGCTTTTGAATGCCTTTACACTGTTGAAGCTTGAGGAATCTGAGCAGAAAAAAAGATCAAAATAAATAGAATAGCTTTTTTTCTTAATGTGTCAAGTTAAAGTCTGATACGTTATCAGTTTTGTGGCTTTTTTTAGTATGTGAGATTGGTGGTACATTTTACAGTCTGAGAGTCTTATAAATTGGTAGCTGTTTGGGTGGTGGTTATTGCCTGTGAATGCTTGAACTTGATCTAACAGTACATATTTCACCTCAAGTAAGTAATGTGCTACTGTTGGAACTATGTATTGAGTTAACTTGCTAATTAAAATGACTTCAAAAAGATTACACTAGGATTCTATTTTGAAATGACGAAGCATGGAAACCGAGCAGCATGGTGTAAATTTGATAGTATTTAAACCAATCTTGTTTGACGAGTGACCAGTTCGTTTTGTTTTTGTTTTTTGGGGTTTTTTCCCCCCTTGCAAAGCAACAGACAAGCGCTTTGTTGAATCTGAGAAAGTTACTCACAAAGTAGATGAAAACTATATTATGTTTTGCTGCTGAGATAATGTGGAGAAGGATTGCCTGTCTTATGTCAGTAATAACATCTGAAGGCAGAAGTTCCTAAATGTTCTCAAATAGATCAAAGCTGTTTCAATGCAGCTACAGGCTCTTCTGTAGCTGATTCATGCTCTGTGCTGCACTGCCATTAAGGCATTGAGTCATAGTTTAATTGGCACTGTTTTTTTTCCCAGTAGTCTTAATATAAAATAATCTTGCAGGTAATGCTGTGTCAACTCTAGAAATGTAGTTTACTTTAAAAAATATGGCCAAAGAAGAAAGAAGCCTAAAATACATAGAGTTGGATAGGTTTGTTTGCCAAAAGTCTTATTAAATTTAGAATTAAGTTTAAGTGAAATAAAGAGAAGGATTCACTTCTATTGTACATTGTCAATTTGGTGAATTTAAGTGCTCCAACAGATGGCATTAGCTAAAAATACCAAGTTGGTCCGTGAACAATTAGGTTAGACTCATTTGTGAAAAAGAGACCCAAAATAGCGAATTCATAAATGATGACTTCAGATTTTTATACTGCTTTTAAATTTGTAATTAAAATCATTAATTGAATGAACTGTGATTTCAGCATTTACAGGTGGACTTTATTTTGTCCACATGCCAAACTAAGTGTAGTTGTTTCATATTCAGGACAGTAGCAGGCGGAGTAGAATGGCTAAGAGATGGCTGGCCCACACCAGCATTTGCAAACCGTGCTTCATCTGAGTGCTCCATTAGTGGATGTGTCTTAGCCATCTCTAAACCTGGTTTCCTTCCCTAGTTCATTGAGTTAGCAGATGTCCTTTGCCTTTCTCTCTCATACCTATTTATCAACATCTCTATAGTGCTAGTGCTGCCCCTTGTTCCATGAATGTGTTCCTTTTTGTGCTTCTCTGCCATCATTTCATTGAATTGGGTGGGGCTGCGGAAAAGAGACAGTAGACTTTGATGCTATTTTAGCTCTTTTGAACCAAGTAGCCTGTTGTTAGCTTAAGTGGGGAATTACTGAAGCTTTAAAGAAATGTAGATTTGCATGTGATAACATTTTCGTGATGTTACAAAGCAAGCGTCTTCTTAGTTTTCTTTTTCAGGTTGGTTATTTGTGTTTCAAATTTTGTACTTAAGAAACTCATTTAAGTGGTGACTTTTGTTTTGGCATTTGTGTGAAACCATGTGATCATTATATTCCATGATCATATTTAAACTTCTTTTCGTAACACATTTCACTATTACCGTCTCACTTGACAAGATTTCATAGTGTATGACTTGTTTCATATATACATATCTGTAGACATTTTTCTTGATGCTTAATTTTGCAATTGATTATGAAACAACAGCGTATTTGTTTTGGGAGGTTTAATTTTGATTCACCTGATGTCTTTGCATTTTATTTTTATGTCATGAAGTTCAGTTTTCAAATGCATTAAATGAACCTTGACCAACTTGTTTTTTGTGAATATAGGTATATGACTGATGGGATGTTACTTCGTGAAGCTATGAATGATCCCCTCCTGGAGCGTTATGGTGTAATAATTCTGGATGAGGCTCATGAAAGGACATTGGCTACAGATATTCTCATGGGTGTTCTGAAGGAAGTTGTAAGACAGAGATCAGATTTAAAGGTGAAGTAATGTTCTTACTCATTTATTTCATAGATGAGCAGGAGAGAGGGCACAATTGAGAGAGGGGCAGAGGGAGGGAGAGAGACAATCCCAAGCAGGCTTTGGACTCTCAGCGCGGTGCCCAACGCAGTGCTCCGTCTCATGACTGTGAGATTATGACCTAAGCCGAAATCAAGTGTAGGATGCTTAACCGACTGAGTCACCCAGGTGGCCCTAAACTTTCATATTGTTTCACAAAAATATATTATAGTTTATTGGATATCTGGTTTATCTCTAATTTTTTAAAATGTAAGTAAGTCTTTTATTGTAGCTCAGCATTTCTGTATTTGATTTTTTAATTGGTTTATTTGTATGAAGGCTTTTGTAGGCTTTTTTATAATTGATGTATATAGAGCTGTAAAGATTACTTGTCTTTTTTCCCTAAAGACCACATAAGAATCTTTGAGGACAGCTTTAAATAATTTATTGTTTTCTTTGCAGGTTATAGTTATGAGCGCTACTCTGGATGCAGGGAAATTCCAGATTTACTTTGATAACTGTCCTCTCCTAACTATCCCTGGGCGTACACATCCTGTTGAAATCTTTTATACTCCTGAACCAGAGAGAGATTATCTTGAAGCAGCCATTCGAACAGTGATCCAAATTCATATGTGTGAAGAGGAGGAGGGAGATCTTTTACTTTTCTTAACTGGTCAAGAGGTATTGTCATTGTTTGCTTTGTTATTTAGCTTTTAAACATATTAAATTATACAACTTTTTAAACCTAAGAACTTGGGGCATATATTAACCACACATTTCTTATCCCAAGGCACAAAGGTTCTCTTCAGTTTGATATTTATGTATGAAATGTATAGCCCTTTTATGTATTCTGTGGATACCTTTATATCATTAGTGTTTGTTAATATCCTAAGAATAAATTCTTTTAGAATTTCAGGATTTAGCAGTTGTAGTCTCAACTTTGGAGTGACTTGGGTGTGGTAAGTAGTGGTGTGTGGTAATTTGCAGTTTTGCTGAGGTATGACTGAACCACATAGCCACTGTGAAATCAGGTTATTATAGGTAGTTAGCTTTTGAGGGAACTTGTGTAACCTGGATGCCCATCCAACGTCAGAATGAGTTTGGTGTTTTGTTTGGTCATCTATGTGTGTGCTGAGGATTGGAAGGAATCACTGAAATTTCTTAATTAGGATTTACCCATTTTATGATACTGATCACATTTTATTTTCAAGTGCTGCATGTTTTAAACTTGTTTCCCACAGTAGGTTTATAGGTATGCTGTGATATTCTTGAGCTGAAGTTCAGGAAAAAGCTGTCTGGATAAATCAGTTTCAGAGAGCCTTTTGCTGGAGGGTTTTCTTAGAATTTGTCTTTTGTTTCAATAGGCTTTTTGGATTTTCTAGAATGTGCTTCTCAAACTGACATATATGCAGATCACCTAGAAAATTTGCGGATTCTGATTCAATAGGACAGGTGGAGTCCGAGATTGGATTCTCTGTTCCTGACAAGCTCCTAAGTAATGCTGAAGCTCTCCAGGTTTGAGTAGTACAAGGTTCTGGAGTGGTAGTGTTTTGTTCGACCTTTCTTCAGTGCCACACATGTTCTGTGACTGTGTTGTTCAGAGTGGTAGTCCGCATCAGCTTAGGGCTTGTGAGTATTTAAAATGTGGCTTGTGAGAGGAGAGACTGAATTTTAATTTTAGAGCATTTTATTTAAATAGCTACACGTGACAACCCTCTTCCTCTTTCAGCGTTTGTATGGCCTACTAGTTAGGTATTGTTTTTACATTTTATTTACTTATTCTGAGAGAGATTGAGAGAGAGAGCGAGAGCGTGCAAGAGAGCAGGGGAAGGGCAGAGAGAGAAAGAGAGAGAATCCTAAGAAGGCTCTGAGTTGCCAGTGTAGAGCCTAACGTGGGGCTCCAACCTACAAACTGTGAGATCGTGACCTGAGCTGAAACCAAGAGTCGAACACTTAACCAGCTGAGCCACCCAGGTGTCCTTGTTTTTACATTTTTAAAAAGTTGGGAATAAGACCAAAGAACATGCAGCAGGCAGGCTATATGGATTTGTTTTGTCCTTTATGGTGAAAAGTCTGACCCCTGCCCCAGGACATTTCTCAAGTGTGGCCAGTGGACTTTCTGCCTAGGGGAGGAGAGTTTGTTAAAGCAGCTTCTTGGTCCTCTTCCAAACTTGCTGAAATAGGTGAAATCTGAGGCAAAATATGGGAATCTGCATCTTGGATGAGGTCTCCAGGCTACTTGCATATTTCCCTAGGTTTAAAGGTCACAGTCTCAGAGGAATGTTTAAGCCTGTGTAATTCCTGTGGTACATTAATGGCAGCTCGAAACAGTTGTGGGGAATTGCCCTAGTTCTCCCAGGTAGCAAAATCAGAGGTCTTCTATTTGATATTGCCTTCCTCTGTTGGCATGTGAATTATTTTATTTGTATTAAATTTCTACAGAAATGCTTGGTATACATACTATTTGAGCATATGCTGTTGCTTTAAGAGCTATAAATACTGAGTAATTGTTTATTCCTCATTTCTTCAGCATTCATATGATTTATGATTTGTACCCCATTGACCATGATTCCTTCTCTATAGAGCAAGGGTTTTCAACCTCATTGCAATTTACATGGCAATTCAGTCATTTTTTGTTGTTGCGGGGTAGCCTGTACATTGTGACATCTTTGACCTTATCCATTAGATGCAGTAACATTCCCTCCTTCAGTTGTAGCAGCCAAAATTGTCTATAGACATTGCCACATGTCCCCTGGGTGGAAAATCATTCCCAGTACAGAGTCATACTTTTTCTTCTGGGATATAAAACGTGTTGCAAATTCAGTGTTATAGATAAACCTCTGTTGGTACTAGTCTTCCTTTTTATGCATTTTGAATGGAAGAATTTTTATATATTTTGTAAACCAGAGTATCAAAATGCTTTTTTGATGGTGTATAAATAGTATTTACGCTCTAATGCAGTGTTTAGGCTCTTGAGGTATTCATTTTGTCCTTTTGTGTCTGGTCTCTATAGTTTCTTGCTTCACCTAGAGTAGTACATAGTGTATTTTCTTAAATGACTTTTTAAAATAGCCATTATATTCAGAAAACTAAGCATATTAGAATTTTATCAGAAATACCAGATGGTCTCATGGTGTGGACCTAAAAGGCTTTTCTGTGATTTGACTTCATATACTTGATGTTTTGGCAGCTATCCTGTATTTGGGAAAAGGGAGTAAACCCCGTGGTTTTCAGATGTGTGCTGGACTGTATGTTTTCCAATAAAGTTATTAACTGTAATTGTAACTAGGTTTGTATCTGCTCTGTTATATTTTTAAATACCCTTTAGGTGACTAGTCTTGAATTATAAAGATCTTGAGGGAGAAAGTAGCAGAGTACCTAATGTATTTTGTTTCACCGATTGTGTTTAGTAGAGCTGACTTAAAGATATATAAAATATTATTTTTCATGTCTGTGAACCTGTGTTATTTTTACATGGTCAGTATTTTACATGGTAGATTCTTAGAATTCAGGACTTCTGTCTTTGTAAACTTAAATAGCACCCATAAAATTTTAAAATTATTTTTAAGAGCATTTTGCCATTATGGCCACTTAATAATGCTTGCATAATAATCTGAGTTATTTAGGGTAAAGGAGATCAATCTTAATTGGTGAAAAGGTCGGGAAGAATTTGACTTGTTTTTTATGTTAATGCATAAAATCTGGATTTAGGATTAAAATTAAGTGTTGCCTTGTGGAAGTCCTTGGGGCTATACTTCTGAATTAGATAATAATTATAATTGAAATATCAATTGTTTGTAAATGGTTATACGAAGATGTTAAAACCATTCTTGAAGCAGCACATTCTTTTACTGTAAATTTTGCATTCAGCAGAATGTCTTTTTCTTATGCACTGAGTTCAGCCTCCTCAAATTACTAGTCCAAATTTATTTATTAATCTATATTAATACTTTTGGAGCTGAAAGGTTTAAAAGCTCCTTAGCTTCTGTCTCAATACTCAGTCTTGCTCAAAACTAACAGTTGGTTGCTTTATGCTGATGAATGTCAGTGAGCTTTGTTCTTTTCTAAACTTCCTGTGTTTTCTGTGGAAATTTGGTAAACTGAGGGAAAAATTTTGTTGCAGTTTTAAAAGTAAGTGTTTAGAACTTTGCTTATGTAAAAAACAAGTGGTGTGGGAGTTTTTTTCTCTCCTCTTTAGAGATATCTTTATATACCATGCAGTAGTGCTTGTGTTTTAGTTCTGTACACATTTGATAGATTGCATAGTCTAGTCCCAAGTAAAGTTGGAGTTATCTTGTTAAAATTCTGGAATCTGCAAGTGTATGATTTGGGGCACTTTGTTTTCTAATATATGAAATTTGGATGTTTGGTGACTTTGGACCTTTTATGTTCTGGTCAAATACATGGTTAATTAAGTAAATTAAAAACATTCTGGATATGGGAATCAATTTTCCTATTTTCTTTTTGTTAATTTTAGTAAAAGCTGACTTGGGGTTTATATTCAAATCTTTTTGATTTGGAAGAAATCTAATTTTGTATTTGCATGCCAGCAGGGGGCATTCTAATCTAGATACAGCATTTAAAAGCTTTTTCCCCCCCTAAAAATACTTGTTTTATTTGTTATATTTTTTCTTTCAATCAGCATTCTTTGATTTTCTGTTAAAACTTCAGATTTCAATGGGAACTGTTAACATCAAATCCTTAATAATTTTCTGTGATAATTTTCAAGACCCTTACCTGTTTTTTAATGAAATTACTATGTTTGAAAGAGGGGAAAATTTTTGCTTTTAAGTGCCCAGAAACTTTGTATCCTTTAGCATGGAAACAGAATTGAACTTTGATTTAAAACCATTTCAAGGACAACTGTTTTAACTTGTTGTAATAAAAATATAGACTACATTTACCTGATAAATTATTTCTGTATTTTGTTTAATAATTTTGATTTTTAAATAAGAGATACTTTGTTGATAAATAGAGCTACTGATTGGGTCATTATTGAATAGGCTGCCAAATCATTTAATATACTTCTGAGTATAACCAGATTAATGTTTCAGTAAAATTTAAATCTGTGGCCCCCCACCCCGCCACTCCCTTAGAGCCTCCACCTACCTCTCTTTCTCTGTCTCCCACATACTCTTGAGTACTCATTGTCTTCTTTTTAAAAACTGGATTTGAATGCAATGCAATGGAGTTTTCTGTGGTGGAGAAGATGGCTAAGTTATTTGGGTTAGCCTACTTCTTAAATATGTGTTGATACTGTAAAGGTGTTTGTTCTCATTAGGCACAATGAAGCAAATCTTCCATATAATTACATTAGTGATACGTGACATTAAAGCCTAATTGGCTTATTTAAAATATCTAGCACATCAATTTCTTTTAGATTGTGAAAATTGAAAAGGTTATGAGTGCAGTTAAATATTCCTGGGTGAGAAATTTTAATTTTAGTACAGTTTGTTGAGAATTAATTAGGACATTTGACTAGATAGAAAAGAGTGTGGAATGCCAATAAGAGTTAGTTATTTGATTATAGAAATGAAAATTTTTTCAATAGTTTTAGAAACCCCAGTGAAGTTTACTGAGTTTTGATTTACCAAATTTAAAATAAGCTGTACAGAATTAGGAAAATGATAAATACTTACATGTTTCAATGTATATTTTGTTTTTACACTCACCCTTTTATTTTGTAGGAAATTGATGAAGCCTGTAAGAGAATAAAGCGTGAGGTTGATGATTTGGGTCCTGAAGTTGGTGACATTAAAATCATTCCATTATACTCTACACTTCCACCTCAGCAGCAACAACGCATTTTTGAGCCTCCGCCTCCAAAAAAGCAGAATGGAGCAATTGGAAGAAAGGTTAGCATAGCAATGTTCTCTATAAACATTTCATTAATACAGAAAGAACTGTGAGATATGAAAGTATATTGAATTATTAAGGACTAAGTTATGGGTGATTGTGATCTGGATTGCACACTACAACATATCTGTATTTCAAAAGTAAATATTAAACAGTATACTTAGTTGGAATTTTGCATAACTTTTGACTGTAGAGTAAGAGCATGTACTGTTTCCCATACCCTCCAGCAAGCCCCTCCTTAGTAAATGGGAGTTTGATTAGGATAGGTAAAGAAAAGAGGGAAATGGCCTAGTGTTGTTTTTCTCTCCATTAGTAAGTGGGTTTCTATAGGCCTGGAATGTAGATTCTCTTAGTATGGATGTCTGCCTGGCTTAGGAAGGGAGTCAGGGTTTTCCAAACCTGTTTCGGGGTTCTTTGTTGGGATGGGAAGGGTATCTGAGTAGCAGTTCGAAGCAGAACATCTATCCTTTTGTTTTTTTAAGAGCTGGGTTTTCTAATAGATTCTTTGAAAATAAAATTATATTTGAAAAATCGTAATAGTGGAGCCCGTCATTAGGTTAAGTAATAGCTGTGTATGAATGAAATTTGTTAAGATTCTTGATCTCTGGTTTTAAAGTTTTCATTTTTAAAAAAAAAAATTTTTTAACATTCATTTTTGAGAGCGAGAGAGAGACAGAGCGGAATGGGGGAGGGGCAGAGAGAGAGGGAGACAGAATCTGAAGCAGGCTCTAGGCTCAGAGCTGTCCACACAGAGCTGGGCACAGGGCTCAAACCCATTAACTGCAAGATCATGACCTAAGCTGAAATTGGATGCTTAACCAACTGAGCCACCCAGGTGCCCCTTAAAGTTTTCATTTTTTAAAGTAGGTATAATTTACCTTCATCACCTTGGGAGATTATTATCAAGGATTAAGCTTTGTGTATACAGGGTACTACTATATCTAGAACAAACTAGACCACCAATGGTAGCAGCTATGAATTCCTTGAATATATTCATGTAGAAAAAAGTCTTAGTTGAAATATTACTTATGATTAACTTACAAGTCAAATTTGGAATTTATTGCTTATTTCTATATTCAGGACTAACAGATTCTCACAATTTTTTTATGCTTTTTTCAATCTTTTGCTAATGTTTATGTTTATCATGATTATTGAAAAAGTATATATTATCAAGATACTTAAATATATCGGGGTTAATTATTTCCTTACATGGCTGTGTAAAAAATGAACCAGATACATTTTCAAATTAAAGGAACTTGCTGAAAAGATATACAACACCAGCCTAGTGTAAATTAACAAGAGACTAATCGGGAAGAAATCACCTTCTGAGATTTTCATAGATCGGCAAAATTAGTATGACTTAAAAAAGTCTGATCATAGCTTCATTCTGTTGAACTTTCCCAGTTATTTTTGTCCTAGTGCTGTCTCTAGAACATGTTAAAATATATTTCCCTGTTACTTTATGTGCATTCTGAACTTTGGGGAAAACTTGAAGTTTAAGTGATAGTTTTAGTATATAATTCTGAAGTTGATCTGTTGACTGAAAAGTACTTACTTGTGAAGTTCTTAGCATAATTCTGTATCAGTGGTTGTATATAAAGTAGCATTTTCTTATATATTTGAATAGTAAAGAGGAGTAGCCTGCAGGCAGATGATTTAATTTTTCTTGAAATTATGTATACTTTGCATATCTGCATTTGTTTTAATTTGAGGGTTTTGGTTTTTTTTTTAACCACTGAGTAAAATTGACCTATATAGCAAGCTTTGCCAAATTTGTATCTTTTCATGTAGTTCTTTTCATTCCATTTTTAGGTTACTTTGAGAAAAATGGGCCTGAGCTTATTGAAGTATATGTCACACCTGAGCTCTTTTGCTTTGTTAATTATTAGTATATTGGAAAGTCAAGTTTAGCCTGGTGCCAGTCCAGTACATGAAACATTTTCTAGGATCTGCAGCTTAAACTCATGGAATAGAATTTATTGCTTTTTGTGTTCTTGTAAATCATAAGGACATTGAGGAGAGTTTGGTCTTACTGAAAAGAATGACTCAGCAGTAGTTGGATATATGTGTGTTGAAGGCCATAGATGATGAAGGGACCACTGGAGTCCCCAAAATTTGGGCTCACATTGCTATCCTATCCTGGGCTTTTAATTCAGAGCCAAACCAAGGGCCATAGTGCTGCTGTATCATCCGTTGGTGGTGTTTCATTCAGCTAAAGCTACAGGACCTCTTGTTGGGAATTCCTTTTCTAAACTTCTTGGCATGAGTCAGCTTCATCTTCTCGAGGCTGAGAAGAGCACCATCACAGCCCTCCTGGATGATCCAGGGAGAGGGAAGGAGGACTTCCTTGGCATGAGGTGTGTTATTGTCAATGCGAAAAAAGGGATTTGACGCCCGGCATGTTTAAGGAAAAGTAAACATTTTTATAGAAGCCTAGTTTAGTTTACAGAAGAGGATTCACTCCTCTAGACCTGTTTGTGGTGTCAGGTGGAGAAGCTGGCTGGAGGAAGGTAGGAGTGCCAGGTGAGACCCAGAGACAGCAGAAACACACCCTGGCCAAGCACCGACTGGCGCTTAGGATGAGCAGATGATGGAGCTGAGCAGGTGACCGGGACTGTTAGAGAGGTCAAAGAGATCAGCGGGATTGTGGGGAAGAAGGAAGAGTAAGGGTGAAGATGCGTACAGGTTCTGTGAGGACAAGTGGTTGGGTACTGGAACAGGAAGAACTGGCATTTGGTTGCCGTTTTCCTTTTGTTGGATTATTTTAAACAAAAATGCCACAACTTTGATAATATCCTGTTTACATTATAAAATATAGGACTAGAGGCCAAGTCTTGCTGCTTCTGTCATGAATTCATTATACCACTAGAATGGAGCTTTCATTCACGAATCTTAAACTGTCACTGATTGATATTCACAATTGATTTAAAAGTACAAAGGAGCATTCAGGGATTTATGTTCTGCTTCCAGTTGCGTAAAACAAAATACAATTTGATTCTTTTTTTTTTTTTTTTTTCTTTTTTTTTGGTTAAATTTGTTCTAATATAAGTATAATAGCTAGCATAAAATAGAATGTAATACGTTAGAATGTTTGGAACAAAGGGGATATTTAATATAGTTTTTAAAATTCCACCAAAATAAGTATAATTCCATGTTTATATTGGGGCACCTTTTGTAAGGTAGTGCCTTATTATCTTACTGATTGTGTTAACTTATGCAACATAGACTTTATGATTGCAGTAAAATAAAACAGCATTAAAGTTTTAAAATTAGGCAGTATTAAGGTTTTATGGGCATTGGGGACTTAACTAGCATTCCTTTTGCAAATAGTTACTGAGTTCCTTTTATGTGGACTTCTAACACAGCACTGCTGGTAAACAGTTTCAAACTTTTAGTGATCAAGAAAGTTGAGAATGTGTGTATTTTTGTGAGGATAGATCATGTTACCTGTTTTTTTTTTTTTTTTTTTTAATGTTTATTTTTGAGAGAGAGGGGTGTGTTCAGGGGAGGGGCAGAGAGGGAGGGAGAGAGAGAATCCTAAGTAGGCTCCGCCAGCGCAGAACCCTACGTGGTGCTCCAGTGCATGAAGCTTGAGATCATGACCTGAGCAGAAATCAAGAGTCAGATACTCAACTGGCTGAGCCACCCATGTGTCCCCCATTTTACCTCTTTTGATCATGCTTGACATTTATTCACATATTTGATTTTAAGTTCAAGCTACAGTTTTATGTAAGCATTAAAGTTTACTCATTAATAAATTACTTGTATGCATCTTTTGACTATGACTTAAAATTGCTGTTTTATAGATTTGATGTTACTAAAATCCCAGCCACTATTCTTTGATTTTACTTAGTTTTCATTAATTTTGTCCATACAAATAGCTGATTTTTCTGTAGCTTATCTTAGAGTTTACTAATTAACATGGCTCAAAGCATACACTGCTCAATAAAAAAGAGAAATGGTCCCTGTGGAGATGGTTCTATAGTTCTAAAGAGAGGCTTAATGATCCACTATCTGAAGATAACTTACTGTGGTGTTGCTGGGACATGTACAAAAAACGAAGTTAATGTCCTTACTGAATTAGCGACCCCTGCAAAGTTCCCTGGGGTTTAAAACTCCAGACTAATTGAACCTAATGCCTTATTGTGTCCAAGTAGAATTCAAGTAGAGCAACTCAACTACTACTTTGAAGTGGAATTCTTGAAATAAAAGTGAGTTTCATTGGAAGGCATTTTATTGAGGGGGAAGGGGTTAAATCTAGATGAAAGTTAAATCTTAACATAAAAAGAAATTGGCAGTGATGTCAAACTTTTTTCCACGGGGTTTATTCTATATTTAGGGGTTATTTACCTGAAATAATTGCTTTCCCAATGAGGTTTGAATACTTTTTAAGGCTCTTTGAGCACTTATTGCCATGTTACAGTCTGGAAAGCTTGTACCATTTATATATATTCCCACTGGTCATACATAGGTCCCTTGACAAATTCAGGATCATTTTGTGTTCTGGCCAGTTCCTAATTAGATCATATGCCACTTAACATCTAGAACATACTTAGGCTTGCATTAGTCCGCTGCTAAGGTTTCAAGGGAGCTGGGTAACTTTTATCATTTCCTTAATTTGTTCTTGTGCATTATGTATGTATGTTTTCTTTAGCCTTAGCTAGCATTACCTCTCTATCTGTAATAGTAGAGTCATTAGAAGAAGCACCCTAAAAGTTGTAGAGTTTGTTACATGAGTTTTTCCTTTTTTTGCCCCCCAAATCTACTTCCCCATGGTTTCAGAACCCTGCCTTTTTCTCATAGACACCTTAATAATTATTAAATCAGTATGGTAGGTAAGTCCTGCTCAGATGTTTTTATTGCCTTAAAGTTTTTAAACCAATTTACTTGTAAGTCTTTGGAAAAAAAACTTGAAAGTCCTATTTCTCTGTGGTCTTTTTTAACATTATATTGACTTTTGGACGGCTGTAGACTTGATAATGACATGGGGTTTGCCAGGAGGGCATAATCTGAAACACTTGGGGAATCACAAATCCACACCTCCTCGGACATATTCTGTAGTTTGTCACATACACACCAAAAGAAAATGCATGCACATGAAATGAACTTATTTTCTGGAGAAAAGTTATTTTTAAATAACTTTAAAGAATTGATCACATCAAGAAATTTTTATCACAGTTTTCTGTTCTAGAAGAAACCTGTGAAATACAATTTTTTAATTTCATCCATTGTTCTAAATAATATATCCAGAACCATAACAGTTTCACCCCAAAATCCCAGAAAACCCTAAGAAATTACAAACATAAATATTGGTTCTGTAACAAGTTTATAAGGAAATTTTATAATAAGTAAATTTATTTGTTACAACTTTGTCTTCACTAGATTACTATTCAGAAGTCCAAAAAAATAGAAAAAAGAAATAAAGGTTTGGGAGTATTAAAAATCTTTCCACTGGAACTCAGCTTTGTAGGTTTACTCCCTGGCTCTGCCACCCGACTCCTAAATTCATTTCCCATTCCACCACAGCACACTGACTTTGTAGAAGACTGTTAAACTCAGGATATTTATTCAAATTCTTCTGTCAACCTTATATGCCTTGCTTATGTTTGCTTCACTTCTAGTGAGTGAACCATGTGTGGGTCATCTAAGTATCTTAAAAAATATTTCACCAACCTCAAACCTCCATGTTTTTTTACTCATTTGCTAGTTAGTAGTCTTTGCAACTGCCCAATAAAAACAGGAAGGATTTTGGTTTTAGATGTGTGAATGATCTAAAATATTACCCTGTTATTGGCTTTCTAGTAAGTTTAAGACCTCCAAGATTGCCTGGCGGTATGAGTCTTTTAATTTTTTAGTTGTGCCTGTGGACATTTTTGCCTACATGCTCTAGTTTAACCTGAGTCTTCTACTGCTAGTGTTCTTTCCCTTCTCTCTTATGGCAGACCCCAGCCTACCCTCAACAACTCTCCTAAGGGCTGGTTTTCTCAGTAAGCTTCCTTTGTTTTTGCTGTGGAAGTAAACCCTTTTTTAAGTCCCACAGTGAGTCTTTGGCATTACTTCTACTTTCTGCCCATGTCTAATCTTCCTTTACAAACAGTAAAAGCTGTAAGAGCAGGCTCTGTATCTGATTTCATCCTCTGTGTCAACTGCTTGCATATATAGGCATCTCCACTTAATGGCAATTTTCTGTTCTTGAAAATCAAATGTGCTGGGAAAAAATACTAATGAGAATCCCATTTTCATATTGTTTAATAAAAAAAAGTATGTGACATACTACTCTCAAACCCCAACTAGTTTTCCTAAAATATATCTAAAATCTGTCATATATTTACATAAAAAAACAAGCTACCATATTAATATGTAAATGATTGTTCCCTGGCAATAAAAGGTTATGATGATTCTTGACAGTTGCTTTGTATCCAGTGACGTTTTGTTTGAGACACTTTTAAAAATATCTGCAGTTGATTCTTTTTTTTCTATAAATTTATTTCTAGGAGAGAGACAGCATGAGCAGGGGAGGGTCAGAGAGAGAGGGAGTCACAGACTGAAACAGGCTCCAGGCTCTGAGCTGGCAGTCAGCACAGAGCCCGACGCAGGGCTCGAACCCACGAACCGCGAGATCATGACCAAGCGAAAGTCGGACGCTTAACCGACTAAGCCACCCAGGCGCCCCTCTGCAGTTGATTCTTAAGATCTGCCAGTTCTTGAATTATAACTTGAGATTTAACACACAACAGCCCCCCCTCCCCCCCCCCGCCCATCTCCCCAATGCCCACACTTGCCATTTTGTTTAAAATGTTGAGGTTTGGTGATACAAAATTTCCTCGTAAATCTTGTCAGAAAATACTGAAAGGTGTACGTGTTGTAGAGTTTGGATAACCAAATAATGTTCTGTCTCAGAGAGGTTTCTGTAAGTTAAGCTTGTGTTATATTGTTATTTTTCTTTTGATAATATCCTTCTATTTAAGAAATCAAAACATAATGTGATTGATAAGCTGAAGTAATAGCTTTTGTTGAGAAAGAAATTTGCTGTGATGGGCCAAATGAAAATTTGAATTAAGATCTTAAATATTAATTTGTCTTTATTGCATTGGCCGTTAAGGATGAAACCTTATTTTTAGTTTATTTATTGGATTGAAATTCATTGTTCAGTGAAAGTTTATGGCTGTTATTTTAAGTTTTTTATTTATTTTGAGAGGGAGCAAGCAAACGTGGATGAGTGTAGGGGAGGGGCAGAGAGAGGAGAGAGAATACCAAATAGGCTCTGCACTGTCAGCAAGGAGCCTGATGCAGGGCTGGAACTCATGAACCATGAGATCATGACCTGAACCAAAATCAAGAGTCAGACGCGTAACTGACTGAGCCACCCAGGCACCCTGTCACGGCTATTTTTACTGTCATTTGAATTTTACCCAATTTATAATAAAATTTATATACTATTTCTTTCTAACAGGTAGTTGTGTCAACTAACATCGCAGAGACATCTTTGACAATAGATGGTGTGGTATTTGTGATTGATCCTGGATTTGCAAAACAGAAGGTACATATTTTAGTACTTTAGTTGTATATTTCATTAAATTAGTGTTGGCTTCACAGTACTTAGTGTCTACTCATTTAATGACTAGAATTTACTTTTTGGAATTATTTTTCTGTTGTGTTTTGTTTTCAGACTTAGTGATGATGAGCCCTTTGTATTGTAGCCGGCTCTCTTTTAGTAAGCCCATGCATGATGTTTAGTCCTAGACTGCTTTTTTTCCCCCCTTTTAAAGATTGCTTTGTTTTTTTTTCTTTGTTTGTTTTGTATAGCAGTGGTGAGTGTTTTGGTTTCTGTTTTCATTTAAGGGGTAGTAATAAGAGGACAGGATTGTCATTCCGTTGATCACTTAGCCTTTGCCATTAGACTTTCTGTTATGTGCCAGGAATAGTATCTGAAAAGGTGTTCTGTTAGTCTCTAGTTTAGAGTACTGAATACCAAGGACTTTGGCCAAATGAAGTGACTACTGAATAAATACTGGGTATGTTTTATTATTCAGACATCTTTGATTATATTTGATTACATTGTGTAGGTAGAATTGAGAATTTGATGCACATAGTATTATGTTTCTGCTGGAAATTTTTCTCTTTAAATTGGCAGTATGTAACTGGTTTCTTGTGGACTAAGTTCAAAACATTTTTCTTGAATGGAACATCAGGTGTTGACATTAATAGGTTCTTTTCAGGCAAAAGCCTTCAACGGTGTTTGTCCACTATATGAAAACAAGATAAAACTGGTAGAACTGAAATTATTTTATTTATTTATTTTTTTAACTTTCAGTTTTGAGAGGCAGTGACAGAGCTCGAGTGGGGGAGGGACGGAGAGGGAACACAGAATCTGAAGCAGGCGCCTGACTCAGAGCTGTCAGCACAGAGCCCAATGCGGGCCTCAGACTCAGGAACTGTGAGATCATGACTAGAGCTGAAGTCAGATGCTTAACTGACTGAACCACCCAGGCGCCTGAACTGAAGTTGTTTTAAATTTGGAAGAGTAAAGATGATATAATCTCTGCGTGTAAGAACCTTTACATGTTAGCTTCAGTCTTCAGAATGATGGAGTCAGAGTTTCTGAAAGAAAGTTAAGGCACAAGAATGATTAATTCTCAGATTCCATTCACAGCCTTTATTAGTACTACGTTTATTTTGGGATTAGCTGTGGAGTTTGTGTACCTCTTTTAGATTACAGTTTTGTGTTTAACTGAAGAAAAAAAATTCTTAGCGTTATTTCCATTCCAATAGGTGTATAATCCTCGAATCAGAGTTGAGTCCCTTTTGGTGACAGCCATTAGTAAAGCTTCGGCTCAACAGAGGGCTGGCCGAGCTGGGCGTACCAGACCTGGGAAATGCTTCAGACTTTATACAGAGAAAGCTTATAAAACAGAAATGCAGGTAAGCGAGTTTGCTATATACTTAATATGTGTTTCGAAGGTTTAGTTGAATTTGTTACCAGTAGAAAATTGTTTTATTTACTTCATCCTGCCTTTTGGCACCGTTACCTCCTTACTTTTTCCCTGAAAGAGGTGTATGGTGTGATCTACCAGTATAGCTCTCCGTTACAGTCCTAAATTGAAGTGAACAGCAGCAGAAACACTTTGAACTTTATAAAGCTAGTTTCACAGAAAGGGTCTGATTCCTTTCGAGTATATTCCACATGTATTTTTCTCATGTGGATCAGTGGTTTAGAAGTAATGCCAAAGTAAATAGCCAAAGAGGCAGAGAACAGATAAGTTTTGTTTTCTGGAGCGAGAGGATTAAGGCATGTTTAACAGAATAAACATTTTTGTTTTTTGCTAGGATAACACCTATCCTGAGATTTTGCGTTCTAATTTAGGATCAGTTGTGTTACAGTTGAAGAAGCTTGGTATTGATGATTTGGTGCATTTTGACTTTATGGATCCTCCAGGTATGAATTCTCAAAGCATATTCTAGTATATCTTTTAACCAGGATTCACTAGTTCTGCATTATATTCATTACCCACATGCACACACATACACAACACCCCCTTTTCTTCTTCTTTGTGCATCCAGAGAAGTTTTTTATATTAGGATTAAACTAAGAACGTGACAGTTATATAAGAAAATTCTTTTTAATTTGTTTTCTTAGAATAACTAAATTATTCTGGGAATTATTGATTGCACAGGAAAATGAGAACTTTACTATTTTTTTTTGTTTGTTTGAGAGGAAGACTGAGTGGAAGAGAAGCAGAGAGAGAGAGAGAGAGGGAGAGAGAGGGAGAGAGAGAGAGAATCCCCAGTAGGCTTTCCGCTCAGCACGGGAGGTGGGTGGTGCTAATGCAGGGCTTGATCCCACAACCCTGGGATCATGACCTGAGCTGAAATCAAGAGTTGGATGCTCAGCTGACTGAGTCACCTAGGCTGCCCTTTTTCTGATTTTATTTTTGTTAGCAATTACTTAATTAGGAAAATGACAGTTTTATCTACTGTGTAGGAAAATTTTGCAAGTTTCTGTGATTCATTGTTTGCTAGATCTCTGTAACTGATTTTGATGACAGGTTGAATTTTGAGTTTGGTCCACTGGAGAATGAAAAATGAGATTGCTTGTAATAGTTTGTAGTTTATCACATTTTTGCTTATTAAGACAGTTTGTCTAATAGCTTGCCTTTTCCCCCAGCTCCTGAAACTCTGATGAGAGCCCTAGAACTTTTGAATTACTTGGCTGCTTTAAATGATGATGGAGATCTGACTGAATTGGGATCCATGATGGCAGAGTTTCCTCTAGATCCACAGCTGGCTAAAATGGTTATTGCAAGCTGTGACTACAACTGTTCTAATGAGGTCCTATCTATTACTGCTATGTTGTCAGGTAATAGAGGGAAAGGAACTAAACAAAGCCCAGCTCTTCACAGTTTGGGTGGACTTCACATTTGGTTTTCTTTTTTAATACTTAGTATGATAGTGGATTTTATAGATGGTTTTGAGGAATTCGTTTTGTTTCCTGAGTGTCTTGTAAATAGCATTATAAAGACTTAAGATTAAAAAAGTAAAGTAATTCATTGTGCACAAAATATAGTAAAAACATTGGCTCTCTTGAGTGCAAATAAAAATGGCAGGAAGGAAAGAATAAGTCTGAACACAGTTGTAACTGACTTCTTTGATAGGTTCATCAGTTGTGCGGTTTATTACTGAAAGTACAAGAAGAATCTGTTCTAGTACTTGGCACTGTTGAGCCTGAGAAAAACCCAAACTATCATTTAAATTGAGCTTTTCCTACACGTATAGCTACGGATTCTAGTGGCAGTCAAGCGAACATGAATTTCAACTTAGTATCAAATAAATAGAAGTAGTAATGTGTACTTTTAGGCTTAAAATCTAATCTGATAATTCTTTTACAGTGGCAGAAAGCACTTGATAAAAGAAATATACCTAATAGATAAAATCATTAATTTTGGAAATTGGAGCATTAAGCTGAATAAATCATGCTGTTTTTAGTAGCAGTAAAACATAACCCACGAATGAATTACAACTTGGAAATTAGATTTTCCAAAAAGAAGAAATATGGTTCATTACTGTTCACTAATTCTTACAGCCAAAAATAGAAGACATCTTATGTTCTTACTGATGATTAAGGTATTCTATACTACTAGTTCCAGTACTGGGGAGAATGACTTCCAGTTTCAGAGTGGTTTATTAGTCTTAATTATAACTTAATGCCTCAAATTATTCAAAATCTTCTATAGAATTAAAGGATAAATTGAAAAAATTTCTAAATATAACAATTTTGGCTTAGTTTAGATGTATGGTATGTGTTAATGGTGTGAATTTTATATTTAAGAACTAGCTAAAATGTTTTTTTGCAGAGTTATGACTGATCAGACTCAGAGCAGATGGGCAGGGCAGTATCGAATCATTTTAATAAAATTGTAGTCTCACTTGCGGAGGTGGTGGTAGGTTGTTGTCTGCCTTTCTTACATGTTTTTGTTAGATGCTCCCAGTTGTACTTACATAGGATTTTAGTTCATAGAGAAAGTGTGGGGCAAGAGTTAACAAACTGTTTGTGTATTTATTTCTTATCTGCTCAGTTTTTATTCTTCTAGTTTCTCTTATCAGGCATACTCTATAATTACCATCCTATGAGTCTAGAATATTAGGCCTTTCAAAAAGTGGTCATTGTGACTCAGTTGAAATCTTCCAACTATATGTTTTATTTGTAATAAGGAGCTCTGCAAAACATAGGGGTTTATTAGCACATCAAGAGAATGGACAGTTATGTGTAGCAGTTGTTAAGCATGGCACTTCTGGGGGGGGGGCGGGACAGTGTTAAACGTCGAGGAAGAAGTCTTGGAACAAAAACAGTTTGCCCAGCTTATAATGCTTTGATTTTCATTTAAATAGTTTTTGACGTTGTCAGGTCCTGATATACATAGTGCAAATCAAGGGCCTTATAGAGTGCTACTTATTCCCACTGTTAATTCTGGGAGCTAGTTCACATTAACTTTCATATCTTTGAGAGGTTTCTGTACTTTTACGATTTACCTTGCTTCAGTTACATTAAGCAAGACATTTAATTATTATTTATTGTGATCATGTGTCATTGTCTCTATTTGGCTTCTTTGGTATCTTTTTAAAGGGGAAACTGTATGGGAAAGTAAATTGATACTGTATTTGATCTTGTTATTGGTTATTCCCATTATCTTCTATCTGGATTGATCATTTAATTCTTTTTTATATTGACAAGGTTTTAAGAGCTTTAAAAATGTGTTGACAAAAGTCCCAAGCTGTTAAGTATTTTTATTTTCATACTGCTTTTATGACTATGGAATTGCTAAAGTGAATTAAGGAAAGTTGTATTTTAAAAATGTAGTGCACGCTTTGTAACAACTTAAAGATTTATGTGAATTAACATCGAGGCTCTAAACAAATACTGTAGCTACATTTTGATGACCCTTGAAATAATGACTGTTTCAGACTAATTGTCAACTTTTTAAATACTGGATTTTACTTTTTATACTGAGGTTTTGATTCAAATAACAATTTAAAAAAAAACTTGGGACGTCATTTTCTAATCTTTTTATTAAAATGCTGGAAAACTAGGCTGAATCTCCCCAGCCTTTTTGAATTTTCTTAATTCAAAGGCGGTTTAACCTTCCACCACTACTGCTATCATCAAAACCCAAGATTTCATGATATTTTTTTATGTTTACATATGCTTCTGCTCACCGGTGCTAATAGTGATACCCACCAGTTGGTAATAGCCATAGCACTAGGGAAAAAATTACATTAGAAATGTGGCAATAGATTGGTTAGAAAGTTGTTTTTAGCCCTGCAGTGGGCAAATAGAGCTTCATAACTTTCCTAGCCATTCAGTGGATTTGATGGATGGCCTTTTGAAAAATTACATTTAGCTTAAAGGCTATTGACGCCATAATTCTGGTTATCGGTAGAGCTATCGGCACTGGTTTTTGAAATAAGTTGAGCTTTCTATTTCTAGTATCTTGATGGCCTTCAGAATAGTTGTTTTTGATGCCTACTTTTAGATCTAGTTACAATAATCAGGTACTCTGTAGCTTTGAAACCCTCTTGTCTTACAGATGTGGTTAGGTGTTGATGTACCAAATCAAGGTAGTAAACAGTCCAAGATGCAGTTGGAGGCCATCCTGCCCTGCCCTATGCTCTGTGAACTGACCTAGCTAGGCCTTGTTCCTCTATCTGTGAATGCGTGACTCATCGATATGGGCGTTTGTGTTGGGCCCATACCAACCTTGTTTAGTCCCACAGTGTTTTGTTCGCCCCACGGAGGCCAAGAAAGCCGCAGATGAGGCCAAGATGAGATTTGCCCACATAGATGGAGATCATCTGACACTGCTGAATGTCTACCACGCTTTTAAACAAAGTAAGTGTAAATTAGATTGAAGGCACTCTTTTGTCTAAATGTCACTTGCAGCGCATAAGATGTTTCTTCATCTCACTTTCATTTATTATCCGTGACAACTTTACATTAGAAACCCAGAGGTACTTTAGGAAAAACTCCTGACTAGCATTTAAAATAGAACTTGTCTATCTTTTGTAAAGTTGTTTGCTCTTGTAATCGGGAAAAACACCCATTATAGAAAGCTGAAAAATACAAGATGGTAAAAACAAAATACTAGTATAAAATTTACTACTGACACACACATTTTATATAGTTTACTGTTTTCATAAATTTTGCATTTTTTTGGTGAATAGTTTTGTATTATTTATAGAATCTCTACTGCTTAATAATTTTACTAATAAGTAGCTCTTACATAAATATAAAACTAACAAAACAGAAGGATGGGCTGCAGATGTGAATGACCATTCTGAGTCAGGTCTATAAACAGGAGGAAAAGTCAACTCTGCTTGTAGTTCAAGAGCCATTATTATTGAGAGGTACTATTTTCTCACCTATAAAATTGGTGGAGATTATAGAAAAATAACTCCTGGCTGTGTAGGAGTGCGTTTAGTGGAACGGTCCTACACTGGAGGTGGGAATAGAAATTAATGTCTTTATGAAAAGCAATAGGTTTTATGTTACCAAGAACCCTAACAAATTGATACCTTTTGACCCAGAAATAATCTTAATGAAATTAACTTTCAGTATCCTGTGGACACAGATCTAATTAAAGACTTCATCTCAGAATTATTTATAATAGTAAAAAAAGAGGAGGGGGAAACTACCTAAATGCCCACCAGTAGAAAGATGATTCAGTGATTTATTCTAATGCTGCATGGTAAAATGTTTTTCTAACTTTAGATCATATTTACAGAGACTATTTAGTGACAAAAACATTTTTCAGTTGTTGAAAGCAAGGAAATACAATAATCAAGTTATTGCCTGATGCTATTGTTGGGATGTACCATTTATAAAAATTAAATGAGAGGAAAACTTAAATAAAAGAAAAAATGCAGAAGTATTTGAAACAGGTTGTGAAAATGTTTGATTTCTGCATAACAGGTTAACCTTTCGGATGACACGTAATCAAAGAATGATAGCCTTATATCCTCACTCTGTACCAAAATTGTGTGGTTACAATCACTATTAAGTCTGTGTTTTCTGCTAAGAAAATGGTTCCCTAATTTATAGCCTCGACAAATTTTTCATCTCTGGGTTTTTTTGTTTGTTTGTTTGTTTTTAAATCTCATAAAAATATATTTATACTCCTAAAATAGTGGGTTGATTTTGGCACATCTCTTTTGAGGTGGGGGTGAATTTATTTATGCCAGAGTCTAAAAGTGCTGGAGAGTCTATGAGTAGAACAAAGAGCAGAGCTGCCAAAGTCCTGCACATTTGGGTTTTCCATGTGGACTCTGGTAGTTGTTGACCAGAACTGATAAATAACCTGGTTTAAAAAAAAGGGGGCGCCTGGGTGGCTTAGTCGGTTAAGCGTCCGGCTTTCGCTTAGGTCATGATCTCGCGGTTTGTGGGTTCGAGCCCCGCGTCGGGCTCTGTGCTGACTGCCAGCTCAGAGCCTGGACCCTGTTTCAGAGTCTGTGACTCCCTCTCTCTCTGACCCTCCCCTGCTCATGCTGTCTCTCTCTATCCTAGAAATAAAAAAATTAAAAAAAAAAAATGAAGGCCCGTATATAGTTTACTTCAGAACATTTATTTTATCCTTCTTATGTCCAAAGTATTGATAATGCATCATGTTTAAAGACATTGTTCCTGGAGCAGGTCAGTCCAAGAAATATTTTATTTGCATAGCGAAGCGTACTGTGGTGGTTGATGCTGGGCAACTACCAGACACATAATCTGTGAACAGACTATGAGAAGAGTTGGAGAGGGGATGGCCTTGAAAAGGAACACTCCTGTCCCTTCAAAAGGAGCAGATTCTTGTCCGTCTTTTGCCTCTCAAAATCTTTGGTATCATTAAGATACTGTTTTAAGTGGAAATTAAAAGATTTCTAAAGGAGCAGCATGGATTTTTACTGTATGGTGTAAGAAGACATTTTAATGTTCTTTTAAATTAGGAGATTGTTATTTTTGTTGTTTAAGTTTTGATAGTTGGCACAGCAGTCAGTGTATTTGGATTTCGTAATTGGCTCTGAATATAACGTTTAGGATTGATACTAGAACTATGCATTTGGATTTTAAATATGAATGTTACGATTCAGTCTTTGAAATTAGAGGAGTTTAACATTTCAAATGGTAAAATTACTAAGTAATGCTTAATTCTTTATATGTTGGTAGTTGGGAGCTTTCTATGAAAATATTGTATAGTAGGTATCTACAAAGGCTTTGTCCTACCATTTCTGTTGTGTGTGTATTCATTTTGAGAGAGGGTGAGCATGCATGGGGGAGGGGCAGAGAGAGAGCATCCCAAGCAGGCTCTGTACTATCAATGTAGACATGGGGTGGAACTCAGGAACCATGCCATAATGACCCGAGCAGAAATCAGGAGTGGAACCTGTAACTGACTGAGCCACATAGGCCTCCTCTCCCTGCCCCCCGCTGAAGGAGTATCATGAGTGAGAATGGTAGCCTCCACTCACTAGATGCTTGATTCTTGTCCGTACATGCTTCTTACTGCCATAGGGATGGTAAGCTGTTGGGTGGCTTTAGACCTTTTGCTGTATATGCTGATGTTAATAAGGTCAGAGGCCACAGAATGACTGAACATTAGATAAGTGTCCCCATTAGTTAATGGATTTAACTTTGAATTACTGACCTATATTCAGATAAAGAGAGCCATTAAAAAATAGTGTCAGACTTTCAGATCTCTACATAATATTTGGACATTTCATATCCATTCATTGAATTTGGAATATTTTTACTGGTTTTTAAATGATGCTATGTTATGTTTTAATTAATTGAAAGAACTATATTGGAAAAATAGCAACTGTGTTTCAGATATTAGTCAAGATGAACCATTTTATTAGAGACAATGATTGATTACACAGTAAAGCTAAAATTCATTTTAGTACTGTTGAAATAGAAACAATGAGATTTATTGTTAAATAATGTTAAACAATGAGAGTTATTTTGCAACACCTTGATTTCTGTGTGTGTGTGTATGTATGAATTGACTCTGAAATGGTTTGACTTTAGACCTTAAAAGTATAGACCTTAAAAGTAGCGTACTGGATTGGTAAGATATTTGTAACTAGCATTACTTTAAGAATACGTTTCCATATTTAGATTTTATTTCTCCCATTTATCAACTTATTTCTCACAAATTTAGGAAACACAATAGAACCACTGGATAGTATTTGTTTATCTTGACAACTTAAAATTGCCATTTTGTTACTCTTTAGGGTTTGAATTCTGAAATTTAGAATCTCCGAAATGCTATGCTCCACACCAGAGTCTGTAAATCAACTTCCCTTTTCAAAAGGTCCCGTTTTTTTTTATTGTCTCAGTTTGGACATTACCATTGCCTTTGGTAATTTCTTTGTCTTCTCTTTGAAAGGTATTTAGTGCTTTCTTCTAAATGTCAGTAAGTTCAGATGGATACTACTTCTCATTCTAGATGGGTGAATTAATAATGGTCTTGAACACATCAGTTCTTCGGTTGAAAGATCATTTAATACCCTACCTACCCACCCACCCTTTCTGAATTGTGACTGCATTTTGTAATGGGCAAAGATGTATTAATATATTTGTTCTTTGGAAAGCAATTAAGAAAATGTCATATGTTGTAATTGGTGGAATCCTAGAACTATGGAGACAAGAAAGTGCCAAAGATTATATTACAGAAGCAACGGGAAAGATCAACATAGTTTTATTTTTAAGATTCTGCACCCACCCCCCGGCCCCCCATTTTTACAATAACCCTCTTAGGTTTATTTATCAAAAGGCCTCTGAAGTAAATAATGAAGTTTTCCATTGTGGCTCTCTGGGACATAAAAATGTCACTGTATAATATTTTATATTATGCTGTAGCTTGAGCTCTTTGATTAAATGAGCAAACAGTGGATTGGTTGGAAGCTTGTCAAGGATTCATCAGTGGAGAAATATTTCTTTGATAATAAATACATGCATTGAAATTATTTGAAATGTTTAGCTTTGCTTGTTAATAATAATTAATAAGACTTACTTATTAAACATGAGTGGGGATTCCAGACATCCTTATAAACTGTATCACTTGTATTTTAATTTTTCTTTTTACTTTTATAGTACAACTCTGATTGTGAGTTTTTATTTTAATTCCAGTTAGTTGACATACAGTGTTATATTAGTTTCAGGTGTACAGTATAGTGAATATTCAACACTTGCATACATCATCCTGTGCTCATCACTATTCAGAGGGATACATGCACTTCTATGCTTATAGCAACATTATTTTATAATAGCCAAGATATGGAAGCAGCCCAAGTGTCTATCAGTTGGTAAATGGATAAAGAAGAGGTGGTATATATACACAGTGGAATATTATTCAGCCAGAAAAATGAACGAACTCTTGTCATCTGCAACAGCATGGACAGAGAGAGTGTAATGCTAAGTAAAAGAAGTTGGAGAAGGACAAAAGCATATGCTTTCACTCCGCAATTTAAGAAACAAAACAACTAAGCAAAGGAGAAAAAATAAGAGGAGGCAAATCAAGAAACAGACTCTCAGTTATAGAGAACAAACTGATGAATACTAGAGGGGACGTGAAGGGGGAATGAGTTAAAAAATAGGTGGTGGGGATTAAAGACTGTATTTATCACTCGTACACTAGATCTTGTTTGTCTACCACTAAGAGGCACCTGGGTTGCAGTGAAACTTTTAAACACTTTATGTTTCACAGTAGTCACTTGAGTTCACCTTTATAACTTCTAAATTGTTTTTGGTAGTCTTAAGCTAAAGCTGTCTTTTCTTTGAAGATGAGAAAGGCATGGATGGCATTTTATCAAATTCCCTCAGCCCAACTCTGTCTGTTAGACTGTATTAGAAACAACTAGGTGGATGTTCATGGGTAAAATGACTTAATTTATTAAAAATAGTGTGTTCAAAATCAGTTTATTCAAAATACAAAATCCAGTGGCCAGAAACCTTAGTGCTATTTCTGATTTTGAACTTCACTACAGATTTTTGGGAAAGTTGATACTTGATTTGTTTATAACAGTGATCTGGGTAATTTTCCATTTTAGATTACTTAATTTACGCTTAATAATGATTTTCCTTTTTAATTAGATAATATACCTATTTAGATGATTCTCTTATTTTCCCCTCCCTCCAACTTTGTAGATCATGAATCGGTTCAGTGGTGTTATGACAACTTCATTAACTACAGGTCCCTGATGTCAGCAGATAATGTACGCCAGCAGCTATCGAGAATTATGGACAGATTTAATTTGCCTCGTCGAAGTACTGACTTTACAAGCAGGGACTATTATATTAATATAAGAAAAGCTTTGGTTACTGGGTATTTTATGCAGGTATGTGGATAATGCATGCATAATTAAATGTTTACATAATATTGTTTGTTTTCTGTAACATCCCTTTGAATCTACTTAAACACAAATTAAAGAATTCCTCCGAATAGTGATTTTAAATGTTATGTCCAGATTCTCAAATCAACTGATATGCTAAGAAATTTTGTGTGTCTAATGAGTAACAGAATAATTTGCTAAACAGTAGCATCAGTAATCCAGTTATGTAGAAATCAGTTTGGAATTAACTTTTTAATTACCAGTCTTTTTTATACCAAGTGATGTGCTAGCCATTTTCAGATGGTATTAACAGTTTCTTCAATGTAAATTTCAATTCTTGGCTTTTGATAAATGTATTGAAAAGTTTCTGTGACTAGATCTTAACTGGAGATGGAGAAACCATGCTGAAGTGAGGCAGTTGTCTGTGTGGATCTAGAAGTACAGTTCACTTTCCTCTCTATGTAGAAACTAAAGACTCTTAAAATTGAATATTCAGATAGCTGTATTTCATTCACAGAGCTGTAGGATGATTACTGGTATTTATAACTGAGACACTTAGGCGCTGCAAAAGACCAAAATGTCTTTTAAGTGACAAGAAGAAAAATAATTTAAAATGTCTCATTTAGTTTTTAGTGTATTATAGTGGGGACTCTACTAACTGAAGTTCAGCTTGTCAGGTAAACATAGTGAACATTTATTTTAAGGGATTTAAAAGAAATTGTGTTTAAAAAACCTCATTCTGTGGTTGTAAAATTGAAAACACATCAATCCATTACTTGGGATTGGATTGATTATCTCTTCTATCTCCTGATTGTTTTTTCATTCTCTCTTTTGGCTATGTCTATTAAGCAAGTTATGGCCTGCTTTAAGGCTAAATGAGCTGAATGAATAGAATGGACCCAAACGCACCAAATCAAAATAAGAATTGATGGGTGCATAGTCTGTAGTTGAAATCATAGTAACAGTAAGATTTTTTTTTTTTTTGTAACAGAATTTTTATTGTGGCGTCTTCTAAGATTGCATGCTCATTTGAGTTAGGAAAATAATAGTGCTACATATGAAAATTCATTCTTTAGACTCTTTATTTCTTGATAGATACTAGTGGACGGTGGCTTCTTTTTGGCATATTCTTGGATTTGCTTTTAATTCAGTAACGATTGGCAAAGCCATATCCAAGCATAAGGATTTCTAATTTTCTCAGGATTAAACTTTGTTAGAAACAGGGCATGCAGTATCTTAACCTGGCACCTAGCAGGTGCTTAGTAAATATCTATTGAAATGGAACTCATTTTCTGTTATTTATTAAAAGTTATTATTCACTTCTATTATTCATACACATTCTTCATAGTACTGTAGGTCTAGAATTTAAAGGGCACATCATTATCTGTTTTAGTGTTTGTTAATTAGTTACTGGCTAAGTGCCACCAATTGACGTGTTTGATTGTAGAGAGACGTGTTTGATTGTAGAGAGACGTGCAGGCAGGAAGCACGTGCACCTTCCTCCCTCCATTCTTTTTCTTATGTTTTTGTAGGCTACCTTTTACTTTTCGTTCCTTTTTGCTTTCTTTACGTTTCTCTCAGAAATGTGAATCTTCTAGTAATTGTTCATCTAATACGTAGTTGTTACTTGGCACTAAAGAGCCCCTTCTAGTCAGTCAAATGCAGAACCAGATAGTGTATGTATGAGGCTTTGTGGGCCCATTAGGTCACTCACCATTCATCTGCTCAGCTCTGCCTGCCCTTGCAACGCAAAAGCAGTCATGGGCAAATGGGTGTCCCTGGGTTCCAATCAGACTCTACTTAGGGACACTGAAATTTGAATTACATGATTTTCACCTGTCACCAGATATTCTTCCCTTGCCCCCAACTATTTAAAGATGTATGAACATCTTTTTGGTTGACAGGCCATACAAATGCAGGGAGTGAGTTGGAGTTGGCCTGCGGTGGTTTGCTGATTCCTGCTTTTATTAGGCAGTGATAAATGAGTATAGCCATTGAATTAAAAGCAGAAGATGAGACCTGCCTGTTCCTAATCCTATAGGTAGCTTTACACCACTTTGTTTTATAACTGGCACATCAGGAAGCATTGTATTAATTTACCTGGTTTGGTTTCAGGTGGCACATTTAGAACGAACAGGGCATTACTTAACTGTGAAGGATAACCAGGTTGTTCAGTTGCATCCCTCCACTGTCCTTGACCACAAGCCTGAATGGGTGCTTTACAATGAGTTTGTTCTTACAACAAAGAATTACATCCGGACGTGTACAGATATCAAGCCAGAATGGTAAGCAACACCTTTTGTTCTAACAGTTTCTGTTAGTATTTTGCTTAGAATGCAGTCTGACTTTGTTGGCAGCAGTTTTTCCTTCCTTTGATTCCAAGGAACTTTATGTTCTCATCACTCAGGATATATGCTCCGTGTTCAGGTATGGGGCTTTGACCGAATAGTATGGTTGATTTCTCTCTTATGATTTTGCTTTGCTAAGATGACAGAGGGGATTGTTGATGTGGGCATGGGTGGGATGTGCAGCCAAATAATAAACTTAGAGTTGACTGGCATCAAGAGTGTCTTCAGAGTCTTTCTCTTGTTGTTGTGAGCAACTCAGGTCTCCTGGTATTGTAGTAGGGATCAGTCTGTCTTTATATTTTATCTGTCCTGTTATTATTAGCTCTGAATTATTGATGATTAATATGTTGAAACTTTGGAAAGAGGTAAGCAAGCCTCAAAACTATACTTCTTGTTGTAGCTTAGCATATTTGATTTACAAATCGTTATTGGAACAGATTGTCGTTATTTTAAGCAAAATTACCACCTTTCCCCTTTTTGTGTGTTTGGCTTTTTGTTTTGGTTGGTTGGTTGGTTGGTTGGTTGGTTGGTTGGTTTGCCAGAATCCATTCTATAACTTGAGATAGGAGATGTCAGCCAGGAATTGTGGGACTGAAAACCCTTCTTTTAGGTGATGACACCTGCTGGATATTGTGAGCCTTCTTTCTTGCCTACACACACTTGTGACTTCTGACACTTGTGTAAGGGCATTACCATTTTATCTTAAAAGGCTTTGTTGAGAAAAAATTGTATGGCCAAACATTAAAAAAGATACAGTCAAGTGAATTCTCTGGGGTATAGAGCTATATTTATAGTTATTAAACTTTGAAAATGAGAAAATCCAATCATTTGAATTCCAAGATATTTCTCCTACAGAGTCTGTGTTACTCTAACCTTGGAGCGGTTGGTTAAATCAGTGTTCTAAAGTGAAGAGATTAGCAGCTTAATTGTAATATTTTTGTATTAATGTAAAGAAAGGGGTTTTAAAAGAATTTATCATGAGGTTTTCTTTTTTTGTTTTTATTTTTAACGTTTATGGAAAGTCCAACATGAGAAAATGTACAGCCAACTAAAATGAGGCATTTCTAAAAGTGGTGGTTGTATGGATTAGGCATTTATAGTTTTAATGTTGATTTGGGTTTGTAGATTTACCTTTGTTCATCATTATATTAATTAGTAATTCCTATCCTACTAGCAATTCCAGTACATTTAATTAAATGTTAATTTGGTAATTTCTCCCCCCTTCCGGACAGGTTGGTGAAAATTGCCCCTCAATATTATGACATGAGCAATTTCCCACAGTGTGAAGCAAAGAGACAGTTGGACCGCATCATTGCCAAACTTCAATCCAAGGAATACTCACAGTACTGAATTCAGTGCTTAGAACTGAAGTTATTCAGAGGACAGCTTTAAAAGATGAATGAACTCAAAAGTTCAAGTTGTGCTCTTCACGTTGGTTCAATAATGGCCTTTATTTGAAAGCTTTTTAATTTTTCTTTACAGTAAATATTCCATTCTGATTTCATAAATTAAACATTTATGCCTCCCTTTTGTGTTGACACTGTAGCTCATACTGGAAAAGTCGATCAATGTTTTGCAGTTTATTGAAAGTAGTTCTATATATAACAATGTTATAAGCATTTCTTTAGAAATGGTTGAAAATGCTTCTAAAATGTGATTATCGACCATGGTATGCATGATCGTTGTAATTGTTGACATTCCTTTTAGAAGTTGTGAAATGTTACAACTTGTGCTTATGTAGACACAATCTTCTGTCTCCGTACAGAGGCACTGACTTCAATAAAGTCTATTTATACTAATTTCAGCCAAAGCACTTTGATATCTTTGTTCTAGTCTCTTTATGGCTTCTTCTCAAATGTGGGACTTTTTTAGAAAATTGTAACTATACTATGATTACATATCTTAGCATCTTTCTACAATCCTTCCTACCCCTTAGATACAGTCATTAAAGCAACATTTTTAAGAACATAGTGTAGCACTTTGTTAGGTTAATCAGGGTGTGGTCTAATGGGATAAAATATATAGTTTTCATTCAGAAGACAGAGTAAATGAACAGCTTTCTCTTCATCTTGAAGTTTATTTCATAAGGCTGATTTGTTACCACGTTTTTAGTAGATCTTTTCTATACAAGAGAAACCTAAACACCCTCGCTTCTGAAACCAATGTTTATTTGCATTAAGTAGATAGTAGGGAGTGATTTTATATTACAGATCTTAGCCCATTTTACTGGAATATGGGCATTAGGTATTTTATACAGTATACAAAGTAATTAGTTTGTTAAAATGTTAATTTGACTTTCCATTTCCTGTGACAGGCAGTAGACAAGTTGAAAACCCTTTTTAACAGCAGTTGAGGTGTTTGGTGTGACCCATCAAAGGGCCTGTAATAAATCACTTCCTTTCACTTAAAGATTAAATACTATACTCATTAATGTCTGGACTCCGGTCTTCTCTTCCTCCCTCTCTTTTACAAATATTTAAATGTTAAAGGAAATTTACAGATTTGTGTAGTTGGAATTTAAATATATACTGATGCATGTGTCTTAATGTGGTTTTAGGGAGTTAGCTGGATAGATTAGAATTTTGCAGGCTGTATACTTTTTAGTATATAGGTAGCTGTTCTTAAATGATGCTGGTGGCTTAAAAGAGTTAATATGCTTCTGTAAGTGCCTCATGTTCTTCCCATGGAATAATTTACATGCCGAGATGATATTTTAGGTTACGCTTAAATTCGTTAACAATTTATGCTGCTTTAAGTATTGGCAACATTATCTGCTAGAAATTTTTTATTTTTTTTTTAGATTATGTAAAGAAAGTATAGGCACTTAGATTGTTTCCCCTAAACTGTCACCTTTTGCCAAAGTATTATGTTGCATCTTTTTTTTTTAGTTACATTTCCTTATAATTGGACCACCTATCTAGTTTTAAATAGATCTCAGTGTAGTGTATGTATTGTTTAATCTTGTGCTTTTTAAAATTCTAAATGAGACCAGTAAGTTTTCTTAAAGAGAAACTTGAGTTTACCAAGCTGACATAAAGAATGCAGTTCGGCTTTTGGCAGAGTTTCTAGGAACAGCGGGTGCTCTTTGCATCTTGCAAGTGATGAGTGTGCACTGGGAGTGGCTACATGGAAAGAGTTGAGTGAGCTGAGTTCTTTTATTCTGTTCTCACGCCCACCCCACTGTTCAGCTTTGCAAGGATGGCCACATCTGACCAAAGCTGTCTGACCAAAGCTGTGAGTCTTCAGCACTGATGTTCTTCACAAAGGTGTGGCTTTTCAAATTTGTGTCGTCTAACCCCTTTATTATAGGCTTGCCAACTGAATTCAAAAATGGTTATCGTTTCTCTTGTTTACATAGGGAGTTACAACTATCTAATGAATCCCCTCAGTGGTGTGGGACAAGAAAGTTAAATTTTAAAAAATTTCCATGATTTTCAGAAAATCTTTTTTAAAGATACTCTTTTCTTGAAGAAATCTTGCCTCAAAATAGTGGAGCTGCTTTTTGTTGTGAATGTACCATAAGAAAGGAAGGCCGTCAGCAAGTAGAACCTTTGACTACAAGTTGAGGAGATGACCTCAACTTGGGGGAATAGAACAGGGTAAAACGTACCCCCACAGTCACGCTACTTAGCCAGAACCCCACAAAACAGCATAGGACTTAGTCCTAGGATTTGAGGTTCATAATAAGGGAACACAAACACCTTGAGTTCTCTTTTGAATAATTTTAATGGCTGTCTTCTCTGTTTGGATACTTGAAAGAAAACCATTACTTTTGAAAACATCTTAATAGTTCTGCTAGAGATGCGGAGTTAAAATTTCTCTCTGTGACTGTTTCTAATTCTTGCTTTTAGAGCAAAGTTAGTTAAATAAGGATGTTTGTTTTACTTTATGAGGCCATTTAGATATTTAACTGTCCTCTTTCTTTACTCTGATTCAGGCTGAATAGCCTGTTTTCCCTCTTCCCCTCTGAGTATGTTTGCTAGATAGCCTGAGTATCTTGATTCCGCCAGGTTGTTCTCTGTGGTCTAAACTGGGCAGAGGGGAACTTGTATTTCTCAGGGGGCCAGACGTGACATCATTTCTGTTCACGCAGCGTATGATTACATGAACCTTTCAAACATCCACAGCATACTTTTGGCTCATACTAATCTTACCATAAATGTAAGGTATCTAATATGTGATAGTTTTGAATGTGGCTCAGGGCTGAGAAAAGATTCACAGACCATGGGCAGTGGTAATCTTTTAGAGACCTCACCATCTATTGAATTTAAAAGTAAAGTTTAATACTAGAGAAAGCAGGGGCGGAGTTGTGTTCTCAGGCATTTTTTGTGGCTTGCTTGTCCTATTCCTGTGGATAAGTGGCCCTGTGGAGACCCATCGCACAGGCGGTTTCTCTTGCATCGCGTTGAGAACGTACCATTGCAGTGACTGCTAATTCCTTCTCTTGGAATACACTGGCTAGATAGATTATGGACACTGGTTTGGGATTCTCTAGCTTGAACTTGGTGATTGCTCGTTTCTAGAGAATTCGAACCTACGTTAGCAAAAGCCGTTCTCTATAGCCACCTCTGTTACCAGTTGGGTGCTAAGTGTAGCCCAACCTGGGACTTTCTTAGGTTTGGCAAGTTTTATTACCTGTTTTATTCATACGTGGGCATATTTTATTCTGTTTTAAAAGATTCCAATTTTTTTGTAGGGTTTTCATTTGTAATTATAGTAGGTTGTAGTAAGTGGAACCTGATAGAGAACTCAAGTCATAAACTTGGCAAAGATACATTTAAACAACTTGGGGTTTGTTTGTTGTTTTGTTTTTGTTTCTTTACATTCTCCCTGATATCAGCAGTTTTATTTTGTTAGTAGTATTCCTTCCTAGGATTTCTCTAGAAATTGCTTAGTGAATGTACCTTAGAAAGGTACTGATGGTTCCTTTCATTAAGCACCAGCTCTGAAAGGCATTGCGTGAGGTTATAAAGAGTAGATTGATAATTCAGAGATCATCTCAAATTGTGGTCTACTTTTTAAAAAATGTGCAAAGGTCTAAATATAAAGCATGGTATAATGAATGTGGTAAGAAGGATCAAAGAGCTATAGGTATCAGAAAGGAAAGATGGGTTATAATTAAGCAAGTATTGTCACAAAATGCCTGAAGGTATTTCAGACAAAACTGGAAATCCCAAATGATATGTGAAAACTCCCTTTTAGAAATCTGTAGACTTTTTGTTTCATTACTTTGAAGATTCATCCATATTGCATATATCAGTACGTTCCTGTTCATTGCTGGCTAGTGGTCCGTTATGTATGTGCCATAGTTGTTCATGCATTTATTAGTTGCTAGAAAGTTGGGTTATTTCCAGCTTGTGACTATTTTGAGTAAAACTGCTGCATACAGACCTTTGTACAGATACAGGTTTTTATTTCTCTTGGATTAAATACCTAGAAATCAGATGCATCTAGGTTGTAGGATATGTGCTTGTTGAATTTTATGAGAAACTGCCAACTAGTTTCAAAGTACTGTACCTTTTTGCTGTCCCACCAGCAGTGTACAGGTGTTTAAGTTGCATTGCATCCTCACCAAAATTGTTAATTATCCATTTTTGTTTTCTCTGCCATTTTAGTAGATATGTCAAAGTTCTTTATTGTGGTTTCAGTTTGCATTTCATGAATGACTAATGTTTAGTGGAGGCACAAGCATTTTTCTTGTGCCTGTTTGCCATTCATATCTCCTCTCCGGTGAAGTGACTGGTCACATCCTTCACTCTTTTTAAAATGAGTTTTGTTAAGTTTGAGAGTCCTATATATTCTGGATCTAAGTTCTTAATGAGATAGGGGTTTTGCAGATGTCCCAGTCTGTTGGCTTGTCATTTTCTTGAGTCTTTGTCAAAACAGAACTTTTAAATATTGTCAAAGCCCAATTGCTCCTTCCGTAGTTCCTTTAATGGTTTGTACCTTTTGTGTTCAGGGCCAGTTTTGATGCACTGTTAAAGTGGGACATCAAGGAATGTAGTTTGGCTGGAGCATGTTGTCTAAACTTTAAAAAACGATTACAGAAGACAGTTTAGGTGATATGGAAAAACACTTTTAACACTTCATAAGATAAGACCATCTCCTTATAGAGAACTGCAAAGCAGGGCAGAAGGCAAGAAGCTTTTATAGGATAAAGAATAAAGAACAAGGAGGGACAAATAGAAAATGTCTGCTTGTCAGCCATATAGTCAACCTTGTTTGGGCTGAGAAGGCCCAGAGGTGGCTTGACATTTGGCACTTTTGGTCACACTAAAGCTAACCTGACTTTGTTTGCTGATGTGGCACTCTAGGGCAGGAGTGGTTCCATTTTGGGCCAAGAAATTTATTTCAACAATATGATAAAGGACAGAGGAGGCTGTGAAGGTAGGTTGGGGTTTAGTTGTGGAAGACTCTTCAAGGCTAGGTTAGGAGTGGATTTGAGTTCAGTAGAGAGGATAGACTGTAAGGGGTGGGTGCTGGTAGCTGCTAGAAAAAGTACTGTGATGGGGCGCCTGGGTGACTTAGTCGGTTAAGCATCCGACTTTCGCTTAGGTCATGATCTTGCGGTTCGTGGGTTCGAGCCCCGCGTCGGGCTCTGTGCTGACTGCCGGCTCAGAGCCTGGAGCCTTTTTCAATCTGTGACTCCCTCTCTCTCTGGCCCTCCCCTGCTCATGCTGTCTCTCTCTCTCCTAGAAATAAAGAAAACATTAAAAAAAAAAAAAGTACTATGACCTAAGTAGTGAGATTAAACTGAACAGAAGAATAAGAGTGAAAGAACAAGAGAGATGAAGAAAAAATAGTAAAGATGGCTGGTTTAGCCGGAGAATGAATGAATGGCTTGGTGTGCCAATTGTGAATCCAGACTTGAGATCATTTTATGGAGATCCTAGATGCTGCCTAGGAAGAAAGATGGCTGAAATTTACAGGCAATCTTTTTTTTTTTTTTAAATGTTTATTTATTTTTGAGATAAGAGTCATAGTGTGAGCAGGAGAGGGTCAGAGAGAGGGAGTTACAGAATCTGAAGCAGGCTGAGCTGTCAGCACAGAGCCTGATGCGGGGCTTGAAGTCACGGACTGCGAGATCATGATCTGAGCCGAAGTCTCTCAGCCAACTGAGCCACCCAGGCGCCCCCAGACAGAATCTTTAGTAAGGGGATGGGAGAGATGAAGGAGAGACCAGGAATTTAAACAATTAGTGCAGTTCCGTGTTGCAGAGAGGCGGAATGGATGAGAGCTGTGTATGTTGAAGGGGGCACATGCACAGCTCTGGGTATCTGGTACTTTGGTGTTCAGCCACCTTATGTAGGTTTAAGGTGGAGGCTGCAAGCAGATAGCCAAGAGAGCTGAAGGCAGCCTGCCCATCTATTTTGTGTGACTGTAAGGGGACATTTCAAACCAATATATCTGTAGGTCTGGCGAGGACAGGTCTTCCTGATGTTTAAGCGTGGCACTTGAGGTCATCTGCTACTTTGGGGTCATGACTGTCCCCTGTAGGGAGGCACTTATTCTTGTTTGCCAGAGCCCCCTGCCTTCATTTACTCTACTACCCCCTCCTGCCTCTGTATTGTTGAGTGAGAGAGGGTTTTGAAGTGGAAAAAACTTGCAAAGGCTACTTTTTACAGGAAGTTGTATGGTTAGGATTGAGATGAAGAGGAAGGATCCTTTTTTAGGGGGGCGGAGGTGGTGGCACAATTAAGCATCTGATTTCGGTTCACGTCATGATCTTGGGTTTGTGGGTTTGAGCCCCACTTCAGTCTCCATGTGTCAGCACATTGCCTGCTTGAGATTCTCTGTCCCTCTCTCTGCCTCTCCCCTGCTCACATGTGCGTGCTCGCTCGCTCTCAGAGTAAACTTAAAAAATAAAAGAGGAGTGATACTTTTTAAAAGAAAGGGACCACCTTAACATGTTTTTAGGCAAAATTTCAGCTAATGTCTTAGGAGAGACTGGGGTTGAGGCCAAGCTTGATTGTGTTCGCCTTGGAAATGAGAAAAAATCCTTAGATAAGGACAAAGAAGGGACAGTTAAGGGACCTCAATTCAAATGACCTCTTATATGAAGAGTGCAGGGATGAAGTTCAGGCTAGAGGGAGGGGAGTAATGTGTGACCTTGACTGTGGGTTCCTTCCTCAGCTCCCTTTCTGTGGCCTCAGCCTGGGAATGGAAAATCGGGAGAAGGCTGCCCAGCTTGATAGGGGCAACCTAGGCATGAAGAAGAGTGGTAAAATCTTGAAGATTTGCTATTAAGAAGAATCATTGATGGCAGCTGTCCCTGTAAACTCTTCTAGTAACCGTGAATTTTCCTCAGGCCTTGTGCTTCTGTGATACTTGGTTAGTAGCATTGGTGAATATATTCCATACACGGTAATGGTTGTGATGTCTTTGCTGAGAAGTATCTTCATTTCAGCTCATTGATTCATTTTTCATATGAATTGTCGGGCAATTGCGATTTTATCATAGCAAGATCTGAGGCCTGGTCAGCGAAATGAGGCATGCTCTCAATTTTAGGGAGTGACTGACTTGACAACCCTTAATGAATGAAAATTTATTTTAATGCTTACAGAGGTGTGTGTTATTTTACTTTAGGTTATATAAAGAAGTAGAATTACCAAGGTTAGATGGTAGGGAGTATTTTAGCTTTATTACACTAGTTCTATTTAGTGTCTTCTCAAAGAACCTTGTATTTGATCACAGAGGGGATTTACGCACCCCCTCTAAGAACGCTAACGTTCTTTCAAAGGGAAACATTTTAAGTTTTAAGGAATGATAAACTCGTCATTAAATTGTAATATAAATGATTAGAAATTTTATCTCTGAATTGTGATAGTGTGTGTATGACACTACTTGAGTATATTTGCCCTTAATTGTACAGTCTCAGCTCTCCTTAGTATAAAAGCATACAGGACTATTTTGTAAAACACTTAAGAATTGTTAAAGCTTTGTTTTAGTTGTTTTGTATAATCATTACTTCCCCAGATTAATTAATGAAAAAAATTTTTGATGTAAGATAGTTTATTATTTACCTTTTTATGTTTAAGAGGGGGCTGGATTGATGACACTGAAGGTATTTTCTAAGCTTTGAATGTCTCTGCACTTGCCTTGCCTTCCAGAAGCATTTAATCACCTTTGAGAAACATAGGACTTTGTACAGAAATTAATGACTGACTGCTTTAGAGTAGTCCCTTTAAAATAATCTAATGATCAGAATCTGCTCATGTCAAGCTTGGTACAAGATATCTTGTTTCTAATGTAAAGCACATTTCCCCATTTTTGTTTTAGTAGTGTGGAGAAATGTAATAATGGGTACCTTTTATTGTAGGGGACTTTGACACAAGTAGATTGTTTCTGGACAGTTGTGGTCATGTTTCCACTAAGAAATAGTAAGATAGACTGAAGGCAGTTCCGAGGTCATGTGGCCAGTTAACAGCAGAACTGGCTATTCCTTACTTTGCCTAAGGGCCCCTGCACTGCATGATTTTTCCCTAAGCTGTATACTAGGGAGCTTGGATATATGAAGCCATTTTGGAGTCTTTGATATGCTGCGTGGTCCTAAGATCATGATGCTCATCATAAGTTTAGAACATTATCTGAATTATGTATGAGGCACCTCTATGACCACGGTTTTCCATTCTGGTTTTCGTCACTAGAAATGGAAAGGGGACTTTACTGTATCCCTGGTCCTCTTCTTAAGTGGTGCTATAAGGGTCTGGTAAAGATACCTTTTTTTAAACTGATAGTTTGTTTCTTTATTATAATGTGGATTTTCAGTGCAGCCTTCTCTTGTGTTTTCAGAATGGATCAGTGAGTATAATCTGAAGTGAAGTCTGAAGTGAACATAACCCAGAAGTCATTTGATCAGTTTTGGGATTAGAAATATTTCCAAAACCAGGGCATCTGGGTGGCTTACTCAGTCGTGCGTCCCACTCTTGATTTTGGCTCAAATCATGATCTCATGGTTCATGCTAAGAGCAAGGAGCCTTTTTGGGATTCTCTCTCTCTCTCTCTCTCTCTCTCTCTCTCTCTCTCTCTCTCTCTCTCTCTCTCTCTCTCTCTCTCTTTCTTTCTGTGTGTGTCTGCTCCTCCCATGCTTGCATGTACTCTCTCAAAGTAAATAAACTGAAAAAATATACTAGTGAGAAATACTTCCAAATCAAAGTGAATCACGTTTATTTCCTCCTGCTTATTCACTCTAAACCGCTTTTCCCCATGACTTGGAGCCATTGAGATGATAGATTGTCTCTCCCATTTCTCTACTTTTGGTACAGATACATCGTATTTGAAGCTGTTTTTCTCTGCTATGCTGAGGTTCCTTAAGGGCTAGAGCTGTGTTGCATATCTAAGTCCCTGGTATCTAACGCTCGGCCTGGTATGCAGTAACTAACGCTTCAAGAGATATCTTAAAAATTCAACTTTCTTGTGTTTGGTTTTTTTAATATCACTGTTCCCTTATTAACTGGCAGTGGTAGAACCTAAGACTTCCTGCTCTTTTTTTACCCATTAGAGTAAAAACTAGATTGTTCAAGGGTAGGAAATGGAATGGGGCCAAGAATATGATGTAATACACTTAATATAAGACCATATTTTGTTATATTTTATTCTTTTCCAGTCAAGTTTTAAACCCTGTCTTTGCCCTTGTCCACCAGTAAGGTTGTGGATTTGTGACTTCCCTTAACCTGCTTCCTCATTTGTATAAGGGGAAGCTTGATTATAATACTTTACCCAAAGTGTTTGATTCACTAAATGAAATCATATATAACATCCGGTCCACTACTAGATACCCATAATTGACAGATTTTCCTATTCTGTTTAAATTAAATAGGTATTTTGTGGGGTCTTTTTTTTTTTTAATTTATTTTGAGAGAGAGCAGAGGAGGTGCTGAGAGAGGGGTGGGGGCGGAGAATCCCAAGCAGGGTCTGTACCGGCAGCACCAGCAGTGCAGAGTCTGACGTGGGGCTTGAACTCCTAAACCGTGTGATTCTGACCTGAACTGAAACCAAGAGAGTCAGACGCTTTATCAACTGAACTATCCAGACGACATAAAGCTCCATTCTTTACATGGAACTTGAAATAATTATTGTGACCTCCTTTCAGAGTTGAGTCTTGCTTTTTCCCTGACTCCTAGGATTCTTGTAAAGTCCCTTGGAAAGAGAGTCCCCTGTATAACATCAATACTGCTGTGACCAAGACTAGCAGATCTAAGTCACCTGGATGCTTTCAGGGAAGTATCCAGAATGTATTAGATGTATTGGAAGGAATCACAAGCTTTTCACGGATAATCCACTTTGTATGAATGAATTGATGGAACGTAGTGTCTGTGACTACCTGTTTATAGGTCTTGTGCTCCAATCTGCTGAAGTCCTCATCTGATTACAAATAAATGGTCTAAAAATGTTGGTGTACAGGGTGAACTCAGCATCATGCCCTTTTAAACCTCAAGTTTAAGTTTCCAGGGGGAAGGCCTTACTTTTTTTTTTTTCTTATATTTATTTATTTTGAGAGAGCATGTACATGTGAGCAGGGGAGGGGCAGAGGGCGAGGGAGAGGATTCTGGGTAGGTTATGCACTGTCCGTGCACAGCTCCACACAGGGTTCTGTCCCACGGACTGTGAGATCATGACCAGAGCCAAAATCAGAGTTGGACGCTTAACCACTGATCCACCTCAGTGCCCCAGGCCTTACTTGGTTTGACCTTTGTTTTTATACATGGGTTTTGGCAAAGTGGAGGCAGGCAGCAGCAGGTGTTGAGACTTCAGAAGAGTCTTGGAGCTATTTGGCATAAATAATTATTTTTCTTCTATAGCATTCTTTTTCAGTCTCATAAGGGAAGCAAGAAAAAATAAAACTTAAATGGCACAAGCTTGTTGTATTTCATATTAAAAAGTAATACTGAGAGCTTTTAATACTGATAAGCTATTATATGGGTATATCTAGAGAATTAATGATTTTTCAAAATTCATTTATGTTATGAAAGGGAATATTAGGTGTTAACTTGCTGAACTTCTTGTTAGCAAAATGTAAACACCATTGATCATATATTCATATTTATTATTATTAAATTACATCTGAAAAATCCAAAGATTGATAGTGACCTAAAAGTTTTCCATGGCCATTGGATTTCTCACAGAATTTCTAGGCCTGCCTAGATTTATCTTTTTAAGTTAGTGTTCAAAGTTTTGCTCTTTATTTAAAAAAATAGAAAGCCTAGAAAGATGAGTAGCAGTTCATCACTTCCCAGGGCCCATCCCTCTTTTATTTCCAAGTCATTATCTAGTTTCTGAATACAGCATTGCCACCCTGATTTATTTTTTTAGTGTTCTGCACTAAAATATTTGAGATAAGTCCTTAGTGTTGAGGAAATCCTGAATCCTAGAGCCGGGGGGTTAAAAGAAATACAGTGACAGGCTGTGAAATAGTGTTGTCATGATTTATCAGTGGCTAGTAAATAGGGTAGTTGCCTTCTGACACCATTTTGAGTGAAGGCAGTTTAATTGCGTTGCCTCTGTTTAGATAAGCATTTGGGTCCACAGTCAAATGTGTGAATGCTGTGGTTTAAAGTATTCCCTTATAGAAGATTTGATTTCTTAAGTGACTTTTCTAAGTTCCACTTTATATCAAAAGTTATTTTGGACCATGTCGTTCACTGTACCTGGAGAAAGAAACATCACCTACAAATGTATGTAAATCCAGTGACTGTAAAAATGAGAAGTTTGCAGACATGAATGACAGTTGGTGATTTACCCCCATGCTTCTCCAATCCTGTGGAAACCATTAAACAATTCTAAGAATTTGTAATTTTTTGTGTTATTTTTCCTGGAAGAACACTTCTTCCCTGTTGAGTGAAGATTCTAGTTTCTGGGCATATCACATTCACGCTTCCAGCCTCATTGCTTCCTGCAGGATAAACAATAAACATTTAAACCACTAAGCATTTGCTAGGCGACTCCTCGAGGAAGGCTGCAGCTATCTGAGCTAATTTTTGCATGCTTTGTCAATTCAAATTTTCTACTAGGTTGAAAATCCACTTTGGGTTTGCAGTGGTGATGGGTTTTATCCTCTGACGACTTAACCTTTTCGATTTTTGAAAGAGAGAAGTTTTAACCTTAGCAGTCATGTAGCACTTTGAAATTCAAAACAAGAATTTGACTCTTTGACTCTTAAAATGATACAGTGTGTTTTGTTTCTATGGAGTGGGAGGGCCAAATGGATAGTTAGTTTCTGTTGTAAAGTCAAAGAAAGTGCTGGAAGGGACCTCAAGAAGTCCTTGATTTCATACCGTCATTTTCAGAGAAAGCCAGGGCCCTGGGATAACCAAGTTCTCTTCAAGGTCATTTAGTTTGTTATTTTGTCTCATTCCAAGTCAGGGCTTTCCCCCCGTATCCACTTAAAAACATGGTGGCTTTTAATTCCACCTAATTTTCTGCTTTCCCCAAATAAACAAAAATGGCTTTTGAACTATGCCAGTGGCATTAAAAGAATGTGGGTAATAGTTACCAAAACTTTTGTGTGTGCGTTATTTTAGTGATTTAGCCATGGAGGAAGTTTTTTAAACCTTTGCTAATTTTCTAATCATGTGGTTAGGATCTGATATGGCTGTAAAATATTGGCCCTTTAAAGCTAGTGATCTAGTTTATTTTTTCATTAAATTTTTGGATAATGCATACCATTTCCTGACTTTCTTAAGAAGGAAAAATCTGTTGAACTCTGGAAGAAAAGCACATTTCAAACACATTTTGATGTCCCCTACCATTTTGTGAATACTACTTTTATGTATGGGTCCTGTGCTGATTACACACTTAACATGCACCGAATTTAATTCATTTTTCACAAAGGCCCAGCCAAGTAAAAGGAGGCCCTGTGAGGTTATGTAACCTGCCCATGGTCTAGGATGAGTGAGAGGTGGGTTTTAAACTTTGGTAATGCATGTGGAGCATGGGGAGAGCAGACCCCAAAGCCCCATTAACTTACCTCTGCAGCCATGTTCTCCCCACTCCAAGCCAGCGCGAAGCCGGCCTTCATTGTATCTCTGTGACCCTTGGGATGTGGCCTCTTGAAGGGCCAGGCTTTATGGAGAAAGTTTCACTCCACCCTTAATTTGGCAGATGTCAAAATATATGCCCAGTCACATCATTTGAATTCTCAGTCCCTTCTTACCATTCCCACCCCACGGTTTCCTGTTTCCTGGCATGCCCTCCTGTGCGTTTTACAGGATCTTGGGAACATGTATTTTCTTCTGCACTTTGGCGTGTTTTGTTGTAGGAAGCTCTCCAGTTAACGTGGGTCTAGAATTGTTGGATGTAGAGGTTGACCACTCCTTCTTCATCTTTAATCAGGAGAAAGGAGTGAGGCCCCATCACTGCTGCCTAATGAATTATTTGTACAGATGTCGAAAAGATAAATAGTAGTTGAGGTAATCAGATGAGTGAAAGTTTAGTTAACTCTGTCTGACATATTGACATACTTGGGCCAACAGATTTCCTGTCCTTTTAACAAATCTCACTTGAGTTCTATTGGCGTAATTAAGTGGGGTTGATAAACCATCTCTATTTATTTTCTTTTTCCCTGAAGCCCGACACCCAGCGGCCAGGCTCTGAAACCAAAACACTTCTTTGGGGGGTTAACTAGAAAAATAGTCTGGGCTTAGCCTCCTGCCTCCCACTTTCATCTCCACCGTGGAGGAGGTAGCTGAAATACCGAGCCAGGGCCCAGACCAGGAGAGTCTCACGGTTCTTGAGATTCATCCACGTTATCTCTTCACAGGGACTTGCCTTGAGGAGATGGGGATTCTGAGCTGCTGCTTTGCTCATTGTCCATCTACTCGAGTGCTGAGCCTCTGTTCCTTCCCTCATCTTTTAGAGGGGCATCAAGTGCAGTCTCATCTTTCACTTGGGGGGTCAGACTCTAAAGTCAGCCCTTAAGGCCGAAACCAGTATATAGTTCAAATGAAATCTCCCCCCAAAGGGGAGATGTTAAGAGATTCACGCTGGGCGATTTCACAGGGGGAAAGGTGGCCATTTTCCCCTTCAGTGTTGGAAGAGTACAATTCTTGAGCTAGAATTGGTATAGTTGGCCTTCATTCAGAGGCCATTTACAGAGATATATCTGTAGGGAGAATCCCACTCTTTATGGGAGACACACTTGAAGAGGTAGGCAAGTCCTGAGATAAGCAAACGACAGATTCACACCTCCTCTATTTCATAAGGCTCAAGGCAGTCTCACTCAGAATAGTGGGCAGACTGGCCCAAACTGTTCATCTTGTGTTTTCTCTGATTTTGTTTTGTTTTTGGTGTTTGGTTGACGCCTTCTAATTGAATTATCACATTTAACTAATTTATTGCTATCTTGGATAGTGTGAGACTTGAGTTGGGTCGTCATTGTGACAGATGCTTTTGTAAACCATGAGTTCCCTGTGGTAGTCATGAATGCAGTCCTTCGAGTAGTTTGGTTCCAGGCTTACAGTAGTAGGTTTTCACATCCCCTGTGAAGTTACGTTACGGCCCTATGATTTGCTCAAGCCAGTGGAATGAGGCGGAAGTGACAGAGGCACACCTGAGTGGTGGCTCTAAGAGCACAGTGTGCATTTCCCATGCTCCCTCTCCCTCGCCCTGGTGACTTTGCAGAGCGCGAGGGGACACGGCGAAGTTCCCAGATAACCTTAGATGGAGATGAGCAAGAAATGAACTTGTGTTATAGAAGCCACTGACGTGTGAGGACTGTTTCTTCTTTAAAACAACTTACCCTACGCTGAATGATGTGCACAGAACGTGTACAGGTCCTATTAGGTATTTGTGCTGTCTGACCTAGCGGCCTAAACCAATCAAACCTTATGGTAAAGGCACAGTTGGGAGTTGTATCTAAAATGAAATCTTTTAGGGGCGCCTGGCTGGCTCAGTTGGTAGGGCATGCAACTCTTGATCTTGTAATTGTAAGTTCAAGCACACTGCGCATGAAGCCTACTTTAAAAAGGAGTCTAAGGGATTCTGGGTGGGTCAGCCAGTTAAACATCTGACTCTCGATTTTGGCTCAGGTCATGGTCTCATGGTTTCTGAGTTCAAGCCCTGGGTCTCATGGAGCCCTCTTGGGATTCATTCTCTCTCTCTGTCTCTCTCTCTTTGTCTCTCTCTCTCTCCCTCCCTCTCCCCCTCCCTCCCTCCCTCTCTGTACCCCTCCCCCACACACTCTCAAAATAAATAAATAAATGTAATAAAGAAGAGGCTAAAATGAAATCTGAATTCATGGATCCAAGATCCTTCAAGGATATGTTTCAGTCATTCCTAATTTCCACTAACCTAACTTGTTGATCACACAGACTTGCATTCCAGTCCTGGGTCTACTGAGGAAAGTACTTACCTTTGCTGTTTTGTCATCTGAAATGGGGAAAGTATTAGTGTCTATCTCATACGTATGTATTAAGCATAAAAATATGTAACATATTTAAAGAACATAGTTCCTAGCCATTGGTCAGGTACTCACTAGATTATTACTGTGGTTTATTTGTAAATACGCATCATTTAGAGCAGGAAAGAAAATCTCCATTTGCAGTGAAGCCACCCCAACCTCTACAAAGTTTGAGAAGGAAGTAGCCCAAGTTCTCATGTGTGGGCCTAGGATCCTGTCTCCTCCTCCATATCTAATTTTCTTGTCATTCCATGCTGTCTCCTTTTTAACTTTCAGTTTAGTTACACCAGGTATCATTCCCTTAAATTAGCCAACAGAAATGAGTTGGGGGCCTTCATAAGGATAATGTATGCACTTTGGGAATGAAAACAGTAGGCCACCCAACCCCCCCTCTCCCCTGCCCCCCCTCCCCCCCCACCACCACTGCAGTTATGCCTCAGTAACTGCCTCCAGCTGTACCCAATCTGCTTCTCTCCCTTAGAATATTCTGTTGAGTGATGTGGCTCAAGGCTTGGGGACATTAAGGGTGGGATGTTAGGAGTGGTTCTTAAGGCCCTGGGCCCAGCACTCGCACAGCGGTGTGACTTCACATTTGTTTGGTGCAGCAGGTGCTTCTAGAAGCTCTAAGGGGAGGCAGGGAAACAGTTCTCTGGAGCTTACAAAGGAATGCAGATGTGTTGACAACATGATTTTTAGCCGGTAAGACCCATCTTGGAACTGACCACCAGAAGTATAAGATAATAAATTTGTTTTATGCCGCTGGGTTTGTGATACCTTGTTACAGCATCAAGTGGAAGCTAATACAACCTGTATCTCATGTTTCATGCAGAAGCTCTAAGCCAATATGGCGATGCCTTCTGGCTCCCTCTTCCTAAAATCTCCTCCCCCAGAAACCCACATGGCTTCCTTCCTCACCTCCTTTACCTTCCTAATTCTTAAGTCTTGCTATTCGTGTGCCACCTACTCAGAGGGACCTATTTCAGATAACACACTTCCTGTCACTATTTCCACTGCTTTATTTTTTTTTCATAGCACTGATTACAACCTGACCATAAATGCATATAAATGTATATTTTTATTTATATACGAGAGCAGAGGCATGGTTTTTTTCCACATCCCTGGCAGAAAGTAGGGGCTCCAGGAAGTATTTGTTGAATGAGCGAAGGAAGGAGAGATCTTGTTTGTGATATGAACCCTCTAAGTTAAAGGCTTCCTAAATGACATTCCTACTTCACCTATATTTTTAGTGTAGTTTGTATATTTCATCCCCAAATCTTTCAGGAAAACAAGGGCACTGCTTAAATGACAGAACGCTTCAAACGCACAATAGGTTGCCAGCAAGAAATCCAGCAAGAAATTGGCATTAATTCTACATTGCAAATGAGAAAAACAAAAGACCAGGGGCTTTTTAAAACCATAATTGTAGGGATTTGGGCCACTGTTCTGGGCAGAGGACAAAGGTGAGCCCGCTGGCTCCCTGGGCTTCCCAGGAGGAGTGGGTTTGTTTCTCAGAGATCAGCACAGCTGGGAGGGAGCTGGGGAGATCATCTGGATTCACTCCCTGCCTTTGCCATGTGGCTTTTGAAACATTCCCTGGGCTCTGGAGTCTCAGAGAATAGTACCCCTTTTCAGAACATTCCTTCTCCCAGTTCCCATCTGGCCCCAAACTTCCCAGCCTTCAGTGAGCCACTTGACAGGTTTTATGATACCACTGGGGATAGAAAAAAGCTGGCCGACCTGGCGCCTTGCAAAGGCGGTCAGGCGGATTGATGACTGTCTCAGGCCACTGGGACTCCCCGAGGTGGTCTGCTTGAGGAGGTAGTGGCCCCAGGAGCAGCCCCGAGCCAGGCTGCAGTGGGGAAGGCTGTATATGAACGCCTCGATCATCTCCCCTTTATTGGGATGATTCTCCAGCATGTTCTACACTGTCTCCCAGGGGTTCCCAGGATGGAGCTAGCAGTATGGACCTTGACAATGGCCCTTTTATTAACTTCTTTCCCTGCCGTGTTTTCCTACCAGTACTTTCAGGGATCGATCACATTCCCACTTATAAGATATATGCACTGAATTTTTGTCTCAGGGTATGCTTTTGGGGAAACTCAGCCTGGACATCATCCACCTTCACCGGCCGGTTCACCTCGTGGGTTATTCATTCAATGCTCACATTTGGGCGGCCGCTCAGCGCATTCCTCCCTCATCCAGTCCTTAACCTTCTCCAGCCTGTTCCTTCCCCGGCATAATAGTCTTCTTCACACTTGGCGCACGTTCACTGCCTTGTGGCAGCTCTCATACTGTTCAACTTTTGGTGGAGTCAGGATGGATAGAGTGGGCCCATCACTGCCAGCGTGACTGGAAGTTCCTGGTGGGTAGGGACTGTCTTATTAGATGTGTTAATATCCCTTAGAAACTATAGTTTCTAATACGTTCTCAACAACTACCAGTTCAGTGATTAAAGTATCCAGAAAAAAAGGAATGTGGTTAGAAATTCAGGTAGAAGCATTTTCGTTGTAGATGACCGACTCGTACGGTTAAGTACACCTGGCAATATGGTGGAGGAGCCCCGGGGAAATGACTTCAGGCAGGGCTCAGACAGTGGCATTGGGACCCAGTCCCTCCCCTCCCCAACCCTCCCCTCTCTCTGCTTTCTTCTCTTTGGCTTTGTTTGTGCCCCCTTGGGGATCCCAACTATTACCAACTTCATTGCCAGCCACTTCAGTTGTAAAGGCAGTGGTTCTTCCCGGGAGCCCTCATCTCAGGCTGCATCAGCGGTGACCTGTGCCTACCCTTGAGCCAATCCCTCTGGCCAGGGAGGTGCACTTTGCCGACTGTCCAGACAGGTGAGGCAGCTCCACGTCACCCCTGTGGCCCCCGCGGGTGAAGGAGAAGGGGTTCTCACTCTCTCGGGCCCTGATCCAGACAGTCTGACATCAGGCAGCTGGGCTCATAGTGCCTGTTTCCGGGTCTCTCAAAATGGGAATAATAATCATATCTAGCAGAAAGCCTTGTTGTGAGGTTTAATAGAGTTGCTACTTGGTGCTCTTAGAGCATTGCCGGACCCACGGGAAGCACTCAGCAGAGGCTCACTATTGTGTGAGCGAGCTAAATAAATAGTTCTGATTCTGCAGAAGCATTCCTTTCCAGTAAAATTGGAAGCGATTGATTGGTGAATAAAAAGATGGCTCTTCAAAAATGTTACACCGCTGGGGCCACGTGTTGTCACCAAGCTGTACATTAGATCCTGAGAACTCCTTCTTGGAACTGAAAATCTGTGCCCTTTGTCCACGAAGGTCACTGCATTTCCACTTCCTCTCGTCCCCCATAACCACCGTTCTATTCACTATTTCTATTAACTAGGATTTTTTGGGTAAGATTCCACATATAAGTGATACCATACAAGACTTATCTTTTTCTGGCTTATTTCACTTAGCATAATAGATTCATCCATGTTGTAGGAAATGGCAAATTTCCTTTTTTATGGCTGAATAGTATTCTTTTGCATATATGTCGAGACCACATCTTTATGCAGTCATTTGTGGAAAGACACTTGGGTTATTGCCATATCTTGGCTGTTGTGAATAAAGCTGCTGTGTTCAGGGGTGTGCAGATACTGCTTTGAGGTACTGATTTCATTTCCTTCTGATATATACCCGGGAGTGGGATTGCTGGATCATATGACAGTTCAATTTTTAATTTTGGGGGGAACCACCATCCTGTTTTCCGTAATGGCTGCACCATTTTACATTCCCATCCACAGTGCATAAGGGTTCACTTTTCTCTACATCCTTGCCAACATTTTTTATCTCTTGTCCATTTGGTAATAGGCATCCTAACAGGTGTGAGATGATATTGTGGCTTTGATTTGCATTTTCCTGATGATTAGTAATATTAAACACTTTTTTAAAAATGCACCTGTTGGCCATTTGTAGGTCTTTGGAATGTATCTCAGATACATGGTTTGTGTGAATATTTTCCCCTGTTTCAGTGGAACAGAATAGAGATAGGACATAAACCCACACAAATTCAGTCAACTAATATTTGACAAGGATGCCGAAAACACCACAGGGAAGGGGGGGCCTCTTCTGGAGATGGCGTGGGGAAAACCGGACATCTACATGAGAAAGAATGAACCTGGACCCTTCTCTCACACCTGTCACAAAAATTAACTTGGAATGGATCAAAGACTTAAATGTAAGTCCTGACACCATAAAATCAAAACAAAAACACAAACAAACAAAAAAACTCAAGGAAACAGGGAGAATTGAAAAATGTTTCAAAGTTATAGTGGTAGTTTTACCAAATACATTACAACAAGATTCTTTCCATGTGCTTTGTCAGTGGTACTTCTGCAGTGACATTTGCTAGATCACTGATCCACCCAATGAGTAATGACGGTTTGTAGCCTAACCAGTCAGTCTAGACGTCAGGGGGATGCAGTTGTCCAGCACTCTGACATAGATGCCCATGGAAGTAGAGGCACGCAGTAAAGCTCACAGGGACTGCAGCCATTGACCGACCACACAGTTGACTGTATTTGTAGCCAACAGAAACCGTGTAGTACCTTCTAGAAGAGTGGGAGACCATGATGGGATACTGTCGATTGCACTGTCATGTTCTACGAACTGGTAGAAGTCACTGGGTCAGGATGTAGCCAAAATTAACCATGTAGAACTTTCTAGAAGAGTGAGAGACTGTGATGGAATTCTATGCATTGTACCAGTAGCCACACAAGACCGGGTCTGGCCTCCCAAAGGAGTCGGTCCGGTAGTTCCGCTTCTGCTGCCTCCCATAGCGGGGCCCTCCGCTTGCAGCCCCGTGGGGTTGTAGAGCTCAAGTCCATGTTATATTATCTTAATAGAATTTTAAAGTTCTTCCCATCAGAGTATCCTCTTTAAACCTTTTTTCTCTTGATCAATCACCTAAGGATCTCTAGGCCGATTCCTTACATAAACCTGTTGAACTTAATTTTCCTTCTCAGGCTGAACCCCTATGCTTGACTTTTCCTCAGAGTTAAAAACAGTCAACCAACACCAAAGCTGTCTGTATGAAACTGTGTCTGGAAAAAATTCTAAAGAGGCCGGGCAACCTGGAAACATGACAGATAGTCGCTATTACCCAGTTTCCAGTGGAGGGGCTACTTTTCAGGGGCGGAGGTTGTTGGGGGGGGGTGCTGGTGGTAGAATGTTCGGTCTCAGCCCTTATTCGGAGAGAAATGTTTCTGCTGAGCCCAGAGCCGTGTCTACTCTATGCTCATACTTCTACTCTCTGCTCACGTAGAACAGCCCCAAAGATAGGTTTGATGCAGCGTTACAGCCTCCTTCAGAAATCAAGGCCCAACTCCATCTCCTGTGAGACTTGTTATCCGGGGCGATTTGATACCTCAGTTCTGCTTTCTCATCTATAAAATGGGGATACTAGTGTGGTGGGCACCAGATGCGTTTGGCGTGGACACTGAACTGAATCATGCATGTAGTAACTTAGCGCAGTATTTGGCTCATTAGTAGTGCTGTTACCATGCTACTGACCCTTGAGACCCTTCCTCCCACAATGGCCTTTAGACAACCCGCAGACCGTGGCCGTGATGCCCCCTCGTGTCCGTCAGGAGGACTGCCCCTTCCCTATCTTCCCGCGCTTTCGGCCTTCCATGAGCTCTGCTCGGGCACAGTGCTGGATTCCCCAAACACGCGGCTCCCGAAGTACCATCTCACTTCATGTCTATCCGTGTCCAGTACCGATCTCCTCCCTTCCCCCCTCCTTCCTCCTCCAGCCCCCATCCTGCCCTCACGATCAAACCCTGCCCATCCTCCCTTGGTCTAGAAACCTCCCCTTACATCCCTGCCTGCTTCTGTCCCCACCAACACCTTACACTCGATGTTAAAGGGCTGGTAGATTAGTTCTTTTCTCATTTCTCCCTAAATAGGCTTTGGGCGCCGTGAAGACCAGATAAATATTTTAAACGCATTTCTTTTCTTCCTCAGTGCCTGTTCTGATGACTTGCCCTGTGCTGTCTTCTCCATTCTCGTCTTCCAGCTCTTCACCCTCTGCGGTCTCCTCCCCTCACCCCTTCCTAGCTTCTGCTTTGCAGAGTTCACAGTGTGTCAGCCTCCACGAGAAACGTGTTTTAGTTCCTTTACTCCCCACTAAGTATGAAGTAAGAGTCTCCATTCAGAAAGGCTAAGTGCCTGGCCCACAGCCGCGTAGTCAGGAATGTAGCAAGGACTGGGTGACTCCACGGGCCTTACCACTCAACCACTTACCCGTAGATACAGTCCATCCAGCCATCTGTCCATCTGTCCTTCCCATCAGTGCCACCTGCTGCTTCAGCCCCAAGTGCCGCACTTAGGCTGCTGGTGTGAGAAAGAAGCTTCGAGACCCATGAGGGAGAGATGTACTGACCATTACATTACATTACATTACGGACTGTTAAATAAGAAAGCAAAGGGGAAGACGGAAACCGATGGGGACGATGCAGCAAGAAAGGGCCATATTTCTCAATCACATAGGTAGTGCCTGATAAATATTAATTATTCGTTGATTAATTTGGCTCCATTTACTCCCTGGGAAAAGCATCTGCTCTCATGATGAAATGAGCATGTGGGGAAATGTAGTTTGTAAACTGACGCACTTACAAATGTAAGCACGGGTGCCTGTGGTTACCTGCTGGGTGAAACCCTGAAGTGATGCCTGAACGTAGTAGGTGCTGAATCCCCAGAGTCACGTTCTTTAATGATGAATGTCAAGGGCGCCATTGGTGTGCTCGCTTTGCTAATTTAAAGGAGAAAAACTCTTTAAAATTGTGAAACTATTCCCTCCCTACTTTTTCCTGTTCAGCCCACTAGCATTTTTTTTTTTAATTCTCCATAGCCTACAACTTTTATTCTATTTTAGGCAGATTCCAAGGTGCATTCTCTTGCACCCACATAAACTCACCATTCACTTTACTTCTCTCTCACCTCTTTTATCCCTAGCATGTTGGGTGGGATCTTCCCTCTACGGGTTTCCTAGTCATTAAAGGTATTAGAGGCAGGTGAAATCAAGTTCTTGTGTTACTTGGGGTGAGTTTCCTAATTTTCCCAAGGCCAAAGCCTTGACGCTCATGTTTGTGTGATTAAATGCCCTGCCTTGTGGAGGTTTCTGTGAAGAGGACAGGAGGTAACAAACCCCCTACCTTGGTGCCTGTCATAAAGTAGCTCGAAGAAAGTGTGTTCAGCTGTCTTCTGCTCTTTAACAAATGACCTCGAGTTTAGTGGCTTAAAATGAGCATCTCATATTCCATGATCGTAGGGCCAGGTTTTTCAGGACGGGCTTGGCTGGGTGGCATGTGGGCCCTTCATGGCCAAGGGGGCTTGCCCGGGGCTGGCGGGTCGACTTGTGAGACGGTTTGCGCCCACGGCCGTCAGGATCGTGCTGGCATTGCATGGAGCTCCCTCAGCCAGAGCTCCGCGTGGCCTCTTCGCCCGGCCACTTGGTGGAGCCCAGCCGCTCCCAAACTGTGTCCTGAGAGACTGTGCACAAGCTGTAACACTTCTTGGGATCGAGCCTCACAAGTCCCCACAAGTCCCCGGATGTTGCCGCGGCTCGGTTTTTTGGAGCACGTGACTCACTAGGGCCAGCTCGGAAGCAAGAGGAGGGGACTCAGACCACACCTGTTAAATGGAACATGCAAGGATTTGCATCCATCACATAATTCCTGCTCTTGTTATTCTTTGTCATCCCGAGGCCTGAGGGCAGTGGAAGCTTCTGGGCGCCTGTGCTGACCAAGGGTCTCCTCAGGGTCAGCCCTGCTGGAGCAGCTGGTCCCTCCCTTGTGTCTGCTGGCCTCTCACCGAACTGGGAGAGCAGGTTTCAGAGACGCCGTGCGTCTCACCATCTGTCCCTGCGGACCCTACTTTTCTCTCCTTTGTGTTGATAGCCTGCCTGCCTGCCTGCCTTCCTTCCTTCCTTCCTCCCTCCTTCCTCCCTCCTTCCTTCCTCCCTCCCTTCCTTTTTTCCTTCCTTCCTTCCTCTGTCTTTCTTCAGTTTGTTATCCTGAGTAATCCTTTAAGCACTGTTTAAATTCTTTTCCCCCCCAGTTTTATTGAGATACAACTGACACACAGCACTGTATGTTTAGATGTACAGTGTAATGATTTGATGTACGTATATTGTGACATGATCATCACATGTTAAGGTCAATTAACACTCACCACCTTATATACTTGCAAAACATTTTATTTTCCTTGTGAGGAGAACTTTCAGAATCTACTCTCTTAGCAGCTTTCAAATGGACCATGTAGTAGTGTGAACCACCGTCCTTAGGTGGTCCATGGCATCCCCAGTTTTTACTTATAGTTGGGAATTTACACTCTTTAAACATTTTTTTTAACTTTATTTTTGAGAGAGAGTGAGCAGGGGAAGGGCGGAGAGAAAGGAAGAGACAGAGAATGTCAAGCAGGCTCCACGCTGTCAGCACAGAGCCTGATGCAGGGCTTGAACTCACAGACCATGAGATCATGCCTTGAGCCAAAACCAAGAGTTGGACACTTAACTGACTGAGCCACCCAGGCGTCCCTATACAGTTTGACCACCGTCATCCAGTTCTGCCTATCCCCACCTCCTACCTCTGATGACCACAAATCTGATCTCTTTTTCTGTGGGTTTTTTGTTATTGTTTATTTTTTTAGGTTCCACATACAGATGAGATCCTATGTATTTGTCTTTCTCTGACATATTGCACTTAGCATAAGGCCTTCAGGGTCCATCTGTGTTGTCACGAATGGTAGGAATTTCTTCTTTTTAGGGGGCTGAGGAGCATTCCATTGCATACACGTGTGTACCACATTTTCTTTACCCATTCATCTGACCTGGGACACTTGGGGATGTTTCTCAGATCTGGGCTGTTGTGAATGATGCTGCATAGCCCATACTTTAGTAAGTCATTCAGATGTGGAGACACAGAAACCCACTGATCATATGATGTTGGTGAACGTAGCAACTTCATAAATACACTCATATTCTGGGGGCGCCAGGGTGGCTCAGTCAAGCGTCCAAGTCTTGGTTTCAGCTCAGGTCATGATCTCATAGTCCATGAGATCGAGTCCCACGTCAAGCTCTGTGCTGACAGTATGGAGCCTGCTTGGGATTCTCTCTCTGCATCTCTCTCTTTCTTTCTCTCTCTCTCTCGGAATAAATAAATAAACTTAAAAAAGACTCCCAGGGGCCCTGGGTGGCTCAGTTGGTTAAGCATCAACTTCGGCTCAGGTCATGAGCTCACAGTTTGTGAGTTCAAGCCCTACTTTGGGCTCTGTGCTGACAGCTCAGAGCCTGGAGCCTGCTTCAGATTCTGTCTCCCTGTCTCTCTGCCCCTCCCCTGCTTGCGCTCTGTCTCTCTGTCTCCCCAAAATAAATAAATGTGAAAAAGAAAAAACCAAAACACCCCCCATTCTGGGATTAAGATCTTAGCTCTGAGCACAAATTCACAAAATACAGATTTTGTACTCTGTGGTGTGAAAGAATTTGGCTGCCTTTGATTTTGTCTTCTGGGTTGTATTTGAGAGTCATCCTGAGTGCCCAAGTTGTTCTTCATATCGTGAGGACTTTAGGTTTCTTTGTGGGTCTGGTTCTGTTGTTTCATAACTCAGGCTTTCCATTAAGTATCTTGCTTGGGCGCATCTTCGTCTGTCCTGGGACATCTGTGGCTACTCGTTATTGAAGTGGCTACCTTATTGAAAAAATAAGGTCTTATTTTTTCACTTTCTTTGTGTTCTTTATTTACCACAACCAGTGTTTCTCAAAGGAACATTAATCGAGATTATATGCATATCAAAGCCCTGATGTCAAATAGGTTGGGGAAATGCTGACTGGTTTAAATGAAGGCAAGCAAACAGGTTTCTTTACTGCAGGACTTCTCAGAACCTTTAAGTACTGGTGTACTTTGTATTTTAGAGAGAATAGTGAAGGCCACATTTCATGGACTTATGTGATTCTAGACTCTGTTTAAAGGGCACTTCCCAGGACTTACGTTCTGTGGGACACACTTTGGGAAAGGTAGGCCCAAACTTATGCTCCTTTTTGGGGGAGGATGCACGTGGCCCACCATTTTGTCAGTGTCTACATTTCAGGTGCCTGCAAACCTTCCCTTCCTCCAGGCAAAGTTCAGTGTTGCCCTCTCCTGGGATCCTGTAGGCAGCTTGTTAGAGTGAGAGGAAGCTTGGCTCCTGCAGCTTCTCCTCTTAGCTCTGTGATCCTGGGCAGGTTAGCCTCATAGGTCTCAGGTCTAAGGTGGAGTTAATACGATTCTCTGAGTTGGGGCAGTGGGAAGGTTACGAGTAGTAGTGCACAGGGAGATGGGGCTAGACAGGTGCCCCGCATAGGCTGGCTTTCTCTTCCCCAGTTCTGGGACTGAGCCACCACAGGCCGCAATGAATGAGCGCACTCGCCCCCTAGTGGGCATTTCTGCCTCTGCCACGTGAGTCAACCCTCCTTACAGAAGACCAGCCGGCTTCTGTTGGCCTGTTAGCAACTGTTCTGAACTGGTGTGCGGGCTATTCATTTTAGACCAATGGGTCAAGAAATTATTTAAATGAAGATGATAGATTTTAGAACCGAGATGGTGGGTTGTTTTCTCAGTGAGAGATGAAATACCATCCCCATTATACAGATGCGTGAGGTCTCCCAGAAGTGACCGGGTGGGGGCGCCTGGGTGGCTCAGTCAGTTAGGGCGCTGACTCATGATTTCGGCTCAGGTCATGATCTCATGGTTTTTGAGTTAGAGCCCAATGTCGGGCTCTGTGCTGTCAGCACAGATGCCCCTTGGGATTCTCTTTCTGCCTCTACCTACCATGCTTGTGCTTTCTCTCTCTCTCTCAAAATAAATAAACATTAAAAAAAAAAAAAAGATGTGACCAGGTGACAGTGGGGCTCACAGTGGGTCATTTCCACACAACTGAATGTTTGTGTAGACAACCAGGAACAAGATCTTACTTTCGTCATGTGTGGTTCTTGATTTTGAGGGGAGTATGGGGGAATGATTTGCCTGATTCTGTCTTCGATTAAAGGTAATGTCCATTATCTAAAAGTCTTGCAAATAGTAGGCAGTCAGTGCTAACAAAAGTTACTGTTAATTGAGAGCTGGGTCTGTCAGGAACCATCTTAAGTGTTTCGCTTATTTAATCCTTGAAAGAAGCCTTGGAACATGGTATAGAATGACTGTCCTTCCCATCTGAGAGCTAAGAAGTGGAGGCACCGGGCATCTGAGTGACATGCTCCAGGTCAGACAGCTAACGTGGGCTAAATCCGGCATTCACAGCCCCTGCTGTCCGACCTCACACCTGTGTGCTTGACCAGTACACCTCCCTGCCTCTCTCAGAACGGCCAGGCGGCCACCTTGGTCGCCACAAGTCTTCACTGCGTCCCTGTGGTGTGCCCACCCCTGTGCCAGGAGCTGGGAAGGATACAAAAGATTCATGAGACTATTTGGTATCTATGATTGCTCCAAAATTGGTTTTGACTTCTTAATAAAGGGTAAAATCCCCGAGGAAAAAACTGAATGATGAAATTTAAAAGAGCAAGTTTTTCAAAGTAGGAAGAAGCTGGTTAATAGCAGGCTGAAGGGCAAACATGTTTAAAAAAAGAGCCAACACGAGAAAACCAACACTGTATTAGTGACACATATGATTTGTATGCCTGTGAGCAGGAAAATGTAAAAGGGGGAGAGAGCTGTCTTCTTGAGTAAATGAGGCATAGAAGTTCATTAGGACTATAAAGAAGTGTTAAAAGAGGAAACCCTGCCTTCAGAGCATCAATGGACGGGAATAGAAACCATATCAGGTAGGTGCAAATTGGAAACTGGCGATGGAAAGGCCCGATCTGAGGAACACATTTACAAAAATATCAGATAAATAATAAATTATTAAATATGTTAAAAGCTAAAAGGATCTTTGTGTCTGCAAGGCTCTTAAATTCAAGAGGAAAAAAGTGCTGGGTTGGTCTGGTCCGAGAGGGTGAGGGGAGGGGAATGGAGCCGGTCTGGCTGGAATAGTCCTTCTTCTGAAGACACAGGAAAACACCCCGGGTAGGGCTTTCACGAGAAATCATTAGGCCCAGGCCACATGCAAGTCCCCAGGGAAAATAAAAGAACAAGTTAAAAACACCAGGGCATGTGAACGAATGGGGTCCCCCGCCTCATTCTGCGCCCCGGAGCCTGAGGTCTGGCCACGAGGCCTTCTCTCCCCCGTCCTGGTAGCGCCCTGCGGCCCCTCTGCCGCCATCTTTGTTTCTGGCTGCTCAGGACCGCGGGGCGCGCTGACTCTGCAGGCCCAGTGCACCTGCCTGGCATCGGATCCTTCCTCTGACCTCCGTGCCACCTCTCCCACCAGGCTGTGGGCGTTTGCCCCACGGGTGGGAAGGGAAGGCCCCACGGCCGGCCAGCGGAATGGCGAAGTGAGTATGAGCACAGGATTCGGGCCAGTCTGAGCTCGGCCCCTTGACCTGCTGGGTGACCTTGAGCATGTTCCTCAACTGCCCGACTGTGAGAGGGCAGCGGTGAGCCCTTTGGGGCTGCACTGAGTTCTCCAGGTACCCGTGGCCCACCTGCCCTGATGCTGTACTGGACACAGTCCTGGCTTGCGGGGGGTTCAGAGTAAGGGGAGTCGGCCCTTGGGTCCCTCCCTGCAGGTTCACGACGATGTCCCCACCATCTGGTAGGTCATTATCAGTATGTCCCTCACGTGACAGACAAGGGAACCGGTGGAGCGAGGCTGGCGAACTTGCCCAAAGTCACTCAGCTGGAAGGAGGTGGCGCTTGCTCCAGTCCCATGGACCTGATGCCTGATCTGTGCACTTGACCCCGACTTTATACAGAAAGCCAATAACTGCATGGACAGCTTTGCTGTTGGAGCAGTGACAGGCTGCACAAAGGAGAACACAGAGCCTGGCGAGCCCGTATATGGACATTTCACTGAGGAAGTGACATCACTGGGACCTGAAGACTAGGTGGGAGCAAACCAGGAGGAAACGGGGGGAGGGGGGAGGAGTCCTCGAGGCAGAAAAGGATGGAACATAGGGATGTGGAAAAGGCCAGGCACAGAGCTAGCTGCCTAAGTCCTGTGCAGCCTCAGCCAAGGTCCTTCACCTCTCGGGACTTCAGTCTCCTCATCTGTCAAATGGAGAGAGCAGGAGGCGACGGCCAAGTGAGGTGGTGGATGTAAAGCACTTTGCCCCGCGCCCCGCGCGTGGTAGGAGCTGTCCTCAGTAGTACTTTTTGTCATGAGCAAAGATGTGTCCTTTGTTGTCATTGTCCCTTCCCAAGACCCCGCCCCAAGGTCTCTACCTCCATTCTGACACCACCTGAGACTTGAGAGAAGCCAAGGGTGGTCAGGGGTGGCCCGGTTGGCTTTTCCTCAGGCCACCAGGGTAGTCAGAGTAGATGAGAAGCTGAAAGTCACTAAGAATTTTCTCGGCTGCCCTGGCGGTGAGACTTAGTGATGTGCAGAGGATTATCTGAAACTTTTTTAAAAAAATTTCATTTCTTTGTTTTGAGAGAGAGAAAGCATGAGCTGGGAAGGGGCAGAGAGGGAGGGAGGAAGGGAGAGACAGAGAGAGAGACAGAGAGAGAGAGAACCCCAAGCGGGCCCCTTGCTGTCAGCACAGAGCCCAGTGTGGGGCTTCACCTCACGACTGTGAGATCACGACCTGAGGCCGAAATCAAGAGTTGGACGCTTAACTGACTGAGCCTCCCAGGTGCCCCTTGTCCTGATGTGGGCAGTGCCCGTGGGCTCACGGGTCCATGTGGTTTGTGAAGTCTCAGGAATTGTGTTGCACTGCGGGTTAATACAGGTGTCAGAGTAGCCTGGACTGGGCCCTTGAACAGCCGCGCCAACTAAACACTTGAGTATCAATGCCAGCAATAGCTCCAGCACTCAGTGTCCCCCGTGGGCAGGCCTCTTAGACGGTTATTCCATTTCATGGTCCCACAGCCCTGCCCTACGCGAAGTGTCACCAGCCCATTTTGCAGACCAGGTGACTGAGCCGCATCTCCGGCCACACGGAGGACAGAGCAAGGATTGCCCCCCCGCCCCCCAGCCACTGGCCCCAGAGCCTTGCCTTCCCGCCTCTGTGCCCTCTGGTACCTGCTCTTCAGGAGAACTTTCTAAAACAGAGTATCATTCCCCGGAGTTTTGTATGAAGAGGTTTAGATAAATCTGACTAGATTACCGTGCGATAACCTCCTTGACTGGGAGTATCGCCTCCAATCTTACCTCATCAAATGGTCTTTCCACATCCTAACTTCCATTCTTTACACCAGAGGCTGGACTGGTCTTCCCGGCACTTATCAGTCTCAGATCACCTTGTTCACACATTTGTGTACATTCCTCTTTTACTGCGTGGCTCAGCTGCTGGGCTCCAGGGCAGTGAGAATTGTGTCAGTCTCCATTCCCCCCCTGGGACCTGCAGATATCTGTGTGTGGCAGATATCTGCCGTGTGGGTTTCCGAGGGCCCGTTTGTCAGGTGGACAGAGCCTAGGCTTCCAGGCAGTTCCCGGTAAGGGGAACCGTCTGTCCGTCTACTGAGCATCCAAGCCTTGCTTTTCTCATCTGCAAAATGGAGCTACTAATAGACTGTGGAATACTACGCAGCCACCAGAAAGGATGTGCAAAAGTATGGGACAGCACGGGTGGATATTTGTGATGTGGTAAGTGGGGGAAAACGTCAGGCAATCCGATAGCATGTCCGGATGTACCTGTGAAATAAGTGTACCGCATGTAAAAGCGAATTCCCCATTGACTAGTTGTGTGACCTTGGGTAAATTACACGCTCTGTGCCTCGATTTCCTCATCTATACATGAAGTTGAGAGTATGTGTCCGTGAGCTAAGGCACATAGTGTCTGTGAAGGGCACACAGTGAGAGCCCGATGAAGAGCTACTATCATTGTTTGTTTCTATATTGTTCCTATTGCTACTGTGTTGTATCAAGTGGAAATAAAAGCTTAGAAAATATGTACAGTATAATTCCATTGCTTATACACATATAACATATGTGTATCTATGACTGGAGGCATGGGGACCAAACTCTTTCGTGATCTCTCTGGTACCTAATGGTTTTTCTTATTTTATTTTGTTCTTTCCTTCCTTCCTCTTCACTTCCCTTCCTCTCTTTCTTTAAACAAACATGTATTATTTTGTGTAATAAGACAATAGCACCAAGAAAAGTCATTTAATGTGAAAAATTGTGAAAGAGTAAGATGGGCAAGGTACCCTTCCCAGGGAGCGGGGGTGGGGGGCTCTGCTTTCAGTTCCGTCACTGTCATACCCTGTCCTACAAGAGTCCTCTGAGCCAGCCAACAGTGAGTAACACTCAACCAAGTGCTTTTATAACTCTCCAGGCCTAACACTTAAACCCCTGTCATGAATTGCACAATTTAATCCTCTCACAGACCTGCCTGATGGGTGTTATCGTTGCTGTTGACACAGATAATGAATCCAGGGCCCAGAGAGGCCAAGTGATTTGTCCAGAAGTGCCCAGCTTTGCTTCCAAAGAGGCAGTCCTGCAGCCAGGCCTATCTAACTTGGAGCCTGAGACCTAGAGCCCCATCACTCGAACTGTGGGCCCCAGGCCGGGAGCATCAGCCTCACCCAGGAGCTTTCTAGAACTAGTGGAATCTTACCACCCTTACCAGGAGCAGCACTGTGACGAGCTCCCCAGGGGGTCTGTCTGTGTGCGTGGTCAAGCTTGAGAGACCCTGGACAAGCCGCTGTGCTGTGTGGCATCTCCCAGACGTTCCCCACTGCCCGCCTCCCTCCCGCCTGGCCTGACGTGCCTTCTCACTGCTTGCTGGGATCTTATTAGAATCAGCAGGAGAAACCCGTGGAAGCTACCCCCTGACTACTCCGTGAGTGGCCACCTAGCAGCTCTGAGACAAAGGTTTGAAGAAAAAAAGGTGTATGAAACCGTAGACCTGATGTAGGGATGATCTACTGAGTGTCCATATCCACGTTACCCCTGTCCAAACAGTGGGCTGGAAATAGGATATTTTTGTTCTTTAAAGAAAGATAAATAGTGCAGGCTTCATAACCAGAGGCCTTTCTAATATGCTTACATGCTGTTCAGAAGGCCTTGATTGAAGGTTCTAGTGATAGAACAGCAGAGGTAAATTATCCTGGCCTATGCGTGTTTATATATGATGATGGAATGCAAACAAGTATTGTTTGGCTCAGAAAGCAGAACCAGAGAAAACTTCATCTAGGTATTTAATTATATGGGGCAGAGTGGAAATAGTCTCTTCGTTTCCTCACTGGCCCATGGTTAAAAACCCAGAGGTCACTGTAAATCTGAAGGCATCACAGTGGATCAGAAGGAACTGGAACATGACATTTAGCAGAAGAATTCGGCATTTCTGTGTCCTTGTCTGATAAGTCTTTTAGTACTGTGTAATTTGTGTATGGAGTTGAAGAACGCGGCTGGTGCGCGGGCATGTGCGCACATGTACGCACGCACACACACAAACACAGGCTCTTTAGGGTTGTTCTGTGAGAAAACAGAAACGATCAAAGATAGTAATCTGGTGTTTAATTCTGCCTGGGTAACAGAAAGATGGCAGATGAACATTTCTCCTGTCTGTGTGCTATGTGGGTTGCACAACCTGATAAAGTCAAGGTGCTGGCCCATGGCTTTAGTTTTTGCCAGCTTCTTATGAAATATCAGGGCTTTTCCACTAGTGTGAGAGCCAAGGCAGAGAACTAGAAAGATAAATGATTTAATTCAGGCTGTCAGGTTCTGTTTGCTTGGAAGCAAGGATTTGCGAGGAGAAAAGCACATTAATTGAAGTCTCAAGGTGGTAGTAGAACACATTTTCTTTATTACTGCTTTCTGTGCAGGGGATTGCTTTTTTTTTCTTTTCTTTTCTTTTTCTTTTTTTTGTTTAGTTTATTCTGTCTTGTTCAGTCAACTTTTATCGAGTAGGTCCTGTACTAGGTGGGGAAAATCAAAGTAAGACCGGCTTGTGGGAAATGGGCCATTGGAGTGGTTAGAAATGGGGAGGAGAGAGACACCGAGTTTCCTCTGGGGAAAAAAGTGACATCCAAGCTTGATTTTGAGAAGGTCTTTGCCAGGTAGAAAGGATAGAAAGGCCATTCCAGCCACATGGAATGATAGGGGCAAATTTATACTCCTGTGGAAGGATCGAATGTCTGTGGGACTTTAGCGTGTGGACCGAGACTCATGAGAGAAGGAGCAGAGGAGAAAGTTACTTGTGGTGAGACTGGAGAAGGTACGTGGTAGGAATTGATTGTGAGAGGTCCTGTGACTTTTTAGGCCACACGAGAACATAGAAAACATGTGCCTTTGGGTCAGGGGTGGGTGCCTAGATTGGAGGAATTGGAAGGGTTGTTTTAAGGATTTTGAGAGCAATGGAAGCCACTGAAGGGAAGCCATGATTAGGTTTGTGCTTTGAAAAGATTATCCTGGGGCATCTGAGGGGCGCAGTTGGTTCAGCATCTGACTCTTGATCTCAGCTCATGTCACGATTTCAAGGTTTGTGAGACTGAGCCTCAAGTCTGGCTTGGCACTGACAGCAGGAGCCTGCTTGGGATTCTCTCTCTCTCTCTCTCTCTTTCTCTCCCCCTCCCCCTGTGCACACTTGCACATGTGCTCGCTCGCTCTCAAAATCAACTTTTGAAAAAGTTAAAAAGGGGCGCCTGGGTGGCTTAGTCGGTTAAGCGTCTGACTTTCGCTTAGGTCATGATCTCGCGGTTCGTGGGTTCGAGCCCCGCATCGGGCTCTGTGCTGACTGCCAGCTCAGAGCCTGGAGCCTGTTTCAGTCTGTGACTCCCTCTCTCTCTGACCCTCCCCTGCTCACACTGTCTCTCTCTCTCTCTCCCTCCTAGAAATAAATAAAAATTAAAAAAAAAAAAAAAAGAAAAAGTTAAAAAATTAAATGAAATTAAAAGATTTTCCCACTTGCTGGATGAAGGAGGGCTGGTAGAAGGCAAGAATAGATACAAAAAGACCTGTCAGGAGTCTAATGTAAGGTCCTGGCAAAAGAGGAAAGTGGCCTGGCCTAGGGGGACAGAGTGGAAATGGAGAGAAGTGGAATGTTGAAGGGGAGGGATGTTTCAGAATTATTCTACATGCAGCCTGGTCCGCACTTCCTCCTGACTGGCTCCTACGAACAACCACAACATGCCGTCCAGTCTTCAAATGGACCTACAGGATTGGTGGCCCATGTGATGTGCGTGTCCAGGCTTCTGTGGACATCCCACCCCCCGGCATCCAGAGCCTCTAATTTTTCAGCAAATGTCAGAGCCAAGTCAGCTGAACCAGTGTAACAGGTGATCCGATCTCAAGTCCAGCCTTTATTGTCTTCTCTTCCACTGAACTCCTGTCCTCTGCTTCATGGCTGATACCGTAACGTAACTAACTCGGTATCCACTGCAACACCTCCTACTTAACCCATTGGTACTTAGAGGCCAGAAAGCTGAAAAGTCCACTTCCCAGATTTCTTTGCAGATAAGGCCATGGGTGGGACTAAGGTGCCCCCAAACAAGGTGCCTGCTCCAGACAGGCAGAAGCGAGTGATGTATGGTGGCTCCTCAGTGCAGGAGATCAGATATTCTGGCAAAGTCTTGTTTTTCCAGGGCAGCGGGTGGTGGAGTGACTGGTGTCCACTCCCTACTGTCATGCAGCTTCTTTATCTGGCTGCTTTGTTCCTATTTGTAGCATCTAAACCCAATTCGCTGGCCCATCCCAGTAATTACATAAGTTCCCTCAGACTTATCTGCTTTAAAGTATTGAAGTGAACTCTGTTGCCGGCAAATAAGAATCTGCAATTCATTTATTATTATACGTTTCCTTTGTTGTTCTACATGTAGTGTTACTTTTCTCTGAACATAGTGTGAACTCTTTAGAGACAAGGAAGAGGTCAGGGTCCACTGTGATGTCAATCAATTTGCCTGCCTGACAGCCAAATCATTATTCTTCCAGAAATAGGAGGTTACCAGATTGTGCCCCCATTTTCCTCTGGGGAACCACATCTGCTCCACTCTCACAGTTTACAGGCTTTGATAGTGTTGATTCCACCATCAGAGCCAAGGATGGCCATGTGACTTAAGTCTGGCCATTCAAGAGTATCACATCCCACTGGCTAGTGTAAAGATGGCATGGACCCAGTCAGAGCCGGTGATTTGCAATCTCAGGGTTTTGGCTGAGATCATTAAGAGAGAGGGGCATCTGTCTACTCTCTTCCTGTTAGAACCACTGGTAAAAAGGAGGAGGTGAACCAGGTGCTTTACTGGAGGCTCCGTGAGAGACAGGATATGAGGTCAGCCCAAAGGCAAGGAACACCAAGAAACTGTTGATGCTGTTCAAACCTTGCCTAGATCCAGCATTGCCTGAAGACAGCGCTATCCTCAGTCTCTTCTGTTAGATAAACTAACAAAACACACATTCTCTCTCTCCCTCTCTTTTGCTTTAGCCGGGGAAATGGAGTTTTTGTCACTTGTAACCACGAGTCTTGACTAAAACAAGAGTTGTACATAAATATCTCCTGATTGACTCATCAAAACAAAAAAAGCACAAAACAAAACAAAACAAGCAAAACAAAACCTACCACCAACAGAAGCCTGAAGGCCTTGATTCCTTATGTCTTTTCTTTTATAATTTCTTTCAGTTCTACTCCAGACTTTCTTTAAGCGACCATCATTCTGACACGGCTGCACTTTTAATGATTTGATGGAACAATTAAGATAAAACTGAGAGGCACCCTGATCCCTTACTCTTTTAACCAAATTAGCAGCTGCTTCTGGAAGGAAAGAGGCTCCAAGTGAGGGCCAACCAAAGAGAAGGATGATGTAGCTCTGAGCCCTGTCCTGTGGCAGATGCTAATTGCCTTTGTAGCACAAATAGTTAAGGACACGTGCCACAGTGCCATATGCAATATGGTTGCTTGGGTTTGAATATTACTTCCACATTCATTAGATGTGTGATCTTGGCCAAGTTGCTTAACTTCTATGAATTCAACTCAAATTGGCTTATAACTGAAGAGGAGTTTATTGGCTTATGAACTTCAAGAACCCAGGGAGGTGTCTAGCCGCAGGTTGGGCTGGATCCAGTTGCTCAAAAGATGTATGTCAGGAATGTGGGGTGCTTCCTGGCAGGGCTGGATCTTCCGGCTGGCTTTCCTCTGGGCTGGCTTCATTCTCAAGCAGTTGGGTTCATTATCGTGGGAATAACATGGCCTGGAAGAGCTCCAGGCTTACATCTTCCTGGCTTTGTTCTCCCAGCAGAAAGAGCACACCTCTTGCCCTTTCGCTCCTGTGCATATCTGAGGGAGAGCTCTTACTAGGACAGTTTGGGTCACAGGCACATATCTGGAGTGAGGCAGTTAGGTCAGATCACTGAGACGGGGGAGGGAATGTTTCTCAAAGGGAAAGAAGGGGGCTGTTACTGGAAGAGGGAACTGATGGTAACTGGGTAAAAACAACAGATGCCACTTCTTACTCTCCTAGGCTGTGTTCTCCGGGGGAAAAGTGGAAATGTAATAGTTCCCACTTCACAAGGTTTTTGTAAAATGAAATAAGTTAATGTTTGGATAGCAGATGCTCTTGGTGCCTCACCCATATCCCCACAGCATCTACAGTTTCCATGTACATGGCCTCAGATTCTTGCAGCCTGTCCATCCCCTGCCTGGGGGCTTTCTCTGGCGGCCAGACCCCACTTTATCCATGCTTGCCCCAAGGTCGCACACCAGGGAGTTAGCAACACCTGGGAGCAGCCTTTAGCTGAGAGTTGGAGGGAAATCCCCAGGTCCTGTCCCCCTCACCCCTTGAGTGGGTAAGTCTGACATGTGCACACTCCACTACCTGCCAAGGTTTTCCCAAGTAGTACTGGGTTCCAGTTGCCCATAGTAGCTACCATCATGTGTCCTTTACTTCCTGTTCTCACTTCTTCTACTTCCCTACTGTATTTCCTAGGATCTTCTCCCAAATAAACCAGTGACACTATAACCCTTGTCTCAAAGTAAGAAAGATTGTTCTGCACTTAACATCATGCCTGATATACTGCAAGCATTCAGTACATGTTTGTAATTATTGTTGCCGTAGTTATTTTCTGCTGTAGTTTGTTATTGCCTTAACTGCTGCATCCTTCCTTATGTCCTTGCCTTTCTGTGTTTTTCATTGTTATGCTGTTCCTCTGCCCTCTGTGCTTTGCCTTGTCTCACTACTTCTTACTTTTCACCTTTCCCCAGGGTAACTGTACTTTTGATGAGAGGATGGAAATTTTTAAACAATTACAGAGAAAAATTGGCAACTAAAAAAAATTGTTAGATCAAACAACATTTGTCAGGGACTATAAACTTCTTGAAGGCAGGAATGATACTGGTTTTCACTTTGCCTAGAAGTAACACATGAGTTTGTATTCAGAGGCCTTTTAAAAATAAGACAAATTAGCAGACTTTGTTTTAATAAAGGAAGGAGACTGAATGAATCCTACTTCCTCTGTGTATCACATCTGCTTCCCCTCTGCATTTTCAGCCCAAATGATAATTTTTTATCCATGTCCATGACAATTTGGCCTCTCCCATCTGCAGAGCAGAGCCATTCACTAAATGATACTCTAGTGGTAGGGACTGTTAATGCACCTCATTTATAAAAAGGAAAACACCCCAGCATCATCTGGACTATTAACCAATTTCCAAAATGATATTAATGCAAAACTTATTTCTCGGGGGGGAAAGTGTTTATGAATAAAGATGGACTTTCTCATGAATGGGATGATACCAGTTCAACAAATCACACATTTTTGGTGTGACAAATCATGACTTGGCCATATGACAGGAATGTACGCAGAAGAAGATATGCAGAAGAAGGTTGGTCTTTAGAGACCAACTATGGCGGATTTAGAAATCAAAAGCTTTCTGTTTCGGGTTTCTATCTTCAGCCCTCTGAATACCGTACAGCAAGAAGTAGGCAAGGTGGCTGGGGTGATATTTCCTCAATGAGCTTGCAGCTCCTGCTGCTTCCCGAGGGGTTGTCTGCATCTGTTCTGGGCCCCAGTGGGGGTAAGGGGGGGCGGTGGCTTGTTCTTATGTTGTTGGGAACTAGCAAACAAACCTCCATGTTACTGTGCTAATGCAAACCTACTGAGGAAGAATTCTTTCAGGGTGACAGGGCTGCCCTGTGAGAGGGGCAGGCTGGGCAGAGAGGGAGGTATTTTATCAGAAGCGTGTCCAGGTAGCCCTCCTTGGGCCACCTCTGTTTATTTATTTATTTTTTAATGTTTTTATTTATTTCTAGGAGAGAGAGAGAGAGAGACAGTGTGAACAGGGGAGGGTCAGAGAGAGAGGGAGTCACAGGCTGAAACAGGCTCCAGGCTCTGAGCTGGCAGTCAGCACAGAGCCTGACGCGGGGATCGAACCCACGAACCACGAGATCATGACCTAAGCGAAAGTCGGACGCCTAACCCACTAAGCCACCCAGGCGCCCCGGGCCACCTCTGTTTAAAAAGAAAGAGCTAGAGATTTGAAGGGAGCCAAACGTTTGTGGCTGGAGGCCAGACTTCATTTGTACAAATGTTTTCCTGTTCGTTGCTCAGTGGACATTCTTTCCACCTGTCTCTGCCTCTCCCCCCTTGTGTGTCTCTGCTTCTCCCCCCTTGTGTGTCTCTGCAGGTCCCGGGCCTGCTCAGTGGACCCATGTTTCCATGTTTCCTGTGTGTTTGGAGATAGGAAAGAGTAATATTCAGGGAAAGAGAAGTCACGAGCCAGAAGTCTTTGATTCAAGACCCAGCTCTACCTTTTACTAGCTGTGGGTTGGAGGGGGAATTGGGAGTCTGAGCCCATTTCCTTGTCTATAAAACAAGAATAGCAAGACCTTCTTAACAGGTCTTCACAACGACTGGATGAGCTAAGTGAATGCGTGATCACTGTTTAAGTGAACACATCTCACAAATGTACATTTATCACCAGTTGGGCAGTTGCGGGGGGGAAACACTCTCTCTGTTTCTGGGGGGTGGGCATGTGAAAGGTCATAGGGCAGTACTATGATGGGCTCAGTCAGAACTGGATGGGAGAGGTAGGTGGGGTCTCAAAGTTTGAGTTGAATTCCTACTGGGTAGCTGTAAAGCTGACTTTGGGCAGGTTCTCAGGCATCTCTGAGCCTATTTCCACATCTGTGAAATGGGGATGAAGAGTCTGATTCTTCCAGGATTGCTGTGAGGAACAAATCCATTCATTCAACAAATAGGAAACGGGATCACGGAGACAGAGTTAACTTCCTCTGCTGGGGGATGGGGTGGGGGTGGGGGGTTGTTAAGGGGAAACCAGGGAAACAAGTGGCTGCAGGCACAGAATGTAAACCTGAGCTCAAATATACAGTGGGCCCTTTAACAATATGGGTTTGAACTGCATGGGTCCAATTATATATGGGCTTTTAAAAATAAATACCATACAGTATTGTGAATGTATTTTCTCTTCCTTAATTTTTTTTCTTGATGATATTTTCTTTTTTCTAGCTTACTTAAAAACATTTTTTAATGGTTATTTATTTTTGAGAGAGAGCCAGGAATGGGCAGAGAGCCAGAGAGACAGAGAGAGAGAGAGAGGGAGAGAGAGAGAATCCAAAACAGGCTCCAGGCTCTAGGCAATCAGCACAGAGCCCTATGAGGGGATGGAACTCATGAACCGTGAGATCATGACTTGAGTCAAAGTCAGATGCTTAACCAACTGAGCCACCAGGTGCCCCTCTAGCTTACTTTATTGTAAGAAAATAGTATATGATACATATACAAAATATATGTCAATCAGCTATTTATGTTGTTGAGGCTTCCAATCAACAGAAAGCTATTAGTAGTTAAGTTTTGGGGGAGTCAAAGTCAGACCCACATTTCAACTGTGCGGGGGTCCGCCCTAACCCCTGCGTTAGATCAGCTGTAAATGAAAACACTTTACAGACTAGGTTTCTATGGAAGCAACATTCCATATTTCCATAGTAGAAATATCATCTAAAGGATCTTATTTAGAGAGGAAAGCTAAGAAACCCCAGACTTGGTCCTAATCTTATATTTTCTAGTCCTTTGATGTTTAATATTTAAAGGTGTCAGACTGCAGGAGGATTGAAACAGCAGGAAGAACGCTTCCCTCTTTCCTCAGGAAACAGGGGAAGGAATGATGCAGGTGAAGCCCTTCTATTCAATAATGGTGAGATCAGCACTAATTTTGATAACTGAATAGAATTTCTTTGGGTCTAATGCTTCTTAACAACTATTGTATTTTTTTTTAAATGTTTTTATTTATTTCTAGGAGAGAGAGAGAGAGAGAGACAGCGTGAGCAGGGGAGGGTCAGAGAGAGAGGGAGTCACAGACTGAAACAGGCTCCAGGCTCTGAGCTGGCAGTCAGCACAGAGCCCGACGCGGGGCTCGAACCCAAGAACCGCGAGATCATGACCTAAGCGAAAGTCAGAGGCTTAACCGACTAAGCCACCCAGGCGCCCCATAACTATTGTATTTTTGAAGCAAGGTCAGTCAGCATTATTTGGGGTTAGTACATTACATTTCATCTCTCAATGTTCTTTCTGACATTTTTTTTGTTTTTTGCTTTTAATTTTTAGGAAAAAAATCCTCTCCCCCTTCATTAAAACCTGTAGTGGCCAGTGTGGTTAGGGACCACTGATTCGAAACACGGTTGTTCACAAACCCAGAAAAGAGGATGGTGACCTATTTTTTTTAAAAGATCATTTGACATGCCTTTGAAAATAAGTCAGTCTCAGGAAAAACAAAACACAAAACAAAACAAATACAAGTAGTTAGCCAGAAATCTAAGATGCTTTCTGAATCTCTACTTGGGAGCAATGGTATCTGCAAGAAAACAGAAACTCTTTCTAGAGAGATCCTTTCTTCTGCTTTATTTCCCTCTGAAATCATGAGCCGATGTTTGTGACATCACTGGGTTGCTGTGGAAATGTTTATTTCACAGAGGATTTCGACCTCAAGTGGGGAATTTGCAGGAGGAAGTGTGAAGCCTTGGAAAAACAAAATTGGTTTGAATAAAAATGGGCAGCATTTGGAAAAAGAATTCAGAAAGAAAACAATATAAATTGCCTATAACAGGTTGTTCTAAGTTTTCCTGTGAGGATTCCAATACTTGTAAAAGCATCTTACACTGATATGCCCGTTTTTATTTGAATTTTACTCCCTGGAAAGATCTGTATAAAGAGCTGGGGGGAGCAGGTAAGGAATGGGTTTTTGCATTAAAAAAACTTTTGGCTACTCAATTATTAAAATTGAGGAGGAGGTTTGGTCTTAAAACACCGTCTTGAGGTGGGGGGAGATTATATCTGTTTATATTTTTAGAACATACAATAGGCTTAAGAGAATAGCTCCATTTAAAGAACTGTGACTCAAGGGGCCTGAGTTTTAGTTGCAGAAGCTACAAAAGCTCTTTTCGTTTTAAACTGTTAAATCAACAGAATGCCAAACTAGAGCCTTTCTTCCTGCTGGGGCAGTATTGTTCCCTAAATCCACTTTCCAGTTTTCTCAGCCTAGCCTAGTTTGATGTAGCATTGACTTAGCTTAACTACAGCAACCGGCAAAAGGAAGTGGCTTTGCATTTGGGATGGGAGGAGGCGGCCACGGGTGTGTGTGTGTGTGTGTGTGTGTGTGTGTGTGTGTGTGTGTGTGTGCGCGCGCGCCTGCGTGTGCGCACGCGGGGGGACGAGGGGCCTGGGGAAAGAAAGAAAATCGAGGCATAGCAACTGTGTGAAAATAATTTCCCGTGCCTGGAAGAGGGGTCTCTGCACGGGAAAGCAATTTTAGGAATAAAAAAAAAATCTTCAAAGAGGGCGGGAGGAAGTCTCACCAGGAGGGTGCGGGGCGTAGCGAGGGACATGTGCGTCTCCGCGGGCATCTTCCTTTTCCCCCTCCCCGCGCGCCCACCTGCCCGAGGCCGCACCCGCGCCCCCTGCCGTCCCGGGGCGCGCGTGGCCGGCCGTGCAGGGAACCGGGGGTGTGTGTGTGGGGGGGTGGGGGGCTGCAAAGGTCTGGCGGCGCGGGCTGATTTAGTGGCCGGGGCTGTAGTACAGGCTGTCCCCGGCAGCCGGCGGAGTCAGCGCGCCCACGTGACGGCCCCGGCTCTCCGGTGAGCTCCCCAAACAGACGCACACCCAGCCACACGCGCGCACACACACGCACGCACCCCCGCGCGCACACGCCCGCCCGCTCTGCCTCTGCGCCCTCCATCCCGGCTCGCTCATTCTCTCGCCCTCTCGCTTCCCCTGCGGTCTCTCGCTCTGCGCGCACACACCACACACACGCACACGCACACACACGCGCGCACACACGCAGCCGGCACAGGCGGCGGCGGCGGCGGCGGCTGCCCAAGTCAGGACGAACCTCTGTAGGTACCGTCTTGAGAAGGCGGCGGCGGCGGCGGCGGCGGCGGCCCGAGCATCCCTCCTCACCCGGAGAGCCAGCACCGCCGAGAGTTTGCGTTCCCTTTGCCGTTCCCTTCCCCCTCCTTATCTTTATTTTTTAAGAGAATTTCTTCGCTTATTGGTTTAATTTGATTTTGACAAATTTTGGTTGCTTTTGTGTGTGCTTTTTTTTTTTTTTTTCTTTCCTCATTTTATTTGCATCCAGAGCATGGCGGGCTGCGGGCTGTCGGAAGACACCTTCTTCTCTTCCTTCTTTTACAACTACGGCTCCTCCTGGGAAACCCCTTCCAACCAGGTAAGGGGTGGCTCGGGGCCCGGCGGCGTCGCGCCCTGTGCCCCCTGCCGCGCGCTCACTTGGCACTCGGCGGGGAGGCAGAGGCTTGGGAGGGGGTGGGGAGGCTGGGGGGGGCCAAGTGGGTCGCACTGTCTGGGTCAGTGCCAACCGGCGAGAGGAGGTGCCCCCCTTCCCCAGCGCTAGCTCTTCAGTCTCCAGGGCCGGTTGCGTCCCTCCCATGCCCAGTTCGCCTCCCTCCCACCATCCCCCCCGCCAACCCAGCGGGAAGCCGAGAAAGAGGCAGGAGCCGGCACGTTACCCCGAACAACTCCTGGCAAAACCAGGGAACTCGAGCGCAACCTTCCCCAAGTCGCCGCGGGCGCCGCGCCCCTGTGCGCGCGGCGTCTGCCCGCCCTCCAGTTGCGCCGAGGGGCTGCGGAGCTGTGAGTCCCCCGCGACGTGCAGTTCCCCTTCCACTCCCCCCCGGGCCCGGAGCCACCTCTTTCCCTAAAATGGCTGCAATCCCAAGTGGAGGCGTCCCCTGACCCCGCGGAGGCGGGGGTGGGGGGGCCGAGTGGATGCTCAGGCGCCCCTGACCCCGCGCTTCCCCTGGCACTCACGGGCACCCCACAAACACACACACTTAACTTTGATGACTGTGCAATGCAGTCCGGCTGCATCGTGCCCTCGACGCTCCCCGCCGCCGGCCTCTAGGTGTGCGTGTCGGTGTGACTCCGAGATGGAGGGGCTGGGGACGCTGGAGGTGGGCGCCGGGAGGGGGGGTGCGTGGAAGGAGATGGGTGTTAGGCGGGCACGGGTGACCTGGAGACACGGGAGTGTGCTCAGGGTCTAGGGGGTGCAAAAGCTATTCTGAGAGCCAGAGCGAGCAAGAGAGAGAGAGAAAAAAATGCCTTTTAATTAAATAACTGTTGTAGTCTGCTGCCCCCACCGCTTGTTTGGTGAAAGTCTACAGGCATCTGTCATCTCCAAACTACACGGGGAAGTGGAGCTGGAGTCGAGGGAGGGGAGGTGTGTGTGTGAGAGTGTGTGTGAGAGTGAGTGTGTGCGCGCGCGCGTATGTGTGCGTACACGCGCATGTCCAGGCTGGGGAAAGTTAGGGCCGGAGGAGAGGTGAAGGAGGAATGGGGAAAGGCAGGAGCAACTCGGTGGGCGGTCGGGGCTTCGGGGCGCGGGGGATTCCCGAGCCCCGTGGGGTGCGCGCCGCGGGGGGAGCCGCGCGGCGGGGGTTGGGGGTGTCGAGGAAACGAGCTCTGTTCGGCCCGGCTCGCTCGGCCGCCGCGGCGCCTCTTCTCCCCAGCCTGCCCGCCAGCCTCGGCCGCTCGCGGGGCTGCCCGCCGCGCTCGCCGGCTCCGGCGCGCTCCCTCCCGGGCCCGGGGCGCAGCGCGCTCCGGTGAGCTCCGGCCTGAGAAGCCAACCCCCCAAAGCAAAACAACCGAAAAATGCGCTCCGCCGTCCCCGCATCACCCCCAGTTTCGAAGAAACGGGAATCTCCGAACTAGTAGTTGCCGGGCGAAGCCCTGGCGTCTCCGGCGAGGGCTCCCCAGAAAGCGCCGCGGCCATCCGAGTGCATCAGACATAAGGGCGGCCCGGGAGCCTTGGAGAGGCTCCTGCCTCCGCGGCGGCAGCGGCGGGAGGCGGCGGCGAGCTCCGGCCACACCGCCGGGCCGCCGCCGCGGGTGGGGGCGTCTGGGCGGCCCCCGGGAAGCGCGCCCGGCGCGGAGCTGCGGATGGGGCGAGAGGACTGCCCGGGCGCGTGAAGGGGGGGTTCGGGGCGAGGCAGCCGGGAAAGGGGAGGCCCCGCTGTGAGTAGAAACTTGAAGAAACTGCCAGGGTGGTCGGGCTGGCGCTGGAGTTGGGGGGCTCGAGGGGGGGCCGTGGCTGCCGGTTCCCTCGGGCCCCCGGTGCCCTGCACGCCAACCCGCACCGGCTCCTGGGAGTCGTGGGCCAGGGACCCCTCCGGCTCGGCCAACTCCAGCTCTCCAGGAGCGGGCGTCCGCGCTCGTGTGTGTGTGTGTGTGTGTGTGTGTGTGTGTGTGTGTGTGTGTGTGTGAGAGAGAGAGAGAGAGAGAGAGAGAGAGAGAGAGAGATTGTCGATGAGTCAGAAACCAACCCCAGCTCGCCTTTAAGGACCGAGACGAGTAGGAAGGGCTTGAAGCGCACAGCCTGCACGAGCCCGGCGGGGATTCGGGACTCGGGATTCCTCGGCAGCGCCGCGCCCCCCAGTCCCGGAGTCGGATGCGTTAGGATAAGTTTCCAGGCGCGTACCTCCGACCTGTATCTCGAGGCTGCGAAACTCAGGCACAGCGTTTTCCTCTGAAAAGAGAGAAAAGGGATGGAAGGAAACTCGCAGTGATACAGCTTTACAGCGATGCGAGCTTTGGCAACATCTTTAATGAGATAGGGGAACAAGTCGTTGGTGAGCGTTTAAGAGCGAAGGGCCGCGGCCCGAATTTGCTAGACTGGCAGTCACGTGCAAACTCCTTGGAAACCGGAGGAGGTGGGCGAGGTGAGGGGGGAGGAGAGAGGGGCAGGGTGGGAGTAAAGGGAAGAAGGAGCCAGAGAAGGGGGGACGTGGTGGTGGTGGAGGGGCGCAGCGTTTTAAAAAGAGGAAACCTATGGGTGTCCTCGGGTAAAGTTAGTTTAACTTGATTTGGAAAAGCATTTTCCCAAAAAGCAAATCTTTCTTCTAGAAAGGGAGACTCGTGTTACTAAGAAAATCGGAAAGAATTTCTGATAAAGCAGCTGGCGCTGCTCTGTGGAGGACGATTAGCTCGCAAGCTGGAACTGGGTGGCGCGCTCCTCTTAGTGCAGTCGAATTGTATGGTGGGGAAAGGGAGATTATTTGCAATATTGATCTCTTCTTCCAGTGGTGCGGTGTGAACTTTACGATAAAGTACAGAAACAAACGAGAGATGTGCATCATTAGAGAAGGGTGCCCTCAAGTGCTACCGAAGCTTTTCATCCCCGGCGCTGAACGCAGCCGGGCAGTGCGTCCTGCTTGGATTTGAGGTTTCCAGCCCCGCCGGATCACCATTTTCAGGGATGAAGAATCTATGTGCCCCAAAACCTAGGTCCTTAGTGCTCTCCAGGTCACATTTTCAGCGGCTGGGCATCGGCACATGACCGAGAAACCTCCTAACTGTTCCTTCGTTGAAAAAGGAAAATAAACAAACAAACAAACAAAACAAAGGCAACACTAAATCTCCTCTTGGACTCAGGCAGGGCTGCTTATGGGGAGACCTGGGCCAAATTTGAGAGAGTGAGTCTTATTCATGATTTTTACCTGAATTGCTGCCAAAAAGCTTACAAATCCTCCATTCCCTAAAAATAGCATCGCTCTTCAAATGTAATTTGTTTACTCTACCTCAATTAAAAGTAATACCATCTTCCTGGTGTTATAAAGTGCTTATGAAGGTAAGGGTTGACGGCACTAAAAAAAAAAAAATCAAGCTTTTTATTTCTAGATCAATATGATGTGCTCTCAACATCTAATACCATGTAAAAGGAGCCTTTTTACAACATCAATAGCAGGCAGGCATGTCTCCCTAAGAAGCTCTTTTCCTGGAATCACAAGGCATTTTGATTACGTTCATTTTCACAAGAAACATGATTATGACACCTCTGGTTATAAACAAGCAGGTGAAAAAAATAATGAGGATGGGGGTTCTTTATATAGAAATCTAGAAATTTGGAAACAACTGGGGCATTTATTCATTACCGAACCCAAAAACAAAAACCCAACCACGAATCATGGTTGACTAGAAGGTGTTTAGGCTTCTCTGTGACATTTTATCACTAAGGCTGGGGGGAGGGGTGATATTTTTGGAGAGAGCCCAATGCGTATCAGAGGCGAAACTGCATCTGTTACCATTTAAAAACTGGGAAATTCCATCTTATATCTGAATAGACCATGTTGCAGATCGTTTGCACCCACTTGCCAATGTGCAAAACATACCATAGTGCGAGTGTGCGTGCGTACGTGCGTGTGTGTGCGTTTGTGTGTGTGAAGCATCTGCTTAGGTGGAATTTATTTCTTCCATTCGAATGAAAACCCCAATTAAAGTGTGTGTGTGAAATGTCTCTGATTTGGCTCAGTGCAGCAGACAGCAGACCATTCTTTAATTTACAGTTTCACGCCTAGGGATGGCAGTAGTGCAAGCTTCCAAAACCCAGCATTATCTTTTTCTGTTGTGCTTTTCAACCTGCGAATCTCTCCTATAGTTGTCTGAGCTTTCCGCTTCCATCATGACTGCTTGCAGCATGGACCTGGGTCACCTTATTTGGTTGTCACTATGTAAGCCCAAATCGAAGCAGGCCAGGTCTGTATGATATTGAATCAATCAGTTGAAAGTGAAAAATGGAGCCAATTAGCTGACTGCTCAGATGTCCATGAGGCCAGACATCTGACGTTACTCACCTGATTGCCCAGTTTTTTGGTTTCTGGATAGCCCAACCTGAGTTTGCGAAGACAAATCTTACCACCAGACTTGACGGTGCTCCTTTGCTTCCCCCTGACCGCCACCCCCAGCCCCTGCTACTCCTGCAGATTTTCCAGACTTGAGATATAAAATGGCATCCTTATATGGACATACACTAGCTTTGTAGAGTAGGCAGTGCCTGCTTTGAATTCAGCCCTGGAGTTTTGTTAGCCAGTACCTGTAATTCTTTGTGCTCACTCTATCTTTTCAAGCAGGATAGAAGTTTCAATGCAGAATCATTAATGGATGTGGGTAAGTTGTTGAAAGCTTGTGCTGACTGCCTATTTTTTTTTTTTTTTGGCTTGGCAGAACTTCCATGAATATGGATAGCCAAGCAGAAAGCAGCCCACTGAGGAACACTTCTTTTCCATCCAATCCAAGTACTATAAAGAATTCAATACTTCCCCCCTCTTTTCTGGGTATTTCATGATTCTTAAAGTAGTAACAATGTTTGGGTCCATGGAGATGAGCCAAGACTTGGGAATGTCCTACGTTTACAAGGTTGTTGGAAAACCAGTATCTTAAAGTTCAAAAAATGTAAACTGGGTTTCTATACATTTTATTATTTATTTTTTTTTTTAAATACTTTTTTTTATTATTATTTTTAATGTTTTATTTATTTCTAGAGAGAGAGAGAGAGATAGCGTGAGCAGGGGAGGGTCAGAGAGAGAGGGAGTCACAGACTGAAACAGGCTCCAGGCTCTGAGCTGGCAGTCAGCACAGAGCCCACGCGGGGCTGGAACCCATGAACCGCGAGATCATGACCTAAGCGAAAGTCGGACGCTTAACCGACTAAGCCACCCAGGCGCCCCTGGGTTTCTATACATTTTAAACATTTTTGTTTTCTTGAAGATGGGCGGATGAACTGCAAAATCGTTTTCAGATGCACCTCTATATATTGACTTTAAATACATTTTAGAAATATACCTATAAATCTGGCTCACCTGACCCCAGTTTTTCCAACATTGGGTCTCTCCTAGGTAGATAGAAGAATAAAAGAGACTTGTAATATTTTGGGTTTCTTATGGGTCTTCCAGTATGGCTAGCTTCCTTAAGGCACCAGCTTGGAAATATTGTTTGCCTTTCTTTGTAAAATTCTGTTAACCTAGAACTTAGGAACCAAGCAGCAGTGATGAGAGCTACTGGTTTTTAATTCTGTTCCAAACACTCTGCATCTTTTTGACTCCTTTACTCTCCAGGACAACACATGAATTAGGTACTTTTGTTATTATCTCCATTTGATAGATGAAGAAAATAAGGCACAGAGTTAAATACTTTGCCTTTCACTGCTGGGTAGGGACGAAACTAGGGTATTCTCCTGTCAGTCTGGCTTCCCAGCTCAGAGTACCAGCTAATTCTTAACTCTCCACACTACTTTCCAATACAATGTAAGACATCACATGGTCGCAGGTACATGTCTTGCAAGTTTGAGATGGTGTCATCCATTCAGTTCCCAACTTCATGAAATAGTGAAGGTCTCCTTTGATTGCCCAAGTTTGTTCCCCCTTTTTTTTTCCTGGTTATTTCCATAACCAGATAAAATTCTCTTTCGTAACAGACGTGAAGTCTTCTTTTTCGGCAAAGTCAACCATAAGCACCTGATGCTTTTCTTTCTTCTTGGTGATGGGCTAAGTGTTTGAGTTTGCCTTTTTTTTTTTGGTTTGAATGGTTGGTTCAGTTTGAGAGATAGACAGGGGCTTTAGAGTGCCAGATTAACCTCAAATAATTACAGCTTTGTGGAGGGCCCATTACAAATGTATGAGTATCAGTACAATAACCCTCTACAGAGGAAATGTAATTTTAAGATTCATGAATAGAATGGTTTTAGAAATAATCACTCAGATGCCTCATGAAAATCCTATCATTTATGTGTGTATATTTGTGTGAGTTCATATATATGTATCATATATCATTTATGTCATATGTATATATATATTTGGCATAAACTTACTCTCATTTTGTAAGCAAATCCATATCGTATTGGGTTTGCCCTGTATACAGTTATGTTTTCATTTTAGTCCTAAGCTTATCTTTTTCAGCATGACCATGTTATAACAAGTGTCTTTTGCATTGAATCACACATCTAACATTTATGTCCATCATGAACTAACGGCTTTTAGTGGTTCATCCCTTATATTGTGATCTTCCAAAATACAGTCCAAGGAAGGGGAGGGAAAACATTAAATGTCAGTAGTTACAGCAAGACAGTCTCCAGGAAGAGGGCAGAGTTTCTCGGTATTTTCGCATTCCTGTGGCCCTAGTGGAAGTGTAAAAGTGCAGGGTTTGCATTGGAATGAGAATGGGGTCACCTACCCTTTGTAGTCATCATCAAGGAAGCAGAACTTCCTTCCAGAGAGACCATAGGAAATCAATGATCACACTTTGCCAGCGAAGAGGTAAATGTGGACAGCAGCCGGCATTAAATAAAAGGGCAGCAGAAAAGTGATTTACTCTAGAAGGCAGTGTGACTTTTTGGCCTGTTCAAAGAATTCGCATTTTTGATATAATAATTATATTTAAATATTTTCTTCTGGATTATGTTTTTTGAAAAAAGGAAAGGAGAAATGCCATTAGGTGATGCTACCGGCTTTCCCCTTGATCATAGCTATTTAAGGAAAGCAGAGTGTCTGGAATATGGTAACAGATACGCCCTACCCTTATTTTTGTCTTAGTAAGAATTGACCTGATTTGTTAGTTACTGGATTTCCGTTTGATTGTTTGTAAATTTCGCATAGTCCCTGATGCCGAGGGGAAGTTGCGGTGGGTGGGGGAAGGCTCTCCTTGACAGCCAAGTGTTGCAGGAGGGTCCTCATGGAGGAGAGGCATGGGATGGGGGTGAGAGGAGGAGACATTGGGGAGAGGGATCCCTGATATAAAGGGAAATGTAAGTTTGGAAGCTTAATGAAATGTAGAAAAGCAGGTGTGCAATTCTAATATGCGTCCCCTCTTTTGCGTGCACTTCTGATTGCTTTGTGAGCGTATCTTCTTCCTGTAGATTTGAAATATAGAACTTCAGGTGAAAGCTCAGAGGCAAAAGTGAGCATTTGGCTTCTGTCTGGGAGAATACAGAGCATCCATGTGATCTCTCTCCTGAAAGCATATTAGACAGTGAGTTGGTGGTGTAACAACAAAACAAAATAAGAAGAAGAGGCACAAAGAGAAAAAAAACGAAAACTCTCACCAACAACCCCTACTACATTTTGCTCCAATTTATTATTTCCAGTAGCAGTTGAGTCCCTAATGTTAACAATGAGTGATTATGATTCTGTAGTTTCGTTTACAGCATAAATTAGCATTTTGTTTTCTGTTACGGCTTTTGAATGAGGAATTATAATGTATAATTTGCTGAAAATAGATGTTATCATCTCTTAGGATGAGAACAACCACATAAACTTGAACAAATGATAAAAATGGAATCAATTACATTTCAAATGGAAGTAGTTTACAAACCTCCAAATACAAAGTGGCAATAGTAGCTGGTTATTGTAACAAATAATTAGTTTTTTTAAACAACATTTATTGAATTCCATTGACAATTTGGTAATTGTTCACAGTCTGAATTCCATTGACAATTTGGTAATTGTTCACAGTCGACTGTAGCCCTCCCTCTTCCAAAATGAAATGTGGCGTGGAATGACTGCGTTTTATAAACTACACTTTTCCTCATTATTTAGTGCTGCGCTTGGAATGCATGTATATTTGCATATGCAACCCCTTCTTAGTAATGGGAAAACGTTGACTTGAATAAAATGATGTTACCAGACCTAGTTGATGGCTTAAGATAAACACCCAAGGGCCAGTGATTGACAGTGTTTTCAGGTTCCAAAGAAAGAAAAGAAACACATAGTTTAAAAGGGTGTGTGTGTGAGTCTTTGTTGAAGGGGGAAACGTTCAACATGATTTACCAAATAGACAAATTGTATTTCTGCCTCAGCAGGAATTAATTTCTCTTTGCACTGCTTATGCTCCTTCTTATACCTTTTCCTGTAGTGTCTTGTCCTGGTTTGTGTGCAAGCTCGCCTCCCACACTACCTGGGAAGCTCCTTGTGGGAAAGCACCACACCTGCCTGGGTTCTAGATCCCTCCTCAGATGCTTCACCTGCAGTAGACAGACAGATGTGTTGGATAAATGGGTGAAATTTCAGAAACCAACTTGTAGGCCATTTTATGTGTCACCCCACTTATTGTTCTTTGTTCCATCTCAGGATGATGAGGGCAATTCTGCAATGTCATTTTTGAAAACGGGAATTGGACTCGGAGAATAAATGAATCCTGCCTTCATTTAAGCATCTCCAGGGAGGAGCATGATTGGTTTACCATAAGCTCACTAGACCTCTTAATTTTTAAAATGAGAAATTATGAAGTATATCCTTAAATTAATAAATTCAGAAAGGATAAAGGAGGAAAAGTGAGACTCTGAGAGCTTTTAATTTTAATTTTGATTTTTTTCGGTAACTGCTGCAAGCCGAGAGGATCATTCATTTTTGATTATTCCTAAGATTAATCTATTTCTTTAAAGTTAATATGCAAAGAAATATGTTCAACATCACTTTATTTTTAGATCCCACGATTGAGTCTGAAACAAATCAGTGGTGCATTATAAACACACAAGAATGTATCTAATGACAGGAGTCAGGCTGAACAGATGCTAAAATAGATGCTTCGTGTGAAGTCGAGGGAGCTGCAGGAGGGGGTGGGGGAAAAAAACACTCTAGAAGTTGGAGGGCTTGTGAGGTGAACCCTTTGGAGACTTTTTACCCATGAGATAGGTGCTTGTGCAGCTCAGGGAGGAAGCGACTCCATTTGCTCCCGCATAAAAGTAGGAATAATGATATCCATCTCCTAGAATACTTGTAAAGATTAAAAGATGCTATTGACTGAGTCAGTGCTAGGTCTTATCAGTCAGTCCTCAAATATTTATAGAGGACCTTACTGATGTGGCAGCTTAGTGGAGTGCCTGGCACGTGGTGGATTCTTAATAAATTATATTGGGTCAATAATAATAGAATCCGTGTATTGAACACTTACTACAACATTCCAGAAACCTTACAAAGTGCTTTATGTGGATTAACTCATTTAGTCATCAAAATAACCCTATGAGGTGGGTACTGTTATTAGTATGACATATTATCTGTCACCAGTGAGGCCGCTAAGGCACAGAGATCACACGGCACCAAAGTGGTACAGCCAGGATTTGTGTCTATTGTGTCTGGCCTCCAAGCACCTGTTTTAACCACCATCGTAGACTGCCTTCAGGTGGATGAACCAATGGGTGCCAGGGGAATGAAAGGGAGAAACCATATTTCCAAAGGCATGGCTCTGGGGTACGAGCGGTCTGTCTGCAGAGAAGCTTAGAAAATGGGTAGTGCTTTAAGACAGGAGCAGAGAATACTGCTATGGTCACTAGGATAAAGGAGAGTTTACTTTTGCTTGGAAGAATCCCAGAAGGTTTTAAGAAGGTAGTGACATTTGGCAAAAATGGAGAAAATTTGGGCAAGTGAGTATAAGGATGGGAGTGGGGTAGAGGGAGTATTTCTGGCAGAAAGAAAACGTGGGAGGAATTTGTCAAGGAGTAATTGTCAAGGATTTTCTTGACCATTTGTTTTCATTCAAGATTTATTTTGCGCCTACCACGTGGTGTCCCTGCCTTCAAGGAGCTTTAAAAAAATTTGTTTTAATGTTATTTATTTTTGAGATAGAGAGACGGAGTGCGAGATGGGGAGGGGCAGAGAGAGAGGGAAATACAGACTCCAAAGCAGGCTCTAGACTCTGAGCTGTCAGCACAGAGCCCAAAGAGGGGCTCTAGCTCACAAACCGCGAGATCATGACCTGAGCAAAGTTGGATGTGTAACTGACTGAGCCACCCAGGCGCCTCTCAAGGAGCTTCAGTTTAGTAGGCGAGACATAGATCATGTGACATATATGACATGTATGTGATATGTATTATAGAAGTCTTTTTGTATCTATATCCATATATACGCACATACCATGAATCTGTCCATCGTCTACTAGCTGTCTATTTATTCATCCATCCATCCTCATTTACTTATTTATTTATTCATTCATTTATTTATTTTTGAGAGAGAGAAAGTGCGCGCGTGAGCACACACACGAGCGAGGGGAGGAGCAGAGAGAGGTGGAGGCCGAGGATCTGAAGCAGGCTCTGCGTCTGACATCAGAGTCCCATGTGGGGCTCGAACTCAGGAACCGTGAGATCATGACCTGAGCCCAAGTTGCTTGCTCAACCGACTGACGGAGCCACTCAGGTGCTCCTTTTTCCTCACTCCCTTTAAACTGTGAAGTGTGAAGAAAGAGAAAGAATGTCGAGAGTAAGACAAAGTCTTACTCTAACTCCTGTGTGAACTTTGGAAACTTACAAGGGTGAAGGGACAAAGTCTGTCCTAACTCCTGTGTGAACTTTGGAAACTTACAAGGGGGGGCTTCCCGGGGCTAATCCCCCTCCAGCAGCTCCCCTCCCTCCCTCTTACTCAGCAAAGGGGAGAAGCTGGCAGAGCTGGATCGTGAGTAATCTAGATCCAAGCCTTGCTTTCCATCCTGTTCTGTCACAAGCAAGCAAGCTTTCAAATTTACTTGGAGAGGGAGGATCTTTGCATCATTCAAAATCCGCTCTGTTGACAACGTCAAGAGAAGAGTTTAACTAGTAAGTCAAGCGTAAAATTTTATTTTGGATCTTCTTGCACTTTAATAGATTACTAAACTTTTTCTGGGTTAAAATGAGTCACCCAACCTAGAGAGTAAAATAGCATCTAAAGTTGGGGACACGCTCTGGGCCTGTGCAGCTGGGCTGATGAAATCTTTTACTTCTTTCTTTGTGTGCTGTCAAACTAAAAGGGTTACATAGCTTTATGAAAGGAGCCAAAAAACTTGTAAAAGGGTATGGAATCATCTTTGCAATGTTTATCAAAGGCTTGTTATTTTTAGGAAGTAGGGCTCCATTGCTAGTGGATTGTTTGATCTGCAGCACAGTTGCATTAGAAATAATTGAAAAATTATTTCCCCCAATTAAACCAGTCCTAACGAACGAGTTGCTAAAGAACAATGGGCCGATTCCTTGTGTGCATGCGTTCAAATAAATGCTGGTTCATTCTTCCAAGATGTTGGCTGTATCCATTCTTTTACTCTACTGGGATAATCAGGTGTGATGATGTTTTGGAGAGTGTTTGTAAACTGTTAAAGTATTGTCTTAGTCATTATCATTCTGGTGGAAGGAGGGTCTGCTTTCTGAAAAGGGAAACCATTTTTTTATTACAGTAGCACCGAAAACAGACCCAGAAATAAAGTAAATGTTAAATAAATACACGCTATTCTCACTTATTTTAAAATGCTTGCTTCCAATGATATTAAACATTTGCATTGTGGGGCCTCACTCCAGGAACAAGCACTGAATCTATATTAAATCTCTGTGCCTCCTCTGTAATGGATTCTGTCAAGTGACCTCTCAAAGCATCCCAAACAAGCATTGACTGAGGTCATTTCAGGCTAATGAGTCTTCCCCAAGCATTACTTAGTTGTTTAAATAAAGTAATTAGAGAATGTCCTACACTATGAGAGCCTTCGGAAGTACTCGAATATCCCTCCTTTCTGGAGAATTTTGGGGAAATGCCTCATATACTTGGGCATACACAGTAATGAAGTCTTCTTTTAATGTTTATTTTTGAGAGAGAAAAAGAGTGGGGAGGGGCAGTGAGAGGGAGGAAGAGACACAGAGAGAGGGGGACAGAATCTGATGTGGGCTTTGTGCTGACTGCAGAGAGTCTGATGTGGGTCTTGAATTCACAGTGAGTTCACAACCTGAGCCAAAGTCAGATGCTTAACTGACTGAGCCACCCAGGCGCCCCAATTAAGAAGTCTTTTAAACAGTAAACATGGCTCAAATGCTAGTTGTTAGTTCTATTATGCCTACATTGTATGTAAATAGCTAGTTTTTTTCTTAGTTGATTTATAAATGCCATGTGTTTTTCTTTTTTTATAACATTATTTGCACCACCCACAACATTAAATACACTGTTGAGCACGAAATAGGTGCTAACTAAAATCTTTATTGATCATTTCAATAGAGAAATAAACTTGGACTCGTTATGGGAATTTAGAGATATCAACCCCTAATTCAATTCATAGAAGGGCCGGAGTGTTCTCCTTTAACCAACCCAAAAGGACATTTCTTTCAAAATTAGGACTAATACCTCTTTTGTCCTGCATTTTTAAGTGCAGGAAATACTTTCCTCCTTTATATTTTGCTCCCTAATTAGAAAAAATATGTATGTAAACTTGGTTTTCTAGGGCACTGGCTTTGAATATCATCTACCAGGAAACTGATAAAGGCAATTTTTTATTGATACATTTTTGTTTTGGAGATTTTTCTTAAGACCAGAAAGAAAAAAGGGGAAAATCAAGACCATACGTAATATAAATACCTAAAGATAGTCACAGGTAGTAGTTTATTTTATTTATTAAAAAATTTTTTTTCAGTGTTCATTTTTGAGAAAGAGAGAGACAGAGTGTGAGTTGGGGAGGGACAGAGAGAGAGGGAGACATATAATCTGAAGCAGGCTCCAGGCTCTCAACTATCAGCACAGAGCCCGATGCTGGGCTCGAACCCATGACCCGTGAGATAATGACCTGAGCTGAAGTCTGACACTTAACCGCCTGAGTCACCCAGGCACCCCACAGGTAGTATTTTAACATATACACTTCTATACTTTGTTTTTAGCCTTCATATTTCATTTTTGAATTGGCATCCTGTGTATTTTTATAACCTGATTTTAGCCCCCCAATTTTTTTTTTAATGTTTTATTTATTTCAGAGAGAGAGAGAGAGAGATAGCATGTGCAGGGGAGGGTCAGAGAGAAGGAGATACAGAATCTGAAACGGGCTCCAGTCTCTGAGCTGGCTGTCAGCATGGTCCCAGACGCGGGGCTCAAACCCACAAACCATGAGATCATGACCTGAGCCGAAGTTGGACACTTAACCGACTGAGCCATCCAGGTGCCCCTGATTTTAATCCCAATAAATCATACCCAAATGCCACATAGTATTTCATATGCCTTTTATATCCCTTTTAATGGGTCTGTAGTATTCCGTTGTGCGATTATAGGACAATTTATTTCACCATCCTCCTAAATATTGGGTATTTAGGTTGACGCCCATTATGACTGAACCTGGGGCATATCTATGATTATTTCTTTAGGGTAATACTGAGTAGTAGAACTGCCAGGTCAGAGGGCATAAAGAGTTTAAGACTTTTGTGTTACCTGCTTCTCAGAAAAGAAGTGCAAACTTACACTCCGAGTAGCTATTTGTTAAGGTCCCAGGTGGAGGTTATTATATAATGAATCCTCATGGTATAGTGGTTTCTTTTCCCATTTGAAAACTTCAAATAAACTTTTTTTAATGACCATATAAGTCATACTTTTTTTGGGGGGGGGATGCACATGCATGAGTAGGGGAGGGGCAGAGGGAAAGGGAGAGAGAATCGTAAGCAGGCTCCATGCTCAGCAAGGAGCCCAATGTGGGGCTCCATCTCGTGACCCTGAGGTCATGAAGAGTCAAACGCTCAACCGACTGAACCACCCAGATGCCCCAAGAGGTTATACTCACAATAGTGATGACCTTTTATCTTCAGTCTTTGCAAATTCTTTGGGCTGCTAGAACAGAATGTGGGTTAGGTGACCCAAGCAAATAGTTTATGTCAAGAATTTAACTCTGGTTATCAGATGAGCATTTTTTTTTTCTCTTTTTCCAGGGCCTATCTCTGCAAATATCTACTGCCTTATGTTCTGTTGAGATCTAAAGAGAGAAAAATCTTTCTTGTTCCACTCACTGAATTACTTAAACTTCAAAACAAGGAATAAGCCTGGTTCTAAGCAGTATGTCTTGTCATTCCAGAGATAATTCCAAGGGAAGAGGGATGTGGACGACTCTATACTCATGTGTCATTATCGTTGGTCTGGTCTGGACCCAGACAAAACAAATCTTAGAGCCATATTCATGACAATAAAAACTCTTCTACAAAAGTCAGCATGAATAAGTTCTACAATGAAGAATATTCTCATTTCTCTCTGGCTTTCCCCACTTCCTTTATCAGATGACCTTGCAACTTTTCTCAGCAGGACTTTTTTAGGACCCTTGGTCCATAGACCGTATAAATTCCCTCTCCCCAAATCTTGCCTTGACTGAAATTTCATTCCTTTATAAGAAAGTGCCTTTTGGGGAGGGGCAGCAACTGTTCATTTGTTTACACCCCTAGTACCCAGGGGATCTGTGGCCATTGTTACTTCCAGAACATTATACTATCTCACAAAAGTGTACGATCCCTGTGTAGCCTCCAGTGAAATTCCCATAGACTGTATCAGAACTTTCATGCTGGCCATCACATCATCTACGTGTCACTTCTCTGTGTCCTTCAGGGCCCAGGACCTGGCTCGTGCCTCCTCTCTACCCCAACTACCACCACCCAATGATCCTCAGCATCTGTGCACGGAGAATGTACCTAGTGGCTTAGCTTCCGAGTGGCAGCCCAGTCGCATCGCCCATATCCCTTGGACGTGGCTCTGTTTCTGTTACCTTAAACTCCAATGTAATCATCTATGACTACAGTCTGATAGCATTCCTGCTCCCTCACCCATTTATTTCCAACACGTCTGTCCCCGTATTACTCTCCATTTTCCCCAGGTTGTCAATCATACTTTACCCCTTCTCCTTCTTTAGCCAGCTCAGATCCCAGAATGTGTCACGTTATTTATTTATTTATTTTTTACAAATAGCTTATTGTCAAATTGGTTTCCACATAACACCCAGTGCTCATCCCCACAAGTGTCCCCCTCCATGCCCACCCCTCCTCCCCCCCCACATCCACCAGTCCTCAGTTTTTGTCAGCATTCAAGAGTCTCTCATGGTTTGCCTCTCTTCCTTTCCCCCACCATTTCCCCCCTTCTTCTCCCCCTTGGTCCTCTGTTAAGTTCCTCCTAATCCTTCTATACGTGCACACATATGATATTTGTCCTTCTCTGCCTGACTTATTTCATTCAGCGTAACACCCTCAAGGTCCATCCATGTTGCTACACATGGCCAGATGTCATTGTTTCTCATTGCCATGTAGTATTCCATGGTATAGATAAACCACATCTTCTTGATCCATTTGTCCATTGATGGACACTTAGGCTCTTTCCATGTTTTAGCTATTGTGGAGAGTGCTGCTATGAACATTGGGGTCCATGTGCTCCTATGCATCAGCATTTCTGTATCCCTTGGGTAAATTCCTAGCAGTGCTATTGCTGGGTCATAGGGGAGTTCTGTTGTTAGTTTCCTTAGGAACCTCCACACTGTTTTCCCGAGGGGCTGTACCAGTTTACATTCCCACCAACAGTGTAGGAGGGTGTCCGTTTCTCCACATCCTCGCCAGCATCTAGAGTTCTCTGATTTGATCATTTTAGCCACTCTGATTGGCGTGAGGTGGTATCTCAGTGTGGTTTTGATTTGTATTTCCCTGATGAGGAGGGATGCTGAGCATCGTTTCATGTGTCTGTTGGCCATCTGGATGTCCTCTTGGTTTTTTATTTTTGTTTTTTTAATTTTTAATGTTTTTTTTATTTCTGAGAGAGAGAGAGAGTGAGACAGCATGAGCAGGGGAGCAGGGAGAGAGGGAGACACAGAATCCAAGGCAGGCTTCAGGCTCTGAGCTGTCAGCATAGAGCCTGACATGGGGCTCGAACCCACAAGGCGTGTGATCATGACCTGAGCTGAAGTCGGACACTTAACCGACTGAGCCACCCAGGTGCCCCCTGGATGTCCTCTTTGGAGAAGTGTCTGTTCATATCTTCTGCCCCAGAATATGTCACTTTAACCATTCTCTTGCCAAAACCTCAAAGCCCTTAATCTCTTGCCCTTCTATATCTGTCCATTAAATCCCAGTCTTGGATCCATCCAACCAACTGCCTTGGTTTGCTTCCACAGGCACGCTTTTGACTTGGTATTGGAAAAATCCAATCATGTTAAATAATGCTGCTGTCATTTTATTGTCCCCAATCTCAGTGCCATTCAAGAAGCCTTGTTTGGGTCATTAGGCTCACTCACTGTCCGTATTTGCAACTGCAGACACAGCCCACTGTCAACAACTCCCCTACCCACCCCTGGCTCTCTTCCCAGGTGAAGATTTGCAATTACCCAATAAAAGTTCTATCAACTTTTGGTCTCCTATCTGGAAATCTCCATCTTTCCAGCCCTGTCTTCCTTTGAACCTATGGATTTATTCCCTCCCATTCTCTCCAGAATGTTGAGCCATTAGTTATGCCTTTGTGACTCCACTTAGGAATAAATGTATCAAGTCTCTCTCATCTTGAAAAATTTCTCTCTCAGCATTTCACTTCCCCTTAGACATTGCCTGTCACCTTTTGGCGAGTGACATGGAAGACCCAGCTGTTGTTGGGGACCATCCATCTAGTGACATAAATCCATATTACAGTGAGGTTGGCTTCTCTCAGTAGTTCACAGATTCTTGGAGTAAATGGGCAGGTGGTGTTCCAGGAACAGGGATCCTATTGCCATACTCAGCAAGAGACTTGTAGACAATCATTGATTCCAAATCCTCCCCTCCCACTCACTTTTTAGTGCTCTTTAATAATGGGTTAGCCTTCACGACTTTGCTGAAGCTCTTCTGGCAATGACTTTATAATTCCCCATAGCTGGGGATTCATATTAGTTTACATATACGTTCTTTAGACATTTGTGTGACTGTTGAGTCTGTTGAGAAATTCGTTTGGCTTCTGTGGCATCTTCCTGTCTTTCATCATGTTCCCTCGTTGACTCTCTTGCTTTGCCTGACCTTCATTGTTCCTGGGATCCCAACCTGGATCTCATTTCACTCTATGCTTGCTCTCCTGTGGCAATCTACCCACCCATGGGAATCAGTGACATACATGCCTTTGTCTTTCAGATTTGTGTTTCCAGGCAAGGTCTCTCTCTTGAGCTCCAGAACTATTTCACCAACTGGATATTTGACAGTCTTACTGATATTTCAAGCACAACATGTCAAATATGTCTTCATCCAGATTATGTGCTCTTGAATTCTTCATCTGGGTAAAAGGCAATAATACTCATTGCACTTATCAGTTAACTCTTGCAGTATACCAAGCCACCCAAAACTTTGTAGGTTAAAACAGCCATTTGCAGTACATAATTATATGGGTCAGGAATGTGGGCTGAGATCAGCTGGGTGGTTCTTTTGTTGGATTTGGCTAGGTTCAGTTATGTCTGTGGTCAGCTGGCTGTTGATGGTCTGACTTATATCTTGGTAGATGGCTGGCTGTTGGCTGGGGTATGGGGGTGACAGAACCATGTTTCCATGTATCCATCATCCAGCAGGCTAGCCCATGCTCATTCACATAGGAGTGATCACAAGGTTCCAAAGAAGAGCAAGAGAGAGGAAGAAAAAACGTTTATTGCTTTCATTGTAAAACATGACTTCTGTCTTATTCTGTTGGTCACAGAAAGTCACAAAGTCATCCCAGATTCAGGGAGTGGAGAAACAGATTCTACCACTGGGAGGGAGAGACTACAAGGCCACCAGGCCACAAGGACCATGGGGTGTGTTTGGTGGCTGTGGGAGTGGGTGGGTGGAAAGGAATTGGATTGACTTTAAGTGGTTCATGCAATTGTAGAGGCCTGGTAAATCCGAAATCTGCAGAGTAGATTGGCAGGCTGAGGACTCAGAGAAGAGTTTTGCTATTTGAGTCTGAAACCCATCTGCTGGCAGAATTCTTCCTAAAGAGAGATCAGTTTTTCTTCTGATGGGGACTTCAGCTGATTGGTTGAGGCCCACCCACATTATGGAGGGTAATCTGCTTTACTCAAAGTCACCAATTTAAACATTAATCTTATCCAGGAAACACCTTCACAGAAGCATCCAGAATAGTGTCTGACCAAATATGCAGGAACCATGGTCCAGCCAAGTTGACACATAAAATTAATCCTTGCATGATCCAGCCTTCATGGTATAGAGTGTAATGACTGGACTGTAGGGAGATGGATTAAACTAAAACAAATAGTTACTGACCTATGAACATATGTAGAGCAGACTCTTGTAGAAAATGCCGTTGAAGTCTTGCCTGACTTAGATGTTAGCCAGCCTTTTAAAGAGATGTTCTATAGTCTGAAAAGGAATTATCATATGATTTTCTGTAGCTAGAGTAGAAAATAGGATACGCCTGGGTGTTTAAGGAAAATTTTAAATTATTATTTGATGGTGAACTTAATTCCAGTCGATAAGATGCAACACAAATGCAGATACTTGTTCATTTTTATGCAAACACGAAATCAAAGTTTATGATATGTACTGGGAAGGGGTGTTACAGATTAAACAAAATCATGAAAATCAAAGAATTGTTTGATTAGGAACCCAAGCTGAAGTGCTGATTATCATAGCTCAGTTATCTTCCTTTACTATTACTCTTAGATCTATTTATGATTCTAATCAAATTCCCTGTCGTTTCTGGTCTTTGAGCAGACTCAGAAGAGTTATGAAAAGAAATAATTGTTTTCTCAGAGAGTTTTTGGATCTCGAGAAAGTCTTTCATAACAGAAGAGGCCTTTTTAGGTGGTCATTTGAAGGGGCAATGACAGGCATCGAGCTACATTTCCATTAAGCCTTAAAAACGCTTTTAAGGGTGAGGAATTTGGAGCCAGCGATTTTTTTTTTTCTTCCAACGGCCAGATATTCAGATGATGAAATACTGTTTTCAAAGATGTCTGTAGGCATCTGGTCCAGATTTAATATGCAGTGTTTATGAAATCAAGGGAAGAGAGAAAGGTTACTTGTAATGATGAATTTAACACAGTGGTTATTAATACTGTCATTGTTTTTACTAGTGAGTATAATTCAGGCTCTAGAGTCCTTTATTTGTACTGGGAAGAAAGGAATCTCTGAAACATTGATATCTTCCCAGGAAGGTTTGCATAAAAATCCTACATCGCTTTCAAGTTTTGACCTCTGCAAATTGAAATCTGTCCAAATAGAGGTTCTAAAAGGAAATTCAAGAATAGCATAATGGTGAAAGGTATGGTATTTTACAACCAGCTCTGCAAGTTACTAACCTTCAGGTTTTTGATCTGTAAGACGACACATGTGAAGGGCTTAGGGTGGTGCTTGGCATGTGGGAAGTGCAGAGAAGTTACAGCAATGATGTTAGTATAAAAGGGAGCAAAGGGAGACAAACATGGTACCTATGAATTGATGCTAACCAGGTTTACAGGAGGCACTTGTGGGGAAACCATATTATCCATTTGACCTCGTTTTTCTTTGTCCCTTTCTTGATTTGTTCCTACAGACCATGTTGGTGATGAGGTAAGTTTCAATAAAATATTTTCTAGGAACAGACACATTTATTCCTTTGTTGAGAAGCCTCATGGCCTAATGCACACCAGTCAGGTCATTTCTAGAAGGTCTGTTGTCTGCTTCAGATTTTAATATATTTTTTCCTGATTCGCAAACAAAATGGAAAAAATTGCCTATATATTTGCAGGGAATAAAAACATGTAATACCAAAGAAAATTAGAAGGTAAAACTCTAGAATAACATGATTCTTCAGAAAATACAATCCAATTATAGGAGACAGGTAATATCCAGTTCTTTTTTGGTTGACCTATAATAAATGCAGATTGCTTAGGTTTTTAACATAGAGTGGTATTTCAAAACCAAATGGTGACTATTATTTCCATTATCAGTGGAAAAAGTAATGTTAAAGTAGAAATTAGTACTTTGGGCTTATAAACAGGATAAAGAATCTTTTGAGCAAAACTAGCTGAAATATTGTAACTCTTTGGACTTCAAGTTAGAGGATTGTTCTTTCAACAAGTATTTTGGGAGGCTTTATTGTGTTCCAGGCAGTGTTTAGAACCTGGGTAGAGAGCAGTGAGTAAGAAGGAAAGGCCCTGGCTTCGGTGGAATTTATAATCTGTCGGGGAGAGACAGAATGAAAACAAAAGTAAATGCAGGCACAAGATAATCTGTGAAATGATCAGTGCTGTGAAGATTATAGAAAAAGACCCTGTGATGTGTCGACAGCGAACGGGCTGGTCTGTGTGCAGTGGAGGTATGTTCAGACTGGGGGTGGTCAAGGGAAGTCCCCCATGGAAGTCTTGTTGGGGCTTGTGGAGGTGGTTGTTCCTGGCTGGCCAGCGTGGAAAGTGCTTCCCAGGAGGCTGCGTAGGGCGAGTGAGGGAATGCGGCTGAGATACAGAAAGAGGTAGCAGAACCCAGATCCCAGGAGATTGCAGGTGTAACGGGAGGAGTATAGAATTCATTCTCAGTGATAAGGGAATCCCCTGGAGATCTTTAAGCAGGAGAAGGACATGGCCTGCTTTCTGTTTTCAGAAGATCCCTCTGGCTGCTTTGAGGAAGATGGGCCATTCGGGCTCTTGTGTAATGCAGATAAGAGAGGTAGGGGAGGCAGGTACTAAAGGCGCAGAGTGGTTCCCCTTAAACAAAGGGGAGTATGGGCCGCTGCCTCCATTTCCCATGGAGAGAGGCCATGTGAGTGATTGGTGGGAAGGTGCAGATTCAAAGCTGAAGGTGGGACAGCAGACAGACCATTCTGGGCCAAGGCACAGCCTGCTGTTTCATGAAGTGAGTGTTGGAAAGTGTTGAGCAATGATATATCCAGTTATATAGGAAAATAATGTTGTTTGGTCTTGGAGAGAGTTTAGAAAATTTAGCATGTCCAAAGTTAAGTAGTGCATTCAGGGCAGATGTCAGTGGTTTTTGGTAGCGAGTTGGATTCTAGTAGAGGATGAGCAGGTATCACTATGGTGAACATACTCTGTGGACCCTTGTAAGTCCTCTGGTGTTTTTATTTTTATTTTTATTAGAAAATTTTTTTAACGTTTTATTTATTTCTGAGAGAGAGAGAGAGAGAGACAGTGTGAGCAGAGGAGGGTCAGAGAGAGAGGGAGACACAGAATCTGAAACAGACTCCAGGCTCTGAGCTAGCTGTTAGCACAGAGCCCGATGCAGGGCTCGAACCCACCAACTGTGAGATCATGACCTGAGCTGAAGTCGGATGCCTAACCGACTGAGCCACCCAGGCACCCCTGGTGTTTTTAGAAATACGTGTTTTAAATGTCTAAATGAGCAGTGCCTGGCTGGTGTAGTCAGTAGAGCATAAGACTCTTGATCTTGTAAGTTAAAGCCTTATATTGGGTGTAGAAATTACTTAAAAATAAAATTTTAAGAAAAATAAATAAGTGAGCAGACCACTCGTGTTGGTTGCTGTAAAGAACCCTCATTTGAAGAGGGCTTGGGGCTGAAGCTGTCAGAAGATCATTGCCTCGATTGTTGTGTGGGAAAGGATGTCTTCTGGGGCTGTTTCATGCCAATGTTTCCTCCTTTTGTTTGCAAGGAAGAAAACCCATTACACACACACACACACACACACACACACACACACACACACACAGCTTGGGTGAATAGCAGATGTAGGGTAAGGATTCAGACTCATTATGGGATCCAAGGTCAGAAAGTGAAATCTCACGTCATGTGAAGTGGGACCTGGCGCTGCACAGTCGAGACAGAGGCTACTTACCCTTGCTGTCTTCGGAGCCCCTTTCTCCTCTGACTCATGTGCCTTAAGATTCAACCCACATGGCTGCCGGTCCAGATTCTATATCATCACCTCTCAACTCCAGTGCCCCACCCAACTCATGCTCCTTTCCTGACTTTCTTCGTTCAGTTTCCCAGAGGGGAGTTGTGTTTGGTTCAGCCCCTGAAGCTACCTGCCTGGTCCTGGCTTGTGGTGATGGTCTGGAGTGAGCCAACCTGGCCCCTTATCCATCCGCTCAGTAGTGCTGGACAGAACAATGACAGATGGTTCTAGTGTCACTATTTTGTGGAGAAGAACCATCTTTGGTTCCTCCACAGCCTTGGGGCCACTTGGCAATGGAGGAAGGAGAGTGTTTCAGGTCATGTCATGGAGATGAGATGGAGGCATCATTGTTGGGGTCTGGGTGGCCTGCCTGGAGCATTTGGGATTGTGCCTAGGGAGGGATGGGGGAAGATAGCAGCGAGCAGAGAAGAGATGCTCTGGTGTTGAAGCGACTGGCTCTGGAAAGGGGTGTTCCATATGTGGTTGTTGAATTGTCACTTGCAAAATAAGGCAAAGATGTGAGACTGTTCTCTAGTAAATTCAGTGTTTCCCCCTGTCTTAGTGAGTTTGGACTGCCTTAACAAGGCACCACACACTGGGTGGCTTATAAACAACATGTATTTCTCATAGTTCTGGAGGCTGGAAGTCCCAGGTCTGGGTGCCTATGTGGTTGGGTTCTGGTGAAGGCCCTTTTTGGGTTGTAGACAGTTGGCTTCTCATGTATTTTCACAAGCCTGAAAGAGAGAGACCTTGGTCTCTCCCTTTGGTTATGAGAACACTAATTCCAAGCGTGGGGGCTGCCCCCTCATGACCTGGTCACCTCCTAATGGCCCCACCCCCTAATGCCGTCACACTGGGGACTGGATTTCAGCACATGGATGGGGGAGGCACACGTTCAGTCCATCACACATCCTGAGACTCTGAGAGAGTTCCATCTTTCATTCTGGCCTCTCTGTAGCACCCTTCAGTGTTGTTATTCTGTTAAAAGTGTCTTTGTCTCTGCTCCCCCTTTGAGGAATTAAAATATTCCTGCAATATTCCTTTCACGGAAGTCCTGCAACTCAATAGCAAAATGCCAATAATTGAATTTTTGAAAAATGGGCTAAATATTTGAATAGACAGTTCTCGAAAGAAGATATCCAATGACCAACAGGTTTATGAAAAGATGTGCAACATCACCGCTCTTCAGTGTAATGCAAGTCAAAACCACAGTTAGATATCACCTCACACCTGTCAAGATGGTTATTATCAGAAAACACAGGATGACATGTGTTGGTGGGGATGTGGAGGAATTCAACTGTCGTTTTCCTTCTCCCAGCTTTGGTGGATGCCAGGTAGCAGAACATGGTGTCTTCAGGAGACAATGCGTCACCACTGCCGTAGTCCTTTCAGGTTGCTGTAACAAACACACCGCAGGCTGGCTGACTCAAACAATAAACATTTATTTCTCATAGTTCTGGAGGCTGGACGTCCAAGATCCAAGTGTGGGCAGATCAGTGTCTAGTGAGGGTCCACTTCCAGGTTCACAGATGGCAGTTTTCTAGCTGTGGACTCACATAGCAAAAAGAAGAAAGAGAGTTCTCTGGGGTCTCTTTTCTAAGGGCACTAATCCCATTCACGGCAGCCCATCCCTATGGCCTAATCAACTCCTAAAGACCCCACCTCATACCATCACATGGGGGTTTAGGATCTCAGCATAGGAATCTGGGCAGTGACACAAGCATTCAGACCATAAACAATATGGAGTAAATTATTTCAATGATATTGAGTATCTTATTTTTAAGTTTATTTATTTATTTATTGAGAGAGAGAGAGAGAGAGAGAGAATGAGCATGGGAGGGGCAGAGAAAGAGGAAGAAAGAGAATCCCAGACAGACTCTGAGCTGCCAGCACAGAGCCTGACGCTGGCCTCAATCTCACGAACCACGAGATCATGACCTGAGCTGAAATCAAGAGTCAGAAATGCCTCATGGTGAGATTTTCGGATAGGTTTCATGTCGTCCCACACCCCCTTACCTTTGAGGACTTCAGAAGAGCTATGGTTGTACTCTTAACTTCTGAAACACTTTAAGTTGAGAGCTTAACAGATACCAACATATGTCTTGAGAGGTTTGGAAGAATTGGATCCTATGTATGTAGATTATTATGATTTCATAATAATAAAGCTCACTGCTGGTATTCTTCTCAGGGCTTCTGTGAAACACACTAATCCAAACTGACAATCTGGTTGTGTCATAGACAAAAAGGAATTGTGGAGACATTGATTTTATATCAACACAGGCCTACAGAAACATGATTTAGGAAACATTTAAATAAAATACCAGAGAGAGGGGATTATATGAATCTTCAGGACAGAGAGACAATCAGTCTTGAGATCTTATTTAATGTTCACACCTGTGAATGCTACTGGCTGCCTAGGGTTCAGTTCTAGAGGGTTAGGGTAAATATCATATCTTAACACCTGTGAGTGATTTGTGGAGAGCTGGTCTCTAGTTATGGGGGTGTCTTCAGGGGGCGTGATCAGTAGCGGCATGGCTGAGCTGACTGCTCAGTGTGAAATGCTGCTCCATTCCGTTACCAAGAAGGTGTCCTCGTTTTCTCCCAAATTAATAGCCTCTGTTGCTCAGCAAATAGTCACCTAGGCCACTGTCCCCTGAAGCACTGCTTCCCAGGTTTGCTGCTCTTCTCTGACTTTCTAATGTTCACTGAGCTCACCTTCCCTGGTGCCCATACGGTTAGCAGTTGATTATGAACGACCTTGCACTGGTGTCTGTTCGATTGCATTTACTTCATCTTCAACCTAGATGGTGGGCTCCTTGGGGTAGAAGCAACTCTCAAAATGGACCCATCGTCTTGGCTACAACTCCAATTCACATGTTCATCATTTCTGGTCTGGAGGCAGTAGGTTCTTTTCTTTTTTCTTTTTTAAATGTTTTATTTGTTTTTGAGAGAGAGCGAGTGAGTGAGAGAGAGCGCATGAGCAGGGGAGGGGCAGAGAGAGAGAGAGGGAGACACAGAATCTGAAACAGGCTCCAGGCTCCCAGCTGTCAGCACAGAACCCAACGCAGGGCTCGAACTCAGGAATGGCGAAATCATGACCTAGGTGGAGGTTGGAAGCTAAACCAACTGAGCCACCCAGGTGCCCCTGGGTAGATTCTTAACTGAACCAGCTGTAAACAAAGTTTCTACAGTGCAAGGCTAGCTGTGGCCATCCTCATTAAAAAACCCTTTAGGGGGTCCCCTGGCCTGGGCTTGCTTTCATTCCCATTGGTGCAGCCTTTCGGGACCTGGCTGGGTTGTCACTACTTTGAATCTTGTCTCCTACCACTTAAAGCTGTCCCTTCCCTCTGCCAGAGCTATTTTCTGGTGTTCTGGTGTGACGGGATCTCGGAGCCCACTGAGCTCTTCCCAGCCCCTTACCCAGACCTTCCTTTCCAACTCATATGGTTCTGTCATTTTTAGCATATTAGAAAAAACAATGTACATTCTTTGGACTAAAATAGTGACATTAAAAGCGAAGGAAGAGAGGCAGAGAATGTATGTAATAATGAACATGATTTGACCAACCAGACAAATATATAATTTGTGCAGGTTAAAAAAGCATATTAATAACTTCATGAGGTTAACCAATTTAGGACTCAATTAGAAATGTGATCCCAGGAACTACATACAAATTATTGTAATTATGGTGACAGGAAATGGCACTCCTAGGAAATGGTAGGAGGCAGAAATTTAAAAGGGGAATATATTATTTAAAAGTCAGGCAGCTTGTCTTTGCGGCCCCTAAGAGTTGAATTGGGAAAATTAAAGATCTCAGATCATAAAACTACCAGCAGAATGAAGTACTAAGCTAATCCACTCAGCAGAAAGCAGTTCACCACCATAATTGGAAATACAGGCTTGTGGTTACTTAATAGAAGTGAACATTTCATCATGTCAGGGCCACTGTGTGCCATAGATTTAACATACCATCTCTAACATATTTTGCAACTTGGACAATTAATTCCACACCTGTACTGTCCCATATCCAGCTTTATAAAACATGTCCTCCCCATAAAAATAAATGTATGTGGCAGATAGCCCTCTCTCTTGTTTGCCAAAAAACAGATTATTATCAGGAAGGCCGAATTATCACCTGCTGTCAACAAACAGATTACCCAAGTTAAGGTCATTACCATTGCTGTCATTATCTTACATATTAAAGTGGTTATGGATGAACGTAGGAATGAAATGGATGGTCTTGAATTTATCTGGGGGCTTCTCTTAGGCCTTTTTGAACTTCATTTTGCATGCTTGTAAGATTATGAATTAAAACTATCCATGCAGCCCCACATTTTCTTTTTTTTTTAAGAAGAGAAACTGCCTCTTTAAATGAAGAATTTTTTTCCTTACTGCTAAAGGTTTTAGATTAACTCAGCATCCCATGAACCTTTTCATGTTGTCATCTCCTGACATTTTTCTCTCTGGATTTTTAGAAATATAATACAAGATAAAAATACACTTGGAGGTGAAACAGCAAGAGGTGGAGATAACAAGAATATTGATTTAGTTTACTCTTGCTTTTATTTTTCCCTTATTATTTATGTAATTTATGTTTCTACTCTTTTTTTAACCTCCAAAGTCTGTCTCCGTTAACTTTGATTTCCATGATTCTATTTTATTTAATTAAATGGTTTGAAGACTTTTTCCCACCCCATTTAAATGAAACATGACCAAGGAGAGAATGAATATAAACATCTTTGCATAACTGATACGTTGAAAAATGCATGACCACCTAAATGTCACAACTCGGTGAAGCATTTCTTTTTCATTCTAGTGCCGCTGAATTTTAAGGACAAGCTGAATTTTGCATTTTGTAGCTTTGCTAAAATCAGGTAGCACCATACTCGAGCTAAGAACTACCTCCATGATGAGTGTGTTGTTGAGGTCTCAAAGAATTTTTCTCCCTCCGCTCTCCTCCTCTCCCTCCTTCCCTCCCCCCTCCCTCCCCCCTCCCCTTCCTTCTTTTCTTTCTTCTTTTCTCTGGCAAATAGCCAGGGCTATGGGCATGACAGATGTAAGGCCAGCCTTGGGCTGAGCCTGGGAAGTCCACATTCAGGCCAGCTGTCCCCACCCCCCCATCCTATGCCTCCAAGGCCTGTTAGTGAGTGTGGCTCCCGTTCTGCCAGGTCCTGCAAGCCTTGGGAATTAATTTTGTTCTGGGTGGTGTAGCTCTTCCTGACCAGACTGCTCATTTACTTGCTCCTGAGCAGGCAGGCTGCGGTAGCTGAGACTCCAAGAATGAGGTAAGGTCTGATTCAGATGTCCTACCAGCAGGATCCCACAGGCCGGAAGGGGCAGAGGAATACAAATCGGAAAGGGAAATGAAAGGACACAGGAACAATTAGGTTATTACGAGACGAAGTAAATCAGAGCTAGGAGAAGAGCATAAAGGGAGGGAATTGGGATAGTAACAACCATTTCCCTGAGCACCTACTAGGGCAAGAGACGTGAGGACAGGAACTGGGGACGATGGACACGGGGTAACTGGGGTGTGACCTTGTCAGTTTGTCACAGTCTCCATCATTCCAGAGTGTCTCTCTGACCAACAAGTGCTGACTGTTTTTAACGAGCAGGGAGTTTTAGGTTGTGAACCAGAAAAATCTGTACTTCTCAGGAGAGACCTCTGCTTCTCAGCTCCTGTCCATTGTCGCCACGTAGGGATGCGTCCAGAGTGACGAGCTCCGAGTGCTCAGAAAAAGGGAGTGTTCCAGGTTGGCGTGCGTGTGCGTGTTTGTGTGTGAAATCTCCTGATCTGTCGATGTTGGCAAGAAAACAAAAAACTTTAAAAATTAATTAACGCTACGCTGGAGATGAACGTGTGGAGCTGGTGGTTTAGGACTTGTGTCCTGAGCTGTACGTGAACCGGCCAACTCGCTCCTCAGCCCAGCCCCACAAGAAGGGGGTATACTCTTCCCTTTCACAGGAATCAAAGGAATTAAATAAATGACAGCATGCTTGGAAGAAAATGGATTCAGCAGATATCTCCTGGGCACCTGCTATGCGCCAAATGCCATGTAGTTCCCTGTGGGAAGATGTGAGCGTCTGCCCTGCAGACACATCTGGTCTACCTCACGGTGCTGGAAGGATGCATGAAAGTTAAGGCATTGACACTCTCTTTAAATAACAGTTCCGAACAGCAACAATACAAGGCCTTCCATCATTGCTATAGGAGCTCCTAGGAGGGAGGGAGAGCGCTCTTTGGATGTGATATAGGACAAGGAATTGGAACAGGGATGAAAAGATTTAGCATATTCTCTTCACAACAGGATGGATGAGAAGAGAAAGAGCGAGAGACTGAGGCAGCTTCTTTTTTTTTTAGAAGAAATCCTTCTAGGGGAAAAAAAATCTCAGAGGTATGGGATTTGTTGGGTCACTTTCCCATGAATGGACAGGACATTCATGGCATATCCGGGCCCAGCAATTCAGGGGCTGTTTGCATGAATGGGTCATTTTGTTGGACTATATCTTGGATCTTTAACAGGCAAAGGTCAGAACGGTTATAACTGGAGTCTTATAGGGTGACTGCAGATTGCCTGTGCCTGCCGGTGAGAGGCTACCTAATGCTGTTTTAACTTTTTCCTATATTCTTCTGGAAATCTTCTTTCTTCTCCCCCCACCCCCCCCAAGTGAAAGCAGTTGTGGTAGGACCTGGATGGCGGCCATATTTTTACCAGGTAGGAGATTTGGCCCAATACCCGTGGAACATTTATGCATCATTACTGGGAGCTGCTTCAATGGCTCCTAGCCTTGAACCTGGAAGAACTTGAGGTAACAGGAAAAATTTACAGCAAGTACAGAGAGAACATGGAAGGGAGCAGACAGATCACTTCTCACTGGCCTGCATGAGGAGTCCTTGCTGCTTTGCAGAGTAGTGATTTTTCAACTGGATTTTATTAACTACAAAGCCCTTTGCTCAACTGAACTTCTCACACAAAAATCCCCAAATTTAAAACAGATGAAAATGGTCCTCCCAAGTCCTCTGTCCCTAAGCTTTCCCTTAGGGTGCTGTGTTTAGCCCTAGGGGTTGGAATCCATTATTGAATCACTTTTCTCAGAGTATGAGAAGGATGGATACGAATCAGAGGTGGGGAAGGACAAGTGGTCTAAGCTAGTTCTTTCCAGGCTACAGGCCATTGACCCCAGGGGGTGTGCAAGGCAGTGGGGAGAGGGAAGAAGATCTTAGAATTTCAATATCTTTTTCTTTTGTATCTCATCCTCTTCAAGTTCTTCTTGGTTAATACGTTATCATGTATATTTTAGTCAGCAGGAGTAATTTACAATGAAGTCCTATCACATTATATTATAAATTAAATTAAAAAAACACATTCTGGGTGTATGTGCTAAATTTTATTTTACTTATTTCATTCAGTTTTTAAATAAATGTTTTCATTTATTATTGAGAGAGAGAGAGAGCATGAGCTAGGGAGGGGCAGAGAGAGAGGGGGTCAGGGCATCTGAAGGGGGCTCTGTGCTGACAGCAGCGAGCTCAATGCAGGCCTTTAACCCATGAGATGTGAGCTCATGACCTGAGCCCAAGTTGGATGCACAGCTGACTGAACCACCCAGGCACCCCATGCTCAATTTTATTTTTAATTTTACTTGTGAGATGAGGATTGAAAATGTGTGGAGACCACTGTCCTGACTATGACTTTCAACCTTTAGAATTTGAGTTCTCGTCTCTAAAAGGACCTGGATCCTACCATGATAGAAACAAGGAGCCCAGCTTATCTGAGAAGAGAGTTTTCTCACAGGCATTCTATAATCTGTCATTAATGGCAGGTTTTAGTGACATCAACACTACAGTGGTATTTTTGAGCTGAAATTTTTATCACTATAGCTCCAAAACACATCACAAACAGAAACAATAATTTCATTAGTAGCTGAAAATTGTAATAATGTTATTGAATATAAATTTCACTGCTGTGGTAATTCTAAAACACAAGGATGATGAGTAAAAAATTGCAGCAGTATTATTGGGAATAAACTTTATTGCCATGAGTAAGACACAGCGGGCGGATTGATGGAGACTAAAATTTTGGGTGATAGGTTTCAGCCAGTGGTATGGGTATTATCGGTAGGAATGTATTTCGTTTTCCCTCCAGTATTTTCCTCTCACTTCTGGTCAACAACCCTTACTCCCAGGGCATGAGATAATGCTCGCATCTGTTTCTTACTCGGTTTTTACTACCTCAGTAATTCTATCTTGTTGTTTAAACCAAAACCCTAGGATTGTCCTCTCTTTTCCTGCTCCTCCACATCAAACCCGATGCCAGGTGCTGTCGGTTCTGCCTGTGAGTAAGTGTGTTCCTCTCCCTCTTCTCTGCCACCTCCTAGTCTGCTCCTGACAGTACCTCCTACTGGATCTACCTACGTCCCTCCAAACAGCTCATCACTCAGGACCAGAGTGAGCACTGCCATTCGGCCATTGGATCAGCCACCTTCCAGCTAACGCTCTCCTGTGGCTCTTTCCCTGATGGACAGATTTAACCCAAACACCTTGCTGTGGTCTTCAAAGCCCTGCAGGATGGCCAGACTTACCTGCAGTTCTCTCCCTGAGTCACCACTTAGCTGGATTGAATTGTGCCCCCTGAGAATTCACATCACCTCCAGTGTGATGGTATTTGGAGGTGGGAGATAATTAGGTGTAGATGAGGTCATGCGGGTGACATCTTTATGATGGAATTAGTGCCCTTATAAGAAGAGACACCAGGGAGCTTGCTTATTTCTCCTTTTGTGAGAACACAGTAAGAAGACAACCCTCTGAAAGCCAGGAAGAGGGCTCTCACCAGGAAACAAATTGGATCAGCCAGCACCTTGATTTTGGACTTCTTACCCTCCAGAACTGTGAGAAATAGATGCCTGTTATTTAAGCCACCATTCTGATGCTTTGTGATGGCACTCTGTGCTTGCCAGTCCTGGGACACTTCCCATGTCCCTGAGCTGGCTCATGTCCACATTTCCCGTTCTCAGCTATACACCCCTCTCTTGGAAAGCTCCTCCCTGACCACCCCAGCTAACGCAGCCATGCCCTGCTTCACACCAGAATTGCGACCTCCACTCCTCCAGGGGGCGCTGTTCACACAGATTGGAGGGGGATGAGGTGGCCCCTGCGGCTAAGCAACTTCTTTGTTTTATTTTTAACCTTCACAGACATTATCCGAATCTGATATTACCTTGCAAGTTGGTTTATTATCTATTGCTCTGATAAACAAAAGCCTGATCATTAAAGAAAAATAGGTCTTGTGACTTTCAGGTTTGTAGCCCGACGTCCGATGGCGAAAACAGACTCCATGTACCTATTGGCAAACAAAACACCTGCATCTGCCATCTCTGCTCACCTGAGAATTGCATGGGGCACTATCTTTCCAAGCCACAGGGGAGCGGGAGGCAGAGAGAACTTAGTAATACCATCCTGCCTTTACTTAAAATGTTGACATTTTGGCCTCAATTTTTTTCTGTAGGTTTTTGAACACAATGCATTAAAATATTATACTGATGACTGAGATTTTGGTGTTTCTGCAAGTGCCTCACCTCTCCTATTCTAGTTCTGGCCTTGGTTGGGAACCTTACCTCCATCGGAATGTAAAAGGAGTACATAAGAAATCAAAGGACTTATTTTGGCTCAGTGGAGGGACTGATTAGTAATGTGCACTGTGGTGTGTATGGGAATCTAGTTGCCCACCCTGCTAAACACACAAAAACAGCACACGGCAGGGACTAGGAAATTTCACACAGTTATTCTTACTAGCCCAGCACTGAAGGAAGACTAGGAGCATCACAAAATGGTGAAAAGAGCAGAGCTTGGGAGTCTCATGGGCTTGGGTTCAAATCTTGCTTTTTAAAAAAGTTTATTATTTATTTGGAGAGAGAGAGAGAGAGAGAGCATGCTTGGGCAGGGTAGAGGCAGAGAGAGGGGAGACAGAGAATCCCAAGCAGGCTTCATGCTGTCAGCACAGAGCCCAATGGAGGGCTCGAACCCATGAACCGTGAGATCATGACCTGAGCTGAAACCAAGAGTCAGATGCTTAACCGACTCAGCTACCAAGGTGCCTCTCAAATCTTGCTTTGGCCAACCTGTTAGCCGTGTGGTTTTGCACAAGTGATTTATCTTCCTTGAGCCTCAGCATCCTTGCTGGTAAAATGGAGTTGTAGAATGCTATCTCTTTCATTGAGTTGTTGTGAACAGCAAATGAGGTGATTGATTTCTTCCATCTGTGTCCCCCTAGTGCCCCAAGTGTGCTGGCGCTATGCTTGGTGCCCGATTCAGAGGTGAGCAACAGAAAGGAGGAACATTAATCCGAATCTTTTTTTATTAAAATTTTTAATGTTTTTTTAAAATTTATTTCCGAGAGAGAAAGACAGCGTGAACAGGGGAAGGTCAGAGAGAGAGGGAGACACAGTTTCTGAAGCAGGCTCCAGGCTCTGAGCTGGCTGTCAGCACAGAGCCCGGCACGGGGCTTGAACCCACGAACCGCGAGATCATGACCTGAGCCGAGGCTTGACGCTTAACTGACTGAGCCACCCAGGCGCCCCACATTGATCCGAATCTTGAATGTGCTAAGTACCCATATGGTGACGGGGTGGTTACCCTCATCAGAGAGACTGGGGAGGAGCCCTGATGTGGGTGAGATCCACAGGAAACAGGGGAGTTCAGGAAGCATAGCAGGTAGAAGGGGCTTCCAAGTGGGAGAAGCAACTTGCACAGAGAACCAGTGTAGGGGAAGGGCGTGGCCCATGTGCAGAGAGGCACCAACGCCCGTGCATGGCATCAATTTATATAATTTGTGTTGCTGTTTTTACCATTATCAGCCACTCTGCTCGGCCCTGGGAGATGGGGAGAGTGGGATCCAGAAGCTTCACTGACCTGCATGTTCACGCCACCTGTAGGCCGGACAGTTCTGCTTTCCAAGGCAGGAAGTGAGTCTAGATATAAGGCTGTATTCCTAGAGAAGGTTCCAGTAAGAGGCAGGAGAAGGCCAACAGGATGAAGAAAGAGGGAAAAGAGTTAAAGCAGAAAGAGCCAACCTTAGGATGGACAGTGAATAAACAAGAAGGGACGTTTCTGTGTCACCTGCCGTATTTCCTTGGAAATAAAAATTATTTCTCCAGAAATAACTTAGGTATTCAGCAAGAAAAAGTCCTGAAGGGTACAGTGCCTGTGCAGAGAAAATTCCCTGGTGTGTTAACATTTCTGAGCAAAATGTACAGGCAGCTCTTGTGGGCCCTGCCCATTTTCCCTACAAGGTAGCTGAGTTCTGGGAGAATCTGCAACATTTCAGCTGCTAACGTGTTTCCACCAGCCTGTCCCTGGTGGACAAAACCGGAGAGAGAGAGAGAGAGAGAGAGAGAGAGAGAGAGAGAGAGAGCAAACCTTGAACTTTAATGAAAGTAATTTCAAAAACGCATTGAGGGGAAATTTGCATTTATAAATGTTTCGATGCTGGCAAAGTGCATTTCCCCCTGGAGGTCACAGGACAGGTGGAAAAGAGCCACTAATTCTGTCACTCAGTCGCATGCTGTCCAGAGCGCAGCGTGACCTCAGAGAGCGTGAGTTTCCAAGCTCTTCCTTGAGACAGCGTGCAGTGAGTGCTTGTCATGAGAGCACCATTCGCGGCAGCTGATGTCCCCTGGACCCTTTCCCAGGGTCCAGCAGAAGGGAGCGGCTTTTTATGGCCTTTTGCATTTGAACTAGTGACCCAGAGGTGAGAAATTCTATATTCCATTACTGGCTCCCTCAGCAATCCCGGGTGCCCTGGTACGGCCGTGAGACGTAAGTCATGTGTGGCATGCGCATCGGCTCATGGTGAAAAGCTACACTGGCCTGAAAGTGAATCCTCCATGCAAATCCCATGATGCCGGTGGGGCGATTAACAGCTCTGGCTGTCCTGAGGGGGGCTGCCTGGAGCTCTGTCATTGCCAAAGTCTTCAAAATCCCAGAAGAGGGGTGCAGTCTGTTGTTGACGCCTCTCCTTAGGTCAGGCACTTTCTTTCCTTTTTTGGGGAGAGGGGGCAGTTCTAATCAGTGCCCTGCAACAGGTCAGCAGGACACAAGTGAAGATTCAGGGTGCCTCAGAGGTCACAGCGTGTTTTGACAGCAATGACAGGGGTAGGAATCAACAGGTTGTCCTCCCCATCTAGGGTCTTCTGTGGGTAGGAAAAAGCAGTCGTTACGGAGGCCAGTGAGGCTTAGTGTCATTTTGTTAATAAAGGCTTTATAAGAGCCAGGAGAACGCCATCTGGCCCTGGGGCTCTGCCAGGTTGAGGAGACTTTAATAGCTTCTTGAGTTTCAGCAGCAAAAATTGGGCTATCCGGGGAACAGAGCATGTGCTCAGGAATGGCGAGGAGTTGAGCTTGTTTAAAAAGTAAGAGGGGCCTAAGATAACCCTTTACATTGGCACGGGAGAGAGATGGGCCGGGTGGCCGGAGCAGCCGCTCTGGTGATGCAAAAAAGGAATAGTCTGTGATGGCAGCTCCACATCCCCGGTGACCCCATTGTCTGGGATCTGTGCACCAATGATGAAGAGGCTTTTTCTATAAAAGGCTGTCCAAGAATTCGTTAGGCAAGAGACCTCATTCATAAACTCCGCACCCATAGAAAAGGAACAAACATTTAAGGTGAGGGTTTATGTGTCCCTTTGGCAGATGATGGTAATTTGCATTGGTTAAAGGAGATGTGGATTTCTCCAGTTTATGAAACATGTAGGCCAAATGAAAACCCAGTGACCTAGTTCATGAAGTAAACTGTTGGAAGAGTTGACAGTCGCTCTCCAGAGAATCGCTTGTCCCCCTCAGAGCAAAGGAAGATGATATTTATTCATGGTATTAAAAAATTGAAATTAAGTCATCTGGTACCGGTCTCCTGAGAAAGAAACAAAAATGTACAGGGACACTGGTTAGAAATGTTGCTATAGATTAAGACTATGGAGGCAATTAATATTGAGAAAAAGTCAATCTAGCAAGGTAAGAAACTGAAATATTTATATAAAAAGTTAAAAAAATCCCATTAGCTATTACCCAGGTGGACATATCTTGACGTAATTATGGAGTCTGCTCACAAAAGCAAATTTCACTCTCCTTGGTTCTATCTCTAAGGCATTAGAGTTGGCTGAAGTTCTTTTCATGAGGAAGTAATTTAAATAGATACTGATTGAGTTAAGGGTCTCCAACTGTAAATTACTCTTATTCTATAGGTCAAAAATGTGGCGCCCATGGGGCAAAGAGAAGAGCTGGAGAGAAGGAAACTACCAGGTGCCTAGTAGGAGTGCAGTATGTCCTCACTGAACTGTATTATGAAAGATGGCAGAAGACTGGTTTTGGAGGAATATCACGGCATGAGTTCTGAACGATACTTAGGAGTTTATGAAAATCATTCAAATAAATTGTCCTGTTTGAGCCCCGCCCAAGCCAGTGAGGTTAGAGTGATATTATAACCCATAGTCGTAGATAAGTTCAGAGGTATGAAGACACACTGAGGATATTACAGCCTTGAAGGAATGTGGGGCTACACCAGGCTAAGTGACGCCTTCTTGGTAGAGAAGAAGGGTAGGCTTTCATCCAGGGCAACTGATTCTCATTCAACTATGCAGAGTCCATGGGGAGTTTAATTCCATTTTCTCTGTGCCCTGGGCTCTAAGCATAACCGTGCTGATAGATACCACCACGAAGTTTTGGTTTGCAGTTTTGCTAGATCTTCAGTGCTTCTTGAAATCTCTTTGCTTTCCCCCACTTGGCCAACTTTCCCATCCAAAATGAGCTATACCTCAATGTATGTAGATTATGTAGATAATCTTGCCTCATCTTTCATAGAAAAAAAAAAAGAGTCTATCACTTGAGGATTCCCTCATTTTCCTTGCATATACCTGAACATTTACCCATGGCAACCCATATCTCCTCTCCTTTTCTGTAATAGATAAAGCTTTTAAAGTTAAATTCTGTTATGTCTGAATATTGGTGTCTGCACCAGGATCTCATGTTGAAGTCCTATCCCCTAATGTGATGGTATTAGGTGGTGGGGCCTTTGGGAGGTGATGAGGCCATGAGTGTGGAGGCCTCCTGAATGAGATTACTGCTTGCATAAAAAAGGTTTTCAGAAAGCTGTCTTCTTCCTTCCAGTAGAAGACAGGGCCAGAAAGTGCCATCTATGAACCAGAAAGTGGACCCTCACCAGACCATAAACCTTCTGGATCTTTGATCTTAAACTTCCCAGATTTCAGAGCTGTGAGATATTTCTTTTGCCATTAGTCTACGGTATTTTATCATAGCACCCTGCACAGACTTAGACAACCTCTTTGTGTATACGTTGGATGCCCTAACTTCTTTCATCTTCCCTACTATCTTATCTCATTGCTTTTCCCTTTTTTTTTTACTCTTCAATGTCTTTCTTTGGTTTATTCATGTAAGTCCATACATGATGTTGCCTCTCCAGCATTACCCTTCTCTTGACATTGCCTTCCCTTCCCTTGCTATTCACCCCTATTCTCTTTGAGGCCATAGCAACTTAGTTCTTATCATAACACTTTATTGAAATGACTCTTGCTAAGGGTACCAACAGCCTAGCCTTTAAAACAAAGACCCATTTTCAGTCTTCTTTCTTTTAAGCAATTAGTTGTCTATGTTGACAACCCCCAGAATTTGAATACTTTCCTTCCTTGGCTTGCATTCCTTTCTTTATTCATTCACTCACTCAACACATATTTGTTGAGTTCTACTATGTGCTAGGAGCACTGTTCTGGTGCTGGAGGTCCAGAAGTGCATCATATTCTAGTAGAGGAGGCAGGCAAGAAAGAGATATGGAAATGAATATAAAGTATCATGCTGGATAATGATGAGGCCATGGTGATGGCCAGCCTTCCAGAAAGAAGGCCAGTGCTCTCTCTTCCAGTGCCTTTGACAGTCTTTCTAATTCTTCTGTCTGGTTCTTCAGTTTGGTCTTCTCAGGGCAACATGTCTATTCTCCTGCTTGCTTTTTCTATAGGGCTCTCCTGAAGATCTCATCGACCTCAACACTTTAATGATCATGTCTCTGCTAATTACATTGACATTCATGTTTCCATCTTCAGACATATCTTCTGTAATTTGGAAGCATCTATCCAGCCATTTGCTGGACATTCCCATAGTCACCTCACATTGACCAAGTCCAGGCTCTCAGCCTTCTGTCACTCAGCCTGTTCTCTCTCTGCATTCTGTCCCAGGTCATATTGCATTGTTCCACCCATCTCTCAATCTACAAGCTTTCCCCTCATTTCTGCTGTAAAAAGTCGCCCAGGTAGTTAATTCTGTGACTTAAAGGCTCTAGAACTTTGTCCTACTTTCCATCTTTGGGGTCATTGCCTTAGTTCAGACTCATGTCTTGTTTTTAACAGACTCTTGCAGGCTTCCCTGATTCCCAGGATCTCACCTCCAGTCTACCTTTCCTCTTGATGTCAAAGTTATTATCCTAACATACCTGATTTTGTCAGTTCCCAATTAAAAGCAAAGCAAAACTAAACAGAACAGAACAGAACAGAACAGAACAAAACAAAACAAAACAACAAAACTCTTTCCTCCCTGTGGCCTGTAGCAGGGCTAGGGACTATAGGGTTCAACTGATGGGCGGCTCATGAAATATCTGAAGGGTTTGCAAGCAGACATTCAAAAGTGCAAAATAGAAAACATCAGAATGAATTTTGTGCAGAAAGGGTGAGCGTTGTTTTGGAAAACATTTGTTTCCCTTCCAAATATCTGCATACATGCACGAGGTTGTGATGTAAAATGTCGGCCTTATGGGGCGACGCCTGAAAATGAAAGTGCTGGCTCCTACAGTCTAATCTAAATTCCTTTGCTTGGCTGGTAAGACCCTTCCCAGGCCTGCCTCAGTGTTCTCAGCAGGTGCTTCTGTAGTGCAAGAAAAGTCTCCTCCGGTCACGGTAAGACAAACATGTGTCACTAGCGCCGAGCGGGTCTGGCTCGCTGTCTGAGCCAGGCCTTTGCCCGTACTGCTCCGTGCACCCCTCTTCCTTCCCTCAGGCAAGCTGTCCCTTGTTATCCCTGTCTTTGCTTCAGTGTCACTGTCCCTGGCCCTTGCCAGGCAGAACTATTTATTCTCTTTCTCTGCAGGGCAGTCCCCGATCTTCCTGATCTTTCAGTGTGGTGCTGGTCTTTTTGGAATGGGATGTACCTGTTGACATATCTTATTTCCTTTATGAGCCACGCAGAGGATGAATGTGAGGCCAATTCATCTTTGTATGTTTGGTACCTAGCACACGGCTTGGTACTCAAGAAATACAGGAAAACATGTGCGCACACAGGATTAGTTTTGCGGCAGTTCTAAATATGTGTATGGGTGTACATGCAGGGCTTACTTTTGAGTTATTTGACTACCCTTATATGTTACTGAGCCAATGTCAGTGTATTGGGCCAATGTCAATTATGCTCTGTCCTCATAAAGGCTGAGATTACCCTGTGGCCCGAGGCTCCTAGAATAAGCCATTTGTGTATCCAGTGATAAGAAAGATACAATTTCATTTTTCAGCCTCTGAATGAATTTGGCTTACAGTCACCTCATGAAAGAGGGGAGATGTTGGCCTGAAGTGAAGTTTACTTCCTGTTTTATTATTTTTACTCCGCAAATACTTAGGAATGTTTTTGAATTCGTTTTAGAACAAGGTCAGCCACCCCCTTGCAGCATGACCGAGTAGCATGCCAGGGAGTCCTTCCTGGGAGAGAATAATTGGCCCTGGAGCTAGACATACCCTGATTTCACCTGTACAATTAGTTAACTTCAGTGACCTTTGGCAGATTATTTATATTTTTGTGAGCTTTAGTTTTGCCCTATAAAGACATAATACTTCCTTCATAGGGTTGTTTTGAAGATCATGTAGGTTAAACCATGAAAGCACTCTCCAAATGCAGCCTTTGGAGGGCAAAGGGAAAGAACAGAGAGTATGACATGACACAGGGAATGAGACATGGTAGAAGAGAGAAACAGAAGGAAATGGAAGAAAATGGGACATCAAGTGGGAAGGAAAAGACTGCTCTCATCTCTTGACTCTCTTGCCATAGGTTGCCTTCGGTGATTCCCCACCGGCTCCGATGGAGGGCCTTCTGCATGCTAGACACCAGTGTGGTGCTGGGGACTCATGTGTGAATCAGAGAGATTCTAAACAGCGAGGAATCTAGACCAGGGTTTCTCAACCACTATGTACATTTGGGGCTCAATTAATTCTTTATTGTGGAGGAAATTTCTTGTGCATTTCCTGGTCTTTACCCACTAGATGCTAGTAATTGCCACCCCCTTCCTGCTCAGATTATAACAACCGCAAATATCTTTAGACATGGACCGATATCCCCCAGCGGGGCAAAAATCACCCCTGTTAGGAATCACTGACCTGGAGAGGTACTTGCCTACCTACCTATGGCCTATCCACTTGGGAGGTAGCTGATGGTGCTGGGTATATCACCACTGGCATCGTAGACCCTGAGCACTGCTCCTGGAAAAATAAAGCAAATGAAGTAACTTTCAGCTTCTTTGGTAAAGACCTTACCAAAATTCAATGACATGATTTTTTTTTTTTTTTGCCTTATAGGTAGGCAAGGAGAGAAGGAGAAAGCTAGTAGGAAAAGATCTAGGAACAAAAGCAGCCCTATGTTTAGTGAGCTGTTTCTCAGCTTTAGGCCATGAACTTGAGATCAAGGGGTGAGTGTCTGGATATAAATGTGACCTAAAGAAACTCAGGCAGATGTCCACTCTGGACCACCAGCTCATCGGAGTGATTGAAGAAGAGAAAGTAGAGCTCATGGCAAATGTTTTCCTACCTTTGTGTTTCACGCAACTGGAAAGGAAAATTCTTGCTGTAACTGGTTTCATTTCATCTGTTTTCTAGGAAGTACCCAATTTTCTGTACTTTCCCTGCTAGTGCTTTGCCAACAAATAAGCAGTGAGCTACTTAGAAGAGCTGATGATTTTTGATAAAGTGGAGGAACCCTTTCTACAGTCGTGGAATGTGATGTTTGAGGAGACCTTAGATCTGGGGTTGCTTCCAGAATGTGCTGCTGCCCTCAGCTTGGCCAGAGACGCATTTCCAAAGATTAGGTCATTTCAAAAAAAATTTTGTGGAGCAGAAAAATTCCAAAGAGAAGGTAGATGCAACATTCCTTGTACATTTGAAGAAAAAATGAAAAAAAAAATGTGCAAAATGCCCCCAGTGAACAGGAGGCAAGAGAGAAATACAAACGATTTGTGATGAAGGCATTGGAAAATTATGAAAGATTGATGTGAACGCAGAAGCCCGAGCTCAGCCGACAAAGCAGCTAGTGCTAGTTCTCAATATCATTACCTTGCTTCCCCCTCACCAGCTCATTTGGCTCACTTGCGCCTCACTGTTCTGACCTGCAAAATGGGAATATTGATATTACAGCATCTCATAGAGGTGATGAATATATTAACTACGATCCTTGCAGTTTTCCTGACAGCTGAGGCCTAAAAGGGGTAAAAAGGGTCAAATGTTGCTCATGAGCCTCTGTGTTATCACAACATTCCCCCTGCATCTTGGATACCAGCTCTCCATGTGTGTTTTCGACGACAGTGGTCTGGGTGTTTATCTTTGCACTCTAGCACTATTACCCTAAGGTACATATTTTTCAGATCATTAGAAGGTTCCTGGTATGATGGCGCTGGGGAGGAGAAAATCCCTGCATGCAGGGCAGCCTTGGAACCGTTTGAACATTTACGGCAAGACTGTGTTGCTGGTTTCTCAGCTACACATCTGCAGCGAGCACTAGACCATACTTACACCATAATGTATGGTTTTAAGGTCACTGCCGGTTATTATCTGACCGGTAATGACCACAGAAGTATGCATTATTGCTATTAAGGAGCCATTTTTGTACTATTTTCAGTTTTCCTTTTTATTGAGTAGCTCTTGACACCCCCAGATTTTGGATTACATTAACTGAAACTCACAGTCATCTTGCCAGATTTTATTTGAGGGTGAAGCTGGTATGTAACTGCTGTTTTTGTTTGTGTGTCGTCAAGGGGCTTGAAGTTTATTTGAAACATTCCTTTGATTTTGAAATGGCACTTGGGGCTTCCAACCCTACAAAGCCATATTTTCTCTTCCCTTAAATTAGGGATTAAGGCTGGAGGAGGAGTTGGATTTGTTTATTTTCATAGTCTTCCTGAATAATTAGTTATTACATCTCAGAAATAATCACAATGCCAATATTGTATATTCTGGGATCATAGAGCTTTCTATATTAGGGGCTTTACTTCTCTCTAAGAAGAAATAAGAATAGGGTCTAACGTTAACTGATTGTGTTTCCCCAGAGTTGTAATTTTGAATCATATTTATGATTGCGTTACTGATCTTACTGAGAAAATAATAGTGCTGAAAGTTGAACTGGTAAGATCTTTATTTTTCCAGCGCGTAAGCATTTCTTTCTAAAGTATTTACTGTTAGAGAAAACACCACGGAGTGGTTTTACTGCATGTAAAAGCTTGTTATTTTGTGGTTAACTTCAGTTAACTTTCATTTTCTATGGAGATTCCAATAATTATTCAGAAAGTAATACAAGGGGAAGGAATTAGGAATGCAGCACTGTGACAATTTGATCCCAGATGTGAATTCTGTTCCCAAAAATGCAAGAGCGATATGAGAGATTTTATTTAGCTGAACAGTTGGACATAAAGATCTTAATAATGCAGCCTCCTTTTGACAGCTTTTACTGTTGGACAGCAGGCTTCATTATATTTGCCACGTTGATTTATTATTTTTAACGTCTTTTACATATGTATGCACGCTATGTAGCAATTTCATCTGTATCTTTTTTCTTCTCATTGCTATGTGGCCTCATGAAAGGATATATTAACATTTTTAATGGGAAATTTTATGTAGGGACAAGAAACAACAAACTAACATTAATTATTATACTTGTCCAAAGTAGAGAAGAATCTCTACCATAGATCTTTGTCTATTTATGTAACTGTCTAATGGTGGATAAATTACACCCTAGTTGCCGCAGTAAATTAAAAAAAAATAATAATCCAAACTAGAGAAGCAGTTTTATAAATCTCTGGTTCTACAGAAATATTTCAGGAGATGATGAAGCTTTCTCAAGACTTTGTTATTATGTCACGCACAAGCCTTTGTTAATGGATGTCATTGTGGTCCAGTCATTGAGACAATAATTATGGTCTGTGATATTTTAAGGTATCTTTATAATCTTATCAGCATAGTTTTTTCTTCCATAAGAGAAATCAGATGAATGGAAAGTTCTGCTCCCTATGTCTCTTTGCTGAACTAGGGCATTTTTGAGTGGATGATGAGAGACGATTTCTTTTATACTCATAATCCCGAGATGGTTTAAATCAATGTGTTAATTGGTAAGTGATACTGTAATTATATGCATAATCAGGGAAAATTTGAATCCAGATTATTTACTTGCTCTTAGGAAATTAATCTGCAGAGGCCATATATTAGATTGCTTGTTTATTAAGTGGAACCCCTTTAGTTACAAAGTGCCGCCTGGCTCTGCCCTCCACAAAGCTTTCTTCTAGATGTTCCCAGCAGGTGTCAACGGCACGGAGCCTCGAGTGCTTATTGATCCAGATTCAAACAGTTCATTAATCTAAGCACACATTATATAGATTTTTCAATGTAATTTTGAAAGGGTTGAAAAACTATATTGAATGATGAGAGGTAATACTCAAATTATGCTTTTTATAGCACATCTCCCTTGGGATTGTGGCATTCTAACTGGGATGGATCCTGGAACACATGGAATGGTTTCCTCTGGACTCAATGTTTCCTCCACTCCCTTAATCCTAGGTGGTCACTCAGTTTGCCCAGCACTGTTCTTGCATATTGCCTCCCCTCTTTCCTATTCGGCATAATCAGTGAGGCTCTCCTCAAAATGCTGAAATAAAAAAGTCAACTCCAGAGATGTGAAGGCTGCAGAAAACCAAAAAAACAAATTGCATTTTGGGGGATGTTTTTGTCTTTCTTACGAATGTAGTCAAATTTTCCTTGAGATTTTCAGTTCTTCTCAAGATCTTTACTTTTACACATATACCAGCTAGGTTAAGTAATATATTTTGTTCCCAAATAAACAAAGTGACTCTAAGATCTGGAAAGGATGCTATAAATAATCATTGCACATTTTTGAGTTCCCACCATTCCCACTGTGATTTTGTACATATCTAGTTGAGCCAAAGTAGCATCCCATCCAAACAGGTTTGACTTGTACGCAGAGTTGGGTAATGAATGTGTGACTCTTCCTTGGCCTGTAGCACATGTTGCCAATTCCTTTGATTTGGGATAATGCCTTTCCAGCCTCTCTCTGGATAGAGGCTGAGAGAGGTAAGTAATTATCTTAGTCAGATGAATGTGGAAATGACGGATCCTGTCTTGTTTCCTGACTGAGCAGCGATAGGCAGATACTACGAATTTGACAAGAAGAGAAAGGGAGTACTAAGGTCACTGAACTGCCCTTCCTTCGACGTGAATCTTTGCATATCTTGACTTGATAGTCCTAACTTCTCAACTGAACTGGATTATGAACAGACTGTTTCTTGGATTAGCACAGACATGGTTAGGTTTGTTTTATTCTGTTAGTTTAGTAGAAAATTGTGGTCATATTCTGCTTGGATTTCATTTAGAATAACGGAGGGGGGAGGTTTCATCCCTTCTTTTAATCAAGACCTATTAAGCCCTGTCATATGTTAGGCGCTAGAGAAAGAGAGTCGGACATAGGTGTTGATTTAGAGGCAATCAGGTCACAGACTTATTAGCAGGTACATGATTATGGCAAGTTGGTGAGTTCTGGCCTTTCATGAGCAATCACAATCTATAGAGGTTCAGGGAGGGGTAAAAAATTTTATCTGGGCCCACATGGAAGGGTTTACCAATGGTGTTTCCAAGGCTGAGAAAATTTCTAGAAATGTTCAATGTCTGTAACAGCATAATAGGGACTATATTTTAATTTTATTTTAAGCCTAAGGTGTCTGTGTCTTCTCATCTTAGTGAATTGGCTTGAGATGCTCCAATACTGCTGACCTGTTGGATTAAAATGCTATCATGCTTAAGGAGGCTTAACTAGTGGTACAATTATGCTTACTCAGACATTTGCAGTTGATTAAAGCTTTATTTCTAGAGCTTATCCATTGTTTCAGAAGTAATTTGTGCATGATTATGGAAGTTACTGTTACCTATTTATGCTAACTTTAACAAATTCCGTACTAAAATATTGAGTTGTTGAGTTATTAAAAAGGGTTTGCCTTATATGGCCATAGTTCTTTTTTTTTTTTTTTTTTTTTAATTTTTTTTTTTTTAATGTTTTATTTATTTCTAGGAGAGAGACAGCGTGAGCAGGGAGGGTCAGAGAGAGAGGGAGTGACAGACCGAAACAGGCTCCAGGCTCTGAGCTGGCAGTCAGCACAGAGCCCGACGGGCTCGAACCCACGAACCGCGAGATCATGACCTAAGCGAAAGTCGGACGCTTAACCGACTAAGCCACCCAGGCGCCCCCATAGTTCTTGATAAGAAGAGATGCTGCTCTCCCCCGCACCGCCCCCTTTTTTTTTCATTTTTAAGGAGAATGCAATAATGGGCATGTTGGTGTATTTCACTTACCATTGCCTAGTGCAGGGTGTAGGTGGGTCTGAGCTAATATGGGAAGACACAGATATTATTCCAAATTTTAAGTATGACAATGAAGGAGGGAAAGCGTCAGTAGATCCAGGCATGGCAAGGAGGTTAATAAAAAGAATCTGAAATGGGAAATGGAGGGCTGTGTCAGCTTTAGGCTTTATTGTGTCACATAGTCATTCTCCCCCAAAAATATCTGCCATGGGGACTATCAGAGTTCTATCTCTTCCTTTGACCATTTTGCATGCGTGACATTTTAGGTAAGGGGTCTTCTCCTTCTCCTTCTATAAGGGCCAGAAAGTAAATATAATAGGCCTAGTAAGCAATATGGTCTCTTTTGCAAGTACTTAACTCTGCTGTTGTTGCACAAAAGCAGCTGCTGGCAATACGTAAATGAATGGCTGTGGCCAGCCCACAATAAAACTTTATCTACTGAAGCAGGTAGTGGGCCATATCTGACCCATGGGCCAAAGTTTGCTCACCCCTGCTTTACGTCATTGTTTGTCAAACTTCAGTCATGATATTGCTTAATCTGAGTAGATTTGACTAGAAAACTAGTTTTCTCCCTTATATTGATTTCACTTTTCTTTAAAAAATAAACATGTTTATTTTTAAAGGAACTTTCTATAACTACCATATACGGAGAAACAATATTATGTGTTATTAATAAGGGATCACCAAAAAATAAATACAACAGAAACAAAATGATAACAAAATGACATAGTCATGTACTACCTGTGTGCACACCATGTTTTGAGGATCACTGAACGAGGCTATTGTCAGTAATAAACAAGACAGCTTAAAATGAGTCTCTCCAATTTGATGACTCTTTGCTTAGATGTTTTAAAAGAATGTTAATGGGCAGGCACCCTCCTGGAGGCAGGGGCTGAAGAGCCACTGGGAGCAGGGGCTGTTGCATAGAAATCCAGGTCATTAGGTGACACACCAAGAGGGTCCCTGGGCTGGGGTTGTCAGACCAAATACAGAATACCCATTGCACTTGAACGTTAGTAAACAACAAATAATTTCCTAGTATAAGTATGCCTCATGCAATATTTAGGGCATACCTATCCTAAGACTTTATTTGTTGTTTATCTAAAATTCAAATTTAACTGCCATACCTTACTCCCCGTCCCTTGCTTTTTCTGGGTAAAATTTGGCAACCTTACCTGGCCCTAGAGCAAGAAGTCAAGGCAGAGATATTCAAGTGGGAAGAGGGGAAGGACAGCCACAACTTAGGCTACTGAAAACATAGTCTATAGTAGGTCCCAGTAGGGGACACTGAGTTGGTTTGGTTGGGAGGTATGGGTCAGAGATTAAGTCAGCTTCTTGTGACTTGGAGTCCAAGGCTGGAGTTTGTACACAATCCATTTCTGCCCCAGAAAACCACTGGAGGGTTATAAAGAAGGGTGATAGAGTAGAAAATAATTTTTCAAAGAACTTTACTGTTAGCCTATTTGTGTAGCTATATCATGCCTTCAGTGCTCTGGAAAAATAATCAAAGGAGAATTTAGAACTGTTCTCAGATTGTCAGTTTCTCATCTAAAAATGTTAATGTACATTAAACTTAATTATAAAAAGCATATCCCATCACAAACTATTTTTAATATGGAATATTTAGCAGTGGTGCACACATTCTGTTCTGAGCTCCACCAGGCTATTAACCAGAATAATCTGGATTTAAAAATGAACTGAATCAGTCTGTATACCCCTAGGTTAAGTCCCAAACAAATTACATTATTTAAACTGCCATCCTTAAAATGCACAGGCATGTTTTTGGTTGTTCAATGCAGGAAAAGTTACAATTCAGTTTTGAATTGCATCAGAAATGTCAGTCGTGGGGCTCCTGGGTGGCTCAGTTGGTTAAACACTGGACTCTTGATATAGGCTCAGGTCATGATCTCACAGTTTGTGAGATGGAGTCCTGCGTCGGGCTCTGTGCTGACAGCACAGAGACTGCTTGGGATTCTCTCTCTCCTTCTTTCTCTCTGGCCTCTCTCTCTCTCAAAATAAGTGAATGTTAAAAAAAAAATAAAAAAGAAATGTCAGTTGTTGACAGAGCTATTTGTGGAAAAGAGAAAAAAGGAATCTCATTATCGGTCTTTAGACCTATTTTTCCTCTTGCTTTTTTAAAAAAATGACTTTATGTCTATAATTGCAGGTCTTGAAGACTCGAAAGGCCACAGAGTTGCCTAGATTTAAACTAAGTATTTGTGCAAGTTTGCGAGTTTGTATGAGGATGCATTTGGACATGAAAATCTAATGCTGGCAAGAATCTTCCGTTCTCTTCTCCCTGCTTGGTGGTTTGGATAGGATTATATTCAGGAAAAAGTTTTAATGTTGCAGAACTCTGGTGATTCCTAACTGCTCTAGCCGTCCTGTGCTGCAACCGCTCCTATTTCTCTTGGGAAAGGATTGAAGAGCCTGGCTGTTTCGGATGGAGAGGGAGTGCACGGTAGCTCACCTGGCCACTAGGTGGCGCTGCAGCCCCAAGGAAGGGTCGTCACTGTTACACAGTTTGGCTGTGGCATTAAGGGGGTTCTCTAAGGCTGGAACTGGGAGAGGCCAGCTTTTGTATCTTAGGCTTCCCTGGACTGTAGAGCTCTTTGGAGGCTACTGCCTACTCTGTGTATCTGAGATGCTGCTGGCAGGGGAGAGGATTATTTGAGTGTGATGCGGCATTTTCTGCATTTGTGTTGTAACACACAGAGACGGATGCACACAAAGATTTGCTACATATCGGTGTTGGTCGTGGCGTGGGAAGTGAAGGGAAATAGCACATTTCCATAGTTTGTAAGCAGGATGGGCTGTTCCAACTGAGCACCAGATAGTGTTCCGACCTATGGATCCTGAGTGAGAAGGAGTGCCCTTTGCTTTGGTGTTTGTGTGGTGGGCAGGCTGTAGGAGGTGCACTGAGTACAAACAACAGTCTGCATGATGGTAGGCCTCCTAGCATCTCTCTCTAGGCTCGCCTCCTCGTTTAGCTGTTTTCTCTCTGTTCTTAACCACCGAGGGGGGGCGAAAATCATTGTCCAAAAGAACTTTTTTTGATTCTTCGTTTTGAACAGAAGCCAAGTATTTGGAAGCCCAGACATCCAACTATTGTCCCAAAGAAGAAAAGAAACCAAGGAGAACTCTGTCAGCATGAAAGTGGAATAATAACCCAAGTTGCTCTCTAAATATAAGAGTTCCAGCGAAGAATTAGAAAAACTCTTTCCTAAATAGTGACAGATGTGGTATTGATCGAAATTGAAGTGGGCCTGGTGAAGTGAAATTTGCTACCAATCACTTAAAGAATAATCTGCTGAGGGTATGTTGCCAGTTAAATCAGCAAACAATGGGATTCATATTGAAACAGTCACAGCTATGTTTATGGAGGTCCTTCTCTGTGCCAGGACCTATGCCAGACACTTTGACACAATTGTTTAATCTTTAGAATAGTCTTTTGAAGTTCCACTTGGAACATAAAGAAATGGTGGTAGAGAGAGGTCAAGTACTTGGGTTGAGTTCTAACACCTTTAAGAACTCTACTTAGAGTTAGGTCTGTTAGGTTCTGACGCTGTGTCTTGGTGTTTAGGGAAAGACTCGATAATGGAACGTAAAGTAGAGATAACATCTATGTCACTTCTCATTGCATCTCCAGGACCTGCCTCAACACCCAGCACATGCTAGGACTTTGGTATTCATTTGTTCGACTAATAGATAGATGCCAGAGGACTGAAAATAATTCCATGGTGTTTAGTTAGAAATCTTGGAAGTTCCCTGGGTGAAATCTGAAACTGGCTCCACACATGGAGGGTAAGGAGGGTCTTAGTGGAGAGGCAGACCACCCCAGGCTGGTAGACGGTAGGTTCAGTTAGCCAGGGGATTTACACACGAGGCTTGTGTTGGGCTGTTGCAAGATGAGTAGATCTCCACCCGCCCACCAGAATCTTGAGTGTTTATATAGAGGCCTTTGCTGTCACATGCACAGATCCGATGGTCTCAATGACACCTTGCTCTCTCAAGGCTACATCCTTGAAACAGCTCCTAGTGTGGAAATAGTGGATGGAATGTATATTTCAAGGACGGGGGAGGGAGCGAGGAGCCCCTACTTGCCCTGGTGCAGCTTGTGGTCAAAGGGCAGTTACATCCTCTCAAGGAACTCCTCCCACAGACTGGCACATACTTTATTTCATTCAACCAGCCTCAGGTCCTGAGTCCATTGGGGTAGAATGTATCATTGACTTCTACAAAATGAAGAAGCTGGAGCTTGGGGTTAAGGCACTTCCTCTACATTCTCTACTCTTTTTGACCATAGACTGAAGGATTTTCAGGGTAGCCTCACACTTACTGGATGGCTACATACTTTTCTGGTCAATAAATATAATGTATAATGAATAACATCTTATTCTTTTTTATTATGTATATTTGATAAACATTCCTGCAGTAAAGCCAAAATAGGTAGTCTGAGGGAGGGGGTCGGATTATTGCCATACAGAGGCCTTTAAAAAAATCCGTTTTTTAAAAAACTTTTACCTATATGTTTACTTTAGAAAACTTAGACAATATAGATAAGCAAAATGAAATACGATGAAAATCACCTACCATTTCTCTACTCTAGACACATTTATATCTTCTATACTTTTTTTTATGCATATATGTTTTTAACAAAGAGATCATGTTCTTACAATTTGCTTTTGAAATCAAATACATTGTACACATCTGTATGTGTCAATAAATTATTTCTGTGTCCTAACTTATAGTGGCTACAAAGTGATCAAGGATATGAACATACCATAACTTATTTAGACAATCACTTATTGTGAGAGGGTTGTTCAAACCTTTCCTATAGTAAAGCAATACTACAATAAACATCCTTGTGTATACCTTTGTGTGTTTAATCTTGACCCACCATTTTATAGCTGAAGCTTCATCCAGAGGGTGATGAAATCTATCCGAGAGGCAGAACCTGAACCAGACTTGAGGGCTGTCGGGTTCCTGACTCGCTGTTTTCCTGTTGCATCAGTGGAGACCATTGAACTTGCCTGGTAGCCATGGCTGCACCCTCCTGGGGAAAGAGAAGGATTCATGGCCTGTGCAGGGAGTCATTGCTACCCCCGGAAAAGAAAAGTCAAATTAAAAACAGACAAATAAGGGCTTTGTTTGTTTGTTTTGCTTTAACACTGTTAGTACAACTTCTTTAAAGCCTTTCTTTCCTGTTTTCTGTAACATTATATTCTCGTGGTTTCCTTCCTGGTCTCTGACCCATACTTACTTTCTTTCTCCTTTTCCTCCCTCCCTCGCTTCCTTCCTTCCTTCCTTCCTTCCTTCCTTCCTTCCTTCCTTCCTTCCTTCCTTCCTTCCTTCCCACCTTCCTTCCCTCCTTCCTTCCTACCATCCTTTGTTTCTTCTCCCTTCTCATCCCTTCCTCCCTCCTTCCTTCCTATTTTCCTCCTTCTTTCCTTCTTCCTTCCTCCCTCCTTCCCTCTCTCTCTCTCCCCCTTCTTTGTCAATATCACTTGCGTCTTTATCTTCAAATTTCTTCTCTCCGTGCTCTTTCCCTACCTTAATGGCTTTACCAACACTTCCAGACTTCCAAATCTAAAACTCCACTCTCGCTATCTCTCCCATAGGCTAGTCCTGTACTTCCTATTGGCTGTTAGAACTTTGTGTTCCTGGAACCAGCACTTGTGATGGAAGCCACTCATCCCCTCACACGAGAACCCTGAGCTGTCTGGTTGCTCTCCTGCATCCATGGAACCTCCCACAACTTGCCAAGTCTAGTTAGTTCTGTTTCTGGCACTTAGCCTTTCTCTGCATTCCCTCTACCGCTGCCCTAATTCTGACGTGTGTTACCTTTTGCCTGGACTGTTTCAGTGGCCTCTCACATGGTTTCACCCCCTTTCTTGTCTCCCTGGCCAATTCATCTTGCCTGGGCTTGGCAAATGAATCTTCTGAACAGAGGCCAAATCGATTAGCCTGGCCTTCCAATGTCTTTATAATTTGACCCTAAGCTACCTTCCTAGCTTCATCTACCCTCTTTTTCTAGCATAGACATTGAGCTTCATCCAGCTGAATTCCTTGATACTCCTTTAACATACCCAGCTCGTAACTGGCTATGAGCTTTGATCAGGCCAGTTCCTAGGCATTAAGTGCCTGGCCATTTGAGACCTTAAAGCATGAATGTCACCTCTTTCATGAAGCCTTCCTTGGTTCCTTAAACCAAAGGTGGTTTTGTGCTTCTCTAGTTAATCACTCCTCTTTGCTGGTAGTACTAAGCACCCAGTGTAGTTATTACTGTGCATGTGTTATGTTCCATTCAGATTTTAAACTCCTCGTGAGTAGGAACATGCCTCTTTCTCAAACCCCTGAAATCCTGCTCCTCTCCCCTTAACATAGGAGTATCCCCCATGCTAGGTCCTCAGAAAGTATTTTTTGAGGAAATAAATTAAAAGAATTTGGGATTGATAAAACTTTAGCTAAATTTATCAGAAATATAACCACAGTATAAAGCAAATTTTAAGGGCTTGCCATTCTTAAAGCCAAACCAACTTTATATGTATTCATAAAGCTATTCGTTGTCAAATTTCCTTGCTCCATGTTCTGGCAACATGTCTGAATGGGACTCAAAAATAGTTGATCAGAAGGTCAGTAGAGTTGTCTGAAAAGATCTTCTTAAGTGAGAACCCTTTCCTCTGTCCTTAAAATGTATTCTGCCCCATTACCTCCATTAGAAAGGTCACAGGACTGGAGTCAGAACATTTGGCTTCTGGGACGTACATACTGTGCAACCTTGGGCAACTTTTCTCATTTGTAACATGGTGATGCCTACCGTATGCTTATGTAAGAGTTGTATTCGGCTTTTGGTAATAGACACTTGAATATGGTGGCTTAAAAAAAGAAAGATGATTTTTTCTTCCTTGAAAATTCATTCTAGAGCTAGTTCACAGCTCCTCAGCCATCAGGGGCCCCAGCTCCTTCTCCTCATTTTTCCTCTCATCATGGGGTTTTCGTCTTCAAGTTGGCCTTGCCAAACAAGATGGCTGCCTACGCTCAGTCTCCGTGTCAACGTTCCCAGCAAAAACATCCCCAAGGCTAGCTCCTGCCAGTGGAGAAAGCTTCCATTAAAGATGTTTTTTTTCCTGGAAGTTCTAACAATTTTGGCTTAAGTGCAGTGCTTCTCAGGCCTGGCTATATACTTGAAACATGTGAAGGTTTTTAAAAAAGTACCTGTCTGGGGCGCCTGGGTGGCTTAGTTTGTTAAGCGTCTGACTTTTGCTTAGGTCATGATCTCGCAGTTCGTGGGTTCGAGCCCCGCGTCGGACTCTGTGCTGACTGCCAGCTCAGAGCCTGCAGCCTGTTTCAGAGTCTGTCACTCCCTCTCTCTCTGACCCTCCCCTGCTCACGCTGTCTCTCTTTCTCTCTCTTTCCTGGAAATAAATAAAACATTTAAAAAAAAATTAAAAAAAAAAAGAAATTCTCTTTTAAAAATAAATAAATAAATAAATAAGTACCTGTCCTTGGCCTCACAGCATATAGGTTAAATCAGAATCTCTACGGTTGGGGTTAGGAGTCAGTATTTTTTTTAAGTTTACTTATTTATTTTGAGTGGGGGGAGGGGCAGAGAGAGAGGGAGAGAGAGAATCCCAAGCAGACTCTGTGCTGTCAGCAGAGAGCCTGATGTAGAGCTTGATCTCAAACTGTGAGCAGAAATCAAGAGGCATATGCTGAACTGACTGAGCCACCCAGTTGGCCCAGGATTCCAAGAGGGACGCCTGGGTGGCTCAGTCGGTTAAGCATCCAACTTCGGCTCAGGTCACGATCTCACAGTTTGTGAGTTTGAGCCCTGTGTCAGGCTCTGTGCTGACAGCTCAGAGCCTGAAGCTGCTTTGAATTCTGTGTCTCTATCTCTTTCTCAACCTCCCAACTCATAATCTCTCTGCCTCTGTCTCAAATAAATAAACCTTAAATGACTCCAAGAGATCAGTTGCGTAACTGAGGTGGAGGGCCACTGAGCTAAGTCCACACAGGGAATCGAGAGTGGAAGAGAGACAGCAGGCTTAAATGGGGCCTGTCTCTGGCAGAGCCAAAGTACAGGGCCCCAGTGTGGTTCATCCTTTGTCACTACCTGTCAGGTGGTCAAGCATATCATTTTCTACTGCTCTGGAAGAAGGAGGAAGGGGAGAAAAGATATTGGTTAGGTGCTCACAGTTTCCTTCCATTCCTATGCAAGCTTCTGGGCAGATTAAATGAGGTAAGTGTACATGAAACTGCTCTGTAAGCTGCAGTGTTTCAAAGATATGTTTAAAAATAAGATTATCGTAATTTAGTACAGATAAGTACACTTGTTGGCCTGAAGGAGCCTCATTTGGATTCACTTCGTTAGCACCTGTTTGATTAGTTTAGGCCTTACAGTCATTTTCTTCACCACACTCACTGGGAGATGGTGGCTCATGACAGTTTTAGAGTATAGACTTTGGAGGCTAATAAAATCATCGTGGGTTTGAATCCCTGCTTCTTTGTCATTTGACTTCCCTCAGTCCCTTCTAAGTCTCCATGATATTACTTAGTTTAAAGGGTTGTTACCAAGGTTGAAGAAGTTAACATGTGGAAAGCATTCAATGTAGGGCCTGGCTTATGGTAAATGTTTAATAATTGGCCACTCTTGGGGTGCTTGGGTGGCTCATTTGGTTAAACGTCCGACTTTTGATTTCAGCATAGGCCATGAACTCATGATTCGTGGGTTCAAACCCCACGCTGGGGTCTGTGCTGACAGTGAGGAGCCTGCTTGGAATTCTTTCTCTCTCTTTCTCTCTCTGTTCCTCCCCTGCTGTGCTCTCTCTCTCTCTTTCTTTCAAAGTAAATAAATAAACAAAAAAATTTGGCCACTCTTTATTATTCATAAGGTTACTTTGGTGGCTCAAAAAAAAAAAAAAGGATTTTTTTTGGGGGGTGCCTGGGTGGCTCAATTGGTTAAGTGTCTGGTTCTTGATCTCAGCTCAGGTCTTGGTCTCAGAGTTATGAGTTCAAGCGCCCCTTGGACTCCACACTGGGCGTGAAGCCTACTTTAAAAAAAAGGTTTTTTTCTGCCTCTCAAGAATCTAAAGAGTCAGGGGTGTTTTCAGACTGACAGTGGGAGCCCTTTCTCCCTGCCTTCAGATCTGAAGTGAGCAGTGGAAAGAGCAATTGCAGTTTCCAAACGTCTTCCCATTCCCTGTGCCTCTCTGTCCTAACTGAGACCCCAGCTAGGGTCTGGGTTGAAATACCAGTGGGGATCCCAGGTGGCTAAGGAAGCTAATAGCTAGAATTAAATTCATTGTTACAGAGACTGGGAGGGAGATCTGTGCATTTGAAATCACCTCTGCCTGTGGCGATTGTGTCTCCAGTGACTCTTGCTTCAGCCAAGGTGTAATCTCCCTTTCCATCCCCTCCTTTGCTAACTTGTAAACTTTCTTCCCTGGGGCTTGCTCCTTCTAATCTTGCCTTCTTGCTGTAGTCTTGTCTTCCTTTATTCATTCTGCATTGCTTTTATCTCCTTACCTTTCCTCCCGCTGAGTGTAAACAAACCTTAAGGCAAAAAAAAAAAAAAAAAAAGACGAAGAAGAAGGAGAAGCCAGCCTAGCTCCCTGGAAGAGGAAAACAATGTAAATCTTAGAGACGGGGCACTTTATGTTTGACAATCAAAATTCAGTACTTTGTACTTGTAGCATCACTGACTATACAATGCACAGATGTCTGGGAAAAGTAAGAAAGGGAGTTCTATGCAGGGAGAGCCACGTAAGGAAACTGGTTTTGAACTAATTTTTGAGTTTGTTGATAGAAACCCATTACAAAGTCTAGAATTGTCTTCATAGAGATACTTCTGGTTAGGGTTGATTCTTTGGCACAGAGGGTGACAGACTTTCTCATAAGAGACCAGATACTAAATATTGCAGGCTTGCAGGGCATCCTTTTTCCTTGGCAGCTCTGCTGGCATGGCACAAAAGCAGCCACAGACAATGGGTGAACATTGAGCGTGTAAGTAAAACTTTATTTACAGACAGTGGAATTTGAATTCCATATAATTTTGACAGGTCATGATATTTATTCTTCTTTGATCCCCACCTCCCAACCGCTGAAATATGTACAAACCATTATTAGCTCACAGGTTGTAGAAGAAGAGATGGTGGGCAGGATGTGGTCTCTGGTTTTCCAACTCCTTCTGTAGCCGACTAGAAAAAGCACACTGTTATTATAGTTAAAACACCTTGTTCCAGCCACTGCATTTGAAGTCCAGACTCAGTTTCCTCATTTGCAAGATGAGTTTAAATGATAACACTACATGCTGCACAAGATGTGGGCCACAGGAATTCTCATTCATTGTTGGTGGAACTGCAAAATGGTACAGCCATTTAGGAGAACAGTTTGGTGGTTTCTTACAAAATTAAACCATATGGTTTCATATGGTTCTGCAAATCATGTGCCCTGGTTTTTTCTCAAGTGAGCTGAAAACTTAAGTTTGCACAAAAACATTGATGGTTTATAGCAGCTTTATTTATAATTGCCCAGACTTGGAAGCAATCAAGATGTCCTTCAGTAGGTTAGTGGATAAGGAAACTGTGGTACATCCAGACAATGGACTACTACTCAGCATTAAAAGGAAACGTGGCTATCAAGCCATGAAAAGACATGGAGGGACATTAAAAGCATATTACTATGTGAAAGAAGCCACTATGAAAAGACTACATTATGTATTATGAATTATGTATAATTCCAACCATATGACATTGGGGGAGAAAAAACTGTGAGGACAGTATAAAGATTGGTGGCTGCCAAGAGTTACAGAGGAGGGAGGGATGGCTAGGTGAACAGAGGATTTTTAGGGTGGAGAAATTATTCTGTATGATACTATAATGGTGGATACATGCCATTATACATTTATCAAAACCCGTAGGATGTGTAACACCAAGAGCGAACCCTAATGGAAACTGAGGACCTTGGGTGATCGGGTTCTGCACTGATAGTGTGGAGCCTGTTTGGGATTCTTTCTCTTTCTCCCTCTCTCTCTGCCCCTCCTCTACTTGCACTTTTTATCTCTCAAAAGTAAATAAATAAATATTAAAAAAAAAAACGTAAAAGGAACATGAGGTTACGGTGCCTAGGTGGCTCAGTCAGTTAAGCATCTGACTCAATTTTGGCTCAAGTCATGATCTCGTGGTTCATGGGATCAAGCTCCACACTGGGCTCTGTGCTGATGGCACAGCTTGCTTGGGATTCTCTCTCTCTCTCTCTCTCTCTCTTTGTTCCTCCCCCTCCCCAAATAAAAAAATAAAACAAAATAATGGTATTTGCTCAATCTAACTCCTGGCAGTCCAGCAGATCTGATGAGTTAGTTGTAAAGTGCTGAGTAAACAAGAAGTTGCTGCCCAAATGCTAGTTACTCAGCAGAAGTCAGCCTCCTTCCCTCTAAGATGTTCCAAATAATAAGAGTCTGAGAGATATCTTCTGAGCAATAACATTTCTGGATACCTCTTGGTGATTAACAATGTGGGCATTAACTTCTGAGAAGGCTTGCAATTCAGAACCATCACCAAGAGCAAGAACCTGGCTAAGGATTAGCCAAGCATTTCCCAAACACATGCATGACTTAGAAGACCATTAACAAATGCAACACCATTAAAAACTGACAGCGTGGGGTTCTGCTGATGTTCTTCGGGAAATGCTAGCCTCGGGCATTTCAGTTTCTGCCATAAAAAAGATATATACACTAGAACCTTACCTTCAAGAAGCTGCAAATCTAGTAGAGAGGAAAAAAGACAAGGACTCGTCTTATACTGACATTTGCTTTATTTCTATTTGATGTTACCTAACGTGTTCTTATATTTCGTTAGAAAATTATGAGCCATTGGGAAATGTGTGGGTGTAAGCTGCCTGTTGAAGTTACATTATTTCATTAATTTTTTCACAATTTATTTCAATAGTAACAGATCATTGAAATGAGAAAACAGATTAATGGAGGATCTTGCTTCCATTACAGATTACTTGGTTTGCTCTGTACTCAATGCGTAAAGAGAGATGTACGTAGAATTCTAGTTCTCGATGTAGAAGCACACATATTAGTGGATTAATTTAATTTATTAGCGAAGTTAATGGTTTGTTAGTCTCGTTGGTGTTGTTTGGGAGGAAAATGAACCACTCTAAAATAGATGCATCTCTGAGTTGCTCACCCTGCAGGAGCGGGTGCGGGCGTTGCCCGCGGCAGGAAGCAGTTGGGTTATGATCTCCTTTGTAGCACATGTGGTTTTCTTATCCCAGCATAGCACCCTGCTTCTGATGCCCTGGTGATGAGTGCTGTCTCTTCAAGACGCACCCCACTCCTAAAATGAATCGTGCATGCCCCGCATGGCTCATATTTTAACCAGGCCATCCCAAAGCTCCTCCAGCATAAATAAAGATCTGTCTAGCTCTTGAATGTGATGTGATAAAAGAACAGAAATTTAATGTTATTTACACTGGTAGGCAGATGATGTGCAGGGATATAACATTGTCAGGGAATTGGGAGTAAATGGTTTCTTTTCTGTTACAGCTTGCAACAATTGTATCCGTATTTTTATAGTGCTTTATAGTGTATGCTGCCCCTTTAATTGTTTCAGAATTGGGCAGCTTCATCAAGAGGAAGTCCCTTGCACAAGAAACAGTGAAGCCCAGAGCTATTGAAGAACGTGCCTGAGGCTCCCAACTAGAAGGAGCTGGAGCTGGGATTTGAATTCACTCTTGGCTCAAGCTTCCTGCAACTCTGCTGCTTGCTCAGAGGTGGATGTCCTGTGGTTGGATGGGTCATAGTGAGCGTATTAGTACTGCATAGTTAGATGACATCTGGGATGCCTACCTAACAGAAGCACCTCATGGCTAATATTCTTTCCCCTGCAGTCTTGAAACTTTGTCTTGGTAAATTCAAAGCTCTTAAAAAAAGCTTTCATTAGAAAACGTTTCAAAAATATTCAAGAGCAGAGAGAAGAGTATATTACTCTCTATGATCCAATTTCCTAGTTTTAACAATTAGCAGCACATGGGCAAGTTTGTCTCAATTCCCCCCCCCCGCCACATTAGATTAATTTGAAAATTGCAGATATATAAATACTTAATGCTCTGTCTCTAAGAGATAAAGTTTTCAGATTCTCTTTTTTTTCCTGTATAAAAAAGCACCTCCAAACTTAGGGACCTAAAACAGGAATTTACTGTGATCTCTCATGGTTCTGTAGTATGATGGGCTCAGCTGAGCAGCTTTTATTTGGAGTCTTTACTGTTATTTACATCAGATTCCAGTTGGGGATGCAATCATCTGAAGATATGACTGGGCTGGATACAAAAGGTGGCTTGTTCATGTGACTGTCTGTGGGGGACTCACATGGGGCTGGTGACTCTTTAGTTCCTCTGCATGTGGCGTGGGCTTCTCCTATGGATGCTGGGTTCCAAGAGGGAATGTCCCATGAACAAGAGTTCTAAGCCACTTGAGTAGAAGCTGTAGGCTTCTTATGACTTAGTCTCAGAGCTTATGACCATCCCTACCATCACTTTCCGCTGTAGAAGGGAGTCACTATAGGAGTTCTACTCTACTTCCCAATGAGAGGACAGCCAAAAAATTAAATTTACTTAAAATATTTAATTAAAAAGGGGCACCTGAGTGGCTCAGTCAGTCGAGCATCTGACTTTGGCTCAGGTCATGATCTCACAGCTTGTGAGTTCAAGCCCCGTGTCAGGCTCTGTGCTGACAGCTTGGAGCCTGGAGCCTGCTTCTGCTTCTGTCTCTGTCTCTCTCTCTCTGCCCCACCCCTACTCATACTCAGTCTCTGCTTCTCTCGAAAATATATAATATAAATAAATATGTAATATTTATATATTATATAAGATATATATTTATATATTATTTAAGATATATTTATATATTATATAAGATATATATTTATATATAAGATATATATAAAATACGTAATATAAATAAACATTAAAAATAAGTTTAATTTGAAATTTTAATTTAGGAGCTCCTGGGTGGCTCATTTGATTGAGCATCCCCTTAGGTCATGCTCGTGGTCCATGAGTTCAAGCCCATGTTGGGCTCTGTGCTGACAGCTCAGAGCCTGGAACCTGCTTCTGATTCTGTGTGTGTGTCTCTCTCTCTGCCCATCCCCTGCTCACACTCAGTCTCTGCTTCTCTCAAAAATAAACATTAAAATTTTTTTAATTTAAAATTTTAATTTAATTTAATTTAAATTTAAAAATTAAATTTAAAAATTAAATTCCTTAATATCATAAATATCCAGTCCATGTTCAAGCTGCCTCATTTGAACTATCAGTATCTCACATTTGGTTTGTTCAAAGGAGGATCAAAATGAAGTCCACACAGGGGCACCTGGGTGGCTCATTCAGTTGGGCGTCCAACTTCGGCTCAGGTCATGATCTCACGGTTCCTGGGTTTGAGCCCCACATCAGGCTCTGTGCTGACAACTAGCTCAGAGCCTGGAGCCTCTCTTTGGATTCCGTGTCTCCCTCTCTCTCTAGCCCTTCCCTGCTCATGCTGTCTCTCTCTCTCTCAAAAATAAATAAAAAAGCATTAAAAAGAAAATTAAAAAATAATGAAGTCCACACATTGCATTGGGTGGATACAAGTTTTGTGTTTCCTTTAATCTAAGATATCCTTCTCTTTGTTTATTCTTTGCTTGAAACTTATTGTTGAAGAAGCAGAGAATAATCTGTCCTGTTGAGTATCCTACAATTTGGATTTTGCTGCATGTGTGCCTGGTGTTCCTTAATCCCTTTAATTTTTCTCTTTGTAGGCTCTTAGATCCTTGACCAAGTTCAGGTCCACAACTGTGGTAAAAACATGTCATAGATAGTGATGCATCCTTACTGCATCACACCAGGTGGCGCGAGATCAGTTCATCCTTCTTCGGTGATGTTAAAATGGATTCGTGGGTTCAGGTGTTGAAGCCAGAATTCCTTACTCCAATGGAGCCTTTTTAGAAAAGGCTTCTAAATAGTCGTTCCTCTTTTGCAGGCTCAGGAAATGGAATGAGTCTATATTTATATATTTGTGTCTGCATTTACTGTGTGGTAACCATGTGCCAGACATCACATCAGATACTTAGATGACTCAACCGATTTATTTTTCATAACAAACCCAATAAAACAGGAATTATGATTATCCTCATTTTACAGAGAAGGGAACTGAGGCACACGCGCCCCGTGTCCGGCATTCAGAGAGTGGATGCCTTCTGATTAGTTCTCATTTACAAAGGGGATTAATTTTCATTTTCAAAATTTCCCGGGGGAAACCAACTTAGGCCCACGAGAAAGGGAAGACAAAACAAGGGCTTCACACATTTAATTGCTTCCTCTTAAAATCCAGAGTCACTATCCTGAATCCAGAAGCTCGTGGGGCCAATCCTGCCCCAGCTTCCCAGTGCAGGAGAATGATTTATTTAACAATAACGGTTCCCTTCTCTGCAGCATCCAGTGTGTAATAGGGTCAGGGGGCGTGGCCTGCCGCCTCTGCGAAGGATGTGAAGCAGGGATGCAGCTTAACATTTGCGCTGCTGGCTTTCCCCAGACCAGAGGCTCAGCAACGACAACTTTATTTTAAAGAAAATATTTTCAAGTGCAGTTTGCAGTTTATACATGAAACGTAATGAGCAAAATGGATGCAGCTGTCTTTTAATTTAACCTTGCAGCGCCACCCGGATTTGCTTTCCTACCGAAGGGAGGATGTAGGCGGCTTTGTGCCTTTCTTCAAAACTTTGGAGCCTCTGAGCTTCAGAGGGGGTGGAGTCGGGCTGTAAGGTGGGCATGTGCCCGGTGGAGCCTGGTATCCGGGGCCATCTTAGCTGAAGAAGAGAAGACGGGATAGAAGGGAACCCAGACATGAGCAGCAAGGGCCAGCTAGTGGAACGCGGAGGGCGCTGTCTTGTAGCAGGAACACTCTTCTTTCTTTCTCCAGGGAACATTTTTGAAGGACGTGGCAGCATTTCTCGCTTCTCTGTAAGAGCTGTTTGGAGCCATCTTAGCGCTGGATGTCCTGTCTCATGGGGTCTAAAACAGATTCTGTGCCCTGTCGGTTCCATGAGGTTGCTCTCTGCCCCTCTTGGGCAAGTACTTCTGCACTGTTGGGGCCTAATGGAGCCAGCTCTATCCTCCCTGGAGGGCTCCCCGTTCTGCCGGCCTTGACCTTCCCCTGTGGCCTTGTGTGAACTCAGCTGTGGGGTCTGGGCTCGTGGGCATTGCACGTTGACAAAGCCAATTTCTTAATAGTGGTTGAAGCTGGCGGAGGCGGGGGTGGCGGGGAGGACTACTTCCAGTTTATAAGATGCCATTTCTTGACAGTCTTAGCATTTGCTCTTAGTGATTTTAAAGGACATTGAATGACTTAGGTTCACACCTTGTTACAAGGACAGAGATACATGCTCGCATGCACACACCCACACAGTTAACTTTTGGACATTCTGACATCTCCCCCACCCCCCGGGCAGACACAGTGATTGGTGCGCATGACTCAGGGAAGGAAGGAAGATGCTTTGGATATAACACAGGGGCACAAATTCCCAAGAAGTTTCCACAGTCCAGTGAAGGAAATAGAGTCTACTTGGAAGCATAGAATGCCTTTATTCATCTGCTCTTTACTTTCTTTTTGTGGGGCGAGGGCTGCCGCGTGGAATCTCTGAGTTACCTTGAACATATTAGCCATTCAGGGCGAGGGCTATTTTAATGACCAAATAGTTGCCTCATTAAGAACATGGTAGCATTTTGTGTGAAGCACTGTGGTGGTTGCTTATTTCTTAAAATACTTTTCTGTAGCACATACCTTTCCCATGGACACAGAGCCCTTGAATAGTATTTGCTGGTCCGCTGTCTTGTGACTTAAAAATTGACCCTTGTACTCTGAATGAGAACAGTGTGGAGGAAAAGGAAGGGAGGGAGAGGGAGGGAAGACAGAAAGAAGAATGAATGAATGAAAAAAGGGAGGAAGGAGGAAAGAAGGGAGGGAAGGAGGAAGGAAGGAAAGGGAAAGCCCCCCACCATGCTGAAGCCTTATATTAACTCTAAGAGTGGGCATTTCATTAGAGCTGAGTTGAGTAAGTCATTGTCGAAGGATTTGCTTTTTTTCCTCTCATGTCTTTTTCGTAAGCCAACTGACTGGTTGGAAGCCGCCATTGGGTCTGTCTCCATCTTAGGGCAATGGGATAAGGTCTCAGGTGGGGTAGAATCCCCAGTCGTGATGTAATGAGAGTTTCTACCTCATGCTTATATGTCATTCGCACAAGTGGAGCATCATGGGAGCTGGACCAGATTGATGTCCTCTCCAAGAATAGCACTGATTATAGAACAGATTTTCCCATATACAGAGCCATTTTTAATTCTCTGCCTACCACAGCTGCCAGCCTGCAGAGATAATTCCTTCTAGCAGAATAGTGCTAGATTATTATAGGGAAATCAAATTTGCATAAAAACACTCTCTCTCCCCTCTCTCTCTCCCTTTCTCTCTAAGTTACTAAACAGATACTGTCAATTACTTTTGTTGGAAGAGCTTTTGTGGGGGAAGGGAAAATACATTGTTTTTTGGAAAAACACCACATGAAAACTTTCTATACAACTTTAAAAGATTCTGAGGGCTAGCATTTAGTGTGACACTTCATATTTGATGGATGTTTCACTATTTTCTAAGCGTTTTCTGTTCAATAAACTTTTTGTATGTATTTTGTTTTGAGTGGGCACAGATATTGAAGACATAGAAAAATGAATAGCCCTTGTTTTTGAAAAGCTTATTTTATTTGATTCATGGAAAATATACATGAAATGCATAAGGCAGACACCACTAGGCCCGTTTTGCAGATGAGGAAACTGAGGCCCAGAGAAGTTTCAGTGGCCTTTTGAAAGTGTGAATAACTGGCAGGTGAAGGATTGAAAACTCAGGTCTTCAGTCCTGTTTAGCTTACTGTGGGTACCACATCACTGAGGAGAGAACGGTTGCAGCTGCAAATTGGCAGCTTGTAGTTGCTTGGCCAAACCTTTTATTTTGTTACTTAAAAAATTTTTAGGTTTATTTTTGAGAGAGAGACAGTGAAGGAATCCCAAGGAGGCTCGCACTTCTGGTGCACTTCTGGTGCACACCCTGATGCAGGGCTCGAACTCATGAATCATGAGATCATAACCTGAGCCGAAACCAAGAGGCAGATGCTTAACTGACTGAGCCACTCTGGTGCCCTTAGTGAAATATTTTAATTTGACTTTGAAAACCAGAAACTTCCATGCCATTCCCAGTCCCACCCCCCACCACCTCACCCAAAAGCAGACTTCTGGGCTTCTTTGAAAAAATATTTTAAAATCTGTCAACACCAAGTATGTATTCTACCAAGGAAGGACTGTTCCATCAGACTGGGCACAGCCAGTGGCCACTACTCCCTGTGTCCCTATGTCTACATCACTAAGTTACCAGCTTTTGAGCCCAGAAGGCTTGGAGATGTCCCCTTTGCTGAATCTGGGAGAGCATAGCAATGTGTGTGCTTTGTCCTGGGAGAAGCATTCTCGCACTGTTTTAAAAATAATCTAGTTTTTCCATTGCCTTGGTTTTTTAGCTTTTAAAAAAAGTTGGCAATTTTCAGCTTTTTTAAAAAAATGGCCCCCTGTGGGCTCCCAATCCTGATGATTCAGGATTTGGAGACTCATGAGAGGTTTTTACTTTCCTAGACACTGTAGGCTGATATTCTATTTGTGTTCTTAAAAAGGCTTTTGTGGCTATTATTTTATTTAATTGCGCTCTATTTTCTAATCTGGTTTAAGCCATCTTCTGGGTGTGAAGGTAGAATTCTGTTTAGTTCTCACTTTTGCATTTGAGCTTCGATTTTCTGATTTTATTGGGCAGATTTCTACGCTGAATGTAGGTTCTTAGGAAAATGAAGGTTAGGTGACTGTAAGAAAGAAATAGAGAGATGGTCATGGTGTGGAAAACGCCTTAGACAGAAGGTGTTGCTAAGTTCTAATTTACTGTGAAAGCTTAATTAAATCATTTGATTGAACCATGGAAGTTACAGGTTAGACAGATCACCCAAGAATCTAAAAACAGCACCAGAGCATCAGAGACCTTCTGAGAAAGAACTGTATGAGCTGGCTGTATGTATGCGGTGGGTTCCTGGTGTTACTCTGTCACTTCTTTGTTCCATCAGAGTTGAAGTGACAGTTTGTTGAGGGTCCCACATTGGGGGGAAGGTCGTGTTCTGTGCCTTTTGCATAACCTTGCAGCCCTTCCTGCATTTCCAAATCTGGGGATTCTGTTCGCCTCCTCCCTCCTGAGAAAGTAACCGTGAGCACACAGGATTGGTTTGATTTCAAACCTTGTGACAGCTTTCTAGTCTCCCATATACTCTTAGTTCTTCTTAGTGATTAAAATTCCACTTCATTTGTGCTGTTTTGGCCTTAGACGTTGATTCTGTATTGTAAAAATCAGTTATCAACCTTGACAAGTGCAGAGTTTGCAAAACACATTCATACACCATGTCTCATGTGATCTTCACATTGGCTCTGGGAGGTAGAGAGTGGCACTGTGTGATTTGGGAACTAGAGATGCTAGATTTGAGTCCCAACTCATTAACTATGCGATGTTTAACAAGGGATATGACCTCTCTGAACTGAATTTCTTTCCTATATATAAGGATTAAACTTTTACAGAGTGATTGTAAGAATTAGAGCCCATCCACCCTTCCATCTGTCTGTCCATCCATCCATCCATCTGTCCATCCCTCCATCCATCATTATATATCCCCAGTCCTCTGGGGAAAGGGAGCTCATTGTTATTGCAACCTGAGTCCTTTCACTCTGCTCGTTATGTTGGGTGAGCACAGTTGTAGGAAATTGTCTTAGTCTGTTTGGGCTGCTGTAATGGAACATCATAGACTGGGTGGTTTAAATGACAGACATTTATAATTCTTATATAACAATTCTTATTATAAAAGCCTCTTAAATTCTAGAGGCTGGGAAGTCCAAGATCAAGACATCAGTGGATTGGGTGTTTGGTAACAGCCCGCTTCCTACTCCAAAGACAGCTCTCTTGGTGTGTCCTCCCAAGGCAGAAGGGGGGCGGGGGTTGCTCTCCGGGGTTTCTGTTATAATCTCATTCATGAGCGCTCCATCCTCATGACCTCCCAAAGGCCCTACCCCCTAATGCCGTCAGGTTTCAGCATATGAATTCTTGGAGGTCACACATGTGAGTCTATAGCAGAGAGCATACTTAGGTGGGTTGCAACTGAGCTTGGCCCTGTACGTGCCCCTGGGCAAGTTTACTTGTTCTCACTAATCTTCAGGTTCCTCTTCTGAAGAGACAGCACAGCAACACCCCTGCCTCAGCAGGTTGTCATGAAGATCAGATGAAGATGTTCCTGTAAAGTGCCAAACACAGTACTTGGCACACGGCAGAGTGTTTGTCAGCAATGGCGTTATTGTAGATTGGGCTCTCGCACAGCGAGAATGTTGGTGGGGAAGACATATCTGCACCTGCTCCTCACCAGCTGCCTTCTCTGTGGCCGGGCAGACAACACAGCAGCAGTTTCTGAGTCTGAGAAGCTGTGGCTTATCTCTCTTCGCCTCTCAGCTGTTTGTCCGCATCTTCCACTTTGCAGGGATGCTGGGCCGAGGCAGGTCATGCGGTCGGGGGGTGGGGGGTGGGCAGGAGGACATGCCTTTCCATGGTGTATACTGGTTCCCTCTCAGCCGAATAGAGCTGTCATTGGCAGCCCTGCCCTTGCCTGGGTGGGGTCAGACACCACTCATATTTGAGGGACAGGCTTCCGAGTGGCCATGGAGAAGTTGCCATATGTCCAACTTCTACTCTGTTTCATGTATCTGAAGTCAGACTGCCTGGGTTCAAGTCTGAGCTCCGCTTCTTACAAACCAAGTAGTTTGACTTTTTTTTTAATAGTTTTAAAAAATTTTTAATGTTTTATTTATTTCTGAGAGAGAGAGAGAGAGCGTGAACAGGGGAGGGTCAGAGAGAGAGGGAGACACAGAATCTGAAGCAGCTCTAGGCTGTGAGCTGTTAGCACAGAGCCTGATGTGGGGCTCGAACCCATAAACCGTGAGATCATGACCTGAGCCAAAGTCAGACACTTAACCGACTGAGCCACCCAAGCGCCCCCCAAGTAGTTTGGCTTCTTTAAATTCCAGTTTCTTTAGTTGAAAACAGGGGGATAATAATAGCTGAGGCTTGTATAACATTTACTGTGTTCTAGGCACTTCACTCATACCAATTCATTTATCCCCACATCAGCTCTGGGAGTTGGTTAGTACTCTTATGTCTATTTATAGATTGTGAGATTGAAGCACAGAGAGATTAACGAGCTTGCTCAAGGTAAATGACAGTACTGGGACTCAGACCCAGGCAGACAGATTCCAGGGATCTGAGGTCTCAGCCACTCTTCTATCTCCTTCCCTAATAGAGTGAGATAATAAACAACATGCTTGGTACATAGTATATGCTTAGTAAACATATGGGGTTTTTTTTCAAGTGAAACATTTTAATTTTGTTAATCAAGTATTTACTGCTTTTATGATTTCTCCTTACCATTTAAGTTATAAATCCATCACTATTTTGGATTTCAACTATATTTACTTATTCTTTTCCTAATGTTTTAATCATTTGAATTTTGTATTTAATTATCTTCATCACAAAAATCCAATGCTTTTAAAATATTTATTTGTTACTTTATTGCGGTAGGAACATTTAACACAAGATCTACCTTAAAATTTTTTTAAATGCTTATTTATACTTTTGAAAGACAGAGAGAGAGGAGAATGAGTGAATGAGTGGGGGAGGGGCAGACAGAAAGGGAGACAGAATCTGAAGCAGGCTCCAGGCTCTGGGCTATCAGCGCAGAGCCTACTGTGGGGCTTGAACTCACCAACCATAAGACCATGAGCTGAAGTTGGATGTTTAACAGATTGAGCCACCCAGGCGCCCCACACAGGATCTACCTTTTAAACAAACTTCAAAGTGTAGAAGACGTTGTTGACAATGGGTATACATTGTTGGCAATAGATGGACAGCACGTCTCTACAGATTATTCTTCTTACTTGACTAAAACTTCATTCCTGTTTAGTAACTCCCCTCTTCCCCTTCCTCAGTCTTTTGTAACAGTATATACTCAGTAAATAATAACTGTCAGTTAAGCAGGTAAGTTGCAGTAAGCAAGCGATAGGGCCTTAGAACACCAGTTGCCGGGGAAGCCTTAGAGATCTCTCCCTCTGCCTCAGGGCTACACATATCCATCTTGGCCTCGTGCTGAAGTTTGAAACCTAATGCTCATGATACCCTTGTGGCAGTACTAATATTTACTGTCAGTATGAAATATTTATTAAGTACCTACTTAGACCTGGTGCATTTTTAGATGTTTCAGATACAAGTAATTAACCCTGAATCATGCCCCTCTGCACTTTCAAGTTCAAGACAAAGAATGCTCCGTTTTAGTTTTCAGTCACTTGGTATATGTACCTCACATTTTACATAGATGCTTTTAAAATCATCACCCTTGTCCCCATCATCACTATCATCTCTTTCCTCACCATCATCATAGCAAGTGCCTACTGCGTGCCAAGTGCTATCTGCTTTGCCTGAACCATCTCATTTAATTTCACATTAGAGCATAAAATGAAGATTTCTGCCAATCAGTCACCTACAAATTAAAGCAAATGTTGAGTAAATATCATTGCTAGCAATAGGTACAACAAGGGGAAGGGGAGAGAAATGTATCTTAGCTCTTGGAATATTTAAGAATTGCTCTGTAGACTATTTGAAGAGATTCCTTTGGTGTAAATGCCTGTATGCTTAGAATAATAAGATTTGATGAATAGAATATCAAAATATTGACAAAACTCAGGGCGCCTGGGTATCTCAGTTGGTTGAGCGTCTGACTCTTGATTTCGGCTCAGGTTATGATCTCATGGTTTGTGAATTTGAATCCCACGTGGAGGTCTGGGCTGACAGTGCAGAGCCTGGTTGGGATTCTCTCTCTCTCCCTCTGTCTCTACTCCTCCCTTGCTCATGCTCTCTCTCTGTGTGTTTCTTTCTCAAAGTAAATAAATAAACTTAAAAAAATATTGACACAACTCTGCTAGTTCTCATTTCCAAAATACTGCCTGGTGGATATGAGTGTTTAAATGTTGATATAAACATTTAATGAGCACCTACTATGTTCTGGCACATTGATATTCTCCCACACCCAACTTTCTCACCTGTGGAAGCTCCTGATTTTATAGACCATGTCCTTTCACTGTGGTAATGAATTAATAGTTAATTTCAGTCTCAGTGAAATGTAGGGATTTTCCAGGAGCTGCCTCCCAAGGTTGAATAATTTTTAGTTACGGAAAAAGCAATGTTTCAGGGAATTTTTAGGATCATCATAGGTGAGTCTCTCCCCATTTTGTAAGGATAGGTTCTTTTTTACTTAGAATTATTCTGATTATAAAAGTAACATCAGGGGGCGCCTGGGTGGCTTAGTCGGTTAAACGTCCGACTTTCGCTTAGGTCATGATCTCGCGGTTCGTGGGTTCAAGCCCCGCATCGGGCTCTGTGCTGACTGCCAGCTCAGAGCCTGGAGCCTGTTTCAGAGTCTGTGTCTCCCTCTCTCTCGGACCCTCCCCTGCTCACACTGTCTGTCTCTCTCTCTCCTAGAAATAAATAAAAATATTAAAAGAAAAAAAAGTAACATCAGCCCAAACTTCCAATTCTGGCCAAATGGTTGGAGACCAGATACTTTCATGAATCTTCCTGTTCCAATAACCTAAGATTGCTGGATAAAGTATAACTAACATTTTTATGATATCTGCAAAAAAAAAAAAAAAAAAACCAAGTGTGTTTTCCATGGTCTAAAAATAAATAAGACACTGGAAAATGGATATGAAACATAAACAGAAGTTCTGCCCTGAGGATGTTTGCTGAGAGCAGAAACTTAGATTCTTAAATTTTGACTACTGTGCTAGGAACCAGAAACCAGGATTTGGCCCCTTGGAATGTGGGACGTTGAAACTGAGACCCTAATCTAAAACCAGAGCCTTTAGCCTCCTAAGGCTTTTCCTCAATGGAAAGGTGCGTTATAAAAAAAAATTCCCCCTGTTGGCCAAGAGATATATCTTAGCCTCTGCTCTCGTTTGGGAAAGATGTCTCTTTCCCCCAAATTTAACAACAGCTCAGCCCTCATTTGGCTTTGACTTTGAATGTATACTGTCTGAGTGATGTAGTTAAGGTATTAACTTTAGAGGCCCTGGACTGATGGTACTCAGAGTGCCTAGAAGATGGAGATGCGAATACTGTGTGGAGAAATGAACCTGTAACCCAGACTCTGTGGCCTCTGTTGTTTCAGATAAGTCTCACGTGATTTGACAATCTGGAATTATAAACACACAGAATTTAGTTGTTATGCATTTAAGAGTCAAGGGAAACAACAAATAATAGAATGAGACCCTCAAATACTTCATATATTGGAGTTATGATGATACAGAAATAAGCTAAATATGTTCAGTGAAATAACAGAACTGAAAACTTGAGCAACTGAATCAACTAATCCCAAGTAATATGTATATCAAAAGTCTATCAAAAAGCCGAAAGAGATTTGAAAAAAGCCCTGGTAGAACATCTAGAAATAAATATAAAATTATTGAAATTAAAAGTAAAACATGCTCTTTGTGAGAAATTTGAAAAGAGTAAGTTACCCATTTATTCTATCACTGAGGGGAAAGCAATATTAATACTTTTTTTCAAGTCTTTTTTTTTTTTTTAATGTTTTATTTATTTCTAGGAGAGAGAGAGACAGCATGAGCAGGGGAGGGTCAGAGAGAGAAGGAGTGACAGACTCTGAAACAGGCTCCGAGCTGGCAGTCAGCACAGAGCCCGACGCGGGGCTCGAACCCACGAACCGCGAGATCATGACCTGAGCGAAAGTCGGACACTTAACCGACTAAGCCACCCGGACGCCCCACAATATTAATACCTTTAAATAAATTTTCAAGTCTTTTTTTTCTGTGTTTTTACACAGTACACTTGTGTTCCGTATATGTTTTATTTTATCATTTCCTTTCTATATTGAAGGCATTTTTCATATAATTGTGCTGTATAATATATGTTAATGAAGAAAGACCATAATGTAAATGTTTCTCTATAGTTGGACTTATTTATTTGCTATGTATTTATTTGCAAATAACATCTCAGCATCCCCCTCCCTTGCCCCTTATTTAACTGCAGTATAGTTGATCCATAGACCCTCCTAATGCTCAGGCTAGGAATGGGCAAAATGTTGCTTTCTCTACATTCTACTGGTTTAGGTGAAGCATATGAGAAACTCAGGTTCAATGTAGGAAAAGACTATATGAAAGTATGGCTAATGAAAGACATGGTTCACTGGGGACCCAGCTATCACACACGTACTGTTTTGTTTTCCTTTTCTTTTTGTAATGGTGGGATATTATACACTGTTCCCCGTCTTACTTTTTCGGCAAAATATTTTTCAGCGTATTCAGTACTAACACTGAATACTGAATATTATTTGGGATTAGGATTGGCTGCAAGTAAAATAACAAACTACAGTGACTTAAACACAATAGAAGTTTGTCTTTTGTTTTTTTCAAGATTTATTTTTTAAAAGATTTTTTATTTTTATCTTTTTATTTTTTTTATTATTTCTTGAAATTAAAAAGTCTTTTAGTGTTTATTTATTTTTTTATAGTTTACTGTAAAGTTTTTTTTCCATATAATACCCAGAGCTTATCCCAACGAGTAAGGATTTTTTATTTTTTAAGTATGTCTACACCCAACATGGGGCTCAAACCTGTAGCCTCGAGATTGAGTCACATGCTTTTCTAACTGAACCAGCCAGGTGCCCCAGAAATTTGTCTTCTGAATTTTAGAAGTCTGGGGTGCCTGGGTGGCTCAGTCAGTTACGTGTCTGACTCTTGACTTTGGCTCAGGTCATGATCTCACAGCTGTGCTATCAAGCCCTTCGTCAGGTTCTGTGCTGGGCAGAGAGCCTGTTTGATATTCTCTCTCTCTCTCTCTCTCTCTCCCTCTCTCAAACACAAAAAAGAAAAAAGTTTGGAAGTGGTTGGTTCAACTCTTTCTACTTTGTTGCACGACTATGTGTGACTTCTATCCTCAAACCACCTCAACACCTAGGATGGCGGCTGGAGCTCTAGCGATTCCAGTTGCATTCCAGCCAGTAGCAAAGAAGAAGAAAGTGGGGGAAGAAAGTATATTTTTAAGCGTATTATCTGGAATTTGCACTGATCTTTCTCATTCACATTCTTTAGGCTAGAAAATAATTGCAGGACCATACCTGCCTGCAAGGGATGCTAGGGAATGTACTCTTTACAATGGACATGTGCTCAGCTAAAAAAAACCCTGGGGTTCTTTTCCTAATGAGGAAGAAAAGAATGGCTGTTGGAGGACCATGGTATGTTAAGAATTTCCTCATGCTGTGTGCATATGAGTTCAAACTATGACTTTAGATATATTCTGTTTTATTGTTTTCAGGAAGATTGTACCCGTTACAGCATACTGAAATGCCTGTCTTATGCCATCCCCATTAGCATTGGATATAATGAGTTTCATAAAATTGGCAGTCAGTTAGGATTATGTCATGTTTTAATTTATTCTTCTTTGATTACTAGTGTGGATTGACATTTTATTCTATTGTTTATTAGTCATTTCTATTTTATTTTGTGTGAACTTTCTGTTCATGTCCCATGTCCATGAAGAATTGGGCCTATTTGTTTTTCTTAACTGTTTACTAATTGCTTTATATTAAGATTATTGACTTTTTATTATGTTAATTATAAAGCAGAAATAATGTTTCTGTAAGTCCTGCAATAGGGAATTTATGTGAGTACCATTTTGTAACTGTGGCGAGGGGTGAAGAGCTCTCTTCATCACACTATAAGAGGACTAAGATTTGTACAGATTCGCGTTAATAGTCTTCCTCTGTAGGGCTTTAATTGAAGAAATTACAGTATCTTTATATGAACGAGTCAGAAGAACCAGAAAGGGTGTGGAGAAAGGGTTAGCATGGAGAGAGTTACATACATTGTGTTTGAAGCATGAGCTGTGGGGATCAGTGAAGTGCTCTTTGGCCTCTAAAGTGATTTCCAGGGCGTCATGAATTCTGCTCTGTCAAGTCTGAGAAGAAAAAAATAAGAGACTCGTCCTGCGGTATGAATTCTCATGTGACTTCAAGGTAGAGAAGGTTGTAGTGATACCGCCAATCCAACAGAGGGCGTACCACAGACAGCCATTTCTGTTGTCAGTTAAGAGCATTTTGTAGACGTTGTCTCATTTAATCTGCTCAGAGACTCCTCCCACAGCAAGAATGCTATCACAGCTTTTTAGCACTAGACTATAAAGGGCATGAGTCAACAAGTCTTAAAGAGGGGACTACTTAAGCCTCTTAATAGGGGAAGCAACTTGCCTAACATTCCCCAACTTGCTAGCTGTGGAAGCATATCTAGAACCTGTTTCACACTCTTATACTAAGCAACCACATTCTCCATGCCTAGCTGCATCTGAATCTTCACCATTGCCTTGCCCTGCCCAGAAAATCTGGACTGCACACCTGCTCTGGAGAAGCCTACCTTGCAGCACTTCCCACAAATTCTAGGCACATCTGCATACTGAGTCACCCTGCCCCCTTGTGGCTTTAGCTGAGAAGAGCACTGTCCTGCGTCCTTCTGACCAGGGTGTCAGCGTCCGTTCTCCCTCAGCCCCAGAGTACAATGGCACACCGAGCGTCCTAGAAACTTGTTGCATCTCAAGAACACTGAAAAGAAGTGGGAGAGAGATTGAGAGCTAGTGTGAAAGCTTGGAGAACCGATGAAGAGCAAGTCGTGGACTGAAAATGTGGATAAAGAGCAAAATGGTATATTTAGGGTTTTTTTCCTTCTTTTTAAAATGTTTTTATAGCATGGAAGTATGGAGTGGGTGGGATGAGCACCACATTTGGAGCCAGATTTGGGCTTCCTTCCAGGTCCCATTACATACAGTTGTGTGACCTTGGGCAAGTGCAAAGGTGATATCTTGGAATTCCGTTTCTTCCTCCATAAGTTGGTGCAACCCCTGTTCTGTCCTAAAACCCGGGCTCTGTATGATGAACAGATTGTGTTTCAGCTGGAAAGCACCTGGTAGAGTAACCCACATATAAAAGAGATGTTGTCTCATTCATAGGAGGGACAGTTTTCTTATTTCTGGGAGTTGTATTGGGTAGACCATTCTACACGTTATCTTCAGGACAATGGAGCCATGGAATAGAAAATCATAAGGACCTGGAGTCTAGGATTATGAGTTGGACAACCCAAATGAACCCATCGACATGGAACCCGACTCTGTGACTGGTCAGTCTTCAGGTACTAACCTATTTTAGTGAACGTCAATAAAGCATGCAATGATAATCTAACACCAGTTGGGACCATGGTTCTTGGGTCTAATGAGTTAAAAAGGGGAAAAATTACTACCTATATTACCATGAATGATAATTAGCTTTCACTAAAAGTCATTTCCAACAAATCTGGGCAGAAAAATGCTCAATGTTCTTATTTGAAGTTTTCCACTGGACATTTGTATCTAAATATTGAAAAAATACAAAGAACCTTTTACAGATGAACCAACTGACACTTCCAGAGTTTGTTACTCATCTAATGTGCCCCATCTGGTAAGAGACAGAGGGAAGATTTGAACCCAGGATCTTTTCATCTCTGCTTAGAATCATTGTTCTATATTGTTTTATCTAGAGAGGATGATAGTTTACTGTTCTAGTTATATCAAGCAGGACATTGTACCAGATATGCTTTTCATTGTTTTCTGAAAACCAATTAACTTCCAAGTTCTATATTCTTTGCTTTTAAGCAATAGTGATTAATAATGTGTCTCATTGATTCTAAGACAAGCATTTTTTTTCTCCCACATTGTAACATTTCTGAAATTAGATGCCTCTTACAGGTGATGGTGTATCATCATTTAATTGGTAGCATTTTTCTTTCTTCGTGGTATATAAAATAATGGTGCATCTCACAAGTGATAGTATCTTAAACTAGATGAAGTGCAGCAGCAATGACTTGGTTCATATAAAGGATAAAGTAGCATAGAGAAACATACAGATAATCACAAGGTGTTTTAGGTGTTATCTATTTCCATCCCTTCTCTAGTTAGGACTCCTCTCTCTGAAATGACCTAATATCTCAGACTTTCATCTCTTTTCTGCTTAGTTATCTATTGTACCACAATCAGAATCTTCTTCTTAAGGATCTACCTACCTGTGGGGCGCCTGGGTGGCTTAGTCGGTTAAGCGTCCGACTTTCGCTTAGGTCATGATCTCGCGGTTCGTGGGTTCGAGCCCCGCGTCGGGCCCTGTGCTGACTGCCAGCTCAGAGCCTGGAGCCTGTTTCAGTCTGTGACTCCCTCTCTCTCTGACCCTCCCCTGCTCACGCTGTCTCTCTCTCTCCTAGAAATAAATAAAACATTAAAAAAAAAAAAAATTAAAAAAAAAAAAAAAAAAAGGATCTACCTACCTGTAATATTTCCCTAGCAATTCGTATGAAGGTCAAATGTTTGGCATGAACTTCAGGGTCCATATGAGGCCCCAATCTGCTTTCTGCCTTATTTCTCATTACTTTCTTCTCTCAGCCAGCTCCTGAGAGTCTTTGATCTATTCTAGTGTTTCCCAGAGTGTAGGACAATGATTCAAAATGACTGTAGGTGGTACACTAACATGACATTGAATAACCTTGAAACACCTCGTTTAGAATTCTCTCAACCCCTCAGAGAACCTTGAGGAGGAAGTCTTTATTTGATATGGGGAAGTCTTCAACATGTTGCTAAATTAATTTTCCTTCGTAACAAAGAGAGAGCAGGCTCAGACAATAGTATTTAGCTAGAATTTCACTGTTTTGTTTTCATTTGTTTACTTTTATATTTGGGGCAAGAGACACTCACTTTCTGTTTGTAGGAATGACATAAAGTTTCCTTTTAAAAATAAATTTATTTTTGTAAACATGGAGTCAATTCAAAAAGGGTAGTAAGCAAACATGAGTATAGATGATATGTAGATATGGTAAGAATTGCGAATGTGGTAGTCACATGACAAAAATATGGGCAGCAGCTTTCTGTTCCAAGTACATCACTTCTCTGTGCATGCTATTCCTTAATGCCAGGTGCTCTTTTCCCTATTCTCTATTCCTTAATGGAATTCCTTTCCTTCCTCCTCCTCGAAGCTTCCCTGGTTCTTCAGTCATTATTAATTGTGCACGATCATAGAACACTCCTTAAGTGTTGATATAGTATTCTTGTTATTCTGACCTTACCATAGTTAGATATTCTTAGGCCCTTATCTGCTGTGATCGGAAGCCTTTGACTGGCAGGGACCAGTTCTCAATCCATCTTCATGGCTTCATCAAGGCCTTGTTTGTGACCATCAGAAAGAAGGAACGGATGGATTTGAAGTTCATGTTAGCAATTATTTTATGCAATTTCCCCCATTCTGCAGAAAACCTAGTCTGATTTTAGACAGCTCACTTGCTTGGCTTATATTTCAGTTTCAGTGTAAGTTACTGAGGTATTTGTGGAACTGCATTGTTCTTCAGCATAAGTATTTTGCAAAGAAGATCCTAGAATCATCTGAAATCATTCGTAAGGAGGTTAACCATCGGGTAAAGCCAAAGAAAGGCCAGAAGAAGGTGTGTGTGTGTGTGTGTGTGTGTGTGTGTGTGTGTGTGTGTGTGTATGGTTCAACACAGCAGTAATCCATTGGGTTTAAAGCTGTACCTTCTGGTTGACTTCGCTCTTCATTTGAAGCCCAAAAGACAAAATTCAATGACCAAAGATAATGGTAATCTAAGCAGAAAGAAAGAGAGATAAATAAAATACTTGCAGTGTTTATACTTGAGCAGTCCTGTTATCCTTTTCAGAGTCTTAGATAAGGAGCTTTGCTCAGCCTGCATGGGCTAAGGCAATGGGAGATTGTGCAGAATTACAAAGATAGGTGCTGTTTCTGGAAAGAAGTCCTATTCTGCTACCCATGTTGTCTTTTGGAAAAAGAAAGCAACAAAAGACCAGGTACCACTATACCATCAATTAAGTTGAATCAATGGTGTTCTAAGCAGCTCCTAATAAAGCCCGCTGTTAACTAATCTTATCTCTGCTAAGGAGCAATGATGTCAGGGTGCACCAGTGGAAGGGAAGGTGATGAAAAATGGGAGTCAGATTGATGGGAACACACCTTTTATCTTCTCATAAGACTTTCAAGGCACACCCAGCTACATTCTATCAGAAGTAGCACTGCTCAGTTCACAGTGTATTTGTAAAGAGTATGATGGGAAGCAAGTGACGTGAGGCCTCATGTTAAGCCACCTGGTTTTTCTTTTCCTCCTTTTAGGATTCAACCACATCGAGGTAAAATCAACATGATAGTTTAATTGCACCCCAAGGAATGCTGTAGTACAATCAAGACTGGCACATGATGATCTATGGAGTGAGAATCTTTATTAAAAAAAAAAAATCTTCACTTAGTTGTCAGTCATTTACAAAGGAGAATCCCGTTTTAATGATTGATGGCAATCGGACACATCTAACTGCCCTTCCTGCGCTGACTTTTTCTTGGATTTTAGTTGGCAGCTCTGGAGAAGGGACGACCATAAAACCCTTACACTGTCAGGTGTTCCTAGGGCATCCCTAGTACTTTGGCCAGCTCAATTGGAATTGTAATTAATTTGACCAGTTTTACATCCAAACCTAATTTTTGCTTGCATCTTTTGTCTTCTTTGTCAGGATGTAGCCCTGTGGTCTGCTGATCTTTAAAAGAATATATAGTATATCTGCTTCAGAGGCCATTGAAAGCAATTTACTATTCACATATTAAATATATGGGACAGTTGGTACAGCAATACAATTATTCTGGAAAAGAATTTTCAATGATGAAAATGAAAAAAAGTTAAAATAGTCATAATTTACTACTTCAGAGTGCCAGGCAGCTGTTTTCTGCCTCGATCTGTATTCTAATAAGTCTTTTAAATGAAGAGATTTATGAGATTATTTTAATTTTGATGTCTTTTTAATGCTTCATGCATTTTAAATACAACCTTTTAATAGTTTTTGAGATTGAAGAATTTAATTTTGTTTTATACTGCAGAAATAAATGTATTCTCAGGAGACCACACCATTATTGTAGTTCTTTCTTTCTTTTTAAAAATCAGCATATCTACTCCATACAGCTCAATTGCCGATGAGACCCAACAAAGTCTTCCTTTAGCTGGGGAGACAGCAAATTAGAAGGAAAGTGTTCATTACTGTATCACAATGTAGCTGGCGCTAATAGAATTGTTGTGGGGTTAGATGTGTATTTACCCCCAGCAGGGAAAAGATTTCCCGATGAAAATGAGTCAACTTTGTTCGGACGAGTAGTCAGAGATATATGTGAACTGAATGTACATGTAACACATTGCTTGTGGATGAGGTATGGCCAAGTCAAACTTGAATCTTAGAGAGACTATCATTGTGTATGTAACTATAAATTGGGTTCAAAAATTAACATTATGGACAATATTTGGTCAGAAACATATTTTAGAAGAGTAATAACAGTCCGGCGCTGTTAATTTTTTAAAGTATTGTAGAAGTCATCGAGATGGATTGAGAATTAGTTCCTGCTCATAAAAGCCTTCTGGTCACAACAGCGATGGGCATGTGATCTTCATAGTAATATTTTACTTTTACCATTATTTTTTGAGGCGAGGAATATTATAAAGCTAAGGAAAGCTGTTATAGCCAAAAGACTTGGAGTACTCAAAACAGGTCATTGAAAAGCAAATACAAGGAATTACCCCTAACTAGAAGCTTTTCTCTGATATTTTAAGACAAAAGTTAATTACATTCCTAAATACCTTAAACAACTTTACATGTGTTAATTGGAGTTATTAGGGGGTTGTGACACTTAGGTCTCCATACTCTGTCAGAGAGTTTTGAAATGTAGATAATTCTTGAACATACGCACTATTTTAAAACGATGAGCTATCCAACCTAAAAAGTCACTAAAAATACCCTCCCAAACAATGTTTAATAATGCAGGAAATGCAGGCGCTTGGGTAGCTCAGTCTGTTAAGCGTCCAACTTCGGCTCAGGTTACGATCTCACGTTCGTGAGTTCGAGCCCCACATCGGGCTCTGTGCTGCCAGCTCAGAGCTTGGAGCCTGCTTCAGATTCTGTGTCTCCCTCTCTCTCTCTGCCCTTGCTCCACTCACGCTCTGTCTCTCTCTCTCAAAAATAAATAAAAACATTAAAAAACAAACAAACACAGGAAGTGCTCTTGATACAAACTGCATATATAGTATCCCGGTGAAGAGGGTCGACAGGTTTTGCATGATATAAAACAATTTTAATATCAGCTGCAACAAATTAGGAAGTAAAATGTAAGTAAATGGGTGCGCACCTATGCGTGTCATGCATATACAAGACATTACACCATTAGTAGTATTTATTTTAAAGTTGTGGAATTTAGGATGATTTTTTTTCACTTTCTTTTTCACAATTTTCCACAATAAACCTGTTTTTATATAGTACCAAAGGCTAATAAAAATGCATCTTATTTGGGTAAGAGGAACCAGAATTTATCATATAAATTGCTAAAAAAAAATCTAACCTTCCTGTTGTAAACATAGGTGTTTTCAAACAGCAATCTTCTCTTAATTTGTATTTGAGGAAAAAATGCGCTACCTTCCTGACTTGTGACTCTGATCTCATTTTGAAGGTGGAAAGGTGGACTCGTCTGAAGAATAAGCATATTCCATGAACTTTAGGATATTGCTGCTAAAATACCATTTTTATAGTGCTGCTTTTTTTTTGCAGCCCTCTCTTTTCAGTCATTTTTCTGAAAAAAAAAAAATGTTACTTACCATTCCTGCTCTGATTAACGATTACTCAGGTTTTACTATTGCATTTAAAACTGCAAAGCCATCTAAATTGCTTTGTCAACAAAAGGCAGGCTATAAACCCTTAACTAGTTCCCTCCCACCCCTTGTGTCCCTTTGGGAGGGGTGACACTTGTTTGTACCCTCTCCTCTAACCTGCAGATTTAGAGTAAAACCTACCTCAGCTCTTAGGGAACATGGCTATTTGTGGGTAGTCTGTCAAATTGTATTCTTCTCCTGGATCTCAGTTTCTTGAGCTATATCATGGGTCTGAGACCTATCTTCATAGAGTTATAATAAAATCAAAAGAGTTAACGCATGGAAATGATGGCATGCATGCAAACAACTACCACTGTGGTTATTTCTATCATCATGATTAGTAGTAATAAATGCAGGCTCCTTGAAGGCCTGAGCTCTGAGGCTTCCAACATCTAATAATAATAATAACAGTTAAAGTTATCTGTGTGCTCATTATGTTCGAGAAACATCACTAAATACATACATTAATCTCAATATTCAGAAGACCTCAGGAGATAGATTGTACAATCATCCTGATTTTGCAAATGAGGACACCGGTGGCATGGAGCATGCCTGTAGCTCACTGAGGACCTCCAAGCTAATAATACTGGAGCTCCAGTTCAAAGCCTTCTGACTCTGGAGCCACTCATAACTGTTCCAGCCCTTTGAAATTGTAAGCCAAATAAATAATCTTTAGAAGAAGCACGATTATAGGTGGTAAGAAGTTCTGCTCTCATGGAAATGGTGGGAAATAGCCTTTGTATTAACAAATCGCTTAAAATTGAACAAGGCTTGTTAGCAACAGGCCGACCCAACTCCACCTTAGTGTTTATTGGAACATATTCAAAATTCTACAGAAAATATAGAAGAAAAAAATAAAATTAAGCGTATTGTAAAGAGTATTCAACTAGAATGCAGGGAGACTTGGTAACTTGAGCATTTCAGTCTACTTATGCTGGAACCATCTGCCATCTTTATTTCTTTGTTTTCAGTGCAGTTGGTCAAAATATGTATTTTTTAAAAATATTTATACACACTGTAGAGATAACAGAGTATCTGTCAGTATCATTTAAATGAGTCATACTTGCAAATGGATAACTCCATTTCACTTTGTATCAGTGCTAGGCAGGGCTTTGGAGTCTATAACTGAGTCTTACAGATAGTTCACAAACATCAAAGTACATTTTAGAATACTTTCCCCCCCTAACTTAGGACCCTGTTGCCACTGTTTTGATACCTAGTTACTTTCCCCTCTTCTTTCTTTCTTCCTTTTCTCCCTCTCTCCTTCCCTTTTAAATTCTGAAAGTTCTTGGGGAGCCTCGGTGGCTCAGTTGGTTAAGTGTCTGACTTCGGCTTAGGTCATGATCTCGCAGTTTGTGGGTTCAAGCCCTGCATCAAGTTCTGTGCTGACAGCTTGGAGCTTGGATCCTTTTTCAGATTCTGTGTCTCCCTCTCTCCTTGCCCCTCCGTCACATGTTCTCTGTCTCTCTCTGTCTCAAAAATAAATAAATTAAAAATAAAATAAAATAAATTCTGAAAGTTTTTATAGGAATGTTTCAGGGATATTTGAAAAAAGAAACAAAAATCTGTCTTACTCCTACAACATGGTTTTAAATTTTTTTTGAGCTAGTGAATTACATTACCTTTAAGAATTTTTGGTTTGCACACATCATTTCTTTAAAAAAGTTTATTTATTTATTTATAATGTATCTATTTTGAGAGAGAGAGAAAGAGAGAGAGAGAGAGAGAGAGAGAATGTGCATACACACAAGAGAGTGAAGGAGGGACAGAGAGAAAGGGGGGGAGAGAGTCTCAAACAGGCTCCACCCATCAGCACAGAGCCTGACTTTGGGCTTGAGACTGTGAGATCATGACCTGAGCCCAAATCAAGAGTTGGACACTTAACTGACTGAGCCACCTAGGTATCCATCCCTTGCATACATAATTTCTAATATATGATTGCTGTCAATGTGAACAAATATGTTACTCAGCTATGTTTCATGCAATTAATGACTATACATTATTCCATTAAGCAGATGTCCATAACTTATATAGTTTCCTCTCCATCGTTAAATTTTCAGATTGTTTTCACATTTTAGTTTTCCTAGATACTATTCTAGTGAACCCGTCTGTGCATATAGCATTTTTCTTCTATCATATCATATGATAAATTCCTAAGAGCAGAATTATTGAGTGAGAAATAATGAGTCTTTTTATGGATCTTACACACAGAATGAATTTGATATTTCTAGGTGAATCGAAGGAAAGAATGGATCAGACTCTCTCTTTAGTATGGGCTTAAGTCCCTATTACTAAATTAAATGAGCCAATGAAAACCTCGAGAAAAATAAAGTTTCTTAAATTTCTTTTCAAACATGTTCAAGTAGTTCATGTTACACAAATGGATTTTTATCTAAGCAACCTCAAATCTACTTAATGTTGAAAAAGTTATTCACTTAATTTAGAATATCTTGGCCCTTCAGTAGATAATTTAGCCAAAAATGAATTCATTCTGGGTGGCAAATAATTATAAGTATCAATTATATTTGTTACATTAGCCAATTCTTCCAATTATGTGAGTAACAAACATTTAAGACTTTGGAAATGGGATCTCATGATTTTTTCACACTGACAAAATATCTCACAAATGTGAATTTTGGCTGAATTAATGTTGACATTTTAAGAACAAACATTTGGACATTGTTGCCTTATCTTTGCTTAGTGGCTGTGTGATTATAGTTTTATTAGGTGAAAAAAGGTGACTTCACTTCCCTGGGAATCATTACAGTGATTGTAGCTAATCACTATTAAGAAACCATCAATCACCTCGTCCCTAGTCCTGTGTTGATCTCTAATTTGGGCACTCCCTTTCTTCAGTGTATAGTGAAGTTTGTGGAAGCAGTTACTACATTTATTCTTTCCTTAAATCTGAATCATTCTTTGATCTGTTAGCTTCTGCCACACCACCTACTGAAACTGCTCCACCAATCGTCAAATGAGGATTTTTATTAGTGAACTTAAATGATGCATTTTGGCCTTTTCTTATTTGGCCTCTGTAGCCTTCACAATTTTTGATCATTCCATTCTTGAAAATCTCTGCTCATTAGCTTCTGTGACCTGATATCTCTGACTGTGCCATATTGGTTGCATTTGGTGGTTCTGCATGCCTGTCCCAAGTATCGAAGTTTTTGCTATTTCCAGGTTCTTCACCTTGCCGAGTCTTCTAGGGTGGTATTCCTAATTTTCTAAACATAGAGTTATTTGCCAAATGCTCTTAAGTGTCATCCTTGATCCTTCATCTGTGACTTGCATATTAATCCATGTAGCCTACTGTGTTTTTGTTTTTGTTTTGTTTTTTTATTTAAAATAAAAAAATTATTTATTTTTGAGAGAGAGACAGAGAGAGCAAGTGGGAGAGGGGCAGAGAGAGAGAGAGAGAGAGAGAGAGAGAGAGAGAGAGAGAGAGAGAGAGAATCCCAAGCAGTGCCAGCTCAGAGCCTGATGTGGGGCTCAAACTCATGGACTGCAAGATCAAGACCGGAGCTGAAACCAAGAGTTGAATGGCCAAGCTGAGCCACCCAGGCATCCCCCCCCCCCTTTTTTTTAATTGAAGTACAGTTATCCTACTACTTCTTATCTGGATAGCCAGAGTCACCTTTAATTATACATATCTGGAATCAAGTTCACTGTTGTGTGTGTGTGTGTGTGTTTTGTTTGGTCTATATCCACCTTGTTTAGGTGATTGTACCACTCACTGTCCACCACTTATTTCATCTAGAAACCTGGAAATTACCTTAGACACTTTTTCTCATTCACCCACATATAACTGACCACTAAGCAATGTCTGTTCTATTTCTTAACTATCTCTGAAACTCTTTCTTTCCTGCTTGTCTCCTTCCAAAAGTAAACCTAACAGACTTAACTTCCCTGGGATCCCTGAGTCTCGTCTTGCCTTTCTCCAGCCCTTTGCTTGTTGTAGCAAGTGATCTGAAGAACTCATCTCTTACTATTTTCTTGGTCTAATACTTCTTAACGTCCCCCTTCCTAGCAGGCTCTACCTTCATATATAAAGATTGAAGTTGGATCATTTCCCACAGTTCTTAAGGTCTGTTAGCTGGCATGTATCATCTTCATCACCATCTTCTATGCATCCTGGCCATACGCTTTGCCCCACTGAAGCTCATCATTTCTCCTATGGTTTCCATGTGTCTCGTGGTTCTATGCCTTTGCATATGCTCTGTTTGGACTGCCTTCTTTGTTATTACTGAATACCTGCTTACCTTGCAAGGCCTAGCTCCAGGCTCTCTTTCTTCTATTCTGAACTACCTTGAGTTACTCCAAGGCTACTCTTCTTAAATTCTCTACTCTGAAAGAGATTATCATACTGACTGCTATTTTCTATCTTTCCAACAGAGTGTGAGTTCTTAAAGCAAGGTTTATGGTTTTGTTTTCTTTTAAATAACATTGATGTCCCATGATTAAAAAAAATATATATGTTTTATTGCCAAGGCTTTAAATAATAAAGAAAATCTAAAGAAGGAAATAAAATCACAATACTCCTATCACTTGTATTTATTTCATCCACTTTGCTTACATAACTTATACATAATTATTCTTTTATGAAATTGGCATGATGGGACATAGAAATCTTGTGACCTTTAAAAAAACAAATGTCATACTGCAATATTTCCCATGGTTTAAAATATTCTTCAAAAGCATATTTCTTATGGCTACATTATACTGGATGATATTATATCATATAGACATACCTTAACTTATTTAACTATCCCTTATGATGTGTGATTAATGCTTTCCGATTTTGTTATGATAAAGCTTTGTTCAATATCCCTTCTTATTGATATTTAGGAAATTTCATGAAATGGAAGAAGGGGACAAAGGAGATGTATCATAATACAAGTCTGACTTCCTCAAACTTTACAAGTTCTGTAAAAGTGAGATTTTTATGAATAGTAACAACTGCCTGGTATAGTAAAAGCTCTGTTTACCCTTTGGACAGTTTTGTTAACAGTATTGATAAATAAGCATGTTTTTAAAAAACATAACCTTTGTTGAAGATTAACCTCTGTTGAGAGTGACTGTGGCGAAGAGAACTTCAGCTTTTTCCCATTTTCTGTTTTGCAGTAATATAGCTTTTTATCTAACTAGTTCATATTTGTGAAACACTTTGAAGATGAAAGCTATTATATAAGGGCAAAATCACTTCATAAAAATGTTACATATAAAATACAAAAATCCATAGACAGACTTTAAGATTTTCAAAGTAACATCAACTCTTTCATGTAATCACTTATAACCACCATTTTTAGACTAGTAATCCAGGATTCATTTATTGATTATTCTTGGAGTATTTCAGTGTTATCCATTAAGGTGAAATTGTTTTTATAGTCAAAGGCAGTGGTTAGGGATGACATTATTCTTTTTAACCATGGCAGTTGAAGTTGTAATGCAATTTATAAATAGGTAAGGATAAATAAAAATTGGCCATAAATATAAATCTTTCTTTCTGACATCCAACACTGCAACTACACAGATTGGTATTTTAAAAGAAATAGATTTCATCATGTTTTGTTTAGGTTTTAGAGTTGTAGCAATTGTAAATTACAGATCATCTGATTTTTGCAGCATATTTAAAGGAAAGGTATGTAGACATGTGAGTAATGGACTTGGGGAGTTGGCCAGGTGTTAAAATAAGGATTTTCCCTGCATGTGTCTCTAGACAATATTTCACATGGACAATGTGTCATGCCTAAATTATAGGTGTCCTGATGTCAGCATGTGACCCTTTTATTCATACAGGATTTTCATTTTAAAATATTTCCTTTAGGGGTACCTAGTGGCTGAGTCATTTGAGAGTCCAACTCTTGATTTCAGCTCAGGTCATGATCCCAGGGTTGTGGGCTTGAGCCCCACATCAGGCTCCACGCTGAGTGTAGAGCCTGCTTAAGATATTCTCTCTCTCTCTCAAAAAAAATTCCCTTAGAATTTCTCTGGATCTCCTCCACCCATTACTACATACATAATACTTAACCAAAGGATTCCTTATGTGTGCTGAGACAGAAGCTACATACTTTCAGTGATTGCTTCTAATGATGGTAACACTCTGCACACAGACACATCTACACTGACTCCAGGTGTCCACAAGTCCATTTTATGACCCACGATCTCTTTGTCCAGAATTGAAATTCAAGTATGATGAATTTAAGAGCTGTATCAGTGCAAGGAACCAAGAATCAAGCCTACTCTGGGTACAACTGGCATAATGTGGTTCAAGTCCAATAATTTTGGTTTTGCTTTAACATCTTGCAGTAGGTATTGATGCGTATTTATGCAATATGACTTCAAACTTGGAAATTGAAGAGAAATGAAATATTTTCTATTTTTTTTTAACTCTTAGTTCTGATTTTGTCCTACGCCAGGCTCCTCCTTGCTATCTTCTCTTGCATCCTCACCCCTGCCCCAGAGTAGGCTTGGTTGGTTTCTAGGGGTATTTAAGCCCAGACATATATAAAGCATGAGAAAATTAACATTGTTCTAGAAATCTTTTTTTTTTTTTGGCTTCTGACCTTTTTGTGCACTTGAAATTGCATTTAATATTTCATTACTATAGGTCTTTCCATTTAATTTCCTGGATTTTTTTCCACTTGAAAAAAAATCTACAAATTTGGTTTTGCGGTACAGAATTATGGGGTCTAATAATTCTCCAGCCCATGACAGTTCAGTAACTGGTGCCCTCCAGCATTTTTATTGCACACAATTTTATTGCTGAAAGGTTAGGCCATTTGGCCATTTTTTTAAGACTTATCCATCAAACATTGTTCAGAGAGAACTAAAATCATGCACGATTTAAAATGTGACCAACATTTAGCCATTTCTTTGAAAGGGATGTCCTTAGATTGATTATGAGAAGAACCCCTTTCATAGAAATAGCATGGATGGGTTCACGAACATGAAAAGATGGGTAAGGGTGTAGTGTAGGTATGTCTAGTCCTTCATGCAACCAACCACACAATTGCGAAGGCAATGAAAAAGTATTCCCCTAATAGTCTTCACCTTTTAGGCACCCATAAATATTTCTAAAACATTGACCTTTAGTCAGATGGTGAATTCTTTCATCCTGAGATGACAACGAAAGATCAGTGAGCTAGTTAGGAAAACTCTTGCAATCCATTTTATTTTCCAAATGGCTTAAAAATGATCAAGAGAACTATAAGATTGGAATTTCATAAACTTGACAACTTCTCTGGTCATTGGGAAACAGAAGGATGCCTTGTACCATCGGGCACAGCCTATTGTTTCCTTGAGTGTTGACCTCCATCCACAGAGCAGAATGGGTCCATCCTGAATGTGATAAGCTTTCATGGAGGGCTGACTGCTTCTGCAATCCTTCCTCCCCACACCCCCCACCCACCCCTAGCGCTGAAGTGCCCAATGCCATTTGCTTTATAGGACAGGCAGTAAATACCTGATTGCTTTTGGAGTTAACTGGTTTGATGGAAGGCTCTTTTACTGTCTATAATGGGAAGTTTATATGCTTCTGAGTGCTAAATGTATCACACTTAAAATTCCTTAGTGAGGTTGATGGCAATATTTAAATAATGATAATTTTCCAAAGGAAAGTAATACATGTGAGCTGTTAGGTATTAGTTAATGTGTGATTGGAAAGCCCTTAAAGAGAAGAAAGGCAAAATGTGCAGTTTCCTTTTGGGTGTAACATCTCCTGTTTTGCATAATTTACATAAGTGATTTCTGACAGTGTACTCCTTTTTTTTTAAAGTTTATTTTTTTAAGGACAGAGAGAGAGAGAGAGAATCTCAAGCAGGCTCTGCACTGTCAGTGGAGAGTCTGATGTGGGGCTCGATCTAATAAACCATGAGATCATGACCTGAGCCAAAATCAAGAGCTGAATGCTTAACCAACTGAGCTACCCAGGTGCCCCTGACAGTGTTATTCTTAATATCACCAGTAATCATTTGGCTTTGCAAGTTGTGGTGAGCCTGCTCGGCCTTTTCTCCTCCCATCTGGGCTCCTTATCTGTCCATGGCCATGGCAGATCCCACCTAGGACCTCAGAGTTTGCTCTTTCTTTTGCATGGGACTCTCTTCCTCTGCTCTAGTAAGACTGTTTCCCACCCATATTTCCATCTCAACCTAAATACCTCCCTTCAGAAAAGCCTTCCCTGCAACCCTGTCTAAAGTAGGCTTTCTTTATTTTCCTCTTTCTCGACACACTTTTTAGTCCATCATGGCTTTAATCTCTGCTTTTAATGATTTTATGTAATTATGCCCCCAACCCCCATCATTGTATAAACCCTCCAACGGCAAAGACTTTGCCTTGTGATTTGCACATTCCTACTCTTCCTGCACTACCTGGAATAGAGTAGGTGCTGAATAAATATTTTTTGAGTGAATGAATACATACATGGATGGCCAGCTTAAGCACAATTCCAGCTTTTACTAGCTGATGTGACATTTTCTTCTTTAACTGCCTTTTTGGTCTATCCCATGTCCAACTTCCAAAGAGGCCAACTGATTTTGATAAAACTTGGTACACCGCTCAGTGTAAGTCCCATCTTGAATTGGATTTATAGCTCAGTCTGTCATCTTGAATCCAAATGGTGGCAGATAAAACTTGACAAATGGGACTGGGAGCAGATTTTAGTACAGTTTGGTACATGGGTCGATGTACCATTTAATTGAAATGTGTGGAGTCTGAATTTTGTGAACTCTTAATCCTAACCTTAACCTACTCCAACTTTATTTTCCCTTTTAATGACACCGCTTTCTTCAAAACCTAACATTTTGTGGCTAGATTAGCAGTGTCTTGGGAGGTGAAAATCTGCAAGGAATTTTAATGGTGGCTATTTAGTTTTTTTATTTTTTTTAAAGCCCCACATCCCCTAACCTGACAGGGTGGATGGCAGACAAAGGGTGCTTCATGACTTCTGACAGCCAGGCCATGTGCAAAGGCCTCTAAAGACAAAGTGACAGGGCGGGGTTGTTCTCTGATTTTCTCTATACCAGCAGGCCAGGCATAGACACAGATAGAAGAAAAGCAATTCTGTCTTTGGGTTTCCCATTTGGAAACTCTGGCTCTCCCCAGGGGTGTTAACCATCATAGTTTTGCTACAGGACACATTTTGACTGTTGTAGGAAAATTTTAACTCTGAGATCTGGGATCACCTCTTAGAAATCCATGACGCTCTGTATGAGTTTGCATGTATTTTTAGATTGGAAAAATACTGACGAGTGGTGGTTTGCAAAATATAAGCCCCTCCTTGGCTTTGTTTTGGTCACTGTGCCTGCACTCAGTGCTGCGTTCCTTTGCTCCAGAATTTGCCTCAGCGTTCCTCAGCAGTTTATTTGTGTTTGCGATCACATAGCAGTTCCCAGGTTCCAAAACACTCGAAAAGCCAGTGTCAACACTGCAAGCAAAAAAGGTTAAAATATGGACTGCAGACTTATTTGCTATTTGCAGTGGCAAATTCTAACCTGGTTCCCTAGAAAACATGGCCTCATGGGTGGTTAGCCCACCAGATTTTCATTTGGTCTCTTCTTAAAATCATAGCTCTTTTTTTTTTTGATATCTTAATCTTTGCATCCTCCCCCACCCCCACCACATGCCTCTTGACTCCATGTCCCTGTCCTTCATTTATACACTCGTGTGACATGCTTCATATATTCCTTTCACTGTTTTCCCTGCTAACAAAAAACATTCATATTCGTTATAGATTTGTAATCTACAGACATGTAGATTGAAGAGACTAGAAATGCCCCACAAGTTTACGACCTAGAGGCAAACCATATTACCATTTTAGCCTGCTTCCTGCTGGTCTTTTTCCTGTGCCTATGTAGGCATGGATAGGGGACAGCTAATTTTTAATAGCAACCTTACTTACAGCAGTGCTGAACGTTTTCCTTGCTGCTTATTCTCAGTGGTCCGAGACATTCATTTCATGGCCCTGCCAAAGCTGGAAAGGGCAAATATCTTTTATTTTTCTCATCTTTTCCCTCTTCCATCTGTTGTAGACAGCTCTTTGCCTGAGTATCACTAGACTCCACTGTTTCCTCATTAGGTTCCTTTGACTGTTTGCCTCTCTCTTCCTGTGCTTTTGGCTGCAGGAGTCCAGGACTGGCCTACTTATCTCGTGGCCTGTGGTTCTGTTAGCTCCCACTTGTAGCTTCTCCCTTCCAGGCCACAGAACCAGATTGTATCTGTGCTTCTCTGCAGCTGACGGGGAGGGAGGTCACCACTTCTCATGGCGGGAGGGCAGAGCTTTGAAGCTCTGAGTCTCTCTCTGGCTGGCGTTGATCTGCTCAGCCCAAGACTGCTCTTGGGGTTCTTGAAATTCAGACTGGCCTTCCTTCAGCTCTTTCTTCTGTGAGCACAGAACCCGTTGGTAGCCTTCACATTGTAGAAAGCGAGTGGTAATTAACATTTATTCAGCAGTTATGTACAAAATACTCTACATACGTTCACTCCTCCGCAGTGGGTCATGAAATAGGTGTTATCCCCATTTTGGACTTGGGAAAGCTGGGGCTTAGATGGATTAAGAGGCTTACTCAAGGCCACCACCCAAGGATTCCAAACCAGGTCTGCTTGTAGCTACATAGCCTGTGCTTTTCATCAAACTACAGAGTGCCCTTTGGTAGAAGAATAAACTTCAATGCTTTGGTGTAGGAAGTCCTCCAGCTAAGGCTAAGAACTGCAGTTGTAGCAAAGACAAAAGTGTTTGCTGATACAGGCTGGGTGGAGCAGATGGAAGAAAGAGAAGGCCTTCAGCCCCTGAGTGAGGTTCAGGGACTTCAAGGATATTGCAAGTGGACAGGCTCTTAGAGATAATCTATGCCCAGGATCCTCCAGTCTGGCTGCATTTTAAAATTACCTGGGAAGGTTTAAAAACACAAATGCTTGGCATGTGCTGACCCATTAAAGAATTTCTAGGTGTGGGGTCAGACCTGGCCGTGTTAATAAAGGCAGTTCTATTCTAACGTGGAGCCAGCCATTTGAGAATCACTGATTAGACCAACCCCCTTATTTGGCACTTCAGTAAACCCAAAGCCAACAAGCTAAGTGCCTCAAGGTCACAGAGTTGATTGGGAAAGACTGGGATGGAGATTATAGCTCGTGGTCCTTAGTGTAGCTGCTGCCTCATTGGAGCTTGTATTAAAACTTGATCAAATCTGGGGCTCCTGGGTGGTGTAGTAGATTAAGCATCCAGCCCTTGATTTCAGCTCAGATCATGGGTTTAAGCCCCACATCGGGCTCTGTGCTGGCAGTCTGGGCTTGCTTGGGATTCTTTCTCTCCTTCTCTCTCTGCCCCTCCCCCTTTCTTCAAAAAATAAATAACTAAACATTACAAACCCCCCCCCGCCAAACTTGATCAAATCTGAAATGCATATCCTTTTCCCAAATTCCAGAAGCCAAGAGAGAGTTGTATCTAAGTTAGGTGTTTGTTCCACAAGCAGCATCAACCAATGTCCAAAGACAGGCAACCTTACAATAAACTAAACCCACGTTATAATCTCCCATGAGGAAGACCCCCTCAACAGTTCTCTCCTCTCCCCCCTTGTCTTTTCCTTTTCCACACAGACTTTTGGAGTTGCTTTTCTAGAGATGCTCTGTTAGCTCTCCTTTGGGGCAGGTAGGGTGGGGGTTAGGGACAGAGCACTCAACCTTACAGTCTATAAGCAACTTGACTCTTCTGGAGGAAGTATGCTAGAGACAGGAAAAGGTGTCAGTTTTGGAGGCAGGATGAAGTTGTTTCTGACAGATTAAAGACGGTTTCTATAGGTCATATGTGGTCTAGCATAATTTACATAATGGAGGTGAGAGAAGGCAAGAGGAAGAGGATGAGAGGGAGGGGGTGGGGGTCCTGTGGTCTTGCTTCTGCTACATAGTGAACTGGGGCCCATGCTTCTCCCTGGTGGCTGGCACTCGGCCACAGTGAAGGCCAATCTAAGTGAAGCCAGGAGACCTTAGAATGGATCAAGAGTCAACTCATCAAGGAGGAAGGGTATCACTATTGAAGAATGAGTTTCTAGCTTGATACTATGACTGTCCTAATAACAAGGCTTCTCCAATGAAAGTCGCTCATCTGCTATAAGTTTGGGGGCATATTTTTTTTCTTAAATAGTTTATTGTCAAGTTGGTTTACATATAACACCCAGTGCTCATCCCCACAAGTGCCCTCCCCCATGCCCATCACCCCCCTTCCCCTCTCCCCCACTCCCATCAGTCCTCAGTTTGCTCTCAGCATTCATGAGTCTCTCATGGTTTGTCTCCCTCCCTCTCCCCAACTATTTTTCCACTTCTTCTCCCACATGGCCCTCCATTAACTTCCTCCTAATCCACCTAAATGTGCAAACATATGGTAACTGTCCTTCTCTGCCTGACTTATTTCGCTCAGCATAACACTCTCTAGTTCCATCCATGTTGCTACAAATGGCCAGATTTCATTCTTTCTCACTGCCATGTAGTATTCCATTGTATAAATATCCCACATCTTCTTGATCCATTTGTCAGTTGATGGGCACTTAGGCTCTTTCCATGTTTTGGCTATTGTTGAGAATGCTGCTTTGAACATTGGGGTACATGTGCCCCCTATGCATCGGCCCTCCTGTATCCCTTGGGTAAGTTCCTAGCAGTGCTACTGCTGGGTCATAGGGGAGTTCTATTGTTAATTTTTGAGGAAACTCCATATTGTTTTCCAGAGGGGTTGCACCAGCTTACGTTCCCACCAACAGTGTAGGAGGGTGGGGGCATGATATCTAAATATGTCTCTATATAAATGTATCAATGTGTTTGTCATATCTGTATACTAGTACTGTTGTTCACTACCCATCTATCATGTATCTATCCATTGGGCCAGATCATGAACATGGGCATTTTGGACTATTTTTGATCTAAGAAAAAATACCACCCGTGGTTTCATACAGTTCAGTGTAATATATTTGTCTCCTTTTTTGTTTTTTTTTTTTTACATCCAGAAATTTATTCATAGAAGAAATTTTGTTATTTTAGGTATCACTTGCTATAAATAGTAGGATATCTAAAAAAAGTTAAAAGAAGTCCAAAAAGTTAATAGATGTGGCTATACACTGTGGCTTGCTTAAGGGTATGAGCGTGAAACCTGTTTTTCTTTTGTTAAAGGAGCACTAACTAGCCATGGTGGGCTAAGGGAGGTAGTAAAGGTTTTTTGTTTTTTGTTTTTTGTTTTTTTTATCTCCAAGCCATGGCTTTCTCCTTGATGGGATCACAGTGGTACTTACTGCTGAGCTTGCCCACCTAACATCATCCATTTTCTGCTGGTGAAGTCATCAGATACAATGGGTGACATAGAGCCAAAGGACATGATGGGTGCCTCGCTAAGTCCTTGTGAATTTGGTGGGTGAGTGGGCGGGGGAAGTTTTGGCTGTCTTTCTTCATTGTGATTGAGTTGAATGTGTTGACGGGGCACTTGTGCCTTCTTGAATAATTATGCAACAGCAAATATGCCAAAATTCTTCTTGCTGCATTTATAGCTACAGCTTTGCAGGGTGTTAAAAAAGCATGGCGCGTTACCAGTTATGATGTTTTAAAAAAGTGAATGAGTTTGACGTGTTTTATACCTTTCTCTGTGTGACCCTGAGACACTTTTCTGTCCCTCCTGAGCTTCTCATGGATGATTTGGGGATTGTACCACTTCTCTTTCCCAAGTTCATGGGATTATAATAAGGACAAATGAGATAGTGACAGGAAAGTACGTTTGGGACGTAACGTATTGCTATTATTCTAATTCAAATTAGTTTCCTTGTAGCCTCTGTGTCACTGAAAATATTCCTCCCCTTTCTGACCCTTATCAGTGAAAATGAACTGAGAGCTGGAAAACGTTTCCTTCATCCCAGATCTTAGAGCTTGAACATGGAGTGGAAAGCTATTAGGTTTTAGCTTAATTAAAAAAAAAAAAATCCTGATGACTTTTTGTCTAAAGGTAAAAACGATATGCATGTTCAGTTACAGCATTTATAAAACAGAAATATGCAAACAGAAGGAAGTGATCATCCGTGCTCTCACCACACCCTTCCGGCTTTCTTTCTCTGTCAATGTTGGTATCACCTTATGCAGATCTTAAAGTTCAATGGCTTTGGGAAGATGTAATCAGCTTGCCCTGAGTCCAGACCTTTTCTGAAATGGCACTTGTCAGAGCCAGCTGGGGTGCCAGCAGGGGCTGAGGATCCTGCAGAGTGAGGACCAGGGATAAAGCCTTGTCTCCATTCCCTTGTCAGGAGAGTTTGCGTCTTCTCATTTCAAAGGAGAGGATAAAACTGTTCCAAAGAAACAGAGTTAACAGGCCCTGTGAAAACTGACATCTTCTATTTCTTGTGCATCTCCTGGTGGATATGCCCCTGTCTACTTCCTGTTCCAGGGCAAGCTCTGCCTTTTGCATTGTAGATTTCACCTACCTCCCTTTAGTGTAAATCTTGAATTAATTAAAATACTGATCAGTTTCTTGTAGAGTGTATTGGGAACGGGACACTTAAAGGTACTTTATCACATTTGTGTGGTGTAAATGATACGATACAAATATATTAGAGTTATGGGGGTCTGGATGGCTCAGTCAGTGACTGACTTTGGCTCGGGTCATGATCTCACCATTCCCAGTTCCCGAATTCAAGCCCTGTGTTGGACTCTGTGCTGGCAGCTCAGAGCCTAGAGCCTATTTCAGATTCTGGGTCTCCTTCTCTCTCTCTGCCCTTCCCCTGCTTGTGCTCTGTCTCTCTCTCTCTCAAAAATAAATAAACATTAAAAAAAATTGACAAATCCATAGAGTAACATATTGGTATTTTAAAAGCTCTTGGTCAGAAGATTGGCTTCAAAATTACTAAGTTCCATCTTGAAGAGAGAAAAACCCCCAAATTAGGCTCCATTATTGTTGGAATCTTAGTTACTCAGCTTTAGATAAGAATATAGAAAAAAGAAAACTAGAAGTTGGTATCAGGAGAAAAGGGAGAGAATTTTTTTTTAATGTTCTAAATTTGCATGCAGGTTACCATGACTACAAAATATCTTTATCACTTATTGAAAGTATCTGTTAACCTTCTGCGACTGTCCCGTCCATGGCTGTATTTCAAGATTGCTACCTTAAAATTGTACAGTACTTCAGAATTGCCCCTTTAACAGATGGCGGAGTCTGAGTTGGAGTCTTCCAATTTTTATGCAAATTTGGCTGAGAACTCCCTTCTTACCACAGCCCCAGCTCACATTTGACCCAGCTGGTTAAGACGATTCACATCTGACATCTTAACATACAGCAACGCACTTGGGTTTCTGTGACTTGAAAATGAATTAGAAATATCTCAGTCATTTTGGCAAGTTGTGCGAAGGTATTTTTAGCAAGCCTTCCTTATATGATTTTGATGTCTTTTGCTTTCTCTCTTCTTCATGTAGAGACCATAGGTGAGCGCACACAAGTATGGCGTTTTGGAGAGCAAAGATATTTGTGTCCCTTGAATAAAAGGCTGAAATTCCTAGCCACACTCCTGGAAGGGCTGGACTATGATTGCCGTGATTGTCCCTGGTTATTGGAGTGTTTTAGAGTTTCTGGTCATGCTGGGCTGTTCCAAAGAACCACCTACCTCTTCAAGCACAAAAAGAGCCTGAAAGTGGCCAGATTTGCTTCTTTTTTTTTCCCCCTATGGCAGCAAAGAAATGGCAGTACTCTTATCAAGACAGTATAGATATTAATACGTGTCTACTCAATAGGAATGTTTATAGAAATTAAGTTCTATTTTGAAGCAAGAGAGAAGACTTTTTAAAGACATTTTAAGATGCCCCTGACATCTCTCCACTGTGTGCTCTAAATTACTTATTGTTGCTTTAATCTGGAATTACTCTTTTCTTTCATAATTGAAGCCCCTGGAGTTGTTTGGAGTCAGGCGTGGCCTCACTGACCAGATTCCTGACATACTTACCCTCTGCAAGCCCATTTCATTTAGAATTTCCTAAATGAAATTAGGAAATTTCTACTCTACTTAAGGTTTTCAATAAGTGCTTTAAAAATTTTTTTAAGTGTTTTTATTTATTTTTGACAGAGAGAGAGAGAGAGAGAGAGAGAGAGAGAGAGAGACAGGGCATGAGTTGGGGAGGGGCAGAGAGAGAGAGACACACACACACATACACAGAATCTGAAGCAGCTCCAGGCTCTGAGCTGTCAGCACAGAGCCTGATGAGGGGCTCCAACTCAGTAACTGCAAGGTCATGACCTGAGTTGAAGTTGGATGCTTAACCGACTGAGTCACTCAGATGCCCCTTCAGGAAGTGTTTTTTAGGTTAAGATGGATGTTGAGGATCAAAACCTTTCTTTCTGTGTCTGTTCTTTCAACCTGATTCTGAACTAAATAATTTGATTCTTGTGACTAATTATGGCTAGTTGGTTTATGTTTCACTGATGATGGAAATTTGGGGTTATCCTTTGTCCTTGTAATTTTCCTGACCACCCCCCCATTTCTTCTTTGGGTACCCACTTTTCCTTCTACAAAGTGGTTATTGACCCTTGGGCTCCTACCATCGATTACCAGCCATTAACCCAAATGTTTCCTCTTGACAGCAATTGCTTTCCAAGGGACTAAAGGCACATTTCAACAATTTTATCCATTATGACCTATTTTGAACATATATACCAGAAGAGAACAGGAGGCTAAAAACATACAGCCTTGTGGTTTCTCCACAAGTGTGCACATCAAATAACGATCCCTCAGGCACTTATTTCTCCCCTCCGAAAATGTTCCTGGATGGAATCCCAGCCCAGTTGTCATCTTGTGAGCATGATTGGAGTTGGAAGGTAGCAGAACAGGAGGAAAACACTTATTTTTATTTCAGAGAACAAAACGTCCTACCCATGCCCGGTATCAGTGGAATTCTCCCATGAAGGCCCTCGAAGAAGGGCGTGCTAAGTTAGGGTTTGCTGGCTCCTAATTCATCACAATGGGGTGTTGACTGAAAATAGCCTAAGAATTAGGTCTTGGGGAGGGCAGAGTAGACTGCCTTGAACCAGGGTTAAGTCTTTTTTCTGTTTAGGTAGGCATGGCCTTTGCACTTCCAAAACATTTAGTGCTGCTAGTTTAATTGGCATGAGTTTCACGTCACCCAGTTCTGAAACAGGGGAAAAACATTTGTTGTTGGTCGTGGTGTGAGGAGACTTAAAATAGAAGATAAAGGCAGTAAAAACACCAACCAAACTCCCTTTTTTAGCTAGATCACCAGTAGTTGAGTCAGATATAGTTGAAAGTCATCAATCAATCCTTTCCGGAAGGGAAAGTCTTCAGGTAAATATCAGCTCTCACATAAATTGTACCGAGTCAATAAAAATTGGCCTAATCATTTCAATAAACATGACATGATTTCTTTTCTCATTAAAAATTTAAGGAATAATGCTACATAAACGATAACTTTCTTCAATGAATGAAACTGAATAAAAGATGTGCAAAGACTATTTTGGCTGGCTTGAGGAAGGAGAGGTTGGGGTTTTGGTTTAAATGCCAAAGAACCCTGTTTTCGACTTACAGTTTTGATGGTGTGCATTTCAATCCTTGGTTAGGTGATTTCTGACCAATGACTCAGGCTGTGGTTCAAGCCCAGAGGTTTTCATCAGGGAAATCAGAGAGTAAGGAAATGTTCAGATCCTTTCTCTCCCTACTTGCCTCTCCCTCCCAAGTTGATGATTATGAGAGAAGCCAAAATTGGAAAAGTGTAGCATACTAAGTGATCTGGCTGTTCTGAAATTTTCACTGTATATTCTCTAATTTTGAACCTGTCAAGTATTATCTGTCAATCATCTGTGTATAGCTTGTTAAGATTACAGAGTCGTGAATGTGCATAGGAGTCTGGCTAAATCCTGTGATTAGCAACAAAATTTATAAGAAGAAACGTTGAAGCATACATTACAAAAAATAAAAAAAATGCCTATTGCTAATAAAGTCCTCGATGTTTACTTATGAAAAATAGTAAGTGATTGGGGGGGAAAAGGTATTTTGGAGAATGCAACGCAACTGGTATTTATCTGATGTACATTTAACAATATAATAACAATGCCGCTCCACTCGCAATTCTTAAGAACAAGAGGGATTATTAGATTTGTGCATGGAAGGTAAAATTACTGCAAAGAATTGCTTTGGGGAATATACAAGATATAGGAAATAAAATGAAATAAAATAAATAGAGGGCAGATGACTGGTTTCTCTGCATTTCTGGGTAGATTTAATTAATTGCTAATATAGCACTGAGCCATGAATTACTCAATCATTGCCACTGTTTCAATTTGGGAATTTTCCTCTTAAATACAGATTCATTAGAAGAGAAGAAAATGTCACTGGGCAGGGAGTAAGTTTATGATTTTGAATGTTAACTTTTCACAGTCAGCTGTTGAATGTGGAGAAATCTTGTGAAGATACTTTTAAGTGATTTGGAATTCCTCTTTATTTTGGTGTGAGGCCTTATTGTCTTTACAAGACCCATTGAAATCTGAAATAAATCAATGAAGTTTTCAATTATTCAATGCTCTTTCTGCATTAGCTTGGTATTGTAGGTTTTTGAGAATCAGCAGAATGTGGTGAAAAAGGCCAGGATTTTCCACTCACACAGATCTGGTTCAAATCCTAGATTTAGCATTTGTTATGAGTGTGACCCTGAGCAAGCTCTGTAATTTCTGTGGGCTTTAGTCGTCTGTTATGTACAGGCATATTTTGAGGATTGGTAATAATTCACCTGCCTGTTATTGTTGAATACTGACATATCTCTGTGCCAAAATGCACATAGCACTGTGCCAAATGCTCTAGATATAACCTAGATCATGATTATACCTAGCATTGACTGAGAGCTTATTAGATATTGGATATTGCGCTAGTCATTTCATGTGCATTCTGTAATTCAGTCCTCATAGCAAACTTATAATATATTTATAATACATAGAAATCATATAATGCACATGTAATACATATGTACATTGATATATACAAATACTCTTTTTTAACACACACACACACACATATACATACGCAAACACACATAATTACATAATAGGAGTGGAATAGTTTGCTTTCCAGAAAGACCAGTTTCCTTACTGGAGGCAAGTTTACAATTCATCTTTGGTTTTTTTCTTTTCTTATTATTCTTAGAGAGAAGAAAGTCTCAAACATTACTAACCTGAACAATTAGAGAAAGACATGAATGTAAGAACATGAGGTCATGACAGTGGAGGAGCCCAAGATCTTAACCTCTTGCAGAGGCTGGGAGACTTGAGGCAACCTCCCTGGAAGGAACATGAGGAGAATATATGGCTTAAAGTGCTGGCAACTTTAAATGTAACACCTTGTGTCTGAACATCACTTCTGCTGAGGGGTCTGCCATTTGAAATGTCATGCAAACCAAAGTTTGCCATGTATTAATTCATAGAGAAAAGGGACGGTGTAATTGCCCACAGGAAATCCCTCGGTGAGTTTGAATGTCTCTGTTATAAATAAGCCTCAAGCACCTTAACTGGAAACACTTTACATTCATCGGAATGGCCTGCTTCTCTTTCCGTTCCTGAAAGCTAGAAATGATGGATCATACACTGTTGATATTTGCAAGGCATTTATTTTGCAGTTGAGGCAGTTTGTTAAAAGAGGTGGACTTGTTCCGGGGATCTTGGGCATCTAAAGCTACTCTCATAAGAAAATCTTTAGCCAAGTCAGGTTTTTAATCGCTGTGTTAGTCATCCTACTGATTACATAAGGAACACTGTAGGAGCATTTCAAATGCCATCAGCTCTTGGCAGCGGAATGACAATGAGGATGAAGTATTAAAAACTAGGTACCCATCAAGACAGACATGGAGAGAGGGCCGCCAAGTCCCAGCTCCTGAATATGCCTCCACATTAATTTTGCTCCTTTATAAGAGACCTCACTGGAAGAAAAGCATAATTTGAATTAATTATTTGCACATATGGTGTATTCCTGATGTCAGCAAATGCTACATTAAGGACAGACATGCTGGGCACCCATTAAATAATCAAGTAAATATTTGTATTGTTTATGATAAACTGATTCCTTCTGTGGGTATTTTCTGTGCCTTCGTAAACATTCATTTAGTAGGCCGGCTCTGTTTGTAGGGCTCCATACCAGGCTTAAATCTGACAAAGAGCGTTGTTTAAATTCCAAATCTGACAAAGAAACCTCACACCACTGTGTTTTTTGGAGCTAAGTGAATATTTAGTAACACTTTAATATAATAGCCGGATCATTATTTTGTATTACTGAACTGAATGCTATGTTAATAACATTAATCACACGGACTCCTTCTTCTCCTAGCCTGAATGTTATAAGTACTTCTATATGATTTCCACTATAATTCAGTGGTAATTAGTGATACAATTACTTCAAGCCGGCACCAAATGTTTATACTGAACCAACATGAATGTTAGGTCTCAACATATACGTGAGCCCGGGCTCTGCATGAAAGGCTGGGGCCGAGGTAAGTGAACCCGGGTTTTCTCTGGCACACTGTTATATAACCACGGCATAGCTGGGAGTACGTGAAGGAGACTGACTTTTCTCATTGTTCGCTGAAGGTCAGAGTGTCACGGGGAACATGTAAAGGTATCCTCTCTGGGTACATTTTCCTGCAAAGAATCCGGTGTTGGAGAAACCTGGAAGACATCAGGTTGAAGAGGCATCTTAGGACCCAGACTTGATGCTTGTCTGACTATAAATTCCTGATGCTTGTTAGGACCTTGTGGAATAAGGTTCTTGTAATGATTCTTTTTCAGTGAACCTTAGGACATCTTGATTTTGTTCGTTTTACAGGCTTGATATTTCAAAGGGGCCTCTGTATGCGCTCTCCGATGCCTCTTTTTGTCTCATAAAAAGAGGGTCATCATATATGTGGCATCGTTCTACTTAAATCCAAGTGCGGAAGCAGGTGGCAGTGCTTTACCGGGTCCTGGGATCCCACGGTGCCCGACCACGTCAGTCCGTAGGTGTACCTGGGTGAACAGACCTGCAAAAGACCTCTAGACTTTTCTTGGAAAGTTAAAAGCAGGGATCTCGTTCCTTTTGCAAAGGTGAGGAGAATGGGCCCATACATACTCTTATTTCCTTTAGGGCAATGTGGCTTATAATTGACTACTTCTTGGCTGTGGCCTTTAATTTGTGGAGGAAAGACCTAATCCTTTTATCTTCCTCTGCACTCTGCTTTCAAAAGCAAACAAACAAACCCTTTAAGTCAGTTGACTTCTATAATTTCACAGGCAGATCTCTGATGTCTCAAATAAACCTATTCACTCACTCATTCATTCATTCACTTGTTCAACAGACTTTTACTCATTGCCCTCTAGGTCCAGGAATTGTACTTAATGTTGGAATTGGCAAAGGAATCAGGAACCTTACTTTTGGGGGCACTGAAATGAGACAGTGGGAGACATATATTCAAAAAAGAAGAAGGTAGTCACATGTTGTATCTACAGTGGGTGAGCTTCGGAAAGGGCAGGCGCTAGGGAGCGGGGACCCCAGCCTGGAGTCCCTTCAGAATAGGACACCAGGGACAGGAATGTGAAGCAGACCCTGGATAAATTGCAACACTGAAGGAATATAGGTTTTGAGCAGGACTTGGCATTGCTTTTCTTACAGTTCTGCTATTTATTATGACAGAAAAACTCCCTCAGAAGGTCAGGGTTGGACTGAAGTCCAGTTTGTCTTTCTGTCTTTATTCCCCCTATGGGAAGCCTTTCTGGACAATACATTTGTATTTGAGGGGACAGCGTGGTCTCAGGAAAGGAACATGCTTTACGATCTTTGTGCCTGATGCCTGCCCCTTTCCCTGTGCTGCCTTCTGGACTTTCTAGATGCCAGAAAGCAATTTCTTTAGCTGATCTTGCAGTCTTTGCTTGCTCACCAGCAGAACGTGGACATTGTCATGTTGTTTCTTTCTTTGTATTGACGTCCTGAGTGTACATTTCTCTCTTTCACCTGGTGTCTTGCTTTTTAAAAAATAACTCTAGATTTATCTCTTTGCTATTTGTAAGCTAAAAAGCTAAAATAGAGGCATTTCAACAGTCGATGTTCAAACTCAGGTTGTTACATATACAGCCTATGTATAAAAAAGATATTGGGAGAGGGAGAGGGACAGAGATAGAGAGACAGACAGTAACACACACACACACACACACACACACACACACACACACACGCAGAGAATGAATGAATCTCCTTTGGGGAAAGTTCGTGAAATTTTTGCTGATACTGGTTGTGAAAAGAAAAGTCTCCATTTCTGGCTGCACTGGCTATATTGCTATAGGAGCTTAGCAGTTCAGGTCTCAGAGGCAAACCGGGGAGTTTCAGGTTCTCAGTGAATCCCTGATGTATTTCATGTGTTCTGTTTTCCCATTTGCCATTTAAATCAGATCCTATTTTTCTATCCCTTGGGAAACCTTTTGGGATCTGACCTCTGCTACGTCTCTTGCCCGTCTTCGGCTGTCCCTGACTCCTCTTCCCTACCCCTCTGCAGCCACCACATTCATCTGTGTTCTAGCCACACCAACCACTACCAGGTGGTTGCCTCGCATACCTCTTGAAAGCGCCTGCCTCGTCACCTGCTCTCATTTGCCTGTGGTTCCCTCCTCATCTGCCAAAAGCTAGTTCAAGGGACCCCTCCTTTGTGAAGGCTTTCCATTTTTTCTGGATTCCTATCACGCACGAGACACTGCATACTAGACGCTCCTTATCTGTATTTAAGCTCTATGTGGTGTAAATGTACATATTCATAGCTGATTTAAACTACATTATAGCCTATGCTATATATAAGCATTGCATTGTCCCAGGGGATAGATGCTATTATTATTCCCCTTTTAGAGATGAAAAGAAAAACTGAGCTCTAAGATAGGATCAGGGAGTGCCCATTCAACACCACAGCTGCTCTGTATATGCTCTCCAGTGCCTCTGAGCTTCAACAGATGTCCTGAAGGTCTTTGATGATCTAGATCCTGTTCTAGTACAGTTTGCCTCACAGATAGTGGCACTGAAGCAGTACACCCCTGTTCTCAGGAAGCTCCTATTCTAGGGAGGGAGAGAGACCATAGGCAAGCACGTATGTAATATGCTGAGCAGTGATGGTAGTGAGCTGCTGAGAGGACAGATAAACAGTATGAGGGACAGAGAGTGAGGGAGGAGTGCTGTTCAGGCAGACTGATCGGATGGGAGGTCAGCATGGCTAGAGCTGAGCGCAGGGTAGACGGAGGCCAGGGCTGAATTCAGAGAGGGCGGTCAGAGCCACACAGGAAGGGCTTCTAAGCTATGGCATGGAGTTTGGATTTTATTCTGGCTCATAGGCTGGTTGAGCGAGGAGTGCAATAATCTGATCTATGTTTTTGAGAAGACATTTCAGCAGTTGTGTGGAGAACGGTCTGTGGCAGCAGGGAGGCCAGGGAGGAGGGTCTGGCTTCAGTGCAGGGGAGAGTTGATGGTAGTTTGAATGAGTCGTAGCAGCACAGGTGGTGAGAAGTTGTCACATTCAGGGTGTGCTTAAACGTTGAGCTGGTGACCTTTCCTGCTGGATTAAATGTGAGCTGTAAGAGTGAAAAAGTGGAGAACTGGTCCCATCAATGGGGAGACAAGATTTGCCTTCCATTCAGATGGGAGGTATGGGTTGAACGCACCCCCTAAAAACCGTAAGAAATGAACACACCCCCCAAAAAATTTCTTAGGGCTATGGTAACAAAACGAGATGCCTTAAAACAACAGGAATGTATTGGCTCATAATTCTAGGGGCTTAAAGTTTAAAAATCAAGTGGCAGCAAAGCCATCATTCTCTGAAGACTCTAGGAAGAGATCCTTTTTAGCTTCTTCTGGCTTCTAGTGGTTGCAGACCTTGGCTTCCAGACATGTCACTCCAGGCTCTGCTGTCTAGTTATGGCACTCTGTCTGTGCCTAGTTTCCTTCTCATAAGGACAGAAGTCATTGGATTGGGGCCACCCTAGTGATCACGTGCATTGGAGCTGGGAGTTAGGACTTTAGCCTAATTTGGGGGGACAAAATTCAACCTGCCACAGTGGGTCAGGAATTTGGTTGTAGTCAGGTTAGATTTAAGATGCTATTTGACATCCAGGGAGAGGTGGTGAGTGAGCAGTGGGACACAGGGGCATTGAGTTAGGGCAGATCTGGGCTGCAGGTACAAAGTGGGGCAGCATCTGTATAGAGGTAGTTCTTCAAGCTACGGTACCTGAAGGGCTCTCTGAAGAAGAGCGTATGTTCTGGAGATGAAGTATAGGACTGAGTCTGGGACGCTCCAGTGTTTAGAGGTCAGGAGATGGTGAGGGTGCTTATTTGGTTGTGCCTGTCTTTCTTACAAGCCCTGAGCTCCTGGAGAGCATCAGCCATTATCATATTCCCAGCTCCCCGCACTGCCCTGACACAGAGAGGCTCTCCATAAATGTTTGCTAAATAAATGAACAGTGGCATTCTTCTGGGTTTGGTTTTTGTAATCTCTATATCCAACATGGAGCTCGATTCATGACCCCAAGATTAAGAGTCACATGTTCTTTCAACTGAGCCAGCAAGGTGCACCAACATTTCTCTGTTGTTGTTTTTTTAAATTTATTTTTATCTTTTTTTTTTTAATTTTTGATGTTTGTTTACTTTTAAGAGAGAGAGGCAGAGCATGAGCAGGGAAGAGGCAGAGAGAGATGGAGACAGAATCTGAAGCAGGCTCTAGGCTCTGAGCTGTTAGCACAGAACCTGATGTGGGGCTGGAACCCACAAACCACAAGATCATGACCTGAGCTGAAGCCAGATGCTTAACTGACTGAGCCATCCAGGTGCCCCCATTTTTATTTTTGATTAAAAAAAAATTTTTAATGTTTACTTATTTTTTTCTTTCTTTTTAAATAAAATATGGGGCGCCTGGGTGGCTTAGTCGGTTAAGCGTCCGACTTTCGCTTAGGTCATGATCTCGCGGTTCGTGGGTTCGAGCCCCGAGTCGGGCTCTGTGGTGACTGCCGGCTCAGAGCCTGGAGCCTGTTTTAGTCTGTGACTCCCTCTCTCTCTGACCCTCCCCTGCTCACGCTGTCTCTCTCTCTCTCCTAAAAATAAATAAAACATTAAAAAAAAAAGTTTAAAAAAATATTTTATCTGTTTCTGAGAGAGAGAGAGAGAGACAGCGTGAGCAGGGTCAGAGAGAGAGGGAGACACAGAATCTGAAACAGGCTCCAGGCTCTGAGCTGACAACCAGCACAGAGCCCAATGTGGGGCTCGAACCCATGAGCCGTGAGATCATGACCTGAGCCGAAGCCAGACGCTTAACCGACTGAGCCACCCAGGCACCCTTAATGTTTACTTATTTTTGAGAGAGAGAGAGAGAACACATGCATGCACGTGTGCACAAGATGGGGAGGGGCAGAGAGAGAGGGAGAGAGAATCTGAAACAGGCTCCAGGCTTTGAACTGTCAGCACAGAGCCTGGCATTGGGCTTGAACTCCCAAAATGTGAGATCATGATCTGAGCTGAAGTTGGAAGCTTAACTGACTGAGCCACCCAGGCGTTCCAACATTTCTCTGTTTTTAAACTACAGATAAACGCACAACATCAATGGAGAGATAATACCAATAGAAAGGAGAGTGGTGGCCTGTTTGTAGCAGGCACAGCACATTGGCAGCTGCCCTTGCTCTTCCATGCTGTCTGCCTGGTATGGAAGAAGGACATGTGTGTGAAAATGGGGGTGGAACCGAAGAGAGCATCTTCTCTCTGCTGAGCCTCTCCGTGGGACCCAGCCCACAGGCGTCACTAATCCAAGTCTTGCACTGGGGCATAGGAAGCTGTCTTCATATCGTGAGGTGCAATGGTAATGCCACACCTGGAGGGCCTCGGCCCTGAGGAGGACTCTCCGCTGGGGTGGACCATTTCCACAGGGCCTGGATGATTTGGCAAAGGATTTCCAAGTCAATCATTGTTGGAGAAGGGAGACCAGGTGAGAAAAGACAAGATTGCATTCTTTGAGCATTCATAATTTTATTAAGGGAAGGGAGAGGAGACTAGTGTTGCATTTTGGAAGGCAAAACCAAGGGCAATGGACAGAAGTGACACTGAGGACACTTAAATGGACTGATTTGTGTCAGTTCAGAGTATTATAGTTAAGAGAGTTAGCAACAAGCAGTGTTAAAAACTAGAAGCCAGAGTGCCTGGGTTTGTTTGAATCTGGCCTCTGCCGTTAACTGTGTGACCTTGGCAAGTTATTAAAGCTCTCTGTGCCTCAATGATCACATCTATGCAATGAGGGTAGCAATAGTACCTATTTTATAGGGTTATTTTAAAGATGGAATAAATTAGTATTTTAAGATATTGGAACAGTACCTGGCACATGTAAGCACTATTTGCTACATGAAAAGAGCATGGACTTTGGGGTCAGAGAGATGTAAATTCTCATTCTGGCTCTGCAACATATTAATTGCATGACTTTGAGGAGGTTACCAGCCTCAGTTTACTCATCTGTGAAATGGAGATAATAACACCTGCTCAAAAGGGCTATTATGAGGATTACTGAGATAATATGTTTGATGGCCCTGGAACATTGCCTGATATACCATTAATACTCACAAATGTTAGCTCTCTACTAGCAGGAAGGACTCAACCATCTTTAGAGATAGCTCAAACGATAGACAGGATGGCCGTATGTCAGAGATGTAGCAACGAAGTGGCTGCATCAGAAGGAAGGTCAGAGATCATGCCTTTTATAGCCTCTAACCAGAGCATTTAAGCAAATAGAGCTGTTAGAAGTAACATGGGCAGGAAATAATATAACAAAAATATGGAAAAGTCTAATTCTAATTCATTACTCGAATGCATTGATTAAATATGATGCCAGATATGGGAACGTGCATTTTTGATAAAGACGCCAGGCAGCGCATGGAGAGAAAGCAATATAATCTAGGGAGAAAGAGTATGGACTTTGGCATCAGCCAGCCTGGGTTTGCTTTCAGCTGCGCCATTTGTTGGTGATGCCGCCCGAGGCAAATGTTGTAGGTTGGCCTCTCGGGAAGCTGACTTTGAGTCTTAGAGTTGAGCTGAAGTTACTTATTTGGGCGCAGATTTATTTGGATGCTCCTGGTGATCTTGAGGAAGAGGGTGTGGAAGTCAGCACAAGGTGTGTTAATGAGCAGGTGACTGCTGTGGGCAATTAGAGGTCTGCTGAGAGCTCCCGATGACCATATACACCTGGAATCCAGGTCTGCTGGGACCTCTGGATGACCATGTAGACCTGCCTTAGCCTTGTCCTCCTCAGGGAGAGAGGAAGCTCAAGTATTATCCACCATTATTTGAGGACTGCTCCTGGGACAGAGGACATCAGGATCTTGGCACTTCCATGCTGCACTACTCCGTGGGTCCAGGGGCACTGTGAGCAGAGATAGCCCTCAGGCAAACAGCCTGGGCTTGTATGAAGAACTAAGTATACTTACCAGCGGTCACAGAGGGTTTCCTGGTCAGCTTGGGCTGCTCTAACAAAACTATCAGAGACTAGGTGGCTTATAAACAACTGATACTTATTTCTCACAGTTCTGGAAGCTGGAAGCCAGGATGGTCAGGCTCTGGTGAGCTTTTGGCTTCAAACTTCTCCTTATATCCTGTCATGGCTGAAAGAGGCAGAGAGAGCTCTCTGGGCTCCCATTTATAAAGATACTAATCCCATTCGTGTGGGCTCCAATCTCATGACCTAATCATCTCCAAAAGACTCCACCTCCTAATACTATCACCTTGGAGGTTAGGTTTTCAACATGTGCATTTTGGGGGGAGATACAAATATTCAGTCCATTGTAGAGGGGATATGAGTGGTCATTAACAGTATTTCCTTTCTTTCTTTTTTTAAATGTCTATTTATTTTTGAAGGAGAGAGAGACAAAGTATGAGCAGGGAAGAACTAGAGAGAGAGGGACACACAGAATCTGAAGCAGGCTCCAGGCTCTGAGCTGTCAGCCCAAAGCCCAACATGGGGCTTGAACTCACAATCTGTGAGATCATGAGCTGAGCCGAAGTAGGATGCTTAACCGACTGAGCCACCCAGGTGCCCCAACAGTACTTTCTAAGACAAATTACTTGAACCCTCTGAACTTCATTTCTTCCTCTATAAAATGGGCATAAAAGTAACATATATCTCGCAGGTCCTAGTGGGGAACAAGGTAGATAGGGTAGATAAGGAGCATACAATGTTTAGCTCACACTGCTGGCCTCTGGAAAGTCGGCAAGGGTAGCTATTATTGTTACAACAGAGAAATGTATGAACAAGGAGACTGTGCCTTTCAAAGAGTAATGCCCACAGACTCCACTGAGGAAATAAATTATTAGAGGGAGTTTGTGTCCATTTAATTTGCTTGGAGAAGTGCCCATAATAGAATCTCGTACACTTGGTCACTTAAAAGAATTATGTGTGGCTGACACATTGAAGTCACATTTATCCACTTGGACAGAAGTTTAATCTTGAGTATAGAGCTTGTAATTTACTTACAGGTGTATATGGTGGGATAACTCAGGTTAATGTCCGTGAACAGAGACCAACAATTAGCAAGTTAATTAGGGTCCTGATTTTAGTAGTGAAGGATAATCATTTATTAGCTTAGGTCATACCCTGGGCCTTCCTGTGAAGTGACTTTCTATGAAAATATTGACTGAGAGGGACTCCCTGTAGCTTCCTCAGTACAATTCACACATGCTTGAGAAACTCATTATCTTACAGAGATAGTAGTGAGGATTACAATAAGTTTCGGAGGCCTGGCTTCAGCTGGCCTATTTTAAGTTGGTGGCTGAAATATAAATAGGATTTTAACATAACAATAGGAATATCACTCCTTCCCCACCCCACCCATGCTCCTCAAATGGTCCTCAGCTAGTTTGTGAAGGTGTGTGCTGGCCCTTTGCTCTTTCCCAGCCAATAAGCTCAGATAAATTAACATCATTTCATTTGAGGCTTTTGTTGAAAAAAAAATATGGAAAGGTTACCATTGTGCCTTGGGGCTAAAAAGCATTAGGAAGTGGTAAGCTTTTCTTTTTTCTTGTTTTTCACAGTGACAGCCATTGACCTGTACCTGGGATTCTGTATAAGGGGCTGGAGATTATAAATCCAATTTAGAGAAGGAGAGAGGGCATGGATTGAAGGGGCATCTCGCCATAGGTGAAGGTATGAGTGGCAGGCAGCTCCTCTTCTAGGCAGTAAGAGGCCTGGGGTCTGTTGTGTTGGATTTTTCTTCTCACTTGACTCTTCTTACCTTGGTGCCTATTTTGCTTGGTTAGAAAGTTACTTAGAATGTTACCCGCCTAATAAGGCAGAGGCTTGGCCATGCCTCATAAGCTATAGAAAGGATGATGGACAAGTCTTTTAAAATCTGTTTGGCTCCTGTTTCCTATGCCATCAGTCATGAATTGTAAGAGTGAGTTGTTTCTGTTTGTAAAATAGGAGCAGAGAAGAGGTCGTGACAAGTGTAGCACTGGTAAGTCACTTCAGCTTTCTGATGGAGGCTGACTCTGAGAGACGAAAACATTTGCTGGCTTCCCTTTGCTGGGCACAGATTTCTCTACACTTTTCCCATCTTGGTTTAAATAGCTGAGTCCAACTCAAGCCAACAACACAGGGGCAGGCTTAAATGATACGTCACCGTTGTTTACTCTTCACGCTACCTGGGTAAAAATTTAACTTTAGTTAATAAAAGAAAACTAAATGGTGGAAATAAACCTACAACTAACTTTCCATTTGTCCAGGTCCCAGCATCCTCGGTGTAAATTGTTGCACATTTTAATGAATTGTTACTGTTCAACAAGTACTCTCGTGTGGTAGACAAAATAATGCTTTCGTCCCCCGAGGATGTCTAAGTTCTGATCCCCTGGGAACCAGGATTTCTACCTGACATGGCAAAAGGAAATTGTCAGGTAGGATTACAGTTACAGGTCTTGAGATGGAGAGATTCTCTTGGACTTTCCGAGTGTACCAGTGTAATCACAAGTCTTTAGAATCAGAGGGCTTTCCCTGACTGTGGTGTGAAAGAAATGGCAGCATGAGAGGAGTTGATGCCCGGTTGCCGACTCTGGTTATAGGACCTGTGGGCAAGGAACTATGTGCCAGCTGCCTTAAGGAGTGAGGAAACGGCCTTCCTCTAGAGCCTCCAGAAAACAAGTGAGCCCTGCCAGGGCCTTGGTTTAGCCCTGTGAGACCCGTGTCAGAGTCCTGACTGACAGAACTGTGAGGCATTACATTGGCATTGCCTTCAACCATGGAGTTTGAGGAAATTTGTTGTAGCAGCAAGAGCTAACTGATACAGTTCAGCTTCTCCTGTCTAGAGTTTTTCTAATGACAAAGTAGTTTTTGAACCCAGAGTGTACCATGCAGTCAGGTAGGACTGAATCATTTCCCGTGAAAAGAAAAAGCTCTGGCTCTAGTGTTTTTAAGAATTCAGCCTATGGTCCTGGATTTCTAGAATGTCAGATGACTTGGGTGGGAACTGAGGAAGCATCCCTATGTTCCAAGGATAATCATGATCTTAACATTATGACAACCTCTGGGGTAGATATCATCATATCTTACACACGAGGAACTGGTTCTGAGAGGTTCAGTGACTTTCCCAAGTTCACCGAAGTACTAAGTGACATAGTAAGGTTCTGGATCTCTAAAGAATTTGTTCTTTCTATCTTCTGCCCCACTCTTGAAAATCCTTAGCAAGCCTTGGGAGTCAAGAAATCAAAAGTGTGGCGGCCAAGCCTTCTGCAACAGAAAACAAGAATGTAGAACCACTTGCCATCTCTCCTTAATGTGTCTTCAGTTGATAAAATATTGATGAAAATGGAGGACAGTGTCTCTGACTTTTTTTTTTTTTTTCCAAAACCCACACTGGGGGCAGTGGGTAGGAGGAAGGACAGACAAATTGGCTCATCCCTCAATCTGTGCTCAACTTCCCTTCTGTGTACTTGGCTTCCCTGATTACTAATCAGCAGTGCTTTGTGGGTTGCAGAATAAGCACCTAGTTTGTTAGCAAAGGAATCAGGTTGGTATTTAAGACGAAGGAGGATTTGAAAAAAAAAAATGATTGATTATTTTCAAGGGTCACTTGGGACTGGCTTTGCAGGTCTTACTGCATTAAACCAGAGTTTGGTTCGATTGCTGGCAATGCAAGTTGGATTAGATGTGTGCAACATGCCGCTGAAATCCCAAATTCCTCTCGCAGCCCTTAAACAGTCCTTACATGTTCTCCAAGGAGAACACTGACTGTTAGCTAAGGAACCCCAGCCCACCTAGCAAGATGGGCTTCTTTAAATTCAGTGGTAACGCTGGCCAAGGCCTCCAGACAGGATTTGTTTAATGGCTGGTTTTAAAGCACTCACTCCACAGCATTAAGTTCCAGGAGAGTGGGAAAGAAGCACAAAAAGTCCTATCTGCTTCTGAGAAGGAAGTCTTATCTCTTCTGGAAGGAGAGAGAGGGCTGTTTAAAAAGACAAACGGGTTTTTGTAAACAAATAGTCCTGTGCTTCCCAGGTGGGGAAGAAACTCAGAGGTCACCTGGGTACATGTCCGGGTTTGGGACAGGCAGGCGGATGTTGGTTTTTCTGCACATGGGTTTGTCAGCCTAAAGCGCCTGAGAACTTTCGGTGGCTTGAGAATTAAGTCCTCAGATCTTGGTCAGGCCTTGATGCTGGATCTAGGTATATCTCTGAGTCTGGCTCGACCTCACCTCTGAGACCTTGAGGAGTAGATGAACGGGGCTCCTTCTGAGTACCCTCACCCTCAGAATAGTGGTCCATTAGTTAGGCCCAATAGCTACGTCGATTCGCCCTTTCAAATTCCCTTCCCTAGAGCTGGACTGAGCTTCATGCTTCTAGAAACTTCTCTTCTGTCAACTGCTAGAGTACTGCCTACTTGTGTTGCCCATTTGTGTCCTAACTGCCCCCTCACCTAGCTTCTAGCAGGGGCCAGTACCTGATATCACTGCGTGTTCCGTGGGATTGATGTTTGTGCTGAAAAGCAACTTGCTTTTCAGACTCATCTCTGCCTCTTGGTCAGCTTCCATCCCTCATGTTCTTAATACCCCAGGCTTCTCTTGGCCTCTTGCCCCCCACTCTCTGGTGGCTCTGTATCGGTAATGTCCTGGTGTGCTGCATTTGGGAGCTGGAATGGCAACAGAATGGACCCAAAATTCAAGCCTGTGGGGCCTCCTTGATTTACACCCATCAGGTTTATAACTCCCTTTCGAGTCTTTAGCTGCAACCCTAGAGCCCAACCAACATAGTACCCAGCTCTGCAACTTTTCATAGAAACTGCCGCACAGGATAGAATAAAATTCTTGCTGAAATAAAAAAAAAAGTGAAAACCTCTCTTTTTTGTTGACTACGGGAGGCCTTTTTTAAGAAGACCATATTTTTAAAAAAAAACCTGTGATTTTTGGGTTAGAAAATAGTCTCAGAGTACACTATGTCCCAAATCCAGATGCTGTGTATTTTCTGTACCATGAAAGTTTTTATCTCCTTTAGCTGAATTTGTAACATAAAATGATTTTAAATACTTAAGAGTAAATACTTCTTACAATGGGTTCTTACAATGGGTCTTTATGGAAAGGGTTTTGGGTTGTATCAGGGTTTAGTTTTGTGAACTATTTTCTTTTAATGTATTGAGTTTTTTAGTGTGCACTGTAATGTTTATCATTTTTTAAATGTTTCTTTGTTTTTGAGAGACAGGACACAAGTTGGGGAGGGACAGAGAGAGAGAGAGAGAGGGAGACACAGAATCTGAAGCAGGCTTCACGCCCTGAGCTATCAGTGCAGAGCCTGACGCGGGGCTCGAACTCACAAACCATGAGGTCATGACCTGAGCCGAAGTCAGATGCTTAACCGATTGAGACACACAGGCGCCCCATAATGGTTTTTTAATAAATACGCCACGCCAACCATCCATAGTCAGGGTACTCTGCCTTTCAGCCTACCACGACTGTTGTTTTCTAATCTCTTTTTCCTCTAACTTAAATTTCAGCATCTGACTTTCCAGGTATGTTAGCACCGGATCCCACCTGACCTTTTCTTTCCCTACATTAGTTCTTGTTGTCCTTTCTCAATGTTCTCCTTGTAATGAATGAATGCAAAGCTGTATTCTCATTAGCGACAAAGACCCTGAAGCCGGAGTTCCTGGGTTCCTGAGTATTAGCTGTGGGACTTTAGCAAATTGCCTAACTTCCTTGTTTTGGTTTCCTCACCTAAAAATGGGATGATAATATGACTTGTGTGTAGGGTTGATATGAAGGTCAACTATGTCTTCTAGCACGCAGTGTTCAATGGGTGTGAGCTATTATCTTATGCCCTCTCATGAAGGGATTGGTGATTTGGATAAGTGCTATTATCTCCCTCTTTTTCCCTTTTTTTTTTTTTACACCTTAAGAGTAGGTATCCTTGCACTTAATTTAACCTGACATTGGTGTATCATATGGCACATTAAATTGTTTTTCCTTCTTTCTTTTTTTCCAGATACAGGGCAAATTTCAGAGCAGCTTTGCTTGTTTAGAATATACTAACTAAAGAATTTTCCTAAAAGTAATGCGCATACCAAATCTCTACACTCAGCCCTAACTATTGGGATATGCATACAAGCTATTACCTTGAGTCCATAAAATAAATGAATTTTAGATTTGGATCACTTTTTTTGTATTTACTGCCATATCATTGAGGCTAGCTTGGGAAATATGTATCCAGAGTAATGCATCTGTGAGTAAGGGTTTGGCTTGAACCAAGAGAGTGTAGGAGCAGAGTGCTTTAGTAGTGGTTTTTGCTATTTTGAAACTTTCTATTCTGGGTCTCCAGCCCCCTCCCTCCAAATAAATCCCACAAGACAACTGACCTTCAGAGCTCAGTTTGAAGCTCATTGAGCACATCAGAAAATGAGAATGTCACAGTGGGTCAGATTTCTACTTTCTAGACCAGTTTTTGTTACCAGTATGGGAGGGCTATTGGTTTTTAGGAGAACGTCACAGATCTACCACAAAATTATCCTCAGGAAGTCAGAGGCTTACTTACCCTAGCAGCAAAGCAAAGCATTCCATTGGACCACACTGGGTTTGGATGCCCATGATGGAATCTGAAGACATCGAAGGCTCAATGTGATACTCAGTAAAGTTTTTGTATTGTCCCCAAATGTAGTTTAATGAAAAGAAAGTAGTTTTGTTTTGATGAATTTGCCTATCTTCTTTAAAGCACAATCCTCTTTAATTTTACCATACCCTCATGAAGAAAATACACTTTCCAACATGAATTTAAGTCTTGGTAGTATAATAGAGGAAAGACTTACGTATATATCATATGGTAGCCATTCTATATATTTCTGTGTAAAAGAGAAATCTGTGGGGTTCTTACCTTTATATTTGAGTTGAAAGAGGCAGCATACTGTAATGAAAGAACAGATACCAGGGGTAAAAGATTTGGTAATCGTTAGCAACAGGATCTTGGGCAAGTGCTTTGATCTCTGTAGGCCTTCACTTTCTCATGTGTAATTGGAAACAAAAATAATGAAAATTGTGCTTCCTTTCTTTCTTACACACACATGTGGATGTGTACGTGCACGCGCGCGCGCACACACACATACACACACTTATTGCAGATTTTTTTTTTTTTTGAAACTTGAGTGAATCAATGCATACCAAGTGCTTAGAAGACTACCTGGCCCATACTAAGGACTCAATAAATGGAAATTCAGTCAATAAGTTCTCAAGTGCCTTTTTATTCCTTGCATGTGAAAGGCACAGAGGCCATAAAAATGAGAAAGAAATGGCCTCTGCCTTTGAGAATCTTTTAACAAAGACACAAGATGCAGGAAGTCTGTGGGGTTAGTCAGTCAAAGAGGAAGCAAGTTGGTGGGTGTGTTGGGTGTTGTGGTGAGATACTAGTGCTATCTTCAACATGGTCACAGGGCCCTCCATGATGTGGCTTCTGTGTGAGTGAACAGATTCATTTTAGGATATTTTCTTATTCTTCACTAAACTCCAGCTATACTGGCTACATCTACTCACTTAGCAATCATTTAATGGGTATTTAGTGAGCAACCTCTGTGAGCAAGACATTTCTATGAGCAAGACACTATGAGCAGGTGGTAAATGAAGCCGATTGGAACCCTGCTTGTTTGGAATGTACATACTGCCAGTGCCTCAACTGTGCTAAGCTCCTTCTCACATTAGGGCCTTTAGTCGCATGTCCCCTTTACTTAGAATGTGCTTTCTTTGATACTTCTGCACATTAACTTCCATATATCCCTTATGTCTTCAGTTTTGCCTTCTCAGACAACCCTTGCTGATCTCTGTCCTAAATCCTACCTAAACTAAATTCCACAGTTAGCTTTCCTCATGTATTCTTAGCTTTTATTTCAAAACATTTATCAGGGTTCATTTGTGCTTTTTTTAAATTTTTTTAATGTTTTATTTATTTCTGAGAGAGAGAGAGAGAGAGAGAGAGAGCGAGTAGGGGAGGGTCAGAGAGAGAGGGAGACACAGAATCTGAAACAGGCTCCACGCTCTTTGCTGGCTGTCAGCACAGAGCCCGATGTGGGGCTCGAACCCATGAACCACAAGATCATGACCTGAGCCAAAGTCAGACACTTAACCGACTGAGCCACCCAGGTGCCCCTATCAAGGTTTATTTGTATCGTTTGTTTATCGCCTCTTCCACTAGACTGTAAGCTCCATGAAGTCACAGACTGTGTTGATTTTATTGTTTTATCTACCACATCTAGGACTTAGCTGGTTTACTATAGGTTCTTTTTTTTCCCCCCTCTCATAATTCCAGTATAGTTAACATATAGTGTCATATGAGTTTCAGGTGTACAACACACAACAGGTTCTTAAAATATTCGTGTTGATCTAATAAAAGGATGACTTCGTATTAAAAGACATTTTCATTTTACAAGCAATGATGGAAATTTTGTGCAGATTTTTAGTGGCGATAATGCATTTAGATTGGTAGGTTTATTTTGGTTCTGCTAGCTGATTCTATGTGTATATGTATATATAATTTTTAATTGCTAAATTATAATCCTGGGGAGCTATTCTTTGTATTTGAAAAGTTTTCAAATAGTTTCTTTTTCTCCCCACATGATTAGCTTTTGGAATGAACTTTTCTTGGGATTCTGTCATGTTCTTTCATCTTTATAATAGCATGGGTCACTCAGTATGAAAGTATTTCGGTGTTTTGGAGGGTCATTCTTCAGATGGAAAATGTTAATCTGCTGCCTTGATCATCATCTGTTCTGTCAGTAGAAACTCAAATCCCTGGAGATAATGTTTAGAAGAAAATGAAGAAATGGATAATGCACCAAACAGACATTACTCTTTGCTTGCCTGCTGGGGGTCAGGGGTTAGTGAGGGTAGTCATTGGGTTTAAGTGTCTACAGCTGATATTAGCTTGAAACATTGGTCAAAGAGAAACTTCTTTTGGCAAAGCAGACTCAGCCAGCCCCCTGTGTTCCCATTTTTTTTTGAAAAGTAGTAGTTCAAGTTTCAGTGTCACTGTGAAAAAAAATCTGCCATCGTGGCAAATGGTACTGTTGGATGTGGACGGAAATCCCATAAAATTGTATGGGTGATATTAATTTAGTCACCTAGGGCTTAATAGTCATTTTATGAACATTAAAGGAAAGTTTTGTAGCCATAATGTTTTATCTATCTTTATGGTCTCTTATGCTGTGTTTAATCAGGGTAATTATGGGAGAAGATAATTAAATATAGTACTATACATTTCTTAAGATTTTAATGCTGTTATTACTAATTTAACTACAAAAAAGATATATAAAATCTAAGCCATTGCAAATCTTAAAGAGAAATATCCAGTCAGAATTTTTAGTAAGCAGTTTAATGAATAGAAGTTTAGCTTTGTCTTCTTTTTCTTTTTTCTTTTTTTCTTTTTTTTGCCAGGTTGTTTATGCCAACTAATATACTTTTTATTTATAACTGAGAAGGAAAATCAAGGGAAGGATATTTGTACTGCTCTTTGAACAAATGTGATGTTTGTCTTTAGTTCAAATGGTTACATTAGAAATAGTCCACTGCCCCAAAAGGCTATACAGACTACATTTTAAACTGAGATCATACATGCATACTTTATTGTATATGTGTACTCAGTACACATTAGCCATATTATTTTTTTCCCTAGGCAGAAATAAAAAATGTTTCTATTTTTTAATTTTAACGGAAACAGGAATTGTCAAAGAATTGACAAATGTATTCTGTACTGTCTTGCTTTAGGGAAGACAGGACTTGAGTTTCCATTTGTTGGTGTGAAAGCACACAGTTTACAGTTGGTCTAACAGTAACTGAAGGGTGTCCTGAACATACTGGCTGCTTAAGGGATCTCTCTTTTTAAAAAATGTTTACTTGTTTACTTTGAAAGAGAGTGTGTGTATAAGCAAGGGAGAGGCAGAGAGAGAGAAAGAGAGAATCCCAAGCAGGTCCACACTGTCAGCACAGCCCAATGGGGGGCTCCATCTCACGAGCCATGAGATCATGACCTGAGCAGAAATCAAGAGTCGGATGTCTAACCAACTGAGCTAACTGGTTGCCCTAAGGGATCTTTTGATCTGTATTCCTATGGATCTTTATGGTGGAGCAAGCATTGAGTGAAGCTAATAGAACAACCAGAATTTAGGTGAGAAAAAAGCAGGGTCAAGGGTGTGCCAGGATCAACATGAGCAAAAGTGGAAAGGTTTGAAATACCTGGGGAATAGACAAGGAACTCCTAAATGATCTTCTCTGCCCTAGAGCCAGCAGACAACATAATAAGAAATAAGTTAGGGGGAGAAAAATAGAAATCAGGCAAGGATTTGGAGGCTTAAAATGTCATGCAAAGAAGTACTGGGATGGATATGATGGAATATTATTTAGCCTTGAAAAAGAATGAAATTCTGATACCTGCATGATAAGGATGAAACTTGAAGATATGAAGCTAAGTGAAATGAGTCAGGCACAGAAGGACAAAGATGGTATGGCTCCACTTATAGGAAGGACCTAGAATAATCAAGTTCATAGACACAGGAAGTAGGATAGAAGTTCCCAGGAGCTGGGGGGAGTGGGAGTGAGGAGTTGCTTTTTTGTGAGTAAAGGGCAGCAGTGATGACTATACACCAATATGAATTAACTAAATGCCACTGAACTGCACACGTCAAAGTGGTTAAATGGTATATTATGTTATATATATATATATATATATATGTGTGTGTGTGTGTGTGTGTGTGTGTGTGTGTGTACACATACATGTAACATGTATTTGCTTTAGGGAAGCATATATATATGTATACATATATATGTATGTACAGGAAGAGATACATATATGTGTATAGGAAAATATATAGATATATATGTATGTATGTATTTTACTACAATAAGAAAAAAATTAAAAGTATTGGGCTGAATTTTGTGAATGATAAAAGGCATTGAAGATTCTTGTGGAAGGTGGAAACGATCCAAGTGGTGTCTTTGGAATTAAGCTATTGACTTTTTTTAAAAACAGTTTTGTTCCTTTGTTGACAAGCTGTATTTGAAGCCATCTTTGTTGTGGTCACTTAGGAAAACGAGTCCTCAGTACCTGTAGTTTCAGGAGGAAACTAACAGGGCCAGTGGATGGAAGTTTCTAATGGAAAATGTATAGTTGAGAGTAGAAGTGGGGCAGCAAAAAATGACTTGAAACCGGAGTTGGTGTCCCATATTTGAAAGACTTCTTGGCAAACCCAAAGACATTTTGATTTGCTTGCCTGCTTCTAGGAAGCAGGAGTTGGATGAAGCACTAATGCCTAATGTTGAAAGTTATCAGCCTGGAATTAATGAAAAATGTGAGACCAGACCCTTAGGTGTTAGAGTGGTTTTCTGCACTAAATTGATGTTGTGTTCTTTTTCATTTTCCAGCAAATACATTCTCATCGTGCGCTCTGAGGAAATGATTAAAAAACGTCATTAAAATAGTTCTTGTCCTTTCTTCTGCATTGAAAGAGGCCACAAGTGTCTGCTTTTTCAATTGGAACCAAACCCCCAGTTTTCCATTCAAATAGCAGTGCTAAATGCTGATGGTTCAGTGGCTCGTGAGTGGGATTTTACACCACAAGCCTTACAAAGAAACTTACTATCATTTCTGATCTCCTTGCTTTGGAGACAGAAAGGCTGGGACACTAGAGTCACCATTGGCCCTTGTCTAATTCCATCGGTTTTCTGGCAGTTTGGACAAATTTACACCTGAATGCCAAGGTTCTGGGAATTTCAGGTGCACCAAGCTCAAGAGAAAGCGAAAGCACACGCTGGGTGATACGAGAGCTTAAGAGTGAAGCCAGCGCTCACAGGACAAAGCAAGGGAGGTTGCCTAAGGAGTAGGTGGGTTCTAAGGGAAGCACCTCTCTGTCATCACAGCTAGAACGGGAGAGTCAGAGCTCATGTCTTGGGGAGCTTTCTTTGGGCTGATGGATCCTTGTAGTGGGCCTGGGATAAGCCTGATGTAGAGCTTTGAGGTTAGATCTGGGTTACATTTAGCTTCACCCTTTATTAGCTCTGTGATCCTGGACAAGTCATTTATTTCTCTAATCCTCAAGTTTCTCACTTATGAACGAGTACTAGTATCTCCTGAGTGGAGGTGTTCCGAGGATAAATAAAGCAGTACTTGTAAGTGAGGAGCAAGAGTAACTATTTACTTTTTAAATTTTTATTAAACACCATTGTTCCTATTGGTTAGAGACAATGTTCTGTTCAACTTTATTTATCCTCAGCACCTGGCGTAAGGCCTGGCAAATAATTTCTCAGCAACTGTTCAACTGTGGGTTGGGTGAATGAATAAGAGAATGGCTTTATTTAACTTGTCTTCCAAAAAAAAGGGGGGGGATTAAACAAAAAGGACATAAGCTATTGACCCTCTGTGGGCGACGTGGGGAGACAGGGTGGTGAGGATCAGAGGAAAGAAGGACCTCAATTTTTCTGGCCCTTTCACAAATGACAAATCAGGAGGTGATTATTTGCTTTGTAAAACTTTTTAATAAAACTTATAAAAAGGTTCTTTGCTTGGTAAGGGATTTGGAGAGAGCACACACTTTTTGGAATGCAATTTAGCAATATAAAGAACTTTAAAGTGCTTATAACCTTGATCCAACAGTTTTATTTTTGGAATAATTTTCAAAGGCAATAATTGAAAATCACAGAATGAACTCTTTGCACAAAGTTGTTCATGGTAGCATTATTTGTAATGGCAAAAAATTGAAAAAAAAAGCCAACTATTTACTAAAGGACTATGATTCAATGTATTTGGGTATAATCACACATTGGAATATGATTCAGCCATTAAAAATGATGTGATGATAATTGCACCATCACAGACAATGTATGTATGTAAAATCAGCGATATATGCAAATTCATGGTATATGTTAAAATATAGGCATACAACACCTGTGTGTTTAACAGTAATCACTTCCATACTGCAAAATAATAGGTGATTATATCCATCTTTTATATTTTCCTGTATCTTCAACAAATATTTATTAGTCTTGTGATCAGGAAAAAAAAAAAACCCAGAAAAAATCCCCTTTTTCATAATCTGTTTAAAAAGAGACACTGGGCACAATTTTTAGTATGGATTTCAAGAGGAAATTACCCCCCATCAGGTCCACTGGCATCATCTCTGTCTCCTCCCAGGAGCAGGAGAGAGGCTGATAGATCAATGCATCCAGAGTGACAGAGTGACACAAAGCGCTTGCCCACATGAAGGTGAAAGCACTACCACTGTGATAGCTCCTCTTGGAACCAGACAGAAGATGCCAGGGAGAAGTTGCTCAGGAGGACAAAAGAGTCCTCGAAGAGAAGGACAAAAAGAAACATTCCAAGGAAGGATGTGTAAAACAGAAAAAAAATTAGGAGGAAAGAGGTATGGAGACGTAAGAATGGGGAAAAAAATAAGAAGTGGAAGAGAAAGACAACTGGTGTTTTGGGGGATGTAAAGAAAGCTCTCAATTAGTTCCCTTTATTGCTCTGGGCCTCTGGTATATTCTGAAGAAATAATAAATCAAGATGCTTCACTTTTACTTATTTACTTATTTTTCTGTAGCGGTGGTATCATTAGGCAATAAACAAATGGGCATCTCCACCTGACTTGTCTCCAGGAGGCATTTGTAATTCAAATGGGAAGCAAGACCATTTTTACCTCCCATGTATCTCTGTCGTCTTGAGCAGCTGGTTCATACTGTGCTGGGAATCTCAGCCCCAGGTGATGGACGGTCGTGTGACTGTTGTCTACACACAAACACTTTGTTTTCCTAAATAAAAGATCCTTTGAAATGTACCCCAGTGCTTATAGCTGAGTACTTAGTGATAGGGTTCAGGGATGCATTCCGTATTCTATTCGGAGACCTTTCAGAGGTGGCTTTGAAGGATCACTCTTTCCCACTATGAACCAATCCATAAAATGGGAATGTGATAGAGGAACGTGATAGAGGAGGGAAGACAAAAAGGAAAGAAGGAAAGAAGCAAGGAAAGAAACAGCTTAGCGTAGTGAAAGAAAATTGCTTTTGGCATCAAGCACCTGTGGGCTGGCATCTTGACTCACCTACTTACTTAATGATCTGGTAAACATCACTGAACTTTTATGAGTCTCAGTTTCCTCATCCATAAATGAAGATAGTCATACCTGATTCAGGGGTTATTATGAATGAAGACAGAATGGCATAATATGTGCAAATACCTAACACTTACTAGGTGGTCATTTACCTGACTCCCTTGTCCATTTATTGACTGCTTACCTTATGCCAAGAATTATGCTAAGTGATTTCCAGGGCCCCTGCCTAGTAATTTAGACAGACAACTCCCATTATTTCCTCCGAATGCAATAAAGTTGTTTTGAGTATATCCTGATAAGTAATTGCTTCCCTTAATGATACTCTAGTGGAATACAATATGGAAACCTCTGAAGGTTCTTATTCTTGAAACTAATTTTTAAGTACAAGTGCTTACAATTAGTCTTGCCTCGGCATGATTTGTAGCATACCAAAAAGCCCAGGGTTTCTAAATATAGAAATCAAAATGCCTTGAATCCTCTGAAAGCCAAATCAGAAAAGCTTACACAAAAGAAAGATATTCTTACACTATTATCCCACATAACTATGTATAACAACACAAGGAACACTGTCTATTCAGTTAATAAGTGTTTTAGAAAAGGAAGTGTTCAATTTGTTAATAACTAACCACCTCTCTGTAACTGCCCTCCCCACACCCATTATGGCACATAATAGAATTTCTTGGAAAAACAAACTCAGTAACTAAAAAAAAAAAAAAATGATAACAACCAAAACCTTGTGGTTAGTCATGCTTGCATGGTAGAGCAGTTTGCAAAGCTGGTGGTTAGAAATTTTCCATGCAAATAGAAAAAATGACAAAAATAGGAGCATGCACTAAGTATGCTTCCTGGAATTCTACCTTAGTTAGTTTTTCTCCAGCATGTTGAGTCCTGTGGTGGATAAGCTTTCAGGGGCTGCTTTAGACTTTGCTAGGCACCTCTTAGCCATCATGTGCTTTGAATCCTCACTAGGTGTCTGACGATATTTTTTCACTAATTGAAAACAATGGCCACAGAGAGGTTAATTGACCTTTTGAAGGCTACAGTGATTTGGTTCATCAACAATCTGGAATTAGAGCAAGCTTATACTTTAGGTCTCAATTTCCCAATATATAAAATGAGTGTAATAATATTTACCTTCTCAGAGTTCTTGGTGTGGGGGGTGGAGAGCCAAAAAAATTCGTACATGAGAAGGTGGAACTCTTCTCAATGTGTGGTCCTTAGACCAGCAACATCAGTGTCACCTGGGAACTTGTTAGTAATGCAGAATCCTAGGCTGCATCCCAGATCTCCTGAATCATAAACTGTGGGGGTGAAATGCAATAGACTGTGTTTTTAAGATTCTGATGCCCCCACAAATTTGACAACCATTAGGCCAGTTTCTTTTGCACTAACTTCTCTTCTGGTGACTATTTTGTAGGCTGGGTGGCTCTATAATATGATCCACAGATTACATGCTCAAGAGTTTTGATCCTGGGTTTGCTGTTCTGACTTATCCTCTACCTCTGGTAGGATTGAGAACCTCTCCGTACCATGGGATCCTTTGCTAAAAATCAAACAGAATCAAAATATTGGTGAAGAATTATCAAATGATTAGGAAAAATTTTGCAGGTGAAACATTTAGAAGAAACATGTAATAGTCATTTGTGAATGCATCATGAAACTTAAAGATTGTAAAAAATAGATGTAATTGATTTTTAGTATTTCAGATGTATTTTAAGTCTTTGAAATGTCAAAAGGACAGGAAGGTAGAAAATGCCAATTAGCATATTCCTACCACACTTTGAAGCCTTTATAGTGTTTGCTCATCTATTATTTTCTTTTAGACTCATTATGAATGTTTCTGTTTGGCAAGAGATTGTTTTCAGTATACAGATGAGGAAATTGAGGTTCAGTGAGACTGAGAAAATTTCTGAAGTTTACACTTGAGAAAATTAATTGATGTCACATGTACTAACCCCCTCAGCCTACGGACTTCCCTTTATAGACTTCAGTGCTTGCACATTATGTATTTTGGAGAGCATGGATGTTCTTTTACATTCCAGTTTTGCCTTGTGCCAATTAGCATAAATGATTTTACAACTCTTTAGCTACTATTTCTTGATAAGTTTCACATTCACAAAATGAGAGATATGCTCTGGGTTCTTGTCCATATTGAAATGATAAGTGGCTAAGTGATAAGACAGAAGGTAGGTAAAGATGTTTCATTCATTCATTCAACAAATGTTTGTTGAGGGCTCTAGATACTGGGTTGAATCTCCGTGTTTACAGTCGTGCACAAAACTGATCTCCATTGGATTTAATACTGTCATTTCATCATGTATAGCTATGTGGCCTTTATTAATGTCTGAAGTGCTGGGAAGTAGGTCTGCCCTGCCTCCCTCTCTCCTTGGAATCATCTTAGAAACATCTCTGAGAATCAGCTTTAAAGCCATTGACCTCCAGAGAACCTCAGTCATAAAGAAGGGTGGTAGGTAGTGGTTTGGACAAGAAACCAACATGTGAACTACTGTCCAACACTGACAACTGGCTAAATACGGAGTTCACCGGAAGGCCAAGTGTAGGTGTTTTTCCATGAGAAATGGAAGGTTGTATATACATTATAGTAGAGATGCGACTGACATGTTAGAGGAAAATGTTTTATCTATACATTAGGAAGCCTGCTTCATGGTGGAGCTTCTTATGAAATGAAGATTCAATAAACAAAGAACTCATTAATTTACTCAGCAGATAATTTTCAAAAAGCTACTATAGGCCAGAAACTGCCCTGGGGACTGGGATGAACAATGAGCAAGATGGGTAAATTCACTATCCTTGTTGGACTGGCTTCCTGGATAAGGAGATGAAGAAACAAGTAACTACATAATACAGTGCAGGGTATGGAGATGATGAATGGCTGTCTAGGAGTGGGAAGGGGTGGCTCTTTCAGATAGGGCTGTTAGGGGAGGCCACTTAGAGGAGGGGAGAGATAAGCTGAGATTGGAATGCTGTGAAGGAGCAGCTCAGGCTGACAGCTAAGAGAGAACATTCCAGAGAAAGGGAACTATGAATGTGGAGGCTCCAAGAAGGGAATGGGGTTGGCCAGTATGGCTGAAGAAGGTATTTACTGAAAGCACAGCATTGTGCTGGGCGAGATTCTATTGAAAGGTAGACAAAACCAAAGTGAAATATTTGGTTTCAGCCTTCAAGAAGATAGTATGTGGCATGAAGAGTAATAGCAGAATAAAAGGCAAGAGCCTATGCCTATCCTTAAGTGCACTGAGGAATTTGGAGGAAGGGGACATCAGTGGATATTCAGAGAGGAGCTCATGACCAAGGTAAGGAATTAGATTGGGGTGGCTACGGGAAGAGAGAGAGTAGAGTACTTCCTGGGGGTCAAGTGGAGAAGGTGGCCTGCCACAGTATGGTGTAGCGGGATGGAAGCTGCAGACGTAGGTTACGAAGCCAGGCTGCCTGGGTTGGACCCTCACCTATTCACTTCATCAACTGTGTGGATATGGGCTTTCTGTGTCTTCGTTTCCTCAGTTGTAAAGTAAGGGTCATGGCAACGCTTATGTGTTCTGGTTATCTATCACCATATAGCATTCCTCCCCCAAAGTAAGTGGGGATTCTCATGTGGTTACAATCAGATATTGGCAGGGGCTAGAGTCAACTGAAGGCTTTATTGGGCTGACTGTGCAAGATGGCTTCTTCACTGGCATGTCTGGCTCTGGAGCTGGGATGGATGCTACAGCTGGGGCTGGCTGGCTGGACATTTTCTCCTTGGAACCTTTCTCTGTGACCAGCTTGAGCTTTCTACCAAGACTGCATGGCAGTCAGGGAAGGTCAGACTTCTCACATGACAGCTGGCTTCCCCCAAGGTGAGCATTCCAAGACAGAAATGAAAGTGTGCATGATGCCATTTCTGGTGTACTCAGTTGTCAAAAGTGTCACATGTCAACTTAGATATAAGACGAGGGGGCAAAGACCCCACCTCTCAATGGAGGGAATATAAAAGAATTCATACATCTGTGGTCAATTTTTAATCTGCCACACCATTTTTATAGGTTATGGTAAGGATTTAATAGGTTAGCAGAGAAGACTTATCCGTGGGCATGGAACATAGAACACATTCAAGAATATTAACTATTATGATGATAGTGATAATGGAAGATATTGAAAGCCAGGCAAGAAATTTGATAGGATGACTGTGGTGTGTTGGCAGAGTCATCTAAGTCCTTGTGTAGGATGGTGAGGGAGGAGGAGGGGGGGAGAGAACTCTCTCCCTAGTTTGTACACATTTATTTAAAAAAAAAAACTTTTTAAATGTATTTATTTTTCAGAAGGGAAAAATAGCACAAGTGGGAGAGGGGCAGATAGAGAGAGCATCCCAAGCAGGCTCTGCGTCAGCCTGATGTGGGGCTCGAACCCAGGAAATCATGAGATCATGACCTGAGCAGAAACCAAGAGTCGGACGCTGAACCGACTGAGCCACCCAGGTGCCCCCTGGGTTTGCACACATTAAAATGAAGATTCTGTTCTACTGGTGTTGCTTTGCTAGGTTCTCTCCTAGGCATTCAATATTTCTTGCGCACCTACTTCATTCATTCATCTGACCTTGGTGGGCATTCACATCTCAGGCATTCAGTGCTTGGCATTGCACTGAGTGCTGGGTGAATAGAACTGACACAGTCCCTGCCGGGGGTGGAGGTGGAGGAGTAAAATTTTAAAGCAATGGTCACCAATAGTTAATTATTTGTGATCGTGTTAAGGACTTGGATGAATGAATACACAGGGCCCCGGGAGACCATAACGGGGGACCTAGCCAGGTCTCTGCGGATGACATTCAACCTGGACCAAGAAGGATAAGGAGGACTTACCAGCTAAAGTGCCCCAGGAGGAGGGCCTGCCAGAAGAAAAGAAGCTCTGGGGACTCAGAATCCGAGTGGTGACCCCTGTGGGTGAGAGTGGCAGGTTGTGAGGGGAGCTGGGGCTGGTGAGGCAGGTGGGACCCCATCACACAGGGCCTTGAAGGCTAGTTAAGGATTGCAGATTTTATCCTGAGGGTAATGGGGTTCACTGGAATGGTGGTATTTGAAGAGTTCCCAAAATTGCTAAGTCTTTTTGCTTGAAGAAGACGAAAAAAAAATTCTTAAAGAGATGGGAGATGGTGTTGAGGGATGAACTTGGCTGGTTTCACTTGAACAAATAAATCACCGGTTGCCATTTATCCCCAATCAGCAATAATCCTCGCATTCTCACCCTGGGTCAGTCTGGACAAAAGCTGCCTACTCTGCTCCTTTCCACATTTGTCAGCCTGTAATAGCATCCTTATCTTAGGAAATCTCTAGATTGCTCCCCAACATAAACTGTTTGCTGGGCAGCCAGGGTCAGGTGTGTCTGCTAAGCTTGCAGACTGACCCAGGTGCCCTGTTTGAACTGCAGAGGGTTCAACGGAATTGAAGAGGCCAGTTCGAGATGGTGGTGTTTACTGACACAGGTTTAGGTCTGGAACTGTAATTTCCTGGCGCCCGTGAAAACCACCTGCACTATCCAGTTCATGGGCTGAATGGCCAAGCAATGCAGGCAGCCAAAGAGGACATTGCTCCCCCCTCCCCTCCCCCACACTGTCCTCAAAGACTCAGACCATTTAAAACAACTTCGATTCACATGAGGAGCAGGGAGTAGGATTTCTCATAGATTTGGTGATGGCTGGCGTGTGGAAGAAACTCCCTCAAATTACACAACACAACAAAATCAAAAATACACATGGCCTTCACTTTTTTTTTTTTGTGCCAACAATGAAACAAAAATAGCCTCCCATAGGAGAAGAGGTGATTTCAGTAGGTAAACTGTGACTATCTGCCAGGTGGAGTTTAAATGCTTTAAATATTTCGAATGAGAAATTGGGGCTGAAAGTCTTCTTGCCCAAAGGGGTTAAAAATGTGAACCCTATTTCCTAGTGCCTCTTTTCTTTTGTTAATGGGAACTGACATTCCCTACAATCAAATGGGACTGAGCCTAATCATATTCTCCATGACAGAGGAAATTAAGGTCTGTGGTAGAAGACATTATAATCCTGACAGAATTTTCATGCTCTCCAAAAGCCTAAATTACTCTGTTTACTAAAATCACATGTTGGCGGATCTTTGTTTTAATGCTCTGATTTGGGGGCCTGCTAATTTCCATTTTGGGGGAAGGGGGAGCCTTCAGTGTTGTCAGCAGCCTGCTATCATTTATCTTTAGATGTGCTTGAGCAGATAAGTGGCTCCAACCTCCCATCCTTTGACTGAAAAATCTCCCCCATGCAGTATGACTTCAGGGTTTGGGCTGGCCAAAGGCGGCAGTGAGAACTGACTCATTTTGTTTTTCTCTGAGGCCCAGCATGGTTTCTTCCTTCCCAAATGATCTGTTCGGGATCTACCAGCAGTGGAGCTGTAGAATTTATTCAGCAGAGTACCTGAGGTCCAACCACATGCTCAGGAAAAAAAGAGAGAGAGAGAGAGTGAGATTTCCGATGATGGATAGATGATGGATGATAAAATAGTGTGTGGTATCCAAAGAAAAAGTAGACATTGCAACTACATTATTTGGATACATGTGTATGAAGGTGATATTCAAAATGTAGCACATGACCAGCCAAAATGGACACTGCAGCCAATCAGGATAGATGCCTGTGTAAACAACTGGTAAAGCAGTAGCCAGTGGTAGGTTGATACATGTTTAACTCCTCCTCCCCCCAAAATCATAAACTCTGACTCACAGTGCATGCTGATTTGTGTGATGTAAATACTCGCGGCACACTTCATTTCAAGTCACCAATGTGATGTCAATTGGCTTGCAAAATTCTTGCAAATTTAATAATCCACTCTTCCGAAGCCGGTATAAGCCAGTTCTAGCACACTCCTATCTGTAGCAGGTACATACCACTTTAATATTATTCTTGCACATACATACCCAGGCAGAGACACATGCGTCTGAGAAATACTTTTCTCCCTCCAAAAAAATGTGAAGTTAAAAATGACATATAGGAACAACTCAGCTGAGAGTAAAGTGTCTGAAGTGTTACCAGATGAGCCATCAGGGTTGTCAAGAGGAAAGCTAGTTTGATTATTTTCTGCTTCTCCATTGTAGCAAAGCTACAACTCAAGCTTCATTTTCCAAATGCATCTGTCACCAATATATGTGTGTGTGTGTGTGTGTGTGTGTGTGTGTGTGTGTGTGTGTGTGTATATATATATTTTTTTTTTTTTAAATACACTGCATCTGAGGGGAGAGAATAATTTTGTATCCTGGCCCCCAGTGAAGCTAGCTCCAAAGTCACTAGTTTAAAGCACCATTTTCAGATTTGGTATGTGGACAACATGAGCAGAGGCTATAATCAGGAAATTCTGCATGAGACCAGATGGATGTGAGCTGATTTTAAGTCGGTGGGTAATGAATTCTACAGCATGATAGTTGGAATAACTCTTTTCAAGTCTTCTTGGGGCAGCTATGTTCTAAAAATGGTTGATTCTTCTATTAGGTCAGTGTTCTCCACTAATCCATGATCTAGTTTAGAAGGAAAACAATCCCCAACAGCCGGCAAGTTTTCTGATTTGAGCACCTTGGTCAGAGGCCGATGATTTCTTTCTTACGGACAAGTCGAGAGTTGCTCCTCACAAGGGCAGTCCTTACAAAGAATTGTAATAGGCTTCCTGCTGGGTGTTGTCTGTTCTTAAGTCTCTTTTCATTTGAATTGGAGAGAAATAGCAGCCAGTTGAAATACTGGTCTCTTTGGCAGTGGCCTTTGCGGAGCTGAAAGAAATGCACCGACGTCCATCATCACGCATTATGGCTAAATCATTTCAGTCAGGTTGTGTAGCAGATAGATGGTGATTTTTGCATTGTGCAGCTTCCTGACAAATATTTCCCTCTCCATCCATAAACATCTCTATTGGTGCCTCTCTGGGTTCTGGAAAAGTGGTTCCGACAGGGTATTGCTGTGAAGAAATTAAAGTCAGAGAAATACCTGTATCATCCTTTTTGCCTTGATTTTTTTTTACATATTAAGATTAGTTTCTCATTTCCACTTGGGAGAAAATAATACAGTAGCTCCTAGTGGAAAACTTGTCTTCAGTTATATTTAGCAGGGAAATGAGTCAATCTATTGAGGGACTGCCAGCTTCATCATTATAGGATTATGCATTTTAATGGCACACAAGTTCGAAGGCCTTTGGACTTGATAGTTTTTGTCATACACATTTTATTTTTCCAGGCATTCTGAGGCCTGGCATCTACCTAGTTTCTAAAAACCAGGTGTTGGGTGACCTCTGTTTCTTTTTGCTTCATTTTGATCACTTGATCCTTCTTACATGGTATCGTTTAGGTTGAGGAAATAGACACCAGCAAATTTAATTTGAAGGGCACCTCTATTTTGGAAGCTTTACATGATGACTTAGCAGAGAAATGAATTTCCTCTTCTCTGAGCTTGCTTAGATAATTCAGGCTTGCACAAAGGAGTCAGGCCCTACATTTGGCAACTCTTGGTTAATACAGCTGGGACTAGGTGAGAAAAAAAATGAAGGCCTGGGTGTCTTCATGGCCTTGAGAGGCTGATTTCTGGGAACTACTGCAATAGTATAATTTCAGAGGATATTAAGGCTGGCCTTGGGGGTCATTTTCTGGCTACTGATCTTGTTTGCACAAGTGCAGTTTTTGTCAAAATAACAAACGGGTGTGCTGAAGTCTATTACCTGGCTTCTGGGGTTGTCTATGTGTGTTTCTCTTGGCTGAAATCTGTAAATCTGGATGATTCCCGTGACACGCGGAGAGGCTGTTCTTATGTGAAACCTTTACACATATTCTCAGGAGCTTCCTTGAGCTTTTTGCAAAGAAGACACCCGTGTACTGGCTTGGGCATCAAAACATCATCTCTCTGTTTTTCTGTAGGAGTGCCCGCGGCTTTCAAAGGACGTTCATTATCTGGAAAATATTTTTAAGTTCCTAACTCTTAAGTGTATTTGGAAAATGTCAAAAAGAGTGAAAACCGAGTTTTCCTTTTGAATGTATTTGCTGTATGGCAAAAAGCAAGGGAGAAAGGAATGTATATATATCATGAGTAATATTGAATGTTAAGTTTGTTCACTTTCCTTTGGACCAAGTAAATGAAATCTAGTAGGATGGAATCTATGAGCCATATTACTAATGGTGCTATATTTATTTTCTGTGAAAAAATGATATTATTTATCCTAGAGTAAAAAAAAGGTGCATCATCTCCCTGCCTTCCTTTTTATGATGTAGAAGATACAGGAGAGAGGATAATTTTAGAAAACATTGCTTAAATATGCAGGAAGCAAAGTGCCTCAAGAAGGCTTAAGAGAGATTGTGGTAGTGGCTCACAGCAAGAAAAGTTTTCTAAGGAAATCCGCTGTTTAGAAATCTAAGTTTACCAAATGAAGAAAAAGAAATCCACACTCAAGTTCCTCTGAATTGTGCCTCAGTGTTAGTTATTCTGTTATCTCAATGTTGGTATTCTCTGGGAGTCTTGTCTTCTATAATGTGAGACACACCTGTGTCCAGAATGACTCTTACAGAGTAATTGTCTCATTTTTTGATGGGCCAGTTTTTGGATAACAGACATGAAGAAGTAACCCCACACCCCAAATTACTATGAAATCAGAGATATTTCTGTGGATGGAAACAGGTGCCTTAAGGAGAAGTAACATATTCTTTTAGTGTATTCAACTCATTCTGGAACAATTTAATGGGAGGAAAAAAAATTCTCCTCGATTTCAAATGTCTGGCTTGAGTTATGAGTATCAATAACATTAGCCATAACTGTAGATAGAACTGTTACTTGTATGAACATATAATTCTATTAAAACTAAAGATCACTGAGCTACTTGGGAAAATAGTATCTACAGCAGTGAATCTCAAAAGCTAATTGTGTTATTTTTAAAGCACTTCCTCAACCCATTTATTTTTTTCTCTCTTTAATTTCATGGAGTGTTTCCTTGGTCTTGCATTGTGGCACAAGGTAACTAAGAGTATCCTTCTGGCATATTCATGAGTCCTCATTTATTAATTGCTTCATTTGTACCTTTTATCTTTCTCGACACCACTCTCTTTTCACAATGAAGAAACCCTCATGTCAGGACAAACTAAGTCTTTTCTTCAATGAATGACTTCATTTCTGACCCCTTCTTTTTTCACTTCTCTGCGCCCAATTGATTTTTCTTTTTTAAATCTGGAATGATCTCCTGATTCCTCTCCATCCACAGAAATAGTATTTTTCTTGAATGGGATGCTTACATCCTACCTTGTCTGAAAGTTCTGCAAACGTCATTGGCTGGGTTATTAATGTGGCACAGCCAGCAATACTTCATTCTATCTCTTTTGCATTTGTAAGTTCACCAATCAGATTGCAGATTCTCCAGAGAAAGGATTCAGGGGCTCTCCAAGTGACACCCCCTTGGCTTACCTGGTCTTTGTTGTCTGACTTAATAAAGGCCATTCGGACAATAGCAGAGACAAAGACAATCAGCATGAGGCTGATTTAGGCCATAGACTAATAAAACCTGAATGTGTATTTTTCAGTGTTTTTAAGAAAAGGTTGCATATGGTTTATGGGCACTTTTGATGATGTCAGACTAAGAATAGGGGTTCTTATGACGCAGTCCACTGGGATGCCAATAGCTTTCTCTGAAGAAGTTCTCACTTATTTGGAACCAGTCAAGACACAAAAATAGCAGGGCAAAATGTTTCCTTTGCCTTTTCTGGTGTTCTTTTTGATTATGGATGGTTGAATTTTGTCAATTCTTTTTCTTCCTTCTGGTTTTAACTTCACTGTAAGTTGAGGACCATTTTCCCAGAAGGCATAAGATCCCTTAGACTGTGGTTCAGTCTCATCATGTCGCTGATAAAGAAATGCAAACACAGCTGAAGGTTCACACACGTTCAGGCCAGGCCAGGCTCCCTAAATCCCCACCAGCCCGGCGCTTTCTCTCCTCTACCACGCAGTCTCCTGTCATTACCTACCTGCATTTTTCTGTTTACTGTACTTCATTTGACAAATCATTAAAAATAGATAGCACAACACTGGCCTTGGGACTAATCTTTGAGCAGCCCATTATTTTTAGCTTCCCATGTGGAGAATTGGCTATTTATTCCTGTGCTTTGTTTCCTCTCAGTTAAGAAGCCTTTAATCATGACAGAACTTTACCTTTCACCCTGTAGTTATGGACTTGCCTGCTTGGCCTTAATAGCCTCCTATGAGAGAGACCTTCTCAACAGCCTTTAGAAAGTCTAAATAAATTATGCCCACTGATTCCTTTTTATCTGCTGTTTTTAGCACACAATTTTCCCAAACAAAAAACCAGGCCAGAGTGCACGTTCGTCTTGGTAGGTGCTTCGAAATGCCTTTCTGTGGAATTTATTCTTTTCTTGTGCTCGGTAAAGATGGATGCTTGTCGGTGTCTGGAGTGCGCCAGCCAGCTCTGCTGTGAAAAATCCAAACGACCGGTTTCTCTGTCAGTGAGAGGCCACGCAGCTAGTCCAACGGGGTAGTTTTTAGGGACGGTTCCCTTTGGGCATTGGTTGTCTCCTCTTTTGCTAAAGTCCTCCTAAAGCTGGACTCTTCCAAGTCACCTCTGCTATGACGCCCCTTTGGACCCCTTCATCCCTGTCCCTCTGTCAGTCCCCAAAGCCAGTAGGACCTCACCTACCTTGGGCTTCCTGGTTCCCTCTCCAAACATCTATCATAGAGCCACAGCATTTTGATATGCCTTTATTTACCTGTCAGATTCAGACCACCAGGCTGGCCATCGTTGTCAGCTGAATGCCAGTGCCTAGTGCAGGGTGGCATAGTCAGTACTCAGTCAGTGCTGCTGGATGCATGACTTCCATATCCCCAGTGCCTAGCATGGAGTTAGACTGTAGCTAGAATTCAGTAAATGTTTCTTAATCAATGAATCAATGAAAGAGTAGCCATGGTGAAAGGTGGCATGTTCCCCAACTAGCTGAGTAACCATGGGTATGCTACTTAACTAACTTTTTCCCCCTCAGTTAGATGAAAGTTTAGAATTCAAACGAATTGTGCGGACCTAAGGGATATGAAAAGAATGCAGGATCCTTTAGAGTCAGATGGAAAAATACACAGTCATATGCCTTTTGCGTCAAATAAATGCAGAATCAGGTAGGGACCTGGATGGGAGAGACGGACCGGACTCTGGTTTAAAAGCTCATATCTAAGGGGGTGATCTCCTCAGCAGCCTCCGTCTTTTCAAGAATTAAAAAAAGCTTTTTTGAAGTATAGGTGACACACAATACTTCAATACATTAGTTCCAAGCATACAACACAATGATATGGACTCTGTACATTATACAATGCTCACCACAACTGTCACCATATAGTGCTGCCACAGTACAATTTACTCTATTCCCTCTGCGTGCCTTCCATCCTCATGACTTATTTTAGCTACCCTTTTAAGGCCTCATTTTCCTCATCTGTATAATGGGGGATACAAGATTACCCGTGTCATAGGGTGGCAGCTAGGATAAAGCCATAGGTGCTTAGCACACTTACAATTTGATATCTTTATTTATATTTTTTATTTCTGAATCAGAATGAAGCAGCTTTCTTCTCCCTCCCACGTGTACACACAGTGGAAATGAACGTGGGCTTCGCTGCAGGGCTTTGGAAACAATAGGGCTATTTGTAGTCATAACTATAGTTAATTAGCTCAAGACATGGAGGCTTAATGAATGTCTACTCTTGCAGATGACTATTAAAAATTAATTTCCATTTTTAGAGTTCTTATAATTTGCTAGGTACGTTACGTATGTGATCTCATTTCATTCTCAAGACCAGCCATTAAAGGTAGACATTGTTATTCCCATTTCACAGATGATGAAATGGAAGCTCAGGGAAGTCCAAGGCAGGACCTTTTGCGAGTGGAATGGCAGAGCCCCGTGTGGACTTAGGATCGTGCCACTTCCCTGTGGGACTTACAGCCAAATCTGTCTGATGTGATGACGTGACCATAAAACAGACACATGGAGGGTTTTAAAATGTATTTTCAGGTAGCGTTTGAGGAACAAGTTCCCTTGCAGCTAAAACCCCTCATCAGTGTAATCATGCCTTTTTAAAAATTTTTGCATCAAGAGGATGATAGGACTTCAGGTTATGGAACTATAGCCCATTAATTAACCATTGAAAGGAAAATATTTGGACTTTGGCTAACTGGTTTAGATTTTTTTTTTTCAGTGTTTACTTAGTTTTGAGAGACAGAGCACAAAGCAGGGGAGGGGCAGAGAGTAAGGATGACACAGAATCGGAAGCAGGCTCCAGATTCTGAGCTGTCAGCACAGAGCCCGACGTGGGGCTCAAACCCACAGACTGTGAGATCATAACCTGAGCCAAAGTCAGACACTTAACTGACGGAGCCACCCAGATGCTCCTGACTGGTTTAGAATCTTGACATGGACCCTATGCTGACTCAGCAGCTACAGAGATGTGGTTGGTTCACTTGGCCTGGGTCCTGGTCTCTCCTTAGCCCTGGTATCCCTGCCTATCCAAGACAGAACGTGCTGGGGCAGACACATTTGGTTTTCACAGATGCAACATTACTTTGGCTGGCTCCTCACACCGGGAGAAATTGTGATCTTCCAGCTAGACCAAGACAGATGAGAGCATTAATGACACAGGAACTCATTCTGGAATTCAAGAGAAGAGACAAATTGAGCAGAGCCCCCAGACACAAAGTCAGAATGAAAAGTGCTGGGCTCAGAAGCTGCTCTCTTGGCCTGGCCGCTGTGAGCACGGGGTCCATGTCAGCCTGTGGCTCTTTCTTTAGGCTGGAGCCCTTGGATATGAAGTGTCCTTTCTGAAGAGCAGGAGTAGAATGGAACCTTGAGATCTGTCTCATGTGGTCCAAGTCTGACCTTAAGTACCCAAGAAAGCCCTGGAGGTCTAACCTACCAATGGTCTGCACTACAGGGAAGAGTTGCCCAGCTGTGGCACGCCTGGCATTTGGGGCTGGATAATTCCTTTGGGAGCCGTCCTGTGCATTGCATTGTAAGATATTTATCAGAATCTCTGGCCTCTACCCACTGGATCCCTAGTATCTGCCTAGTTGTGACACCTGAAATGACTCCAGGCATTGCTAAATGTCCCTTGGGAATGCAGCAAACTATTCCTGGTGAAGAACCAATGTTGCAGGGTCATTGGCACGTGCTAGGCATTAGCTGGGCAGAGCTAGTCAGTGAAGACATGGGTCGTTGACGTATCTTATATCCCAGGTGTACATTTGAATGTTTAGCAGCTAAATGCTCTCTAGTTTCTTGGATGTACTTCTTTAGATGTTTGGAGCCTAATACCATCAAACACCATGCATTTTTGGTTTTTGTGTATCAAAGAAAGTCTTTGTCTTCAAGTGGCTAAACCTGGGATCCACTTCCCCACCCCCAAACCTCACCCCCACACTCTTGTGCTTCTGGCAGACAGTGCAAATCCATCATGAAACTCTTTCCTACTGACTTTAGTGACTTCAGTATCCTTTCAACCTAGGCTCCAGGAATCCATCATCCTTTAGAATTAGTAAGCAAGCTGTAAACTGTTTCGTCGCCTCTGAGTTAGATCCTCTGAAATCAATTAAAAGAGAACAGCCAAATATTAAGATAGCACCAGGAAGAGGGTCTTTTTGAAATAAGAGGGTCTGGACCTTTGATCACTAATTTATCTTGATTTCTTTTCTTAACATCCAAGGTCTCCATTGTTTGTTCTATAAAATAGGATCAAACTTTTCTGGCAGAATGCCATAAGAGCTGTTTTTCTTTTCTTTCTTCCTTCCTTCCTTCTCCTTCCTTCCTTCCTTCCTTCCTTCCTTCCTTCCTTCCTTCCTTCCTTCCTTCTTCCTTTCTTCCTTCCTTTCTTCCTTCCTTCCTTCCTTCCTTTCTTTCTTTCTTTCTTTCTTTCTTTCTTTCTTTCTTTCTTTCTTTCTTTCTTTCTTTCAAGTAGGCTCCATGCCCAATGTGGGGCTTGAACTTAGGACCCTGAGGTCAGGAGTTCCATGCTGTGCTGACTGAGCCAGCCGGGCACCTCAGAGCTGTTATTTCTTCATGGATTCTTGGATGATGGAAAGCGGGCAGCCTTGGGGACTGAGGAACATGCTGTTTCTGGGATCATGATCTAAGTTAGCAGAAGACACTATTTCTGCCACCACTCTGGGTTTCCAAGGCAAATTTTGAGTTTGGGTTAATAATAGCTCTCAGTACATTCGATAGTAATTGGTTTAATAAAGTTAAGCTTTGTCTCCAGGTGATAGAAAAGAACATCTTTTTTTAAAACAAAAAACAAGTAGGAAAATGAAGCACTACAAAAGAAACTCTATTATCACTGCCCAGAATGGATAATTGCTAATATTTTGTCATATTTACCTCAAATCTTTTTTTTTTAATTAAAGAAATAGATCTTCACAGAAAAAGTGAAATATTTAATCCATCTCTAGTTCCACACACCTCTCAATCCTTCTGGAGGCATCCCCATATTATGAATTTGTCTTATATCTTGGTAGCATATTTTTAACATTTTTTTACCTACATGTGAATCTCTAAACAAAAATATATTGTTATTTTAGTTGTTATTTAAAAATTTTTATGTAAATTTTGTCATGCTGTTTGGATCTTTCTGTTGACTTGCTTTTTTTCACTCAGTGTTCTGATTTTGAAGTCTTAGTTGATTCAACTATATCTACTTAGTTATGAGTAAAGAGCTTAGGCAGGTTTGTCGGGTACCTGGCTGGCTCAGTCCAAAGAGCATGCAACTCTTAATCTCGGGGTTGTGAATTCAAGCCCCATGCTGGGTGCAGAGATTACTCAAAAATACAATCTTTAACAACAACAACAAAAAACTTTGTGTATTTCATTGTGTGCACATATTTTGTACATCCATTCCTCCATTTGTGGACGTTTATGTTGTTACTAATTTTTCACCTCTTGCAATGGGCAATTTTGTACTTTCTCCTAGACTTCTTTTTTTTTTAAATTTCTGAGAGAGAGAGAGAGAGAGAGAGAGCGAGCATGAGCAGGGGAAGAATTCTTTAGTATATGTACCTAGCAGGGAAACTGATGGGTTCATTTGGCATACACATTTTGAACTTTGCTAGATATTACAAGTATCCTCTTGAGCTGGTGGTATCAGTTTATTTTCCCACTAGCAGTATATGAGAATTTCCACTTTCATACATTGTCAGATGGGCTGCTTCAAAGCTTCCTTCTTGTATTTGACTTTTGGTCAACCAGTCAGTTGGGTTATAATACACTGGCTGGATACTTTGCAGTATGGAGATCATCCTAGCATAGAAACCGAGCACACTTTTCAACCATGGTGGAATGTAACTTGCTTTCCAGTTTACCACAATAGGGAGCCTTTTAAATGGCAAATGATAAAGCTATGGGGAATCAGAGATTGGTGCCATCCTGAGCTTCTGGATTTTCTGGTGTGTGCCTGCTGCTTTGGCTGGAACATGGCGATCCTTCTTTTAACGTTTCATTGACTCATGGCTCCCTTTGATGTCTCAATCTGCGCAGGGCCTCTCTTGCACATAATAAGGTTTTACCTCCCTTCTCTCCATTGCTTTATTCTCCAGTGTGAAAACTGATGCAAATACATTATGTAGTTTCCCTGCAATCTCCTTATCCTTTTGAATATCTCCTTTGTGTGTTACTTGTCTAGTCGATGCACTGATCCCTCTGCAGTGGTCTTATTTCTGATGTACTTAAAGAATTTAATATTATTTGTTGTGTTATCATTGGCTGTTTGTTTTCAAACACCATTTTTAATCCTCTCTAATCTGTACTTTACATCTCACCTGCTAAAGTTTATTCTTCTTTAAGCCTCACACTGAAATAGATTTCAATTTTTGGAAAGATCCTTTTTCTTTGGTCTCCATAAGCTTCTGAACCTTGCTGGTTTTCTGGGTGTTTTTTTTTTGTTGTTGTTGTTTTTGTTTGTTTGTTGTTTGTTTTGTTGCCACTGTTTTAATTTTTTGTTCTGATGTGATTTTTTTCTGATTATGGATTAAAATTTGGAATCCCTCTTTTTCAGGGGACTTTTCATAATAGAATTCCTGGAAGAATGTTAGACATAGTTTCATCTTGGGATGAAGCTGTAAACAAGAAAAAACTTCTAAGAAGGTGAATCACTTCTAGTAAGTGATTTTAACAAATCCCTGTACCTCAGTGCTGCTGGTTAGTTGCTAGTAACAGAAAAAACAAGAGGTATTTGTTAATACCTACTGCTGTGGGCCAGTAAGCTGCAACTTTACTTTTTGTAGGAGATGAAAGTTCCACACCTCTGCCCACCTGACCTTTTTTGGTGTCTGGATTTGTAGAAATAAGACCAAGAGAAAAGTAAAGCATCAGAGTTGATTTTCTGATGAAGAAATTAAATGATTTCTTCTCCATCTTTGTTGATTCTTCCTTCAGTAGAAATCTCTGAATATTGCAGTGCCCGGGGACATAGTCCTTGACCCCTCCTCTTCTCTGTTCACCTACGTGATCTTATCTAACATTTCTAATTATATATATGCTAGACTTTTTGATATTTTCCCACAGGTCACTGAAGCTCTGAACATCTTTTTCTCAATTTTTATCCTGTGTTCATCAGATAGAATAGTATCTATTGATCTATATTCAAACTCATTGAATCTTGCTTCTGTTATCTCTACTTTGCTGTTAAGCCCAACCAAAGATTGCTGTTTTCAAAGAATTTCAGATATTTTATTTTTCATTTCTAGAAATTTCATTAGGTTCTTTTTTTCTGGGGGGAGATAGCATTTATTTTTCTTTGGGAAATATCCTATTTTCTAATTCATTACAAGCATGTTTTCTTTTATAGCACTGGGTAAATTTCTAATAGCTGCTCTAAGATCATAGTCTGCTAATTCCAACATCTGGGTCATCTTGTAGTCATCTGGGACTTACTTGCCCAGTGTTTTGTATGTTGAGTAATCTTATATTGTATTCCAGACATTGCAAATTTTATATCATGGAACTTTTGGATTCTGTTACAGTCCTCAAAGGGTGTTTATATATCTATATTTGTAGATATAGATATTTGATATACATACTAATTATATATTATATTATGTAAAATATATATAATATATATTGATATATTATATCAAATATATATATTTATATCTATCTATCTATCTATCTATCATCTATCTGTTTTAGTAGGCAGTTGGTTAAACTTAGACAGAAAACTCTATTTCTTGGGTGTTAGCACCTGAAATCTCAGTTCAGATATTTTATCTTTACCTCTCTTGCTTGTAGTTGGCTCCATGAAGTTGTGGTTAATGGTCAGAGATTTGTTCTCCTCTGATTCTTTAGGTCAGAAAGACAGATTTTATTCCTAAATAAGCTAAAAGCCATAAAAATGGAAAACTCACCTCTGACAATCTTTCTCCAGGTATCAATCCCTCTCCAGAATCCTCCTGCTTTTATTTATTTTTCAGAGTCTTCATGGAGTTGGTTTTGGTATTTTGTCCGGAGTTTAATAGTTGTCATTTGTTCAATGGTCCTTTTGATAGGGCATTTTTAGCCACACTGGAAGTGAATCTTCCCAAGTTTGTGGTTTCAGATACTGTCTCCATGTTACAAATGCCACGTTTTCCACTCTAGCCCTGAACACTCTTCAGCTCCAGGTGTGAATTGCCAGTGGCTTACTCAGCATCTCCATTTGGATATCTAATAGACATCCCAAACACAATATACCTAAAATGAAGTTTTTGGTTTCCGTATGCAAAATATCCCTCTCCAATTTTCAATAAATGGAATCCCATCCTCTTTGATGTTTAACTAGGAGTTACTCTTCACACACTTCCCCTCACTACTCTTCCCCATTCAGTTTATCCCCAAATCCTATTGGCTGTACGTGTAACATATCCTTTGGAATAATCCACTTTTCTCCATCCTTGATATCATCACCTTTATCACCATTATCCCTTTCCTTGACTAATACAAAGCTTGTCCATATTGGTCTTTATTGCATCGAACCCTTATTCCCTACAAACTAATCATCACATACCAGCCAGAGTTTTCTTCAAATATAAATCAGATTATGTGACTCTTGGCTAAAGACATTTAGTGATTGAGATTCTTTGCTCTTACAATAAAACCAAAATTTCTTACCATGGTCCACATGGCCATGTGTGATCTAGTTCTTGTCCATGGTTCAACCTCATCTTGGCCACTCTCTCTCCCAGGTTTCAGCCATACTGTCCCCTTTTCTGTTTCTTAAATAGATCTCAATTTCTCTTGCTTCTGCAATTTTGTACTTTGAGTTCTTTTTATCTGGAATGTTCTGCCTGTCCTTTTTGCATTACTGTCTCTTTCTCTTCCTTCTGCTTAAATTCAAATACTACCTTTGCAAAATCCTTTTCTATCACAATTGCTGTTCTTCCTCAGTGCGTGGCACAGCATGTGGTGGATAGAAAGCACATAACAAAATTTGTTGAGTCAACGAATGAAACCTAGAGTACTGAGATTTTTCTTTCTTTAATATACTAACTCCTTAACTCATCTAAATCTTTTTTCCTTTTTTGATTACTCATGCTCAAAGGCTGAAAAAAAATCACTGACATGACCGTGGGTTTTCTCTATTAGTATCAGTTTCCTTTGAGATTTCACCCTCATTCCATTACCAATTAAGTGGGTGGTCCTGGATAAGTCTCCTATCTACTTGGGGCCCAGTATTTTCCATCTTCAAAAGGAGAAAGTAAAGTGAAAATCAGTGGTTTACAGGTTTTTTTAAGCAGCAGAAAACCTACCCCTCTTCGAAATCTCATGCAGAACCTCAAATAGCTTCACCTGACATGAGATGGAGGACCTACAGTTCTACCTGTTATTCTTACACTTGACCCTGAGATGCCTCTGTAGAGCCTGAGGTCTTCAGAATGCAGCCTGGAAAACACTGTCTGTTGAGCTCAAGCAGCCTCCGACTCTATAACATCAATTTTTCTGAGATGAACTGTAGGTCAATAAATCCCTTACTGTCCACTGTGGTAAAGAGTATAATTAATCCCTCTATACTACATATATCAGAAAACATTTGCACTTGTTAAAAAATTAAGGCAAGAAAATCTGACCCCCAAAGCCAGCAAACTAAATAAAAGTTAACCTGATTTAAATGTACCTCAGAGAAGGTATGCTTTTAAAGATGCTGGGGTTTTTTTTTTTTCCCCTCCTGTCTCCTGAGGGAATTAATATTTCCCATTAGTTGGGAAAGGCAAGGAATTTGTGTATCAGATCCCTGGAGCAAGGGCTTGTGTCCCTGCCCACTCTCTAAAGGACGAGGCAGAGAATATTGTTGTTATGGTACTGTCTTGGGTATTCATTAAAGCAGGTAGGGCAGGCTAGTAGAAAGAGCCAGGACCGACTTGTGGGTAGGCTTATGAGTCAGCTGGGACTCCAGTTATACTGTTAATTACTGGTTCAAACAACTTGGTCTTCTGAACGAGCCCCTCTGCTGGTGTTATATTATATATATAGCACAAAATATATACTTATATATAACATGTAAACATATATTTATCTCAGAGAATCTGCTTTTAGCAACTCACACTACCTTTTAGTGCTTTGCACTGACTCCTCACAGTGACTCCTAATTCTCCCTATTCTTTTGAACCATGTCCAGTAGCAAAACACAATTGCCTCCCCTTGCTTGGGGGAAAGTATAAGCTTCTTGAGGCCAAAGAGGGGCACTAGAATTCCCTCAAATTCACAAGAATGCATAGCATAACACCAGGCATATAGCACATGACTTTGCTATTGTTCAATTTAAACACATGTTTAGAAAAGCTGATTTTTCTTTTTATAAAAGCAATGTATATTCAATGTAGAAATTTTAATATAGGCAGAAAGAGAGGAGTATATTCAAGTGTCAGCTGGAGAGAGCTGCTTCCAGTGTCTTGACAGATTGGGTGAAACCCCAGCATACAACTCGTGGGAACCTGACACTTTGTGTGGTACCTCTGCTCTCAGGCCATGGATGTGCCTCATGGGTGCATTCCTATTCTGGACTACATTGACCTGGAAGTGAACCTCTCATTCCTTGACTCAATTTTCTCTACCCTTTTCTTTTTTTTTTAATTAAAAACATTTTTTAAATGTTTATTTATTTTGAAGGAGAGAGAGAGCATGAGCAGGGGAGGGACAGAGAGAGAGGGAGACAGAGAATCTGAAGCAGACTCTAGGCTCTGAGCTCGAGGCACAGAGCCCAATGTAGGGCTTGATCTCAAGAGCTGTGAGATCATGACCTGAACCAAAGTCAGATACTAAACCTATTGAGCCACACAGGTGTCCCTTCTGTACCTTTTTCAACAAACCAACCAACCAACCAACCCACCAACCCATGCATATCCATGCATGTAAGACATTTGTGTTTACAACAAACTTTATTTAAGGTTTGGGAGATGGACGAAGTTTAAGTTAGAGCAAAAGCAGCTCAAATTGAATATTAGACATGCTTATTCTTCAGAGCCATTGGACAACCTTGTAACATTGCTTGGACCTTTTTTTTTTTTCTCTCCCTAACCTCCCCTCCTAACTTCCACCTTTTCTTCCTTCCTCATGCCCAAATTCCCGTTTTTTTTTTTTTCAATACAGGGCACATTTAATGCAGGTAGGGCATGACAGAATAGAAAGTTTCCTTGAAACTTTTGTGTCAGGTGTGTGTGTGTGTGTGCGCGTGCGCACGGTGGGGTGCACTTGTATATGTACTAGGTCATTGTACCAGCCATGGTTCCAAGATGAAACAGAAGGCACACTTAAATTAGAGTTAAATAGAGAGACTGTTTGCAGAGGTGAGGAAATAGGGAAACCACTGGTGTAGGTACCAGGGGCTGGCAGGAGCAGAGCTATTTTTAACCAGTTCTTTTGATTTTTTTGGGTCTTGCTGGTGCATCCTCTCTGTCTCCTCTCTGCCCTTAGAGACTTATCTAGGAATAGTCCCAAAATGAAAACGGCACCCTTTCTAAAGGGAATCTTGAAAATATTTTTTTTCTACCTGGCTACAAAAGAAAATAAGAACTACACAGCATACCACCACTAGGGTAACTGCTGTTAACATTTTGGTATAATCCTTTATTCCTCTTCTTCTATACTCTCTCTCTCTCTTTTTTTTTTTTTTTAAAGAGAAAGCAACAAAAAAACGACTCACTGTAAGTTGCTGAAGTGTTTGTTTCACAGTATGGACAGGTGAGTAAGGCAGTGCTTGAAAGCAGCTTTGATGTGCACAACTGGGTAGAAATAATGGCAGCATAAACCTGACAATCATTCAGCAGCTATTAGTCTCCTATTGCTGCCATACAAATTACCATAAACTCGGTGGCTTAGAACAACTCGAATTTATTATCTCACAGTTGTGGAGGCCAGAGTCTGAGATGGGTCTCCCGGGGCTAAAATCAAGGTGTTGGCAGAACTGCTTTCCTTCTGGAGGCTGTAGCAAAGAATCTGTTCCCTCACTTCTAGAAACTGTCTGCATTCCTTGGCTTGTGGCCTCTTTGATCTTCAAATCCAGCCACATGGGGCTGAGTCCTCATGCTGCCATTTATTTGGTTGTCTCTTCCAGATCCTCCTTCCACTATGATTCTTGAATAAGCACACCTGTATAATTCAAATAATCTCCCTATTTTAAGGTTAGCTGATTAGAAACCTAATTCCATCTGCAACCTTAGTTTCTCTTCGCCATGTCTTCTAACATATTCACAGGTTCTGGGGATTAGGAGGTAGGCAGCTTTGGGGGCCCATTTTTCAGCTGCCACAGCCACAGTTAGAGCTTTTGAACAAGACTCTAAGAGCTACATCTTGGATGATACAACAACCAGAAGCTACCATGTGCTATGGCCAGTAAGCATCAGTTGGGGGAGGAGGTGGTTCTTAAGAGGCAAAGTAATAGAATTTGAACTCTGGGCCAACATCATAATTTGCATAGGAATAATGATGAAAGAGTAGCCTTACTGCTTGGGGCAGATAGTGTGCATAGAGGAAGCCAATCTTCATTTCCATTTATTGTTGCCATCAAAGGCAATGGCCTTCAAACTGATATTGGTTTATCAATGATGATGAACTTGGGGTAGGCAGTAGACATGACCCAGTCCCTGAGCCACCCCACAGTACTACAGGGACTTGGATACACATTGTAGGACCACTATTGGTGTTTATAGGTATATCCCATAGAAAGGGAACCAGGCCAGAGGACTCGAAATATATAGATGACTTAATTTTTGAAAAGAAAAACTAAGTGGATTTTGGAAATCCTAGAAACCAGTGACTATCCTATCCATCTTCTGAAAACTTCCAGTAAAATTCTGGAGAATTAAATAGTTATTGAACATAGAAAAAAATATCACTGAAGTCAATGAAAAGGAAGCTAAGCTAAACTCATCTCTGTTCTGGTGGACTGTTAGACTGATAAATCAGGACATGCCATAGTGTGAATGTTGATTTCATCAGTGTGCTTGACCAAGACTTTTAAGGTTATTATTATTATTATTATTATTATTATTTTGGTTGGGAAGGAGTAGCTAAGGAGAAGAACTGGAGGTCAATACTTAGAAGAATTTATTAGTGATCAACAAGTATGTTGCAGGTTTTGAGGTGTCAAACTTACCATAGCTACGGGGTTGTTATCTGCCACTCCTTAAGCCTCCTCTGGTTGATGTCGTCATTGTCCTTCTAGGTGCTGGCACTAAAAATCACAGGAGCATCATGAGGGTAAAGTTCCTTCATACTGTCTGTATTAAATCCTGTCAATTCTGATTCTGAAGTGTTTCGACTCTGTACTCTTCCACATCACTGCCAATATTCCTAGGTGAGACTCCTGTTCCTTTTTATCTAGATTAGTAGTCTCCTTGTCTCCTGGGGTGCTTGCTTATCTCCTGTATTATATCTATGAGCATTCTTCCCTTAATACTGATCTGATCATTTCACATCATTTCTCAAAAACATTTGCTAGTTTCCCACTCCCTATAGTCTGACTCACATTCACCTTTCTATTGCTACTGCTACATCCTGCTGACTTTTCCTCCTTTTCCTTCCTCCATCATTAATCTGGAAGTTCCAGCCACTACTCGAAGTTGTGCTGTTAGGACCTTCAGTTTGCTTTATTTTGCATTCATTCATTCATTCATTCATTCATTCATTCATTCATTAATACACTCAATGAGTTTTACTGAGCACTAAGCTAGGTGTCAAAGAGATAATGATGATAAGACATAGTCGTAGTTTTCAGAGATGCTGCACCCAGATATTAAATTTATTGTCTGTGACTGCTTTTGTGCTATAATGACAGATTTGAGTAGTTGCAACAGAGGCTGTGTAACATGCAAAGACTAAGCTATTAACTATTAAGCCCTTTTCAGAAGAAGTTTGCCATCATCTGGCCTGGATAGTCACTCGGAATCTGCAGATAAGAGAGTTAGTATCTGGATGTTCACTATGTTGATCATGGTCTTGGGGTAAATCTGTGACCCCACCAAGAACCCAATGAGCAGAGTAGCCTTGTTCCCTTCTCAGTCAACTGTTCCTGTGGATTCTTTTTTCTTGACTTATGGTCACTGACTCTTCCTTGCCTTCTCCATGTTTGGTGTCATTCAGATTTCTTCCATAGGATGAAGACATATCCCTGATTTCACTATGCTTATCTCCCTCAGGTCATCTTTAAATGTTGTACAAATTCAGCCAGCTAACTATCCTTCAGAGTTTGTACACCTGTTGGATTGTGAATCTACCCAGGGCATGAGGACCCAGACATCCCAATAATGATAATGGCCACCATTTTAAAGAATGACAAATGTTGTGCTAGGCATGTAACATACATTATGTATCATTCTCGCTTCTACTTTGCAATGAAGATATTCACATTTTATAGATGGAGATGTGGGAACTCAGAATGCTTAATTAATGTGCCAAAATTTACACAAATATTAGAATCAAGGTCTGTTTCACTCCCAAATTTGTACGCTTTCCCCCAAAATGCCCTCCTTCTTAGAAACAGTATGATGTATATGTATTACACTTCAGAGTGCTCTCAAACAACCATTCTTACATATGGTATCTCATTTAATTGATTTTGAACCTCACAACAACCTATTTGAATGAAACCTTCAAGAGGTCAAGGATGTTGTCTGGCTTATTCTTAGTTATAGTTTTATTTGACATATAGCAGGTGCTTAATAATATTTTCTTGATTGAGTGGGTCTGCTCACTATCCCTCTCTATCTTTCTTAAAAGCCAATAAAACATGACTTTTATTTGGGTTTTCTTTTCTCATTCAAACACTATACCATGGACATCTTCTTTACAATTAAGGGGACTGTGTTTCCCTATTTGCCAAAGACAGTTCCAGAGTGCTCCTAATATGTGGCACGATTATTAACAGGATCCCCTTTCACTCTCAAAAGTATTCTGATTTAGTCAATGAATCAAATGGTCACCTACACATAACATGTGGCACTGCTGAGCCCAGGAGGGTTGAATTTGGAAGCCTGGTGGAGAGATGATTCTAAGTACAGACTCTGAAGCCAGGTCACCTGGGTTTGAATACCAGCTCAGCCATACACTTGCTGTGCAAGTTGAGGAAGTAACATAACCTCTCTGTGCCTCCATTCCCTTATGGAGATAAGACTAAGACCTGTTTCACAGGGTTGCTGATAAGGATTAAAGGACATAATTGCACAGTGCTTACAGTAGTGCCTGGGTCATAGTTATTAGGAGTACTAAGTCCTGGAACAAGCTATAATAAGTTTGGGGGCTCATTGTTGGGAGTTGTATCCTTTAGCATTCGCCAAACTCAAACAAGACATATAAAGCTCTCCTCCAAAAGGCTACCCCATTGCAACAGGCCGATCACCAACAAGTATTTGTTAGATCAAAATGCCTTGTACTGTGTGAGCAATTTACTTCAAGCTTTCCCAGTCATCCCATATTTGTCAGCTTGTCCTCTGGTTGATAGAATCTTCTAGAATGGAAACATGTCTTTCCAGATTCTCCTTCCATTTCAAGGGAGTTAGGGTGGGAACTTGTAGAAGGGTGTCCCCTTTCAAGGTCTACCACTAAATCGGATTCGTATTCCTATACACATTTCTTATTGGGATGAACTCCACAGCAGGAAGAATTCCCCTTGTACCTACCCCCCACCCCCTTTTCTGGCATTAGCTTTTAAAGTGAAAGCATCTGAGTACTGCCGAGCTCAGTTAAGTCAGACATGAAGAGTATCCGGTTTAAAAGGCACCAGAAGCAAACAGCAACCAATTTCAGCTCCCCTCCCCCTTTTTCTGTACAACACTGTTTATTAGACCAGATGATGTACTCGACTCCAAAACATTCATATGGAAAAAAATTGAAGAATTGTGATTAAAATTGATTTTTTCCCTTTGGGAAGTTGGAATCAAAAATGGTTACCTGCTCATTTATGAAACAGATTTATTCTGTTGACATGAAGGCTTGTTTGAAATGTAATTGAATTTCTGTTACCTAATGGAAAGTGACAGTTAACAGTATTTATTTTCCATTTGTGTCTCAGCAGATAACATAACACAATTTTGATTTGTAGTTAGCTTCGGAATCTGAGATTGTTCTATCTCTGTAATTGAAAAGATGGGAGTGTGATGGCCCCAATACAATCCTTTTTTGTTTTTATACAACCAGTAAAGGTAGCTTTAATACAGTAAACAGCCTCTCTTCCATGCTGCTAATGGTTATATTCAGATATACTGTGTGCAGCATGTCTTTCTTATTAGGCTTTAACACATCTTTCTATGTTGATAATCTTTCCATTTAGAGTCATATTTTTTTTCTCTCTGCAACTAATTTCTGTAAATAACCTCTCCTCTGTCTTCTCCCCCTCCCTTTTGAGCAAAAATAACTTCTATCTTAGAAATAAAGTGAATATTCTCCACACGGATTTCAACTGTTCTCGTCTAGCTGACATTTCTGGGTGCCTTGTGTATGGGAGATGAATGTTGTGGGGAAGGGTGAGTTCTGAATGTGTCAGTTGTTCAACACAGGGGGCTGGGGCTTTCGTGTCTGGGAAAGGAATGCTTCCTTTGACCTGATGTTACATTTCTTCCTTATCTGAGTCTAGACTGAGAGACGCAAGAGTACAATGACTTTTAAAATAGACTGAAAATGGGAAAGAATGTTCATTAAGATGGTTTTCTTCTTCATTTAGAGAAGCTGGAATCAAATCTTGAGCCTGCCTCCTCAAGATTTGTCTTCTCATAACTGTATTCCTCAGACCCCTGCTTTCCCAGAAACCTCTTTGGATGGATAATTCCTGAGTGCCATTTGAGAAACACTGAATGTGTATGACAAATGGCAGAAAAGGAGGTTTCAGGGCCATTGGACTTGATTATGGAATGCCCTGCCTGGCCCTTGACTTGCTAAGTGACCATGGGAAGTTCACTTCATCCACCTGCTGTAAATGAGGGCCTCGAAGACCTTCAACAGTGGTTGGATGAAAGGTCTTCAGTGAAGCTATAGCATTTTGATTCAATAAAACCAGCCTTTTGCCTCAGGGCCACCTCCATCAAACACCCTGTCAAAGTGCCCAAGTTTAAGATAAGTAGCCAAGATGGTCTGGAAGGCAGGGGCAAAGAAGAGATGACCAGATGCTGACCATTCATAACAACAGCCTGCACGGGGAGAACAGGCATTTTGGCTTTTGCTAATTTAAAAGTTGCCCATCAGTCTTTGTGGGCAGTGCAGCTCTTTTCTGGAAATAGAGTATTCTAGCAAGGACATTCATTACTCAGGCCTTTTTCTTTTTTTTTTTAATGTGTGTTTTGTAAACAGTTATGCAGCCATGAAATCAAACCTTTTATACAACATCAGATATCATAACCATCAATTATTATTCTATCATCAAACCATTTCCTTGTTCATGCTGAAAAATGAATCAAGAGGGAAGATAGATTTTCAGAGGTGGCTTGAATCTAGAGTGGCAAAAGTCTCATGAGCATACGAAGTGTATACCTCAAGAGGGACAACTTTGGGGGCTTGATGGAGAGAAAAGGAACCAGCTGCTCTTAATGCAGGACTTGTGTTGCTTCAAAGTGAATGTTGACTTTTGGCAGCAGTGTGCCCCACACAATGGTTTTAGAAAATGGATCTTCATTTAGCAAACAGGTGCCCAGCATTGTGCTGGATTAACAGGCAAATGGTAAAACAGACTTCAGACAGGATGTTTGCATTTGAGGGAGTCACTGGTTCTAAGAACTAAGAAGCCTAGGCTGCTTGCTTCAAAACATGTGCACACAGTTTTTTTATTTTCTGTTTTTTGTTTTTTTGATGAAGATGGGGGTGAGGAGGGTGCATCATAAACTTTTCATTAAATGTTCACCCTTAGAGAATCCTTTCTGATAGCTTTAGAAGCTCACTGCAATCTCCACTGATGTTGCTTTTCACTAAATAGACCCCAGGCTATTTGATGACTTGATGACTCAGTTTCTCTGTCAATAAAATTATGTCAGTAATTTTGCCCACCCCACAGGGCTATTTACAATTTGCAACAAATTTTAGGGATAAAAGGCTCTAAATCACTACTGGTGTTATTATTTACTTAACAGCTAGGGTTCAATTCTCATCAACATGAACCTGATTAACCCCAGACTTGGATGGTTTTGCCAGATAAAATCCTTTCAAATCATGGGGTCTGAAAGATCCTGTGCTTCTAGTTATGATAAATATTGAAGGCAAATCAACTTTTGTTAACACAAAATTAGAATTATATTCATTTATTCACCATTAATGGGCTCACAAATGATTATTTTGACTTTAATATTATGTCTCTTATGCATCCTAAATGAGGTGGTAGATAAGGAAATTAGGGGCTGTTTTTTTCCTCTAAGACTGAAAACCAGAAATAGGCTCCTTAAAATGGGTATGGTATGCCAAAAATGGTATAGTAGCCCCCTTCCCCAAATTTATTAGGGACCCAGGTTTTTTCTCTCTGTTCTTTCATCTGTAGTGAATAGGCTTTCATCTCCAAGATGAAAGACAGTTGGTGAATCTCCAGCCATTATTTCCATGTTTTAGACAGGAATAAGAGGGGCACAGTGTGAGCAGAGGTAAGTTCCAATCTTCTGTTATTGTTTAAGGAGTTCTTGGACATCTCAGTCAATGACCTCTGCTTTCATTTCACTGGCCAGAACTCACTGACCTCTCCTCACATAGCTGCAAGGGAAGCTATGGCATGTAGGATCAGCTGGGCACAGTGGTGCTTCAGATGAAATTGGGGCTTTATAATTAAGGAGAAGAGGAGAGTGAGTAGTCAATAGGCAGCCTACCAAATAGATGATAGGCAGATTCTTTGTGGTGTTCATGTACCGGTTTATAAACTGATGGGTCAATTTAATAACAAGTTTATTGCAATGTCAGCTTACTGCCAGGTGCCAAAGGCAAATAAATTTATCTAGCTGGAAACTACATTATGCATTTGTAGGAGTGTGTGTGTGTGTGTGTGTGTGTGTATACTTATTTTTACACAGTCATGTATTTCGTTATGTGCTTTTGCAGTGCTTTACCATACAAGTATGATATGGCATATGCCAGCATGCCTATATAATATTTGTTTTTAATACTACAGTTTGGGAAAATACTGTTGCTTAAAGGGGGGAAAAAGCCTGTAAAAGCAGTAGTAAAGTGGATTTGCCTTATTTCTAGATAATGAGGTCCTATATATCAAAATGTGGCAAATCGAACAATGGCATAAAAATATGAGGAAGATACACATAATGGAATCCAAACTGCTCAGTAAAGGAACCTGAGGGTAGACAGTGGAGTCAGGAAAGCCAGAATCCTCGTATTTATTTCATGTTGTTCCCACCTAATCAGACCTGACCTTTAGAGGCCTCGGTGCGAGAGACCCTCATCAGGTGGGAAATGATGAATTAAGTAAAAGCTTAAATTGCAAATATGGAAATGTTTAATTTGCCCATCACAAATAAAAAGCCACATGATTTCTGATGCAGACTATAGTTGCAACAGACATGGCTTTTATAGATGAGGTTGACTAATATACAATTAACATACAAAACTTATATTTCTTAAAAAGGTGCTTTCGTGCCTAAAATTTCTGGCTTGGATCTTGACTCTAGTGGTGCTATTCATAATTCAGTGTGAGGTAGGCTTTCCTACAGAATCCAAACAGCCTAGTTAAGTGTTCTTGTGACAGTCCCTAAGACCGAAGTTATTTGTGTGTTGGTGTTGTCATGCTCTGAGCTGTCGAGCTTTGGCTGGATACTGATCCCTGTCCACGTGATCCTTTATTTTTATTTTTATTTTTTTAAATGTTTTATTTATTTTTAGGAGAGAGAGAGAGAGAGAGAGACAGAGTGAGCAGGGGAGGGTCAGAGAGAGAGGGAGTCACAGACTGAAACAGGCTCCAGGCTCTGAGCTGGCAGTCAGCACAGAGCCCGACGCGGGGCTCGAACCCACGAACCGCGAGATCATGACCTAAGCGAAAGTCGGACGCTTAACCGACTAAGCCACCCAGGCGCCCCAAGTCCACATGATCCTTTAAACAAGAGTCAGACTTTGGTTTACCTGGAGAAGGGCTAAATTGAAATATCCCATGTATTCCAGACTCCAAACAGTAAGCTAGTTCTTCAACTCCACCAGATCTGAGCAAGGTGATTAAACATTTCAGCCCCAGAAGAGGCTTGAATTTGTAAATTACTGCTAAGGGGCACTCTGCAACCTTAAAAAACCTATACACTCACTTCTGTGTGCAGTCCTACACCCCAGATAAAACTCAGGCCCTTATGTCACAACTGCTTAGGCAATAATACTCATGCACAAGATGTAGACTTTTCACGTTGCAATGTCAATGTAGTTTTTATTACACTGGAAACTAGGGCTTTAGTGAATAATTTTTAATAGCAAAATTCCCATTCATCAGCTAGGATCCATGGTCGGCTGTAGCGATCCACGCTGACAAATGAGGAAATCAGTGACTGAATTTAAAATCCGGTCCTTAGAGGAGTTGTGTAATAAAGAGCATAAAATTTTCACCACAGCTGTTCTTTGTGTTCAATCTGTGTATTTGGCTGTGACTTTTGGCAGCGTTTGTGCGTCGGTTTTCGTATAGAATATTTTATTCCCTTCTTGGTAATGAGACCTATGGATTTAGTTGACTCAATTCTGTACTTCTTTTTAATGCTCAGTCCACCAGTGGCCTATTAGCTGTTATATTACTGTAGTGAGAGGAGTTGTTTAGATTCTTATCATTAAACATTTAGGAAGCACATTTATTAAACACATATGTAGTATAAATGCTGTTTCGCAGAGGGGAGGCATAGGTGCTTCTAGTTGTTTATATTTTGAGAAGAGTAAATTTGTACGACAGATAGCCAGCAAAACCCAAGAACTTTATAGGAACGATGCCTCTTGGACATCCGTTTCTAGGTTTTGTTTTTGGATGGCATTGAGCATAGTAAAAGCCATGTTTTATAGAGACACTATAAATTTTTCTACCACATTTTAAGCTCAGGCAGTGCCTTTTTCTATGAATGTTTAATGCCTAACTCAGGATCAAGTACCTGTAGGTGATTCTTAAGGTGTTGGTTAAATGAACTAAACTGTTATTAAGGTAAAATACCATATTAGTCAGGATAGGGGAGGTTATGCTGCATTAACAAGCAGTCCTCAAGTCATGGTGGAAAATGGCGATCATACGTATCAGTAAGAATGATGACCAACATTTCTTGAGTAGTTACAACATAGTAGACACTATTATATATAGTTCACATGGATTAATTCTTTTAATCCTCACAACTAAGATGTGTGCTATTATTATTTCTGTTTTGCCCTCAAGGATATAATGGGACAGAGTAGTTAAAATGACTTATCTAAGGTTACACAGTGGGTCTCACAGCCAGTATCTTAACCTTGAAAATCTTGTTTCAGAATCTAAATCTTGTTTCATAATTCTGTAACTGCTATGCAGTATTTTTGTAACCATTTAATGCTTTTGTCTGCTGCATGCAACATTTATCCTCTGTCTATCCCTTGCTCTTCTCTCTCTCTCTCTCTCTTTTCGGTAGTAGAACCTGAATTTTGCTGGCTTTGTGACTGAGATTAGGCCAATCAGAGTTTCTCTCCCAGGAATTGGAATAATGACTATAATTGGAGCTAAAATATGTCTCCATGGAGGTGGCTGGTAAAAAAAGTCTATTAATTCCTGTTATCTGGATTCTCTTTTACTGAGGTCCATGTTCTTTGTGAAGCCTGACTGTACAGTCTTTCCTCTGATGCTATGGGTTAGCACATGTCTGCCCATTTTCACTTTGTAAAAATTATTTGGCCTTGTAGTAGCCAAAGATGGTTTTTGTTGCTTACAACCAAAGAACCCTGATTAACCCAGAGCATAGCTGACAGGAGAGTTGTTACATCTTAGTGACACATTTCTCTTTGGTATCCTTTCTGGACATGGAGCAGTAGAAGGTTTGGACAGAGGCAAACTGGCCTGTTTCAGCTGCTTTGGTCTGTGTACAAATGGGATACTCATTTGATGGTGATTGAATTGACTCAAAATGTAAGGGGACCTCACTTCCACTTTCCTCAAAGCTCATGATGAGCTCCAAGTGTTAGTTATTTTCTCACTCCTGGGATGGAAACAAACAAATAGGCGAGGTTGGTTTTTTTGACCTTATGGTATGAATCCTTTTTTTTTTTTTTTGCACTGACCCTTTTTGTCTAGATATAAAGATTACATATGGATGAATGAAATCTGTTCTTAGGTGTTGTTGGAGTATTTTACACCCCCATGGTGGCTTATGAAGACAAATTGCGCATTTGTATTTTGAGGTGAATTGAAGGCTGTGAGAAGTTCATGGGCAGAAAGGATGCCTTTTTTTTTTTTTTTAAATTTCTAATGTTTTATTTATTTCTGAAAGAGAGGGAGAGGGACAGCGTGAACAGGGGAGGGTCAGAGAGAGAGGGAGATACAGAATCTGAAACAGGCTCCAGGCTCTGAGCTGGCTGTCAGCACAGAGCCCGATGTGGGGCTTGAACACACTAACTGTGAGATCATGACCTGAGCTGTTGTCAGACTCTTAACTGACTGAGCCACCCAGGCGCCCCAGAAAGGGATGCTTTTAAAAGTACTTTTCTGAGAATATATATCAAAGCATCACAACCTACTGGTTCTGACTGTGGGATTTTGGGGAGAGGGATCATGGTGTGGGCTCAATTCTCCTAGCTCTACTTCTTGGGATCTCTGGGAAAGCTAGTTAGCCTCTGCGACATTACCCCATTGTACTAGGAAGGTTGTAATGCTTACCATATGCCCGATATGTAGTAGGTGTTTATTAAATGATGCTCAATATTAATAACATTGACTTGATGTCCAGAACCCTATCTGGTTTCAAGTGAGAGTCGCTTTGACACTTCTTTGTTATTATTTATTTATTTATTTCAATGCATTTGTCTTGTCTTCTTAACAAGACACAAATCCCTTGTCTCTTGCCTTTTCCACCATCAACCTGGATCCGTCCTCAGTATCCAACACACCCTTCCACACATTATACATTTATAATCGAAAAGAAAAATGCTATGTTGATTTGAATGGTGAGATTGGAGGACAATATGCTTGGGGGCAGAGCAGACCTTGATATGCATCCTGCACCTCTATTTACCAGTTGTGTGACCCTGGACAGGTTTTGGCAACTCATCAAGTGGTAGGTAATACCAGCTTCACAGAGATACAAATGTTAAATGGGTTAGAGTTATAAAGCCTAGCACACATTATGGAGATTGATGACCTGGGTTAGATAATTACAGACTTCTGTGCATTTGTTCAAGAAAGTGATTTTTAAATTGTGGACCTAAAACACTAGGGTTCCATGGGGGTGCTTCAGGTGTGCAATGATTCCATCAAAGTTTGATTCAGAAATTCCATACATCTGTTTCTGAAAAGGTCTAATAAAAGCTTGCATGTTCAAAGGTTATGCTTCCAAAATTTTGCTATTATTGGGACCACTGGTGCTTTCATTTGTGTGGTAAATTGCCAGCTTTATAGTAGGTATCATAAATGTGAATACACAAACTAAAGATACTTGTGTTGAACATACACAATGTAGGATATCAAGAATGCATGGGGGAAAATGTGTGCTAGCATTTTATTATTTTTTTTCTTACATAGATGACACTGAATGAAATGAAATAATTATTCTTAATAAAAAAAAAAGCCTAGCACAGAGGCTGAGTGCAAAAATAGAGACATTCTTGATAATATTATGTTTAAAATGTGACAGTTCACCACTTTACAGGATGTATTACAGGTATACACAGCCAGAATTGCTGAAACAGTAAAATTTACAAAGGTGATGGCCACTGACCATGTTGTCGTGAAGGCTGTGTCCTGAACTTGTGTATAGTTCAAGCAAACTCTCTGCCAACCTAATTGATTTAGATGAAGAGGCTGACCTTTGAGTGAGTTTACCAACAGGACTTAACTCCTTGTCTTCTTAGGATCAACTTAAATTCTTCGCGGATGTGGTTACTAGATAACCTACAGGACAACAAGTTAATTTAAGCTCCAGATAAACAATGAATAATTGTTAGTGTCAGTATGACTGACATACACTAAGTAATATTTAGGACAAACTGATACCAAGAAATTGTTACTTGTGTGGCATTGAAATTCAACCGAACATCCCATATTTATATTTTCTAAAACTGGCAACCCTGTATGGGGCCATATAGCAGCTACTTCTATTATCTTGCCACTGAAGTCAAGAATGGGCCTTTTGGAATAAAACTAGGTTTCTCTCTCTACTGTCTGCTGCCCTGGAACCTAGCACGAGGCTTACTCTGATGCTTTTCCCACAAACTCCAAGAGAACCCTGTTTTACCTCAATTTTGTGTTCATCTATTTTAATTCATTTCATCATATGAATAGCATTAACTCATCTTATTTATATATAATCTATTTGTAAGTACTGCACAAGAGAGGGTGTATTTGGCAGGAGAAATAACTCCTATTTAGCAATTGGCAAACGTCGAGAGAGGTTTGGCTTAGATAAACATCTCTAAAAGTTGTGATGGAGTGAAGGAGATTATCACCATCCTCTTCCTTTTTGGGTAAACCTAAAAAATGAAAACAAACACATGAAAACATCTCGTGATAAGGAATGGAATGAGCTTTTGCTTTTATCCTTATAGAATATTCTTTGAGGCAGCTTCCCAGTCCCAACTCTCAAGGCGCTAACTAAACAGCTTTGCATTAATTGGAGAGGCAGCTGGGTTGAGAGCTACGATTGATGCCTCTGATTGACCACGGCGTGGCTAGTCGCCCATGAAACAGCCTCCTCACAAGCTTTCCCATGGGCTTGCTGGTGCAGGGGACCGCCCAGGGGGGGTGCAAAGGAGCCCAGAGTTGTGCTGTGCTCCTGGGCAGGCATTGTCATAAGAGCTGCCATCGTCAAAAAGCCTAATGGGAATCATCCTAGAGTTATAGGTATTGGTACCTATAGTTATAGGATTGGTACCAAAGAACCAGGAGGTCCTTCTTGTCTCGTCCTCATATCTTTATAGGATCATAGTGAAAGAAATAGAAGAGGAAAGCCTTTGCCTGGTTTCTTGTCTCTCAAGGGGAGAGATTAAAATGTGACTGCATAGTGATCTGATATCCAGGGATGAGGAGATCCACATGAATGCCAACTCTTGCGGGAAGTCTCCAAAGGCCAGAGTCTTTCCTCACAGAACGTTTGTTCTGGGGGAGGGGTCAGGGTTAGAACTTCATAGGCTTTTTTGGTGGCACCTCAGCTGGGTTATGCTCATTTTCACTTATTTTTACTGTGTGACCTAACTATGCTTCTGAATTGCTTCCTATTTATTTTAGAAAAGAGAGCATTTATAGCAATAGATATAGAATATTCATTCCCAGGGACTTTAGATGTGAAAGCTCATAAAAATTAAGCCTCTGGAGAAGCTATAATATACATTTTAGGGGCATTACGTGTGTATCAATGGGCAATGAAGCAGCATTCAAGTCCTGTTTTCTGAGCATCAACTATGAACCAGGCAAGGCACTGTCGCTATTATTAAAATAATCATAATAAAACAACAACCAGCACTTACATAGGTTTTCTACCTGCCAAATTCTATTCTAAAAATTTTCTGCATGTATCTATCTGCATATATAGGCTTATAGATAAAAGTTTTCTGCATTTATATCTATCTCCCCATGCACACCATGAAAATAGCCTCCCTCAGCTTTGACCCAGGCTTGCTCTAAGAAAATGTAGTAGAGAAGAAAGAGAGAGAATATAATTTCTATACTCAAAGACCTGAGTTTAAGTTCAAAAGAGAAGGCATCTGTACCTGTAACAATGAGAAAACAATTGAGTGTGACTCATCATACCAGCATTCCTGGTGAAGAGAAGGGAGTTGTGGAATCAGATCATTCTAGAAAGCACTAAGGAAAACCATAGTCCCAGAGCCAGGCCTTGAAGGAAGGTGGGGCTCTGATGTGAGAGCAAGGATAGGAGGACATAGCATATGGGGGTAGGGGGTGGAAGGGCGTGCCCTGGTAAGAAAGCAAGCCAGGTGTGACTTAGTGACATTACTGAAGCTTCTCTGGGCAAGGGTGTGTCCAGCAGATGGAACAGCAGGTATCACCCTACATTATTTGTAGCTGACATTTTCCATAGAATAGTGGGTGGCTGTCCTGACCTCTTATCTCTCTGCAGTCCTTCCTTTCTTTATTTTCATGTTTATTATTATTATTGTTTTAAGTTTTATTTTGAGAGAGAGAGAGAGAGAGAGAGAGAGAGAGAGAGAGAGCACGAGAGCACCAGCAGGGGAGGGGCAGAGAGAAGAGAGGTGGAATCCCAAGCAGGCTCTCTGCTTCAGCACAGAGCTCCTCACGGGGCTCAGATTCACGAACTGTGAGATTATGACCTGAGTTGCAATCGGGAGTTGCCTCCTAACCAACTGAGCCACCCAGGTGCCCCCGTGGTCCCTCCTTTCTCGAAGGCAGCCAGCGTCAACATAATTAGGCTACCCAAAGCAATTCCCAACAGTCCCCTCGTTCAGTGCAGGAAGTGTGTTTTGAGTGGCTATTTTGTGCCTGGAGCCTTATGTATTCTCTTGGGGGTTGTCTGTATGCAGGGGTGACATCAGGAGCTCCATCCTTAGGATGATCCTCATGCAGGAGGTAAGTCTTAGAGAAGCGCATATGCTGATGTGCCTTCCTATTGGCTTGTCTCTGTCTGCCTTCCTCCTCATCTTCTTCACCCACTTGTCTCTGTCTCTGAGGAAACACGGCTCCCGTCACGAGATTTCTGCATACTATGCTGCTGGACGTCCAAAGTGATAGCTCCGTTTGTTCTCCTTCCTCAGGAGACCTTGCTGTTTTCTTCGAGCTGCTGCAGCCTTTTTCTCCTCAGATTCACTTCTGTCTTCATTTCTCATATTCTCCAATGAATTCTCTCTCCAACTCCTTCACTCCTCGCTGATTTCCTACCAGATGTTTCTCTCTGACTTACTGCTTTCTTCCTGTTCCTTTTCTCTTTTAATTAATTTATTTATTCCTCATGTCTGCTGGTCTCCACACCAGGCACTGTGGCCCTGAGCTCAGCTGAAATATTCAGGCTGGTCAAGTGCACAGGCTTTGGGATCAGCTGGACTTGGGATAGAAGTTCTATTGCTTCAGTTGCTGTGTGTTTGGGGATGAGTTATTTCACTCTCTGAACCTCAGGATTCTCATACTTGGGGACAAAACTCTCCAGCTCTTGGGGGTGGGGCTGTTTGTGAGGATTAAATGTGATACTGCAGGATTTCAGCGTCATGCCTGGCAGAAAGCAAGAGCACAGAGAATGGCAGCCACAGCTGTTATTTACCATTTAATGCCATCCTGGTTCAAGTTCAAGGAATACTTTTTAACAGTTATCTTGTACATGTATTGACATAGAATAGCTGCATATGACCTCTTGTCCACTACAAAACCAAGACGGAGGAGATGGTGGGAAGAAGTTAATTTACTATGTCACTTAGAGGGATTGGGAGGGAGAGAAAGAGAATTTGAAATAGGCAGTTTTTTCAGGCTCAGAGGTTTGGACTTGTTATAAAAAGCAAAGGGAGCAAACTTCTTTTTTTTTTTTTAATGTTTTATTTTTATTTCTAGGAGAGAGAGAGAGACGGCGTGAGCAGGGGAGGGTCAGAGAGAGAGGGAGTCACAGACTCTGAAACAGGCTCCAGGCTCTGAGCTGGCAGTCAGCACAGAGCCCGATGCGGGGCTCGAACCCATGAACAGCAAGATCATCACCTAAGCGAAAGTCGGATGTCCAACCGACTAAGCCACCCAGGCACCTCGGGAGCAAACTTCTTAAACAAGGGAGTGATATTGGGCACCCATTTCCAGGGAATTCATCCGGCAATTGGGTAGAATACTTTAGGGAGATTGGAGACAGGGAAACCACTTGGGAAGCCACAGTGATGATTTGAGAGTCAGAAAATGGGATAAAGACCCAGAAGTAAGTCACAGCAAGAGGGAGGATGAGTAGGGTACATGAGAGAGTAAAATGCCAACCTGAGATTTTGTCCCTAAGATATTGTGAAAATGACTGTTTCCAATTAATAAAAATGAGAACTTTGCAAAGAGGAATCCGTAGGAAAGGAGACACTGCATTCAACTTCAGGCAGACTGTAGCTCTAATGTTATTCCAAATGGATGTCAAAATCAAAATCAAAGAGAATCTCAAATAAGGGGTCTTCGATTTTGGAATCACTCATTGAGCCATTAATTGAAATGTTTTTTTTTTTTTTCTGGTCATTAGTTCAATACACAGTTATGTTCAATAGTAAGTACCTAGTATGTGCAGGCATGATTCTATGAACTAGAAATAGAAAAGGGAACAAAACACAGTCACTGCCCTCGTGCCACTTACATTTCAGTGTTGGGATGAACAGGACACTCAGGGAAGGCATCATAAATCATATTAACTTGCGGATGGCACCATGCTTAGCACTGTACTTGGACTATTTATGTTATTTATTTCTCAAGACAACATAATGAGATAGATACTACTGCGAGCTTATTTTACAGATGAGGAAATAGAGGTGAAGGGAGGCTAATGCTGGAGGAAAAGCAGAAGGTTCAAGACCATGCTTTTTAGGCTATTGACCAATGGAGCTCAGAGGGAAGAAGTAAGGAAGAAGGTAAAGAAGGGGTCAGAAAAATGGGAAAGAAACCAGAAGTGGCTGGTAACAGTGATCCATGTCAAGTGCCCTGTAGGTGAAGTGGACTAAGAAACGAGAATAGATCTTAAGATTTAGCTGGAAAGATACTACCGACTCCCCATGGTCACTTTCCCCAGGTAGTACAAACAGATGCTGGATATCAGATTTCTTCCCAGACTGAGGAATGTCTCATGAGAAGGTGTGCATAGACCACTCATCCCAGGAGAGAGAGAAAAGAGCCACATAAAATAGCAATTAACAATGTCGACTACATGAAGTAATTTTCAACATGGAGACGACTTCCTCAGAGGGTAGGTGCAGAGCAGAGAATAAGATTAAAAAAAAAAAAAAAAAAAGAGGCCCCGGGTGGCTGGAGGAGATGGAATTGAGAGGGATGGTGGACGAGCTGGCCTTTGATGTGAGGGCTCAGCTCTTGAAGAGTGCAGGAAGGGTAAGAAAGATGTAAGGCAGGGACTTCCTGAAATGGAGCCATGTAACGATAGGTGGGACTCTTGCTTCCAACTTTTTCTTCAAACAGGAAGATTCCATGTTATCAGGCCCAAGTCTTCGTCAGCAGAAAGGACTGGGGACTAAAAAGAGGGAGGACTATTTTTAGGAGTCCCTCTGGGAAACTCATCAAATGGGACTAACTATTCAAGCTGGTTGTATTGTTGATGTCTACTGCTGTTTTATTATTTATTTTGGATTTTTAAAATAGCTGTTCCTCTTATCCTGTTGGCGCATGTCTTGTTCTTGTAGAAAAATGCTGGCGATATTAAAAGGAAATTTGTATTTGCACTTTCGTTAGTCTTTCACATCCTCTTCCTGTCAACTTTATTAGTGTGAAATGCCATTAATCATTACAGTGTCATAAAACACATTTTACAATAATGTTATTTCCCCCCAAGGTTTATGTCTACCATTCTAAGAGATATTTGTGTTGGAAATAGCTTTCATTTTGAGCCTTTCATCTTGAACTCCATAGTTATTCCTGGGACTACTGGCCCTTAGTTGATAATTGGTTTTGGATGCCTGTTACAGATTTTGTAATCTCCTGAGGGACTCTGTAAAGGGATGGGTTAGGCCAATAAAAAGACCCTTAGTTTTTTAACAAAAAGCACCATACGGTCTTTTCCTGGGACCATGTGTTCAAAGCCTGGGAGGTTGGGACACCCAGCCAGGGTCATCATAAGGTAGAAGGGCGCTCTTGTTCCTGGGACGCTGAAGGGTGGGCATCTCCTGAATGATCTGGAGAGTGAAAACCAGAGTTGTTGGTAAGTGAAATGGGTTCATGTAGCTCAGGTTTGGGTATAGCAATAAGGTTAGCTAGAGAAGTGGAATGGTTGAGTTTCTAGGTCCTTAAAGGGTATTTCAGTTGGAGGTCACCCAAAAACTCTGTGTGTGTGTGTGTGTGTGTGTGTGTGTGTGTGGTGAATGGACACAAATATGAGGAAAGGTGTGACAGGACCCACTGATTGGCATTCTCCTTTGTATTCATTCAGCTCCTCAGTCTTTCCCATTTCAACTTCAAATTTAGATAGGCTGGGAACAGTCTTTTCCTGAGCATGTGGCATTTGCTAAGGGCTTAAAGAATCCCTGTTGGTATAATATGGTCATTCCTTTTTTGAAGTGGTAGCATTTTATTTTTATTGCTGTTACATTCTGACTTTTGTGTCTCTCCATCCAGTGAAAATCCACAAGAAGGGGGAAGTTGATGTCTTTCCTTAGGAAACTTGTGTGTGCATGTGTGTGTGTGCGTGTGTGTGTGTGTGTGTGTGTGTGTGTGTGTGTGTGTTGGTGTTGGTGGTGGTGATATCTTATTGCTCTGAAATGGAAGATATTGGTTCTTTCCTAGGACCCTAGTGTTGAGTAATTTCATTGATAAGTGTCATGCTTTGCTTGACTTTTTGCTTAGCACTCTTAAAAGATGAGAAAAATAGCAGTTGTATTAATGAGTGAAATAAATGGCTAGTCTTTTTGTATTACTTAGGGAGATCTTGGCATTAAATAACCAAAGGACAACTTTAAATGACTTAGTCTTAAAGAAGTTGGTTATCTTATAAAGCAAGATAGGAATGGAGGATCAAAGATGATGCCCAATGATACTGCTTCTTGGCATTCATGCCTCTCCCCATGGTGTGGGATAGTTTTGTGACTTATTATAAATCAGACATTCTCAACTGGGAGTGATTGTTACCCAGAGGACACTTGGCAATGTCTGGTGACTTCTTTTTTTGTTACAACTGGGAGTGTTGGTGGTAATGTTGGCAACTAAGTGGACAGGAGCCAGGGATGATGCTAAACATTCTGTAATACACAGAACAGCCCTCACAGCAAGGCATTATCCAGCCCCAAAATGTCAATGGTGTCAGGCGGAGACCCTCTGCATTAAAGAATACAATATAAGGGAGTAATAGAATGCCATTTCCATTATTAGGTTATGGAAAAGACTGTGGCTTCCATGGTGTGTACTCTCCCTCACTCTCTTGATTACTTATTCTGAAGGAAGCCAGCTCTTACGCTGTAAGGTAGCCCAGTGGAGTGGCCTCTATGAGTGAGGTTGCAAGTCGATCTTCTGAGGCCTGCTTACTACCACATGAGTGAGTTCGGAAGCAGATCCTTCCCTGGTTGAGTCTTGAGGTGACTGCAGCTCTGACCAACACCTTGACTGTAATCTTCTGGAAGACCCCCAAGCCATAATCTCTTACTGACACCACACTCAGATTCCTGATCCACTGAGGTTGTGAGATAATGTTTGCTATTTTAAGCCAGTAAACTTTGGGGCGTAATTTGTTACACAGCAGTTAGGTAACTGATACACAAGAGATCTGGAGGCAAGGTAGTTCTGGGATTGGATCAGAGATTCAGTGACATCATTCAGACCCAGGTTCTCTCTGTTCCTACACTCAGCTATCTTCTCCATATTGGCTGCTCCTTGGGCTTTTCCTTTAGGTTTGTAAGATGGTGCTGTAGGCACCACACACATTTAAATACAAAGGCAAGAAGGAAAGTTACTTCTAGGGCATCTCTTTTTATTAGGGATGAAAGCTTTTCTCAGGACCCACCTGCAGAACTTTCCCCTCAGGTCTCTGTGGTTATGATTAAGATATATACTGATGTCCTAGTTGTATGGCAGGCTGGGAAAATACATATTCGGCATTTGCAGCCTCTAAGATGGGAAGTGGTCTGTATCAGCAAAAATAGAAGAGCAGGCCTGCAGAAGAGACTATTCCATATCTTTCCCTCTGGGAGTAGAAGCCTGTAGCTTTAGGTCACTTTCCTGTGGTGGCGATAGCCATATCCCCAGCCCAGGACTGTATTTAGGTCCCTGGGCACCGACTACTTGGGCATTTATATGTCCCATTCATCCCTTGCCTTTTTGTAGTCAATCTCTTCCCACTGAGATATGCTTGCATGCAGGGAATTGGTAAGGAGGGAGAGAAGGCATGGATTGGCTCAGGTATTTCACTCTTGGCACTAGTTGAATCTCAGGGGACCACTGCTGTAATAGGAAACATTGTCTCCTTTCAAAGTTTGGACAGAGTTATTGAAGAGGGATGGACTGTGGTTTAATAGTTTTGCTTTTCCTTAAGCTATAGTGCAACCCCTGCTGCTTTTGACTATGGTCATAGCCTTCTAGAGGAGAAATTATGGAGAGAAACAAAATCACATGTTTTATCCTCATGACTGCATTGGAAGTGGGGGGGAGATGAAGAATACATATGAGGGGGAAAAGTTTGTAAACACAAGGACCTGCTGGGGAGAGGTTGAGCACACATCTGGTTTAGAAGCAGACTCACGGCCACATTTGAGTTGCAAGAGCAGTGTAGTGTACTACAGAGAGGCAGAGGGTATGGGAGTGACATGAGATTTGGGAGATAAACATATTCAAATCTCAATTCTGCCCATTGTGTGATCTTGGGCAAGTTGCTTAACCTCTCTGAGGCTCAGTGCCATAATCTGTAGTACATGAAAGCATCCAAAGTTTTATGCACCATACTTCTCTCATTTTTGTTTCCTTCCCTAGTCTCTCATTCAGAGCCTCTTCCTTATTCCTCCTTGAGGACATCGATGTGCTTATGGTATCTCACCATACGGCAAATGTACCCAAGGAATACTAGCATCCTCGGGGACAGGAACTGAAGTTCTTACCTATTGTAGGCATATTTGCATTTTGAAAGAGGAGGACTGGATGAATATGCGCTAAATGTGGAGGCTCATAAGAACACCAGAGGATCAGTGGGTAAACATTTTTTGGGGAAGCTGTGTCTTTCTATGGCATCTTAAATCACCCCATTTAGGTGACAGCCTCTCCTTCCCTGTTCGAGGCGGACATTACAAATGCAAAGTTCCCGATGGAAGAAAAGGGCTGTACACAGCACTGGATCATCCCCAATTCACTTAAACGGTGATTTGTGTTTTCTTCTTTTCTTTCTAAGAGTGTTAAACTATTCCATCCCATTTTGCTTCAAGGCAGGAACAGACGAGGAGAGTTCATTCATTCTTTGTAAAGGGTCAGAGGAGATGGAACAGAGCTGTCACTATTTTGGTAGCACTTGGAGGGAACACCCTCTCTGCTGGCTGTTTGAGACACCAGGAGCACACCTCCGTCCATTTTTGTCACGGCTTTGGGTGGCTCTTGTAGGGTCATTCCCCTTTCAACATGTTCAGCTTCAGTTCACTTCACAAGGCTAAGAAAGACTATGGGACCAGAAACTCACAGCTGAAAACTGATGCCAGGAAGAAACTAATCGAATGGTTAAGAACTTGGGCCTCGAAATTAGACTGGTTCAAATCCCCACATGTCTACTCAGTAGTCACCATCTTGAGCATGTCATTTAATTAATCTCCCAAAGCCTCGGTTTCCTTATCTATAAAACTGGATTAATATAGCAATAATATACGGTGCTTACCTGAGCATGTTTCTTGTGCCCAGACCTCTTCCAACACTTTACAGGCATTGTCTCATTTAATGCTTACAGCAATCTTAAAAGCTGAGTGTCATTATCCCCATTCTGTGTGTACAGAGCTGAGTGAAGTAAGATTAAATGACTTGCCCAAGGTCACACAGCTAGTCAGTGAAGAACTGAGTAGTATGGGTCCAGAGCCCCTGCTCCTCGCCACCCCACTGCCTTGATTTCATAGGAAACCTTTGAGGACTCATTGAGATGATGTAGGCAAAGTTGTATAATGGGTTCTAAGTTGTTGCTGCTGCTGTTTTTATTTTCTGTTTATTGGGTTACTTTGCAGAGAAAATGTAAAGTGTACGCTGAAGTGTGGATGATACACTCTAGTTCTACTGCATATATATATATGCCACATCTTCTTTATCCATTAGTCAGTTGATGAACATTTAGGCTCTTTCCATAATTTAGCTATTGTTGATAGCACCACTATAAACATTGGGATGCATGTGCCCCTTTGAATCAGCATTTTTGTATCCTTTGGATAAGTAACTAGTACTGCAATTGCTAGGTCAAAGAGTAGTTCTATTTTTAATTTTTTGAGGAACCTCTATACTGTTTTCCAGAGTGGCCGCACCAGTTTGCATTTCCACCAGCAGTGCAAAAGGATTCCTCTTTTCTGCATCCTCACTAAAGTCTCTTGTTGCCTGAGCTCATTTTAGCCAGTCTGACAGGTGTGAGGTGATATCTCATTGTGGTTTTGCTTTGTATGTCCCTGATGATGAGTGATGTCGAGCATCTTTTCATGTGTCTGTTAGCCATCTGGATATCTTCTTTGGAAAAGATTCTATTCATGTCTTCTGCCCGTTTCTTCACTGGATTGTTTTGGTATTTTGGGGTGTTGGGTTTGAAAAGTTCTTTACAGATTTTGGATACTAATCCTTTATCCAATATGTATTTGCAAATATCTTCTCTCATTCTGTCAGTTGCCTTTTAGTTTTGTTGATTGTTTCCTTTGCTGTGAAGGAGCTTTTTATCTTGATGAGGTCCCAACAGTTCATTTTTGCTTTTATTTCCCTTGCCTCTAGAGGCATGTCTAGTAAGAAGCTGCTGTGCCCGCGGTCAGAGAGGTTGCTGCCTGTTTTCTCCTGTAGGGTTTTGATGGTTTCCTGTCTCACAGTTAGGTCTTTTATCCATTTTGAATTTATTTTTGTGTTGGTGTAAGAAAGTGGTCCAGTTTCTTCTTTTGCATGTTGCTGTCCAGTTTTCCCAGTATCATTTGCTGAAAAGACTGTCTTTTTTTCATTGCATACTCTTTCCTGCTTTGTAAAAGATTAATTGGAATGGGTTAAATGGGTGATGGGCATTAAGGAGGGCACTTGGGATGAGCACTGGGTAATAAGTAAGTGATGGATCACTGGGTTTTACTCCTGAAGCCAATACTATACTGTGTGTTAATTAACCTGAATTTAAATGAATAAATACATAAGTATATATATAAATATATATTTATTTTAATAAATATATAAATACATTTAAATGAAAAATAAAGTATGGGTGAGATTAAAGAGTTACCTACTATTATTATTATTTTTAAATGTTTTATTTATTTTTTGAGAGAGAGAGAGAGAAAATGGGGGAGGGGCAGAGGGAGAACAGGTCAGAGGATCTGAAGTGGGTACTGACAGACAGAAGTGAGCCTGATGTGGGGCTTGAACTCATGAATGACTGAGAGGTCATGATCTGAGACAAAGTCAGATGCTCAACCCACTGAGCCACCCAGATGCCTCAAGAATGATCTATTATTGATCCTTAGAAATTGTCAGAAAAAAACCTTAATGAGGTCCTTTTTTCCCTTTTGTTTCCTCTTTCAAGTTCCAACACTACCAGCTAAAAGGAGAACATTAATGTTTTAAATATCATAAGGTTGGCAGGTAGGTTTTATGACCCCTGTTTTATTTTATTTTATTTTATTTATTTATTTTTTAATTTTTTTTTATGTTTTTTTATTTATTTCTAGGAGAGAGAATTGATAGTGATTGCTATAAGCCATCCTTGTCTGATGGGGTGGGAGTCAGAAAATTGTAGTTTATTTATTTATTTATTTATTTATTTACTGTTTTATTTATTTATTTCTAGGAGAGAGAGAGAGACAGCGTGAGCAGGGGAGGGCCAGAGAGAGAGGGAGTCACAGACTGAAACAGGCTCCAGGCCCTGAGCTGGCAGTCAGCACAGAGCCCGACGCGGGGCTCGAACCCACAAACCGTGAGATCATGACCTGAGCGAAAGTCGGACGCTTAACCGACTAAGCCACCCAGGCGCCCCTTATGACCCCTGTTTTAAACACGAGAGAGAGGAAGCAGTGATAGATTGCGTGACAAGTTAGTGGTGCAGCGAGGACTGCCATCCATGTAGCCTCCGGCTGGGCCCCAGTGGGAGGCTGACTTGGATCTGGTGGGAAAGTAACTAACAGGGAAACTCAGTGGTTGAGAACAGTCATGTCTGATGTTTGGATCCAATACCTGCACCATGCCTTTGTCATTACATAATGTGTCACAAAAGGGTGGCTTGTAGTGGAATTGGTCATACGTCTTGGCCTTAAAATTGTTGCAAAGGAGAAGTGAAGGCCAATGACCAAGTTGGTTTGTTAGGACCATGGGAAGTAGCAGCCGTATTATTGAAGTTGACCTTCTGCTTAAACCTGTAGCCATTTCATCAATCAGCCACTGGTTGGGTCTCCTGAAGGTCAGTCAAATGATTCTGTTAATCACCCGCTCATTCTCAGGTTCTCGCTTCAGGAGTAATAAATTTTTAAAACTTTTTAAAAAATGGAAAGTTGGGTGACAGGTGTGTATGGAAGAAAAATAATCACATGGAAGAATAGTCATTTAGGAGCAAGCAGTCAGAGCAAGTGCTGGAAAAAGGTAAAAGTTTTCCCCAGCTCAGGAAGACTTCAATGACTCACACAACTGTGCCTGGATGAAAGAGAGGTTCTTGGTTTAGGCAAAATGTGCCACCAATTGCCACTGGGCTGTGTATTGCTTGGTATCTCATGTTTCCAGTACTGAGTAAGCAATCAGAGCCGAATGTAGGGACAATCCTTATTGGAACACCCACACAGGTATGGTCCTCTTCAGTGGCAAGCCCTGAGGCACAGGCTCCCTTGAAATCAAAGAGCTTCCTGATCCCCTTCTCACTTGTCATCTGAAACATCAGCCTTTCTATTGTTATGCAGCTTACTGGGGAAAACAAAGGACACACAGACCCACGAAGAGAAAAATCTGCTTTATTGTCAACAAGTTTCTTTGTGTGCAAAAAAAGGTGTTATTGAAAAAAAATGAGGAAAATGGAGCTGATGACTGGAGGCACTGAGCAGGGAATTGCTTGGCCACGTGTTTTAAAATACTCCCGGTGTTTCAAGATCACAGGCCTCCGTGTTGGGAAGACTTGAGATGAGTCCTCATTCTGTACAATTAGCTTTGTGACTTTAGGCAGTTACTTAACCAGTCTGAGTCTCAGTTTCCTACTTTGTAGATAAGGGTAGTCATATTTATCCCTTAAATCTTTTAATGTTTACATGAGACCTTCCTTCAAAAAATGTTTATTGATGCAATACACATCTTGAAATAGCATAGGTCCTGGAAGCAGAATACCTGTGTTTGAATTCTGATTTCACCACTGACTTGGACAAAGCACTTAAAGCCTCTGAGACTTAGTTTTTGCATCTATAAAAAAATGGGGATAATAAGACACTTTGATTAGAGACTCTACCTCATAGGGTTGTTGTGAGAATTTGATGGATTTTTATATATACTACCCTTAGAACAGTGTCTGGTGCCTAGTTAGTGCTATGTCCATGTTAGTCATTATGTGGTGGGGACAGTGGTAAAGAAAAAGAAAAATAATAAGAAGAAACAACAGAGGTAAGTAAGGTCTTTGCCCTTCATGGAGCTCCTGGTTTGCTGGGAGAAGACAAGATCCAAAGTACTTTGGTGCAGAGCCTAGCATTTAAGTATTCAGTAAATGGTAGTTATAAGTATCATTATTGGTACTTGATTTACTTGGCTTGAATCATCAGCTGAATTTGAAAGGCAGAGATGAGCTGTAAGTCATGTCTCATCCATACATCATGTCTACACTTACTTCTAGTTCCTCATCTTGCATATGGGATGGATGTATCCTTTGAGATAGGCAAGGAACTGGAGGTGGCTACCTGACAGCCCACTTATAAGATGTATTTTTACCCATGATGAGAAATGATGGGCTTCTCCATCTTTCGTTGGTTGATTCAGTTGTGCATTACCTGTGCTGGAGAGAACACAGATTGCAACATGCCAGGGTATCTTGAATGATTAACTTCATAATCCTTCAGCACGGAGTTGCTGTTGAGAAACATGACCCATGAGGCCAAAGGACCAAGGGCAATAAAAAGGCCCAACCAGTGACGTCTTCACATAGGCAGTGGATACATGCCTGAGAAGTGGAGGATCAAGTGCAATGAAACCTGTTTTCTCATTAATTCATTGCATGATTAGAGATTAGGTTCACTGAAAAAACAGACTCCATAATCTCTAATTTCCATAGAAATGTGTGCCATAAGAAATAATAAGGGTGTGCATTGTCTTCCTAGCCAACATTTTCTATTCATTAATTAGGGGACAAATAATAGGAACGGCTTTTATGTTTCTCTGTCCCTCCTCCATTCATTTCTTTTTTCCTTCCTCCCTCCCTTCTTTCCTTCCTTCCTCTCTTCCTCTCTCTTTCCCTCCCTCCTTTTCTCCTGCCCTCCCTTCCTTCCTTCCTTCCTTCCTTCCTTCCTTCCTTCCTTCCTTCCTTCCTTCCTTCCTTCCTTCCCTCCTTCCTTCCCTCCTTTCCCACTCCTTCCTTTCCTTGCTTCCCTCCTTCCTTGCTTCCCTCCTTCCTTCTTCCTCCCCCACCAGAGGTAAAAGAGCATTTAAGACACAAGAGAACAGAGACACACCTAAGCTGTCAGGAGCAGCTCTGAAGCAGGTCACAGCGTATTTCTGAGAACAAAAACTGTGATCTCCTGCCCTTTCTGCTTCCTGGGAAGTTGATTTCTTTATTTGGCATTTGTTTAGCATTTATTTACAAAGTTTAGGCAGCAGCTGTGACTTCAGCAGGTACACAGAGAGACGAGCTAGCAGGTTGCCAAATTCCACGAGGACAAATCAAATGTACTGCCACGTTCTGTGAGTTCTTGGTATTATGTGAAATTAAACTTTGGACTGTCAAGTTGCTGTGTGAGAAGGGACGCTTCCACTGATCTCTGCAAGCCAGTGGTCAGCATTAAAGATGAGATGTGCATCTGGCTGGGATGCATCAGGGCAGTCCTGCTTGAAAGGGGGCGGGATGTGTGGGGCATTGTTGCAGGGGAAGAGCGGATGGGCTAGATATTGGCTTTCTGGCTGAATTGGGCTGGGTCTCTCTAATAATAGCTCTCAGAGGGAAAGGCCAATTTGCTCTCCCGCTGTTTTCTAGAATGCTTAAATTCCTTTTTCTCAGTGGCCCAGTTATGTACCTTAAGCATATGGGGACTCCAGCAACTATCTGCCCCAAATCACACATCCCGAGCACATTTCTAACAATGTGCCATTTTGATGGGGAGTGGAGAGAAGGGGAAGGGGAGGCAGAGATGACCCCAAGACAGCTGAGAGCAGGAGCAGCCAGCCACCCTTGCAGAGGGACGGCGGGGGAAGTTTCAGGGCTTCAGGGCACTGCGTGTGGCAGTAGAGCTTTGCCACCATCTGCGGCAGGAGTGAGGAGACCATGTGTGAATCAAGGCGGGAGAGTCTGCCTGGTTCTGGCTGGTGAATTCTTTGTTTGTTTGATTTTACTTTTTTTTTGATTTGGAGAGCTAGACACAACGATAACAAATGCTTGGCCTGACTAAACAGGATAGAGGATTTCCTTTTTCTCTCCCCTCTCTCCTTCCTTCCCCCATTACTTTCTCGGCCATCTTGAACACCTCTGTAGCCTCTTTCTCACTTTCCCTCCACCCCCTGACCCAAGAATGGGATTACGAGGACCACTCAGTAGCTTCATATTCTGTCTTTCTCGAGATGTCAGTGAAATCACTAAATCTTACTTTGCTCTTTGTACAATATTTGGTCAACTTAAGGCTTCTTGGTCCTCTGCACCATATATTTATGGGGAGAAAAGCAAACTCAACAGACTTTTGGCTCAGTCAAGCCAAAGCCCATTTTATGGTTCCAGCATGTTGGAAGGGAGCAGAATGTGGGTTTTGCCACATGGTCAGATCACAGAAGTGGAGGCTTGGAAGGCCAACAGGGCGAGATGGGGAAAAGCCATGGCGAATTTTGCTGGCCAGTTGAAGTCAGAAGGCTAACACCAACATTTTTCTCAGCCCTCGGAACAAACAGTTTCTTTTGCCATTTTTGCTATGGGAAAAATGTATCTGGAACTCAGCTGCTTAAGCTCAGGAACTGACTTTCTGATCATCAGGAGCAGACTTCGGGAGGCTGTTTAGTCACCAGGAGTGGCCTTGGGGAGGTGAGGCTTTCTGTTCTGGAAGCAGAGGCTCTGAGGTTTGGTTTGATGGCTCATGCAGACACTTTTCTGGTGAGGGAAAGAAGTAAAAACAAAACAAAATGAAAAAAACCCAAACACTAACAGGACTTTGTCTCTTTCCTGATAAAGCTCCTAGCCTAGGGATTTGTTACTCTGTGAAATCAAAATGGCAAAACAGTGTGGAAAATCAAAGACTGACCCTCTATGGGGAGCTAAGAGAGATCAGGGGAGAAGCTAGCTGAAAGTCTCTAAAGACTTTGGAGGGGACGGACATGCTTCTCCAAGATTTGGTAATAGCACAGAGGACTGGGCCATTGTGCAGTGTTGGGATTTTTGCAAAAAAAAAAAAAAAAAAAAAAAGATTTTTCCCACTACCGTTTTTTTTCTTCTTGCGTGTCATCTTAAATATTGGTATTATAACCTCTTAAAGTTAGAGGTTGAGCCTGGACACTTCCCAGAACCTAGGACAAAGCTCAACACATAGTTGGTGCTCAATTGGCTGGAGGAATAGATCTTATGGCCTGTCACTTGGACTTGTGGGAAGCAAGAATGGATTTTGGTGGGGGGATAGCTAATTCTTTTGTTTTCTTTTTTGTATGAAAAAGAATTTTAAATGAAGACAGGGGTTGCGTGTAACAGCCACCATTTTGAACTCCTAATGTATGCTTGGTACGTTATAATTATAATTCTTCCAGTTTGATCTCATTGCTCCCGTACAAGGGATTTTACTATACTTATACATTTAGAGATACTATACTATACTTATACATATTTAGAGATACAAAACTGAGGCTCAAAGAGGGTAAGTCACTTGCTGGTGACACACAGCTAGTGAGTGTTGCAGGGAGCGTTTGCTGTCTTGGCTGTCTGACCTCTGACCTGTGCTCTGTCCCTGTCCCTCCATCATCTCATGTTAATGTTCATAACTAATTGGAAAATCAGTCTTTAAACAGGGGAATAAATGAAATGAGGGAATTTTATTTCCCATCAGATTTCATCTCGCTTAGAGAGATTTATGTCCCTGGATTGTATTTCATGGAGCCTTTTTACGAGTAGCTAGATTTATAGGTAATAATCAATAGAGTGCTGAGCTGGGTTTCTGTTTCATATGTATACCTTTCACAGAGAGCAGGTGAAATGGCTCAGGGAGGGCAGAGTCTTCCTACTTCCCAGGCTGCGTAACTGAATGGACACTAATGAAGTAGGGGAGGGAGACTGAAGCATCCCTGAGGAGGGATGCTAGGGAAGCAATGGGCGTCCAGCTCTGTATCTGGAGAAGGCTGACCCTTGGAGGAGGCCCCTCTGTAAGGGGAGAGCACACCCTCACACCAGCATCTTCATGTGTATGTTTCTGAAAGTGGATACCATAAAGTAATACCCGTTGGGAGCTGAATACCTCCTGAACACATTAGGATCTGAATGTGAATTCCTTTTGATGTCAGACTGTGCTCAGCAGAACTGGTTGAAGCCAGGATGCCTGACCCTTGTTACCAGCGCATTTCTCAGAGGTGACAGGTGATCACATAACCCAAATGTGTTTATTTATGTGTATAGGAATGAGTCTGTTCCTGTGTCTTTGCTATCTTCCTTTTATGGGTCACATTCTTGCCCTTTTGGAGAAGCTTTGTTTAATTTCTGCAGGGCTTTAGTATCTAAATGGTCATCAGCTAATAAGAGGAGTTAACCTATTTCTTCTCGTAGGTATATTTGAGTTTGATTTCAGTACCCTTGGAGACCAGGAAATCTTTAAAAGGCAAAAGAATAGATCACTATTTATGAGATTCCTGGATCCTGAGAGAGCAGTGTTATAATAATTTCTGGGGCAAAAGGCTCTTCCCTGATGTCTTCCAAATAGGAGCACAGAAGCCACAGGTTCCTAAACTTTGAAGTACATCAGAATGACCTGGACACCTTATTAAAAATACGGGAGGCCTAGGGTAAGGCTCATAATTCAGAGATTCAGGCTTGGAATAGGACTCAAAGCCTTAAATATTTGAGACTCTGCAATGTAGATGGCTGCTGCTTCTGTTTTCTTGGTGAGGGTTGGTGAGGATTTGGGTCCTCTGTGAGGGGACACGCATGCGTCTGTGTGGGTGTGCACTGGGTGCACAGGTACGTGAAGGCTGAGAGCGGTAGGACTCTGAGCTGCTACCTAAGCTCCAAACATGGCTTCTACCACAGGAAAAAGCAAGCAGTAGGCATTTCTCTTACTGGAGAGATTCAGGTGCTGCTGCTGTTTTTCTGAGTCTTGATAACTTGCCTGGATATGTACTGTTGAGCCTCAGTGGTAGGATGTAATTATGGCCTCACGGTGTTTTTATATTTATGCTTTTTATATAGCTTTGCTTCTTCAGATATCGTAGTATCTTCATTTGCTCCTTTCCTTCTATCCTTCTTCCCTCTCTTCTTTTTCTTCCTCCTTTCTTCCATTCCCCCCTCCCTCCCTCTTCCCTCCCTCTCTCCCTTCTTTCTTTCCTCTTCTTTCCTTTCCTTCCTTCCCTTCTTTCCTCCCTTCCCTTCTTTCCTCCCTCCCTCTCTCCCTCCCTTCTTTCTCTTTTCTCCCTCTTTCCCTCCTTTTCTCCCTCCTCCCATCCTTTCTTCCTTCTTTCCTTTTCTTTCCTTCCCCCCTTTCCTCTCTCCCTGCCTCCCTCCTTCCCTTCCTTCATTTTTTCCCTCCCCTCCCCTCCCCTCCCCTCCCCTTCCCTTCCCTCCCCTTCCCTCCTTCCTTCTTTCCATTTTAAGATAAGGAAATCAGGGGGCACCTGGGTGACTCAGTCAGTTAAGAGTCCGACTTTGGCTCAGGTCATGATCTCATGGTTTGTGGGTTCAAGCCCCGCGTCGGGCTTTGTGCTGACAGCCAGCTCAGAGCTTGGAGCCTGTTTCAGATTCTGTGTCTCTCTCTCTTTGACCCTCCCCTGCTCACATTGTCTCTCTCTCAGAAATAAATAAAACATTGAAAAAAATTTTTTAAAAGTTAAGGAAATTAGTATGAGACTTAGTATTCTGAGAAGCATCTCCATAGTTCTTTCCATTAGCCTGTGTGTATTATATACATGCCCATCACTTTGTGCATTTGTATTGGCAGTGCGTGCTTATAAATGCTGTCATAAACTCAGTTCTTCCATCCAGGATGGGAATGGAGTTGTTAAAGACAGTTGATGAGGTGGCATCTGTTGGCCAACAGTTTTATGCTGCAGTAGCTCTGAGCAGATAACATTAATAGGAATCACATTTTAAAGTTGTAAATTTGATGTAAAATACTAAATTTGACAATAATTGCATTATAAAGCAAAAATTCTATTTATTAAAGGGCTCCCATCTCTCTCCTTTGTGTGAAGGGCTCTGAAATTCTTGCTCATACCTGCCCCTAGCAATTATCATGCCTTCTCTAAAATTCTGTTTTATTTTTCCATTTTCATAACAACTACATTATGATGTGACATATTTTTTTCCAGATATTTTGCTTGAATAAATAAATAGGATATTAAATTCAACTGGGGTATTAGATTATAAATTAGTTCTGTAATAGGCGTCATAATGTTATTTAGATTTTCAGTTTACACAGACCTTGTAGCAACTCCCCAGAGCTATGCTACAGAATTAGAAGTAGATAGAAGTTGATGTAAGAAAATTGGTTTTTGTAATATGCTGATGCCAGTGGAGTTGTGTTGTGTGGAAAGGTATTTAAATGGAGAGTTCTTCCTTACTTCCTTGTACAGACAAAAGATTGATAACGATTTCAGTGACTGATTTGTTGGTGCTGATATTGACCCCATATGAAACTAAAATATTTCTTTCCAAAATTAAGGCAGTATTTACACATGAAGGCTAAAAATCCATTAGTAAAACTCATATCAACTGTCCCAGGGACAGATGTTTCTTTCATCCAATGGGTATAATAATGACATAATCTCACAACTGTTTCTTGGTGACCAATTAGTACTTTCAGTTACATTTCACATCAGGGAAGATACCCCACCCAGGAACACTGGATGATTATTGAAGTTTCTAGCAGGCAGAATATAACCTTACTGAACTCACCTGTTTTTCACACCAATGGAAAAGCATGTACATTTTAATAGAAAGATGTACCTGGATTCACCAGGTGAGTGCCAGTAGTGACTTAGAAAGAGAGCAACTGAGTAGGAAAAGGCTTTTATCTCTGTAGTGAGTCATGACTCTAAACTAAGGGTTGGCAAATTAAGGCAGGAGCGAGACTGATCTGGCCCATTGCCTATTTTTATATAGCTCATGAGCTGAGAATGGTTTTTGCACTTTTAAATGGTTGAATAAAGGGGTTCTTGGGTGGCTTAGTCAGTGAAGCATCCAACTCTTGATTTTGGCTCAGGTCATGATCTCATGGTTCATGGTATTGAGCCTTGCATCAGGCTCTGCGCTGACTGCATGGAGCCTGCTTGAGATTCTCTCTCTCTCTCCTTCTCTGTCCCTACCCTGCTCATGTTCTCTCTCTCAAACTAAATAAAGAAACATTTAAAAATATAAATGGTTGAATAAAAATCAAAAGAAGAATAATGCTTCATGACACATGAACGTTATATGAAATTCAATTTCAATGTAGATAGATAAAGTTTTATCAGAATGTGGCTATATTCATTTGTCTACATCTTTTTTTTAAAAAATATTTTTAAATTTATTTCTAGGAGATAGAGACAGTGTGAGCAGGGGAGGGTCAGAGAGAGAGGGAGATACAGACTCTGAAACAGGCTCCAGGCTCTGAGCTGGCAGTCAGCACAGAGCCCGACGCGGGGCTCGAACCCACGAACTGTGAGATCATGACCTAAGCGAAAGTCGGACACTTAACCGACTAAGCCACCCAGGCGCCCCTCATTTATCTACATCTTGTCTGTGGCTACTTTTGTGATACAGTTGCAGAATTGAGTAGTTCAGAGACCACGTGGCCTGCAAAGCCTAAAATGGTCACTATCTAGCCCTTTACAGAAAAAGTATGCTGACCTCTGCCTTAAAGGAAAACCAGGGTAGACTGCTGGGTTGTCATCACCTCAAAAAGCCCCAAATTTGGGCTGGGAGCAGGGGAGCTGCATAGAAAGCGGCCGTCTTCTGCTTGGGACCTCTGATCACAAGTGAACGGTGGTGCTTTACTTAAAAGGGAGAAAATGAGTTAACAAATGGGAAGGAATGTACTCTTGGGCCCTGGATAAAAAAATGCCAAGTGTAAAATCAATCCAACTAACTTCTGTGGCATGACTAAAAATATCATACTTGGGTGAGCCCCCTTCCAAGTTTTATGGAACTTGTACCTGAATACCAGTAGGTTGGTGCCTCGGGGGACTTACAAAAGGGCCCCACAGGACAAAGTCTATTTTAGAGTCTTGTCAACCAGATGGCACAAGTGGATGGCACTAGGCTGACAACATGGGCCTAGTTGTCTCTGCCCTTACCAGCCAAGATATTCAGGAAAAATGTTCTCCCTCAGACCTCAGTCTCTTCCTCTGCAAGCTGAAGTGGCTGGTCTCCATGACCGCTAAAGCCCCATTTGATTCTGAGGTGACACGGTAGTGTCTCTGACAATGGGAACAGTCACTGTCACAGGAAGGCCCCAGTCCCAGGAAAGGAGCCACTTCTTTCTGGCATCTTTGAAGCTTCCTCTTGCTTCTAAAATGCTGCATTTCATTAAGGGTTCACAAGTCTTGACATGTTTGTAAAGAAAGACACGGCAGGAATTCATATGCAGTGCCTTATAACAAACATGTTGTGAATAACCTATATTTGGAATACAATTTGTCATAGGGATGCAGGCAGGGTTTTAAATTTGAGCAGCTTCTGAGAGGCATGTTTTATTCTTCACAAGCAGATCCCTGAGCTCTTCGACTTTACACCTTGAAGGGAGACTTTACTGGAGAAGCTGGTCTCCATTTCCGAAGAATGGGAATATTTGCATTAAACAATGCAAGTTATGCCATTGTAATTTCATGAGAATTACCCTTTCCAATGAATGTTAGATTAAGAACCAAGTAAAATCCCTTGAAAGTGGCTGGAAGATAAATTAGAGCTGAGCTGCAGTTAGGTAGAACTAAATTTTATTCCTTCCCTTTAAAATGGTTTTTAATTGATTTGGCATACTTTTTAAGTTAATAATGAATACTATACCTGGGCCTGCATGATCACTCCTGTGAATTAGATCTATTGCACTTGAAACGGCTTCCCCTTACGGAGGACAGTGATTTTAAGGAAGAGTCTTTGCTTATTGCACCGATGGAAATGTGGTTCATGGTGGTTTCAGACAGTTCTGTAATTAGCAGTCCGGTCTGTTCCCCTGAATGTTTTACCTGAACAGTATGGAAATGGAGACAGTGAAGGTGCTTTATCATAATGCCGGGAGTTCTTCCCCACTTTTAAGGAGATGGTGTAATGCCTGGAGATCTTGGAGCTGGGAGAGTCCTGCAAAGATGTTGCAAGGCTCAGAGGTCTTTGAAAGGGATGGAAAGAGGCAACTCTGTCTGGACAAATGGTTTTTATGTTAGAATAATGAATTTGACTATTTTGGGTGGAGGGATGTGGTGGGGGGGAGAGTGTTAAATTACTAAACTAGGGGCTGGTGATCAGATTTCAGGTATCAGGGAGCCATGTGAGTGGAGTCGCAACAAGTTCATGGCTCTTACGTGCACTTGTCGGGGAGTGGAGTTTCTCTGTATCTCTCTGGTAGGTCTTTTCATTAATGGAGCGTGAGGTAAATGCCGGAGCCATGCGTAGGGGCCATGGTTAAAGCCAACACAAAGATAGGGGCCAGGAAAGAATGAGCCAAAGTCAGACCTTCCCCAGAAGTGAAGTTATAAAGGACAAGGTCTTCCCAATGACTCACAACGCGGAATGAGTGAAAGAGTGAAGAGAAGTGGAAAAAACATGGAAGGAAAGAAGAAAGAAAATGATAAAATTCTGAAGAATGTAGTGTCCTGAAGGATAGAAGCTAACATTTAGCACCTTTCTACTTTAAATAAGACATTTGATCATTACTATTAAGACCATGGTCTGAAAAGTTTAGTAGAATGATTGACCTGATTATTAATATTAAATGCTAATCACAACCAGTAGTATGTATTGAATACCCACTGTCTTCCAGGTGCTAGATTGAGCACTATGGACGGAATAATCTAGTCTAGCTGCTATTACCACTCTCTGAGGTAGTACTCTTATGGTTTCTGTTATTTGTATGTATATATGTGTGCATGCATGTATCTTTATTTCTTTAAGTTATTTATTTATTTATTTACTTATTTCTTTTAAGTAATCTCTGCACTTAACGTGGGGCTCAAACTCGCAACCCCAGGTCAAGTGTCGCACACTTTTCTGATGGAGCCAGTCAGGTGCCCCTGTTTTCCATTTTAAAGATGAAAAAACTGAGGCATTGAGAAATTACTATTAGTCAAGTTCATATGAGAGTGATAGGATTAGGATTTACACCCTGGAAGAATGACTCCAAAACTCATGCTGATACTGATTCTGCTGAGGGAACTGGGTTCACAGTTTAAAGGTGGAGAAAGAACTGTGCATTTTCTGAACTCAAGCCACGGGAGTCAGATTTAGGGCTGCATTGAAGAGCGGCTGGCTCCCATGGTGCTCTCAGAACTGTGGTCTGCCGCGTGCTGTCTTGCTACACAACTGTAATTAAAATTATCATACAGTATAATGATTTCTAATACATTTCAGAACAAATCACCATCTTATATCTGACATGTTGTTAATGTTTACTACCATAATTACTAATTTGAAATATAAGGCAGCAATTTTTATTAGTGTTTGGTTATGTATAATTATGTCAAATACAAGACTACAATTTAGGTTGAACTGTATTAGCAGTGATCATACAAAATGATTATACTGTATATTTGACACCCTGTATTTTTATGTTTCTATAGATTTGTTTTTCTTCCAAACCATAAAGAATTATTTAAAGACCATCCAAAGGTTATTTATGATGCTTTTTGTTTAAAGGGTTTTAGAGTGTGGGAATATGCATACTGAAAATGGAATCTAGTGAATCATTGTTTAACAGAGAGGAAGGGAAGCCACCGTATGCCCAATGTTCCAGACCCTTTGCTGGGCACATTGCACATCTAATTCCCAATCCTCACAACGACTATACTACTTTCTTCATGAACAGCGGGGTCCAGAGAATTTAAGATGTTATCTATCTAGTAGATCGTGGGGCTGAAATTCAAGTTCATGGTCTTCCTGGGAGTTTATATCCTGGGTGGTTATGGAAAAGATCCTTTTATGGAAGGTTATGGCCAGAATGTGCTTTCCTATAAAAGTAGTAGTGTTCTCTATTTAATGAGATGATGCATATGCTGGTCCTTCCTTATATATGATCTCATTAAATAAGTTCTATTAGGCCAATTTTGGAGCTGGGAAAACTGAAAATCAGAAATTTGAAAGTTTTTTGTGAGTTCATACAAGTTGGCACAAGAAGAGCTAGGACTTGAAAGGAAGGTTTCTGAATGAAACACTAGTGTTTTCTCAGGAGAGATTGTGACCAGCTTTCTTTGTGGTTACTGCCAGGATACTCTCAAGCTACTTTTCAATACGACAGACCTTGAGTTCTTTTTGTGATGATGATGATGATGATGATGATGGAGTGTGATGAGGTGATGAGGAAGGCAGCTGACAGGTAACCCAGGACTACATACAAGCTATCTATTCACATTTATTACATTCATTTAACTATTGTGATGTAGATAGTTCCCTTTATGGATAACAAAACCAAGATGTAGAGACATTCTCAATACACAGTGATAGAGCCAGAACTTGACTAATTCCAGAGTTCCCTTTTTGCATGTTTAGCTCCCCACAGAGATAATAATCATGTTACTTTTCCGGGAATGACCTTCGTTATTATCCTTTCACAAGAAGACCCATTTGCCACCCCTGAATATATTTTTTGTTGTGTTTCTATGAATACTTTCCATTTTATTTTTCAATAAAAGTTTTATATTTCAAAACTTTGATGATTGAAATTTCGTTGAATGTCAACATTTCAGTGATCAACAAACAAACAACAAATATAAAAGCCAAAATCTGGGGCTCAATCAGTTGAGCATCTGACTCTTGATTTCAGCTCAGGTCATGATTCCAGGGTCATGGGATGGAGCCCTGCATCGGGCTCCATGATGAGTGTGGAGCCTGCTTAAGGATTCTCTATCTCTCTCTCCCTCTGCCCCTCCCCTGCTCTCTCTTCCTCCCCCAAAAAGCAAAATAACTAAAAAACAAAAACAAAAACAACCCCCCCAAAAAAACGCAAAAGCCCAAATCCCAAAAGATCACTTCATGGTTTATAGTACGTAATCAAATTATTTAAAGGCAATAAATGTTTTAGATTTTAAAAAATAATAAAGCTATAGTAGAGAGGAAAATGGAATAGTTATATATCTTAGTTCATCACTAATATGATTTGGAGATTTTTCCACTCAATTGCTCATCCACATATACTTTTTTTTTTAAGACCCTAAGCTAGCTCCATGAAGGCAAGGAGTAAATCTGTTTTGTTCACCATACCTGATACATATACTACTTAATATGGTACTTAAAATACGGTAGAATCTACAAATATGTGCAAACTAAAGAATCAATCCATGAAGTATAAATATTAGTTTGTTTTCTGTTTTTTTAAAAATTTTGTTGGTTAGTCATCATATACATTTTAATCACGATACTTTTTTTTTCTAATTTTTTTAAATTTTTTTGCAAATAGTTTATTGTCAAATTAGTTTCCACATAACACCCAGTGCTCATCCCCACAAGTGTCCTCCTCCATGCCCATCCCTCCTCCCCCCGACATCCATCAGTCCTCAGTTTTTGTCAGCATTCAAGAGTCTCTCATGGTTTGCCTCTCTCCCTTTCCCCACCATTTCCGCCCTTCTTCTCCCCTTGGTCCTCTGTTAAGTTCCTCCTAATCCTCCTATACGTGCAAACATATGATATTTGTCCTTCTCTGCCTGACTTATTTCGCTCAGCATAACACCCTCCAGGTCCATCCATGTTGCTACACATGGCCAGATTTCATTGTTTCTCATTGCCATGTAGTATTCCATGGTATAGATAAACCACATCTTCTTGATCCATTCATCTGTTGATGGACACTTAGGCTCTTTCCATGTTTTAGCTATTGTGGAGAGTGCTGCTATGAACATTGGGGTACATGTGCTCCTATGCATCAGCATTTCTGTATCCCTTGGGTAAATTCCTAGCATTGCTATTGCTGGGTCATAGGGGAGTTCTATTGTTAGTTTCCTGAGGAACCTCCACACTGTTTTCCAGAGGGGCTGTACCAGTTTACATTCCCACCAACAGTGTAGGAGGGTGTCCGTTTCTCCACATCCTCGCCAGCATCTAGAGTTCTCTGATTTGCTCATTTTAGCCACTCTGACTGGTGTTAATCACGATACTTTTAAATCTTGCTTAAAATTAAATTTATGAAGTCATTGACTATTGGTGGACAAATTTGTATCCTAACCAAGAGCGAGATTTTTGTCTTTGATTCTCTTAAGCTGCATCTTGCTTTTTTGGATTGACTCAAAGCTGAAATCATGTAACTGGTGAAACCAAAGACTGTTCTCTCTAGGGTTCTATTTGGTATTCTTAGAAGCCCTTTTAAACAAATCTCTCCCTGCATGTTTTGTCACTCATCAGTGAAGTCTGCACCCAACAGAAGGGCATCTATTATGAGTTTTTTCCCACCAGTAGTGAGCGTATGCTGTCTGAGTCCTACCAGCAGGATTAACCGTCACTGGACTAGAGATTCGCACTTGTAAAGCTGCATTAAGAACTGGACAAGGCAGGGTTTGACCACGTGTCGTAAATGAGTGAGTGGACCGGATCCTGATTAAATGCATAGCACTGACCTTGGCTAATACCGCGTTCTGTCTGACCCATAGGGCATCAAATCAGATCACACTGAAAATTAACCTACCGTTTCAGCCAAAATGGAATAAAGAAAGTATTTTTGTCTATGATTGTTTTACTGGACTTTATAGTAAGAGACTCAACTTGCTTGATTAAAAAATGTACATGTCAAGACCTGGAACCTTACGTTTCAATAAATCAAAATTATATTTTGTTGTTGTTTTTTGTTTCAAGTGCTTCCAACATCACAGAGATGTATGAATAAGTTCATCATAAAAGGTTCATTGTGAAAAAGAGACTTATAAATCCTTTAACCCAATTCCGAAATTGATCCCATAAGAAAAGTTAAATATCACCGTTGTTTGTAGATTGCTAGATCACCACAAAGATAATTCTTTTATAAATACAGATGGTGCCCTTATGGAAATTACATGACAGTAAGTAGATGCCAATAGAAAAAAAAATGACACATTGATTAGCCAACAAAACGGTGTTCAGTGGAATTATGCTTCTTTGTCTAATTTATGGCTTATTTGAACTTGTGATGCCCTGTTTTCATTCTGGCTTTTAATAAGTCCTCCTTTAAAAACTTTTAAAATGTAAAGTAATATGAATTTGATTGTCTTGAGCATAAAATGCTAATCATCGATTAGTAGTGAATCATGGCTATAAAGCTTCCACCTCCTCACCCTTTCTCACCCCAAGCCATTCTTAAGAATCAATTGCCAGCAGGACGAAAACACAGCACTAGAATGACAGTTATAAAAAATGAGCCAATGAATAAGTTATTGGCAAATTATTGATATAAAGATCAATATTCAGGATTTTGGCAGGCAAGGGGGAGGGGATGGGGAAAGGCATCTAGACTTACTGAGTGCCTAGCGTGTGTCAGATCACAGAAATAGTCTCATCTTCCTCCCCTCCCGGCACTTTCTCCTTTTATTGTTTCTGAGCTGTATTGTACTTCTTTGACATCCTTTAGAAAAGAGAGCACAGGAATTTTATTGTGGAATCGAGACATGGAGGGCATTTGAATATTAGCATGACATTTTCTGCTTTCGCTACTCTGTTTGTTGGTGGGTTCAATGTTGAGAAATGTTGCCCAACCTCTTGGAAATGGCACGTGAATAATCCCGTAATCAGTGTAATGTATTCTGTTAAGGGAGTAATCAAGTCATTCAGCTTTGAAGTAAGATCCAATTTTTAAAAAGTGGCTGATGAATGCAGTTTCAGGTATTTAGAAGAGGCTGATGTACCCGGACTATTTGGGTCTTCTGGTTTAACTGGGGAAAAATACCTGAGGAAACTGGAGTGGACTGTTCTAAAAATACCTAGGTTTCAGGACGTAGTTTTCCTAGCAGGCATAGTATGCAATTTAAGATTTTAAAATTGAACATGTCTGTGTGCTTTTGAATTTAGTATGGCTGAAAGCTGAGTTGGTTGGAGGTGAGGCCCGACGGTGGCCCAAACTGAGGCTGAGGGGATGAGCCCCTCCCTTCTTTTACACTGTTCTTATCTCAGATCTTGCAGGATGGGAGTCCTCCTTGGTATTTAAGCCTTAGCTTTAACTCTGTCTTCAGAGATGCCTTCCCTGAGCACATTTTCCCTTCCTGCCCTCGGCACAGTCTCCCTCACTCCCTCTTTTCTTTTTGCTTTTCTTCCCAGATCTTTAAAAAAAATTTTTTTAAATGTTTATTTATTATTGAGACAGAGAGAAACATTGAGACAGCATGAGTCAGGAAGGGTCAGAGAGAGAGGGAGACACAGAATCTGAAGCAGGGTCCAGACTCCAAGCTGGCAGCACAGAGCCCGACATGGGGCTTGAACCCATGAACCATGAAATCATGACCTGAACTGAAATCTGACGCTCAACCAACTGAACAACCCAGGCGCCCCATTCCCAGCTCTTATAACCAACCAAAATTTTTACTCAATTGCTGGTTTCCCCTCCTTGGGAAGCATGTAAGCCCCTTGAGAGTAGGGACTTGGTGTTGTTCATCATGGTATCTCTAAGACCCTGGCCAGTTCTGGACACTTTGGAAGCACTAATGAAAGATCAATGGGAAGAATGAATGCTTGATTCTACAACAGAGGATCCAAGATTCCTTGGTTCAGAGGGTCTCCCTCCATCAATATAGTTTGTATTACTACGTGATTCAACAGCACAGCAGAGGGGCACACCCAAGGGTTAGAGCCAACTAGTGGGTTTTGTCCTGGGTGGGAGGCTGCTGCTAATTGGGTGGCTCCGGTTTGTTCCCAGCCAGGTTCCCAGCAGGGCCTCAGGCTGGCAGCAGCCATACAAAACACTGTGAGTGTCCCTGCTAGTTAAGCTTCCTATTACTTAAGACATCCATTTTGAAAAGAACTCCGGCATCTATGGTTATGTTCTGTACTTGGTTCACGGGGCTTTAGGGCTCCAAATCCCATTAATGCCAGAGCCCTTGCACAAAGCCTTTTGTATTGACTTGGGTCAACTTAATCTTTGGGCTTGTGTTCCCCTCCCCCACCTTAGGCTTCTCAACAATTCTCTTGCTAACCCCTCTCTTGCTTCCTCTCTCTTATTCTTTCTCTCTCCCCTCTTCCTTCCTTCCTTCCTCTCCTTCTCTCTCCCCCCCTTCTGTCTCTTTCCTTCCTTTCCTTTTCCCTTCCTCCTTCCACCATCCCTCCTCCCTCCCTTCCTTCCTTCTTTTCTTCTTTCCTTCTTTCCTCTCTCTTTTCCTCTCTCTCTCCCTCTCTTTCTCTTCCTTCCTTCCTCCTTCCTTCCTTCCTTCCTTCCTTCCTTCCTTCTTTCCTTCTTTCTTTCTTTCTTTCTTTCTTTTTTCTTTCTTTCTTTCTTCCTCTCTCTCTCTCTTTCTTCTCCCTCTTTCTTGTCTCTCTCTCCCCTCTCTCTTTCTCCCTCCCTTCCTTTTCTGTCTCTTTATCTCTTCTTTTGCCTCAGAGAATGTGGGTGAATCACACGGACTCTCTCCCTGCTGTTGCATGGGAAGCCTGTGAGGAATAATCTTGGTCCCACTGGCCTCTTTGTGTGCGCTTGCACTTCAGATTTATGTAGTGTTCTAATGTTAAGTAAGATCTTCATGAAAAGCCTCATCAATAAAAATCTTCATGTACAAGTAGGCAATTTTTGGGCTAATCATGGTATATCAACACATCCCTATAGAATATCTTCTCTCTTTTTTTCCCACCATTGATTTTCTGTTTATGAAAGTAATGCATGCTCACTGTGAAGCATTCGGATGATATAGAAAACCCAGGGTGACTTTAAGCAGCAGGTTTCCCCAGTGTAACCAGAAGAGGTTTTGGCTTTCAAGAGAATAATTAACAAAACTCATTTTAAGAGCCCATTTATTGCAGAAAATAGGGGAATTACCTGTCCAAGGGAATGAGAAGTGTTCAGATATTGCCGACACTTCCCTCTTGTGCACTGTGGCCCCAGAGTAATGGCTTCTTTTATAGGAAGGGAGAAGTTGCTGCGGTCCAGCAGATAGGAAACGCTGCTGCCAGGCTTTCTGGGTTTGCAGAAAATCTGCCCAAGTCTGTCTTTTCAAAGACAGCCAGCAGACCACATCAAAACAAATACAGTATATATTCCTTACCTTTGGATTCATTTGTTCTTACCACGAAGGCACGTTTCCCAAAGTCTGTTCCGTTGAACAACTGTCACATGTGACTTTCCATGTCCAAGGGTTCCATAGTCAAATAAGGTGGGAAACACACATCCCACAGCTTCTGTTTCCTGGAGAGAGGGGATGCACATTAACATATTAAACAATAGGAGGGTAGGGAGTATAGAGACCTTTGTTAGTTCATTTTATTTGTTGTTTCTTTTTTCTTTTTTTAAAATAATTTTTAAAAATTTTGTAAATTTACTTTTGAGAGTCAGAGATAGACAGTGTGAACAGAGGAGGGTCAGAAAGAGAGGGAGGCACAGAATCCGAAGACAGGCTCCAGGCTCTGAGCCGGCAGTCAGCACAGAGCCCGACATGGGGCTCCAACCCACGAACCATGAGATCATGACCTGAGGCGAAGTCTGACGCTTAACTGACTAAGCCACCCAGGCGCCCCTATTTGTTGTTGTTTCTGAAACTTATTTGATTGAGGCCCTCCCCCCACTTTTTTTTTCTTAAGTAACATCTGCTTATATTCCCTAGAACCCTTGGGCCACAAAATCAGAAAAGAAATAAGCAGATGCAGTTATTGTATCCTTACTCAGGACACAGTCTTTTCAGAGCTGTTGTCTTTGTGATGTGCTTTCTCCTTCTGGATGAGAGGAGTAAAGCAATTAATTCAGCGGATTAGCGCCAGGCACTGTCCTGGGCACTTTCCTTACATGACTTACTGCCTTTGTACCCCACAGTAGCCGGTGGGCCTCATTTTATGGAGGTAAAGAGGCGATGTAACTTGTCTCCAGCCACTCGGTGAGGCAAGTGCTGTAGCTGAGCCAGGCCGGTAGGCGGCTGAGCTGGGCTGTGGCCCTTGATGCTTCCGACACTCCCGCCCTTCAGCAAATTAGACACAGATCCCACCGCACCCTGCCTGTTTTGGGGCCCCTTATGGTAGTCATTTGTGGCTGTTTCAAAGAAACTGTTGTTGGCAATGTGACACCATCCTCAGACACCCCACCCTCCCCCAATCCTCCGCCTTGGTCTTTGGTGAAGATTGCATGGCCTTCATGTGCAAATAACTGGAAATGGAGTGCGTGGTATATATACCTCAACATCCACATCCATCTCTCTCTATCCATCTATATGTCAGTGTCTCCAGAATCCATTCCAGAGCCCAAAGCATAGCAGGAGCTTGGTGACAAACATTTATGACATGATACAGGGCAATAAATGCTGCGTGCAGTGTGGGTTCATGTCTAACTCCCTGGCCTCCTGGGATCTATTTTTCTCCATAGCATTTATCACCATTGGGCATATATACTTACTTGTTTATTTGCTTACAGGCGTCTCCCTACATTTGGGTGTGAACTCCAGTGTGTGGGGTGGGGAATGTTCTTGAGGTCATTGATTGACTACTGTAAACCTCCAGTAGGTGCTCAGTAAATGTTTGGTGAAAGAACAAATGGTCACATACAAGTTTTCACCATCGCTTCTACTCTCCCCAAACTCCTCCGACTCCTTTCTTTATTCATCTCCTTCTCTCTCAGGAGTAGTTAAAACCTATTTAGGGCTGTAAATAAAAGAAGTCTACATTCTTAGCTATTCCAGTGTAGCAGCAAATATTGGAGGCGCCCGGGTTAATGGACATGGGGCTGTTTACAAGACAGAAACAGCCACAGAGTCTAGTGTCCAGGAAGGCATAGAGTCACAGGGACAGGAGGAAAAGTCGCCACTCAATGCCCATTTCTGTCACAGCACAAAGCTCTTTGGTAACACAGTAGCTGAAGCCCCCCAGGAATGCAGAGCTCCACTGAGAGGCATTCTGCCAAAATGTTTTCCTAGAGACCAAAGGGTAGAGATTGCAGCACACCCAGCCCAGATCGGATGCCCACAGCCCAGAAGCACTTTAATTTTCAGTGCTGCCCCTTGGGGCGGGGAGGGAGGCCTGGTGTTAGGGAGGCAATGATTGAGATGTGTGTGTGCAGGAGAGGCTCTCTGGAGTCCGTGTCTCCCAGCTTCGGGTGGGTGCTGGGAACACAAAACTACTTGCCACAGAGATAAAGTAAGGATTCCGAAGTATGGGTCTGTTGATAGCTTCCCTTTAATTTGGATTCTGTTGTATAAAATCTCTGTCAAAACAGGCTTTTAGCACACACAGCCGGGTGGTGGCAGATTGGGTATCAGTGGCCTGCTGTACTCAGGAATAAACCGAGGCTTTAAATAGGGCTATGCTTTCATGATGAGTATGTGCTGAGGGCGGGGAGGTGAAGGGAAAAATAAAAACCAACCTGGATTGTTAAGAAAAAAGGGACCCTTTAATAGCCAAAAATGGCAGAGTGGAAGGAGGAAGGGACAGACTAGAGCATGAATGAAATAGAATAGCCAGAAAAATAGTATCATCAAAATGAATTGGTGTTTATCCAATTAAATACACGTAACTAATGTTAAAGTACTTGAAAAAAGCTTTGCTTTGGGACAAATTTATTTTCTTAGGCCCTACAGAATAAAGCAAATTATAATAGGCTGTGATTAATTATATCCTAAGTAAAAAAGAAAGAAAGGGAGGGAATAAACCAGGTTTTCTTCCTGTGTGGGGCCCAGTGTCCACATGTAAGGGAAGGTGTCCTGAGAGAGACCACATGACCCAGGAGAAGGGCTGGGAGGGGATTGTGAGTGGAGGATTCAGAGAAGTGTGTAGATCTGGGGAGGTCAAGGCTCTGAAGGTGGAATCACCTGCATTTGAGGCTGAGACAGAAGGAGAGCCAGGGCCAAGATGTAGGAATGTGGTCCAATGGGAGGTAAAGATAGATTTGCTTAGCATTGGTATTTTAAATGCTTTTAGTGACCAGAGAAGAAAGCAGGAAAATGGAAGGCAGGAAGAGTAACAATAGAATTATTCTCTATTACTCAGAGAGTTTCTCAGTAGGGCGGGCGGAAAAGAAAGGGGGAGGGGTGCTGATTTCCGGGGTGATATTTATGAAAACACGTTGGGAAAACTGACAAGGAGGCAACCCTAGAGCTCATCGGGATGGGAATGTCCGTGTCTTTCTATGTATAAGGGATGTATGAACCCATGTGCACACAAGTAAATGGCAAAAGTTATTGGGGAAGTGTCAAGGCGGAAATTCATAGCTATTATTTTTGTGGCCTCTAGCTACAAGCGCTAACAGGTGAAGATAGTCTGGAGACCCAAAATGGGGAAAAAATGACATTTTAACATTTTTGTCAGGTAGGCAATTTAAAAATAAACCTGAATTCAATATATACCATTAATGCAAGGGGTTGTGTTATAACAATGCCAAAATGCCTTCTTTTCGATAGCAATTAAAAACAAGCGTGTTGTTGGGTGGTAGGAACCATATATAGAAGAGGCATTTGTGACTGTGCCAGCAGCCTCACAAAGCTACTGAACACATACCATGAGTCTGCCCTCCAGAATTAACACCATAACCTATGTCAGGGGCTCACTATTATCCTAATATCTGCTTTTGGATTCTGTCCAGTCCCATTAGCGGTTCCCATGTTGATTGCTCTGTTACTCGTGAATGTTAATTGCTTCTAAATCTCTTCGGATGTTCAGATGCTTGGGGAAAAAAAATTCTGACTGGTGAAGGTGCGAGTTTTATTAATGTGCAAGTAAACAAGAAATCTGTTTAGAGACCTCCGTGAAGTGTCTGCGACTCAAGATGTCATAAACAGCTGAGGCGGCATCTTCGTTTGCATGTCTGTCGTATGTTGGTGGTGTGATAGTGGGGGAGGGGAGCAGGGAAACAGGTTTGCAGTGATATCTGTGATGTTTGTCCCAAATCAGGATGCTCATAGATACAGTTAGATAATAAAATCCTTCCCTCTGGGATTCCTACTTACTTAGTATGAAATGACCTTGCTACCTTTGAGATAAGCTTACACATAGAAAGTGCTATTAAATCGGAAGATGTAAAGGCATGAATATAATTTGGCCCATCACTTATGTGTTGATCTCCGTCATTTCTGAACCAGAAGGAAGGTTGGAAATGAGCTCCTGAAGCTTCCTTATTTTACTTCTGGGAAAGAAAGGCCCAGGGGGATGAAGAGGTGAGGGCCACAGAGCAGCTCACAGGAGGGGCACTGGCCAGGGACCAAGGTCCCTTTGGCCCAGTGCTCAAGTAATCAAGAGAAGGAGAAAATGATAAAAACTGGTGTTTATCATATTTTTTCAGAAACATTTCACTGAGTGTGGAGTTTTGTTTTGTTTTTTCCTTTGGGTGAAAAAAACCTATTACAATCCAGTATTGAAATTCATTGATTAGTCATTATTTCAGTATCCCAGTGAAAGAAGATACAAGAAAAGGGCACAGCCCACAATTCAGCCTTGCAGGCCACTCGTTCAACCAATATTTATGGAGTGCCTTGACCCTGGGATGTAGTAGTGAACAAAAAAAGTGCCTGCTGTTATGGAGTTTATATCCTGGTTGGGTATGGGGTGGGGCATAGAAAAACCAATAAAGAGATAAGCCATTTACTGTAAGGTGGTGATGAGCCTCACCAGGAAAGAAAGAATGGTAAGGGGATAGAGTTGCATGAGTTGCAGGTATGTTAGGTGTTTGGGCGAGACACACCGAGGAGATAAAGGAGCAGAGATCATGGATGTATCGCAGCAAGATGGTCCCAGATGAAGAGAATAATTGCCAGGGTAGAGCTCCTATGGTGGGAACATGCTTGGGTATTTGAGGATGAACAAAGAGGTCATTGTGGCTGCAGAGGTGAAGATTGTGATATATCATGACCCTCAAATCATGGGCTTTGGGAAGACTCTGGATCAAACATTTGAAGATACGTCTTTTAGCATTTCTGTAATTCCAGATAGTATGGTTCACAAACAGAACCCAGACACATCTTTTTTGAGATTATTCCCCGAAGGAGCCATCCTTCTGCGATTGGTGTCTATGACTCACCAAGAGTGTCCAGAAACCGTCGGATCTTTCCAGAGAGTTTTAGAACAGAGTGATTGTCACAGAAATAAAATCATTACACCACAAAATTGTACGTTTCTTGATGGTAGGACCTATGTCGTAAACAGTTTTGTGTCCTCCGAGAAACCACATGCAGTGCTAAACTTATACATAGTAAGAACACTGTAAATATTGATTATTTGTTCAGTGGAATAAATGGCCAGAGAGTGGTAGAAAGGATGGGCTGTCCTAGAAAGGGCTGTTAAAAATATACCCTTCTAAAAATGCTGTTAGCAAGATTACTTCTGAAGCATTATGACTTCCTTGGAATCATTTTTAAAGACAAGTCCATATGCTGACATGTGAACATAAGTGTATAACAAACTGAACAGTAGTAACATTATTTTCAGGCCAAATTTTAGTTGGATGCTTGTATTTTGTCAATCTAAAAATTTTACCATGTTTTAAACTAGATATGGGAAGTTTTTCTAATCCTCTCTGTGGTATTGAAGAACTCTTGGTGTCTGGGCCCCTAAGACCAAGGGGTTACATTCAGCACTCTCTTCTGTGGGCAATGTGTTTAACACATTGATATTATTGTGGAAATTATGTGGGAAAGATAGTCCCCAAGGGAAAGATGGGCAGTAAAGTTGCACTGGGATGGGGAAGGAGAAAATTGTAATTCTTGTCCTCTGTTACTGCATTCTCTCATTGTAATGGACCAATAATTTATTCGCCTATTGCATTTCAGTATCCCCATCTTCATAGTGGGGGTAACACAAACTTACCCTCTGCCTTTCAGGTTTTTTGCGAAAATCAGTGAACTAATATTGGTAAAATTGGAGCCCCATGGATGAAGGGTACTTTGTAAGTATAACACATTATTGTCATGTTATGTTCTATTACTCTAAAGTGCAAATACCAGATGTCTGCTCTTGCCATATTAGGAAATCAGTAACACCAAGTTTCACACCCAAAGATTGATAATCTGACTTCCTTTGAGGAATTTAATATTTCTGAACTCTCTAATGTTTTGTCAATATGTTGGATATAGAAAAGCCTGACTCACCTCCCCAAAATATTTAGGCAATGTTTACCAGACACTTTGGAAGAGTACATGTCTGCAAATTATGTGAACATGTTGATATAAACTCTGAATATGAATGCAAGGTGTCTTTGTTTCTCTCTTTTTTCTTTTCTTCTTCTCCTCCTTTTCCTCCTCCTCCTCCTCCTCCTTCTTCTTCTCCTCCTCCTCCTCCTTCTTCTTTTTCATTCTTCTCCTTCTTTTTTGATTTGTATTTAACTCTGGGTTTTGAGCAGTCAGTGTGTGTATTCAAAGAAATGATTGATTTCGCGGAGAGACCGAACATTTCACTGGGGTCAGCTGAGCTCATCGGAGGGAACAATGTTTTGTTAATGATGAAACTAAGTTAGACATCCCTTAGACACATTGCTAAGCATTGTGTTTCCAGAATTGAGATAAAGGAAGGAGGTCAACTAGCAAGGTGAGTTAAGTGTGGATCACCTCTTCTGGACCACGTTACAGCCCAGGTGACTTGGGAATGGCTTCCTATCCATGGAATGGCCAAGGGTTACAAGCTACAAGCCAAAGAATAGGCAGAAACAGTACTGTACTAAAACAACTGCTCCATGTGATTTTCCCCACTGAATGGTACATCTTTTGACTTTGTTAGGTCAGCCAATGCCCTGGCGTTGTGTGAGTGAGTGGACTGGCGAGAGACAGGCCCAGCACTTAACCCGTGGTGTGTGTGTGTGTGTGTGTGTATATATAATAATATATAATATATATATAATATATATGTAATATATATTATATATATGTAATATATATAATATATATATTTATTTAAAGAATAGCTATCACCCCTTAAACACTCCTAAAATAAAAGTTTAAAATAAAAATAGCTATCACCCCTTAAACACTCCTAAAATAAAAGTTTAAAAAGGGTTGTGACTGCTTATTGAAGTTTGTTATATTGAGATTCATAGGGTTGTAGGATCTTAGGTCTGGAAGGGGCCTTACATATCTCATCTAGTGCCTTTTCATGGCCAGTTCTAAGGATTCCATCTTATGGGTGCCCCAGAATCTTCTAGGGGCAGATTTACTACCTCAAGAGGCAACTGTATTCAGTTATGGGATTTTTTCTTAAGTTGAACTCAAACCTACCCTCATGTATCTTCCACCCTTGGGTCCTAATTTTACTATCTGTATCCGCAAAGAATAAGACTTTCTCCTCCAAAGTGATACCCTTTCAAGTATTTGTTGGTTCTATGGGGTCCCCCTGAAAGTGGCCTCTTTGTCAGTTTCCATTCCTTCAACTACTGGACCTTGTATGTTATGACTTCCAAATCCTCTATCCCTCTGGAAAGGCTCTCATTTGTCTATATGTTTCTTAACAAGCAGCACTGAGAATCTACCTTCTTCAGGCCCCATTCTGCATCCCAGAGTCAAGAGATCTAATCAAAGGTCCAGAAGAGAGTGACCTCGAAGAAATCGTCTGGAATCACGTGCGCCCATGGATTGGTTTGAGTAATGAGCCAGCAAAGCTCACATCCCTCTGTGAGGTGCAGTTGATTGACAGGGAGAAAGTTGTTTTGGTTAATAATACAATCTACTTGCCTCCTGGAGACACAGCAATAGCCTACTAATTTGTTAGAAGTGAATTAAGGTTGTTTACCGATGTTTTAAAGTAACTGTCAGAGTGAAAAAAGAAGTTCGTACTGGATGCGCCCACTCACCTACTTCAGAATTGGTGTTTATTTTAAGCTGAGTGCATAAATAATATATTGAGATATGAAGGGTGATTTCAAGCATTAGAACAGGAAGCATCCTGTTTACTAACTGTCATTGGGCAGAAGAGAATTTAAACAGCTCTGAACCTTTTTGTCTGTGAATGCAAGGCATGAAATTAACTTACATTTCGTAGTTAGCACAAATCATGATTAAGGCAGTCTTGTTGATGTGTCTTCTGCCGATCTGGGTCTTTTTTTTTTTTTCTTAATGCAAAACAAGCCTTGGCAACAAAATGCTTCCCATGTCTTGCTTGAAAGAAGACCTCCTCCCTGTGCACATACCCCCTTCCCCGAAATAAGTCTGGGTCACTGAATCAGTTTGTTCTGGATATAAAGACAAATAGTGGGAGAATACTAGAGAGTTCCAGGGGTTCTAGTCCTGACCTCCAGTAGCCCTGTCTGAATCTCACTTTCTTCACTTGTAGAGTGGAGCTAATAACATCTGCTCCCACTACTTCACAGGAAGACTGAGACCCTAATAAGGTCATTGTGGTGAAATGGCTTTGAAAAGGATCAGGTGTATCTGGGTGGGACAAGATGGTAACAGTTACTGCTTTTAATGACTTACGTGTATTAACTCATTTCATACCCCCAATAACCCTATGGGGTAGGTCCCATTATTATCAGTTTTGCTGCTACGAAAACTGATGCACAGGGAAATGGAGGGATTCCCTCCATCATCTCATAGGTGAAAAGTAGCAAATTGGGATTCAAACACCAGGCTAGGACCTATGGGTCTAGAGTTTGTTTTCTAAACTATTACTAATTTGGGAGAATAGGTTTTCCCACCTATGACTGTGCCTCTCGGTCATGTTTAAGTAAAGGATACATCATTCCTAAGAGCCTGGACCAAATTTAGCCTGAGAAAATGCAGATATGGCCTCTCTATGAGTGATTTTCAGCAAGGAGGATTCCCATTAGGTAGGGATGCAGCACACTGTATGGATTAATTATGTTTTATGTGTAAAGAGCCTGGTGATCCTTAAGACGAAAAGCTCTAAGTGAAAAGACCTATTACTTGCAATGCTTTCAGAAACAAGAAACTTGATTCACTTTTTGTCCCTATAAACTTGATAGTGTGATAGCCTATTTTGGAGTATAGGGAGGGTGTTAGAAAATGAATAGAAAATGTATGGAATGTTTAATTTTGCATGATTACATTTCATATTTGCTGAGGTAACTGTGGTAAAGAGAAGTGTGGGAGAATATCGCAGCATACCTATTTTAGATGTTTGGATGAAATCCTCTGGCTTTTACAGTCTGATACGTGAATCCCTTGGGACAAGTCCCTATTAGGCAAATGAACAAGAATGTATTTGTGCTCACATCACTGAAAATATGTAATTTGTATACATGCTTTTTTATTTATATTTACATTATATATATTTGAATTCCAAAAGAAGAAAGAGCCCGAAGTGATTAATGAAAACAAAAGGGGACCGAAGATTGTAGACATTTTCCCCAGAAATGTGCTCAGTCTGTAGTGGGGTCTACTTCAGAGTTGGTGTGGCAAAGATGGGGTGTGATTTGTGTTGGATTTCTGAACAAAGCGGTTTAGAAATAGGATCATTTTCCTAATCCCAGAAAAAATGGACAGACTCCTGAGAAGTAATCAGCCGAGGGGAAGAATACATTCTTTTCAACTGCAAAAACCTCGGCAATTGCTGCTATGCCCTAGCACTTGTTAATACAATAAGATAATTGCATAATTAAATACACTATGGAATTTCAATAATTGGAAACTTCGTTTTCTCATCAATGTGCAAGTTGCTGATGTTGGAAAGCATCGCAGTGTTTTAGGGAGGCCGAGATCATTCTTTCCCATCACGTCCGCTGCAGCCTTCTGCGCTTCTCTGGCGTTTCTGAGACACTTCCGTTTCGGGTTATTTTTAGTTGGTTATATTTAGACAAGGTGAAATTAAGCAGGAAGTCCCCCAAAGTCTGACTTGCCTGCCCAGGTGGTGGGAGTTGAGGCTCATTTCGCTGATAGTGTCCCAGGTGCCCTCTAGATCTTTCTAGGTAATAATGGGTGGAGAGCAAGCTGTGGCTGAGTGCCCTTTGGAGTTGGGGGAGCAGTGTTTTCGGCCATGATTTCTAGATCGGTTAGTGGAATTGCTGAGATGGTAGACTCCAGAGCTGGGCTCCTGGATTAGACCCTGGCATCGCCTCTTGCATGCTGTGTGACCCTAGGAAAGACACTTAATCTCTCCTGTTTGCTTCTCTGCAAAAGGAGAATCAGCCTTGGCGCAGGGTTTTATTGAGTTAACACATAGAAGGAGCTTAGAAAACAGAGGGCAGGTTGGAAGCACCCAGTAAATGTTAGTTGGCTGAGAAAACAACGATGGATAATACCCATTCCCTGTCCTGGAATAGTTGGGCAATAGACCAGTAAATGATGCTGGTGATGCTGATAAAAATAATCCTATTAAGGCAATGTGTGGCAGACAGTAAGATATTTTAACAGGGACTGGTGTGTCATCGTAGTGTCCCAAACACCTATCACATAGATGAATAAGTGAATGACACCAACTTGGTTGAAGACGATTTTGTGAGAGGCAGAATGGTTTACTGGGACACAGAGTGGGTCCCTAGCTGAGTAGTCACTCAGCATACAGCTGGGACTCAGTACATGTTTGGAGGATAAATGAGTGAATGCATGCATGGATAAAATTGACTTTAAGCTTTTCTCTCTAGGACTGCTACCATCAGTTTGAGAAAGCAGGTGAAAATATTAGGTGCCAACACAGGGTAAAACAAGGAAGACACGGAGGGTGTGGAATTTAAGGAGGCCCTTGCTCTCAGAGTTATGTCAGTGCCGAGGAGACTCAGTCTCAGGTTACTTTCTTCAGTTTTGTAGCTCATATGCCTTACTTTCCTCACCCTAGTCCAGGACTATCGAATATATTAGTCTTCTGTGTATGACTGTGCTTTATTTGTGCATACTTTTGCGCAGTCTCCCTCAGTTTTATTTTGAAAACTTTTCAGAGCTGCAAAAATGTTGAGAGACTACTATAAGGAATACTCTGCACACTGTTTTAAACTTATAATTATTAATTAATTATCAATATTCAGTCACATTGATTATCTCTATCGACATGACTTTGAACCTTGTCCTAAGTTACTGGAGAAATCACATGCCCTCTGTCCCACCTCTAGTGCACATATGTTAAATCTACTTCCCAAATTCTGCATCTCAAAATTACAAATTTCTGAGGAGAAAGCCAAACAGAGCAGCAAGAGAACTTGGCTTAAATTTTTTTTTTCAGGTTTAAAAACTAGTGCTCGAAATTTATTTTTAGACTACTAATATTCTAACATATTTAGACTATGGCCAAAAGAAGATACCTAAAATTTTAAAGGTTAGAAAGTTTTCAGGATGCTCTGACATTCTCTTTCAGAGAAGAGAGATTTTTTTTTCAAAACGGGAAATTCCCTTGACTGTTGTTTTTCCAAGAACCTTTCGAAAGTAGATGGTAGTTGTAATTACTAATACAATGAGGCTGTCCTTACGATAAGGGGTGATTTTGCAAATATAATCTAGGGTTATTTATAAATCTGGTAATATCCTCTCAAATAAAAAGGAATATACACTTGGATTTGGACAACATTGACAAATTCTCATAAAAAAAATCCTTTTCTGATAATCTTGAATATTTATAAGAGATAAGGTGTTTGTTTCTGAAATTGTGGCAAGCTCTATCAGGAGATTGCATTATTTCAGTAGTTTTGAAAATATTTCCTAGGAAGCCCAGGGAATCTGGAGAGGGGCCATAGGTGGGAGTGATGATGGTTGGTGGTGACAAGGGAGCCCAGGGTTGGAATCCAGGCCACTCACTCACATTCCATTGGGAGAGCTCTGAGATTATGTACTTTTTATTGGCATCTGCCTAAAAAATCAGTTTTTCAGAAAAGTGTTCTAAAGCTCAAAAGGAACCATATGGTTTGAAAACCATACAATGGGTGGCTAGAAGATAAAACAGGAAAGACTCATGCAGCAATGTTGGTTGACAGTGAGAAATGATAGCTGTCAACTTGCAGGGTGGGGAGAGGTCAGGAAAACCATGAAATGCAGACACAAAAACTAAAACACAGTCAGTGTCTAGAAGTTTTAAGCAGGGTCAAATGCCCAACCATTGCCCAAGGCAGTCTTTCTGAAACTCGAGTCAGTCCTAGTCCTTAACCCAGAGGTTCGGATTCAATAGCTCCAGAGAGGGGCTCAGGCATCTGATTTATTAACAGTCATCCCATACCATGCAGAAAAAAATTGCCCTAAAGTCACATTTATGTCAAAGAACCTTGTAGTATTTGGTGTTGATAAAGTTGACTGGGATTATAGAGAAAGTGTTAAACTCAGCTCAGTATAACATAACTCTTTTCCAAATTTAGGGAAATTTTAGAATGATTTCCTCCCCAAATGCTTAAAATAGAAACAATAACTCTGAGTAATAGGGGAGGAAAGACAAACAAGTATGTAATTGTATTATAAACTGGTTACTAAGTCCAGTGGGGAGGTCCGGCAATAAGAGAGGGAAGAAGGCCCATGTCTGGCTAGATGGTGAGATGGGCGCCTGGGAGATGGACTATGGGAGTGGGGCCCCGTGGCTTAGGGGAATATGCACAGGCTGGGAGGTGGGTAGATCTGGCTTTGAATCCCAATTCTCCTACCTGCTGGTTGTAGGATCTTAAGAAAATTACCTAATCTCTTTAAGCCTGGGTCTTCCTCAGAAGGCATGTATAAAAGTTTAAGTTAGACAATTGTACCCAAGGGTACAGGGGTACATTGAGCACAGGGCCTGCAGAATAAATAGATGCTCAATAAGTGGTTGTAATTACCATTATGTCCCTTTAAGATGGACCATAAGACAGGTGGGTTTTCATGAGGGCAAGATTGAGAGTGTGTGTCTATTGGTTTTGTTTAGTGTTTTTTGGATGGAGTGAGGAGGGGGAGCCATAGAGCATTCCAAAGAAGAACAGTATAAGCCCATCTTGAGGTAACAGATGGTGTACACTTTCGTGCCTTCAGTGTTCCCAAAAGAGTTGTTCATGTAGAAGGTTCTAGATGGTACAAATATTTTACCAATATTAACTAATTTAATCCTCATGTTGACTCTATGAAGTAGGTGCTATCATTTCACAGACCGTGAACTTGATGCACAGAGAGCTTAAGCAACTTGTCCAAGATCATACAGCTGGCAGGGGCAGAGCCTGGATTTAAACACAGTCAGCACCTGTACTTCTAACCACTGTGCTAACTGTCCTAATAATAATGATTTATGTTAATGTGCATTAGGAAAATACAACGAGCACCATAAAAACCATGCTGTTACAGATATTTTTGCCTAGAACAATAGTTGAATTTTAAAAATTACCTTGATTTGAATGAGTCATATAAAAGGAATAATAGTAGGATCAGCATCTAATATGATGACAATCTTGTAGATGGTCCCCAGGTGATTTTGGCCTGGGGAATTCTGGGACAAGGATAGATTGGAGCCATTGTGGGGGACTATTGCGTCCCTGTAATTGCTATGTAAAATGCAGTAAAACCTTAAGCTCTAGGAAAGAAGCAGGTAGGCTTCTCTTAGGGTGAGGAGCCAGGGGAAGGGAAAACTTTGTAGCTTGCCAAGTTCACTCCCATTTCCTGCAGTTCCTTTGGGGAGGGGAAAATTACCCCCACCCCCTCGCCCTTGCCGCTGAATGTCTGTGGAGGGGCCAGACTGAGCTCTTGGCTAATTTGGAATTTTTCAGTTTCTCCTCTTCTTCCCTTGTCTTCTGTCCTTCCCATGCCTTCTTTTCTTCTTTTCTCTCCTCTGGCACCTCTTCCCCTTCTCCTTCTTTTTATTGTGAATGAGGACAGATTTCAAACAGGCCATTTGCCCCAAGGATGCAAATGCCTAGTGCAATTCAATAGGGGAAAGTTTAATGCTCTGCCTGGCCCTTTAATTTATCTTCAGCTTTCCAGAATGGCAGTTGCATCTGACCCCGTATCTCTCCTTTGGATGTGGTCAGAAAAATCTAAAAGCCCAGATAATCCTAAACCAATTCATGCTTAGCCTTTTATGTGTGCAGCAGACTTACCTTCCTAACAACCTGTCTGAGGCTAATATTAAAGTGAGTTTGCATTCCTGGGGAAAGCAAGGTGATAGTCTATGAGTTGCAGGGAGCCAGATTGTAATCAGCCATCTCTGGGTAATACAATTTGGATAATTTCACAGTCCCCAGCCCTGGGTGTGGATGCCTACCCCTTGGGCTCCAGATCTGAGTCTCCTGTCTAAAATGACTGGTTTCCTAATGCATTCCTGTGCATTTCCTCTTATTCAGAGAACAAGCATCATGTCCACTCCTCTTACCTCTCTATTCTCACCATTTAGTCCTTGGCCTATGGTATGCATTCATAAACACGCTTTGCCCATTGGTTAATGAGTGATCTCAATAATTCAGCATTTCTTGTTTGAGATTGCATTTCAGTAAATATTTATTGAGCACTTGCTATGTGATAGCTGTTGTGCAAGGGGCTTTCATGCTATTTGGTTCCCACAAAAGCCAGCTTTACCTGCTGACAGTGGGGAAACCGAGGCTCAGAGAGGTGAAGTGATTTATCTAAGACTCTTTGCAAGATTCAGGTCCAGACACTGTAGTGTTCAAGCTCAGTTTTCCATCTTCTTTATGCTTCTTTCCTGGGCCTCCCAAACATTGAGTGGGTTTAGCCAGCTCCCATTAAACTAGAGTTTCCTCTTAGCGGGTTCCCTAGGATCTCAGCCGCAAGAAGAAGGAAGGTTTCTCCCTCTCTGACAGTAGATAAAGAATCTGTCTTCATGCCGTGAGACCCCAAGTGTCATCGAATGCCACCGCCCACAGTGAGTCCAGGAACAGAAGCTGCTGTCTGTTTCCAGCAGGGGCTGCCCGTGAGAGCGCCATGGGATTAGGCCTGTAAACGTGCCCCAAACGCTGTTTCACAGATGAAAATAGTTGTCACAGTGACTAGAAAATTGAATTGGTTAAACCTTCTGGCTTTAGATTGTTTTTGGAGAGTGAGTAACTCTATGATTTTTACTTGTCACAGGCTAAAAAGAAAAAAAAAGTAAGAGTAGAACTTCATAGCTATTTTTCTTCCCTGTATGTTCATAGTGGTTATTTATATCTGGGAAGTTTCCATTGGGATTTAGTTCAGGATATAGACTTGGCAGGGTGGCTTCAGCACTCCGTGGTGACATTTGACAGACTGCAGGCAAAGCGGGATGGATTTCTAATATCTGGATGGATGGATTTGGGGGTGAAGTGTTGGGATCATGCTGTATTATGAGATGGATTTATTGGTCTGAATCTAAAAGTGGCTCGTTGCCTGTCAATATCAGATCTGTATCAATATGTTTGATAAATTAGGGCTCCCAACCCTTTGCTTTGTTTGCTTTATCAACTCCTTTTAGCAATAACAATAAAAGACTCCAGGTGGTGTATTGTGAGTGGCTTTTTGCACTTGTCATGTGTGCTACTGACCTTTGGGCCCAGGTTTGCGGTACTGCATGTGTTATAACCACCCAGAAGTGCACTGCTGTGCCTGACTTCCTCCCCTGAAGTAGGCATTTCCCCTGCAATGTTGCATTTCAACATTAGCCTCATGCATTAACCTTGAAACACTGTGCTCGTGATGTAGGTAGCCTCCTTATTTTCCAGATGAAGAAATTAAAACACTGCGAGGTTAAATAAGCTGCCCGAGCCCACACGGCAAATCTCGAGTACAGATGGGTTCCAGGCAGAGGTGTCATGGCTTCTGGGTGAGAATCGGACAGTTTCCTTGCTTGTAGTTACAAAGTAAAGAGATCTGAGTTTGCAAAGAGCTTGCTGATACTTTCTATCCAGGTATGGTGAAGCTGCCATCTTGTTTCTGAGTTTTGGGGGCAAGAAATCCATGTCGTTGTGTAGGAAGCAGAGGGTTTGAAATGTGGGGTTTTTTTTCTTTTTCTTTTTGTCTTTGTAGTCCTAGACCGAGGTTGGATCTAGCCCTCATGATGCTTCTTGTCATGCCACATGTATTTTTCAGGGGGCAGCTGGATACTCAACCAGATGTCAGGTAAAATGGGGGGACATAGAAATAGAAGCCACTGTTCTTCCTCCTTGAGTGCTTACATTTTAGTTGGTGGGGATGGTTGAATTCTTGTCTGTATCTCCAGATCCCTTCCTCTGTGGGCTGGTAGAAATCTTTGGTTAAACAGGCCCTGTGATTCCATTCACACGACCAGCGCCACAGACATAATAATAATAATGAATGAGTGTGTTGTGCTATCATGCTGCATACACTTACCCAGCCAATCCTGGAAACTTCATGGAATTAAGGTTAACAGAGGTGTTTGGAATTGGTAATCCCTGTGTGTGCCATGTGGGGTTCGGGTATAATTCTGAATGTATACCTGATTTCTTTGGTGTAAATGATGTTAACCTTTTTACTTTTGAGCCTTATCTGAAACTGTAGTAAAGTCACTTTGCTCTGACATCACAATGGTGATAAGCAGAAATAGAAAGCCAAAGGGACAGTTAATTATTTGACAAAACCTTTAATAACCAGAATATCTGGTAGGCAATTGGAGTTTTATCTAGGAAAACTTTCTTTAACTTATTTTGGTTGAAGATGTATTCTGAAGTGTATGGCAGAAACATGATTATGTCTCTGTTTTCATGATATCACTACATTTTTCTTTTTGTAGAGCTTTAGGGTAGTCATTGTGAGGACCAGAATTTATTTTGTAGGTTGAGAGGATGTAGGGCATTAGCCAACTAGTGATCTTTAGCGTGAAATTTTTGACATTACTTTACTTCAAACAGTGAGTTAACGAGCACATTTTCCTTGTCCCAGGAAATATTGTTTAATAGTATGTCTTTGCTGTCTCTCTTCTACTCTCCCAATCCATATTCCTCAAGTCTCAGAAAACCACTTATCACCTGAAGGTATTGTTAATTGTGCAGATTCCTCCCGAGATTCAGATCTAATCGGTTTGGAATGGCAGCTAGGAGTCTCCATTTCCAACCAGCACCTTGACAAGCTTATTAGGATCTTTATTTTTTTTAATTTTTTTTAATGTTTATTTATTTTTTTCTAGGAGAGAGAGAGAGAGACAGCATCAGCAGGAGAGGGTTTATTTATTTATTCCTAGGAGAGAGAGAGAGAGACAGCATCAGCAGGGGAGGGTCAGAGAGAGAGGGAGTCACAGACTCTGAAACAGGCTCCAGGCTCTGAGCTGGCAGTCAACACAGAGCCCGACGTGGGGCTCGAACCCACAAACAGTGAGATCATGACCTAAGTGAAAGTTGGATGCTTAACCGACTAAGCCACCCAGGCACCCCAGGATCTTTATTTCTAACAAGCAAGTGTTCTGAGGTCCACACTTTGAGAAACAAGTTAGAGGCAGAGGAATTCACTCCTGGGGGGTCACAGATGGAATAGGAGAGAAGATATGTATTATAGGAAAGTGTCCCTTATTCCAGAAGACAGTTTCATGGGTGATTTGGTTGTGGCTTTTAATCAATGACCAACTAGTTACATAGTCTTGTAGGAAATTCAAACCAATGTCTTACCCCAAATTCAAGTTGACAAACATTTATTGAAGATATTCCCTTGGGATCCCAGGATCCGGATGAGAAACAGGAAAATACGGATCACTGGAGAATATATTTATTATGGGAACTGTTTTTCCTTTTCTTTCTTTTTTTTTTGTATTAAGGAGAATTTATTTCATGCAAAGAATATATTATTTGATTGATATTATCAGATTATAGGAAGTCTGTGAGAAAAGAAACAATAACACCAGCAAATTATCACATTAGAGTTATTCATCCAGCCGTTTGTATACTATATGAATAAGTGCTCTTCTGAATCTTTCATTATTCTGTCAAACAGAAATTATTCACAGAAACCATTTTCATGACTTTCAAAGCTACAACACTAGTATGACTGAGCTAAGTGTGTGTGTGTGCGCGCACACACACGTATGCACTCACATGCCTTGTTGAATGGGTATCAGCAAATAAACCATGAACTAATAATAACAAATTAGCAACTATTTAATTAAGCATGATTTATGTCAAAGTACCTGAATAGGGTTATGATTACACAATGAAATAAAACTTTGAGGGAAAGGACAGACATTTTTTCTTATAGTCAACTCTATATTCTGATGCTGTCCGGCAGCTGCTTTTTGAGCTGCCAAACTGGGCCACAACTTGGGCCCAACCTCCTCTGAGCGAAGGGTCTGTGCGGGCTGGCAGGCTGGTAAGCTGTGTGTGGTCCTTGTACCAGCAAATGAGTAAATTGGAGTTATAAGTTGCAAATGTGCCTCAAATTAACTTCTGCATAGTGGGGAATGAGCTTGGCATGATTTAAAGTCCAGCTCAATGACAGCCTTCTCTCGCAGCAGCTGAATCAAGGAGATGATGGAAAATTAAGGCACAGTGGCCAGGGAGCTTCCACAAGGCATGAACTCAGTGTCCTACTCTCCAAATGTCACATTCCAAGAGGTCCTGGAATTAGCAGGCTCCGTGTCATAGCGCGCTGTGGGCTCCGTTCACATGATGCAAGCCTTTACTTATCCGACCAGGACTAAAATAAGATGCTCTGATGCTTTATTTATGAGCTCCGGGCCACCCAGGCCCGTGATGTAAGTAACCTTGGGGTACACAGCATTTGATCACTTCAATTCTCATTAACTACCTGTTTCTAAATGGGGAAAAGCATTTACCCAGCACACTGCGTTATTCATGAAGACACACAAGCAGCCTGTTGTGCTGTCACCAGGGCTGATTTCTGTGTAACGGGATCCAGCTGTTGAATGCCGCGGTAGAGGTGTCTAATGTGAGTTTTCTCCTTCTCTTTTCTTGTTTCTGTTTTTTTCTCCTTTCCCTCCCCCTCCTTTCTTTTTCATTCGTTAGAAGAATTGGCTGGTTCCAGACGTTATTAAGCATTTAACCGTATATCAAGAAGTTATAAGCTGTTCCCCCCTTTTAATGCAGAAGGCAGAGGAGACACATTGAATGTGACACGTGGTGGCAGGGAACCCATTGTACCTAGTAATGGGGGCATCTAGTCAGAGTTTCTCACCTTTAACACTGTTAACATTTCAGACATGATCATTTTTTGTTGTTGGGGCTGTCCTGTGATTATAGGGTGTTTGGAGCATCCCTGGCCTCTCAGCCCTGGATGCCAGTGGCACCGACCCATTGTGACAACCAAAAATGTCACCAGACATTCCCAAATGTCCCCTTAGGAGCAAAATTGTGCCTGGTTGATCTACTGTGACAGCGCACTGGGTCTTTGTTGATGAAAAATCTCTGTGACTCTGTCTGAGATTGTATAGATATAGTTCTCAGATCTGGATGGGGGGGCAGAGAGGCTGGGTTGGAATCCTGGCTCTGACACCAACTGGCACTAATTGGTGTACTTTGGGCCAGATATTTAGCTTATCTAAGCTTTAAATTCTTTACCTAGTAAATAAGGATAATAATACTTATAAGGTAATTGAAAATCAGTGAAACTAATATGTGTAAAGAATATGGCATATGATACATGCTTAAAAATTGATGATCTGACTATATAAACAGATCAATGAAAATATTATGGTTGTCACTTGGACGTGCAGTGAAATTAAAGGCTGTCCTGTGGAACCCCTTTTGGCATGTGTTGCTCAGTTCTGGGTTTGCCCCCTTCCTCTCTCCTTCCACCCCCCAGCTGCTCTTAGATTCCAGAAAGTGACTAATTATGAGTGAAGACATGAAATTGGGAGAACAGAGAGACGTTTAGAGGGTGTGGACGAGAACAGTTTCCTGGTGGGACCATTGTATCAGGAAGCCCTATGAAGAGACGTGGGCAATTCATTTAGCCTCTTGAATGTGAAAATACAGAAAGATTGTAAAAACAAAGAAGCCTTTGATGCACCATTAATCTGAACCCCACTCTGCACTCAACAAATGCCAAATCCACCTTGCGGTTTTTGCTTGAGCAGAAAGTGAAATCGCCTTCCTTATTCAGGAACGAGGGTGATACATATTAAATCTGTTTTCTTGGGAAACAGCTGAGAAAACAGTCAAAATGGCTCCATGTGACTAGCACAATTTTCTGCCTGCGTCTTCAACGTCTCAGTCCCTTTTGAGTTGTACCTAAATAGAGAAAGAGGAGCCAGGTCAAGAAGGAAGAAGAAGACATCAGACAGGGAGTTAAGATCGTAACCTTTGACTTTTCTCCTCCAGGCATCACACACATTTTGATTGTCTGCTACCAGCCAGCAATTATGGAAAACTTGGCAAGAACCTTCTTTTCACATTTGTTCTGAAATTTTTTCTGCGGGGGGAGGAGGAGGAGGGGGGAGAATGGGGGAGGGGGGCATGTTATAGTTTCACCAGTGCTTCGCAAACCTCTCTCTTTCTACTCCTTTCTAGTGGCAGCATAGAGCATGAGGGTTGGAAGGGATGTGAGAGATCATCAAGTCCATTGCTTGAATTGCTTCTAGACCATTCCTGACATGTTCCATCTGTGCTCTCCTTGAATGATTCCAGAGATGGGAATCTCACTATTAGGAGGATGCTCAAATGTTCACCTCTACTTCTTAGAGGTGCAGAAATCTGCTTCTCTGTATCTGCAGTCAGTATGTCTTCAACAAATGCACCCTGAAGATTCAGGACCCACATATGAATAAAATCTAGCTTCTGCCCTTAAGGGGCAAGTTGTGGTTATGGTGATATGTTGCATGGATGTAAGTCACTCATTTATTTATTCAGCAAACATTTATGGGCAGTTATGATGAGCCAAGCACCTTGCTAGGAGCTGGAGATACAATAGGGCAAGCATACCATCCTTGCTATCAATGGAGCTTGCAGTCGAATAGAAGAGAGAGACGTGAATCAAAAGTTCACGTTGATCAATATACAGTCAGATTGCACTAACTTAAGTGCAGTGAGGGAAAAGACCTTGGTTCTATGCATGTAACCACGAAAGCTACTCAAATTGGGTAGAAAGAGGGGATTGGGGAATGTTTCTCTACCAAGCAAACTGTTTTCTCTGGGCTGTGACAGAGCAGGGTGCATTAGCAAGGTCCTGAGATTGGAAGGGGAGGAGAGGGGCTAGGACCCTGATCAGGGTTCTCATAAGGGCTGCAACATGGGGCAAGTATGAGGACCCAGGGGGCAATGGAAGCCAGCAGGCCTGGAGTCCAGACAGCAGAGGTGGATGGAGTCAGTAAGGCTTCAAGGGCTAGAGATTTTGGCCTTTTCCTTAAGATCAAGGCTATTGAAAGGAGTATAAGAGCTATTTAGTGGGTAAAATGGACATATGTGGTTTTGGTTGGATATGGGCCAGGTCAGATCCATGGACGGAGAGGACACGCTGAAATAAAGGGCATTAAGAGCCCTGGAGATGGAGCCATTGAACCTCCTGGTGAGTCCATAAGTAGGCTTCATGGACATTGTAACATCTGAATTCTGGTGAAGTAAGAGTGGGCATCTTCTTAGCTGAGGTCCAGGTAGGGAAACTGCAACTACACAGACCAGTAGGAATGTGCCGGAACACAGCAAGTTATTCTTCCTAGGCTAGTGTGAAGGATGAGCATCAGGAGATGATGCAAGTTGGGTGTGGCCAAGAGCCCTGTAGACTCTGCTGGGCATCACTCTGAAGATGAGGCACTGGAAAAACTTTGAGAGGGAGGCTGAGATCCTGAGCTGGAGTTTTAAGAAGGTCATGGGCCTGCTGTGTGGAGGTGTAGAGTAGAAGCCGGAACTTCTCATACGAAGGCTGTATGGTAGTCAGGATGAGGAATAAAGAGATCTTTCATCAGGGCATCAAGGATGGGCTGGAGATATTAAGGAGAGAGAATCAACAAAGCTTGGTGTCAGGGGCTTACCATGCCCCAGATAGCCTCATTGTTATTTCCCTAATAGCTGAGGACATGCTGGTGAATGTTAACATTAGTCTGTACAAATGTGGCTTAGAAGAAAACCTTCCAGTGGAGCAAAATGACAGCAATGAAATATTCCATCACGTACAGAAGCAACAATGAGTATTTCCCATTTTCTCTGTTCTTTTGGATTCCTTATGCACCTGTTCATTTTCTTTGTCAAAGGCACAGCATTAGTTATAAAATGTAGTTCCCCCCCAAACATCTGGATGTTTGAGTCACATAGATAAAACATCTGTATTTAGGCCTGAAGTTTTGCCTTTTCTTCCAGATGTTTGGTGTCCCATTGACAAAGCCCCTGAGTCTTTTTGAAGAGCCATCTCATAAAACTGGGTGCTAAACAAGGCTTGAGCCTGTAGATGGATTTTAAGGGGTGTGAGAATGAATAAACTTCATGTAAAGGTACGATAAAATAACTAAACTAAGTATGGGTCCAAGGCAATCGAGAATTTTTCAGGTTAACCAAAAAGCATATAAAATAGCGTGTTCAGGCTTTGTAGGAATATAGTTTCAGGTGGTTATGTGCTTTCAACAACTGGGAGTGGGGAGGCCAGGGGAGATTGAGGTGCTGCGTGCATATGGAGAGGTTCTCCTGCTGGAGTAAAGTCTGTCATTTCACTAGGCTGGCAGACAAAGGGCCAAAGGAACTGGAAGTTTGAGTTCGTTCTTTCCTAAATAGCACTCTTTGTTACAAAAGTATTTTCTAGACTTTTTGATTAACCCCTTGTGATCTTTAAAAAAATTTTTTTAAGTTTATTTTTTTTTTTTGAGAGAAAAAGAGAGAGTGAGAGAGAGAGAGAGAGAGAGAGAGAAGGAGGGAGAGGCAGAGAAAGAAGGAAACACACAATCCAAAGCAGGCTCTAGACTCTGAGCTGTCAGCACAGAACCTGACACAAGGCTCGAACTTGTGAGCCATGAGATCATACCTGAGCTGAGGTCGGATGCTTAACCTAACCGATTGAGCCAGCCCCCCCCAGGTGCCGCCCCCCCACCCCCCTCCTTGTGATCTTTTGTAAAAGAATGATCCCTGAGGGTTTGGGTAATTATTTAAATATAGGAATTATATACTTTAGAAAAGTGCATCTTCACTGTAATATCCAGGGCAGAATCATTGATTGAGAGGATATGCAAACTCATTCATCCATTGGAGGAAACTGTCTTAGCCATTCCAGGAACAGGGATCAAGTTAGTTAATTTTGTTCACTATCCCCCCCCTCAACCCCCCGCATCCTGGTTTCTCTTGTGTCTTCAAATGTTTGTGTGTTTGGATGGGCTGGGGATGTGGTATGACAGGTCATGCCAAGGTCAGGTCCAAAGTTCTAGGAGGATGCTCCTGAGGGCTAGGACATGCCCCTCTGTCTTTCACCTGCCTCCTGGGAAAAGGGTCTCTGCTGGGAAACCACTTACCCTTTCCAGATAGAGGGGAACTGCCTTAGGACCGAGGGTGTATCTGACTAGCTACATTCTTTGGCTAGAACCGCCTTCGTTTGAACTACTGTCAAGGCAAAATTGCTTTATTTTCTAATTTTGATGATATTAGCAAATACATGTAATGGGAAATAAAATTAATCAGTTTGTGCTTGTGAAATTGCCTCCTGTTTACCTCAGCCTTGTAGCGATTTTCCCCCTCCTACAGGGGTTATTTTAATTAACAGCGTGAATTTTTGGTAGTTTAATTTATTTTATGATTGTGTAAAAATACTCCTTTGTAAGGGTTTATATATAACTAGCCAGCTAATTAGCAGTAATATTTTAACAACAGCTGTAGAAGCAGGGAGTCCCATGAAACATGGCTTCTCCCTTCAGACCGCCAAGATATTTATTGGTGTCTTTCCTTATCAGCTCTAGCTGAAGGCAACAAAGGAGGGTAGTGTGAGCATCAGATAATTAAAAGAGAAGTAAGCATTCAAATCCTCTCACCTGACACACAGAACTTCCTAAGGATTTCTGTGTCTCTGAGCCTCTGATTTAAGACTCTGTCTCCTTGGCTTCTAGTTCTTCCTAAGTCTATTATATATTCCTGGGGGCTTCAGCATAAGACATACCTTTCTGGAAAATTATGGGGAGTCTTTTAATGGCATTAAGTTGAGCTGCTAATACCAGTCACGGGCATTTGTACTATACTTCCCATTGATGAGAAACATTTTAACATAGAGTGAATTCCAACTTCCGTTCATTTAGCTTATTGTGATCCAAGTGTAGGGAGAGAGTGGGGGTGCAGGGGTGCGGGGAGAGGTGGGGCAGGGGATGTGGAGAAATGGAGATAGGGAGAGTCAGAGGGAGAAAAAGCAAGACTGACAGAGACAGCCTCTCCCTCCCTCCATAGCTATGGCAAACCCATGGTCTGCTCCCTTCATTGTCACCAGGCACCAGTTTTGTTCCTTTGGGTTTGGGTTCGAGGACAGGCTCAGACTCTGTAAGAACAATACACACACGGAGAGCTTGGTGGGGATGGAGATGCACTGGGAAGGCCAGCAGACTCAAGTGCCTCCATGGCCTCTTGTTTCGGGGTGTGCACCCACTGGCCACCCTGAGTGAGATTCCAGGGTTCAGAGGAAAGTGGTTTGTTTTCCACACCACAGTTTTCCCTCCTGGAGGCAAGCCAACTACTTAGTGTGGAGCTCAGCATGAATTCTGCCTACGCAACTCTTTTCCCCTTACGTGTGTAGATTTTAGATTCTAACTCCTATGGAAGTGTTTGATCCTCATAACCCTGTGAGGGTGGGTCTCCTTACCCTTATTTTATATCCCTAACCTTACTTTACAGATAGTTACACTAGGGGCTAGAAGAGTCACATGATTTGCCCGAGATCCCACAGAAAGTTGGTGGTACAGAGGCAGCTGGGACCAAACACAGCTCTTACCTGTCTGGGGGCTGTTTTCTGACAGAACACTTGGAAAAACTCACCTTATTTTCCAAGAGGGAGAACATCACCTCTTTTCTGGGTCTCCAGAGTACTTCACCCCATTTAAGCACCATCCTGGTTTTCCCATGATAGTCCATTTGCACATTTGTTCCCCTCACTGGACTATGAGCGCTGTGAGAGCACCGCCTCTTTGTGCCTGGTGCCTGGTCCATGGTAGTGCTCAAGAAATAATTATTGCATGGATGAAAAACAGCATGGTAAGTTGAATCTGACTTTCCAATACAAACTTCTTAGAGTAAGGAGTCTAAACTTCTGATCAAGTCCTTGATATTCAACTCCTTTTACTCATAGTTGTGTCTAGAAATACTGTATGTGCCATGGTGGTACAGTACCTAGAACATGGTAAGGGGTCAAGGGTTAACTCTCATTATTTTCTCAACTTTAGTAAATCAGAAAGTCTCTACAGAAAGTGCAGTGTAAAAATTTCCAAAGTGTCCATGTCAATAGTATATGAGGATTCAATAATCATGCACACATAGACACATATGGAACCCCCCCCCCCCGCCATACCCATACCTTGACTTGATCAGATTCACTTAAGAGATCTTTGGACTGGAAAAATGCTCAGTGGAAAGATAGGTAAAAGGCTCCTAAGAAAGGGAAACCTTCTTCTACTATATAATCACTCCAGTGACCAATATAATGACTTTTTTTTTGAAAGCTCTTTATATTTCACCTACATGCAGAAAAACAGACATGGAGAGTCAGAGAGACAAAAAGCAAGACAGACAGAGACAACTTCTTCCTCCATGGGTAATGCCTACCCATAATCTGCTTCCTTCTCCTCCTCCTATTTTGCTGCTTTGGGTTTGGGTTCAAGGGTTGACATCACTCAGGAGCAGTGATGTGGCATACACAGTACTTTAACAGTACCTGACACGTAGTGGGAGCTCAGTATATATTTGATGAAAGTCTGAATGATCTTCTTTGGCTTTCACTATAACCTTTTTGAGGTGGGTATCGTTTTTATCTCTCTTTGGCCAATGAAGTACTCCCAGAGAGTTTAATGATCTTGTTGAAAGCTCCCTAACTAATCGATGATGGAGCCTAGAGTCAAACTCATGCCTCTTCATTCCAAAGTCTTTATTTTATTTATTGTAAAATAGCACTACTAATGATGTATTCATTTATGCGGATATGTAATAACTCAGTATAAGGGCAGCTCATGGTAATATTGTGAGGATAGTTCTGTGTAGTGTTTAGAGGTAAGGCTCTGGAATCGGATAAACAGGTGAGTCTTGATTCTGCCACTTAGTATCTATGTGTCTTTGGGCAAATTACATAACCTCCCCATGCATCGGTTTCTCCATCTCTAAAGTGGAAGAAGTCGTAGTACTTACCTCATGTCTCGAGGACTGGGGAGATGTTGTCACTGGCTTGGTGTCAGGCACAGAGGCAGGGCTGACTGGTAGCTACCTAAAAAGTAGGGAACAGGTCCTGACTTGAGTCCCTAACTGTGATCTTCCTGGGTCACAGTATCCTCATCTGGAAAATGACAGGCTGGATGGCATGATCTATATAAGTCCCCTTCCAACTCAAAAACCAGTGATCTGAGCCTAATTTTGCGGTGTCTTACATCTAATGTGATTCCCCTCAGTATTTCTAAAACGTTTTTCATTCTCTGGTGAAGAGAGAAAATAATAACTTGAAGTGGAAAGAGAGAGGAGAAAAAAGGAATTGTCAGTAAGGGATGGGTAAAGGAGTGGGTCTCATATGACAAGTAGCTAAATTGACCATTACGGGTATTGAACTCCATTTGGTTTGTAATAGTAGTTGAGCACTTGGCCGTATGAAACTCATATCTATATATCAACTTTCCCCAAACACCATCTCAATTAATGAGCACTGTATGAGGAATGGAGATTTGCCTGGGCAGAGATAAGGGTAGAAAATATGAGAAATATACAGGTAATACTGTAATTAAAGGAAAACTGATGTGACTTATGGCCCCATCTCAATTCCTTTTTCTTTTCCTGTTAAGCAGCATAAAGTAGGAACTGTTATGGAAAATAGAGGAAGTGACATTTCTTTAAAAATCTAAAAAAAAAAAAAATCCAAACTTGGGATTTCTTTTGATGGGGCAACAATAAAGTGTTAGATAATTCTGAAGTTCTCACTGCAAGAAAACAATAATTGTATTTTGTATTTTATTATAATAATAGGTTCCCGGATAAATGCACAAATCTAATAAAACCATAATACCAAGCTACAATGGGCTTCATGAATTGGAAATCAAGCGAATTCAAATGTTTTTGGCACCTGCCACCCAGTTCTCCAATAATAAGATCTATAATTTCCTGGTAAGGGCAGACACAACTCTCGTGAATTCAGCTGTATAGAAGGGCCAAAGGCTGTTTTCAGTGTTCATGTTAATTTCTTATTGGCCTTTCCAGACCCACTCCTCCACGGCTAACCCCTTTGCCATTTAAAAGCACTAAGATCAGTTTTGTGACTCTTGAAGGGATTTCTGAACATATAATTAGCTATACAGGACCAGAAAATGATGAGTCATCCTGGGCTTATTTAAGAGTGTTTCAAAAGCACTGGGTGTCACTTATATGCATTTAAAGATCACTGAGTGTTTGCAAATGGAGCAGGGAATGTTAATATGTGTTGGGAAGGCTCAGGGCACAGTGGAAGAAAGCTGCTGCTTCTTTGATCTGAGTGTCTGCTGTGAAAGTTCAGTGCAAATTTCCCTAGTGCAGGTTACAGACCTAACCACGGGTTGGGGTGAGCGTGGGGAGATTTCATTTTTTTTTTTTTTGCTTAGGCTCTTGGAATCTGATGAGGTCTCTTGGCTAAGAGCAGGTGCTAATTGGGTTTTCCCATCATTTCTATGTTCAACTCAAGGTACTGCATAGAATCCTTGGAAGTCCCCTTTTTCTAATAAAGCAGGGTCATCAATGGTGGGGCAGACTTCAAGTTGGATCCCGTTTTATGACTATCCTAATGTTAAGTCTGGAAGAAATACATGAAAACGTCACGGGGAGTATGCTTTGCCTTTAGAGAAGTCTTGTCTACCCCTTCCAGACTCACAGCACATCACACACTGAGGTATGACCCAAGCTGGGAAGTGTAGTCTCATTATAAAGTCTCTACATGCACGATAAAAGTTTAAAAAATGTTGGCTCACCACTAGAAACCGGTGGTAGGAATACCTTACCAGTTCCTTTTTCCTTCTGCATTTAGCTGGAACGCCATCCCTCAGGCCAGGGTTTTGTTTGGGCTCAGGCTGAACCTTTGGATGTTCATGGCAACTTAATTGCTAGTGGTGAGACTTTGAGATACTTAACGTATACAGTCCCAGGGTGAAGGAAAACATACCTCTGAAAAACTTGGGGCTTCCCTCTGTGCCCTCCCCCTCTCCCTGTGATACTCTTTGCTCTCCCTTCCAGCTTGGGAAATGCAGTTCAATTGAGCTGAGTCACCTGCCTCTGATCACTTCCTTATCAGCTGCGGATGAGTCTACCTTGACTTTGCCCCCAGTCTCATTTAATTAGATATAAGCCTACCTCAAAGTCAATTCATTCTGTTTCTTAACATTGACCGCAGTTTCTCTTTTGGCTAACTCCTTGCCTTTCCCTGTGATTGAAGCAGTGGAGGTTGATAATTCATTTTGTTCCGCCATTATTGATTTGGTGGCTCTGGTCCAAAATTTGAAAATTTCTCTCCAGGTTGTTCTTGCCCTTGGTTTTTACAAAGACATTGCATAAAATGAAGGGTGTAGGTCAGAAATAGAAGCATCAGTGGCTACTTTAGTGTATGAGGGTCCACTTTCAATTGTGAAAAAGGCTTATTGTTAATTACAGAGATTTCCAAGGGCATCACACACTTCTCATGCGGTGGCTGGGAAAAAAATCCTCCTTACAAATGCTTTCTGAACTGAGAATGGATTTGAAAGACCATTGTCTGCCCTAGCTCAGAAATTATTCCCTCATAAAGGACTTGTGTAAAGGTTTTCAAGATACCTTTATGTGAAAGATAAACTATATTAAGGGCCCAAGAGCTTCTGCTCACCACATTTTTACTGAAGGTTTCCTTTCTTGATTCTTATAAATGTCAATTTCACCGAAGAGTTTCTTAAAGTCACCGCCTCCCTTGGATTGAGGATTCTGAACCTGAAAGTAGATGCTTTTCTGACATCCTTTCTTTTTATTCTTGGTACCTTGATGGGTGTCAAGTGGCCAGTGGAATCCTTCTTCATGGATCATAATGAGACTATTGATAGGCTCTTATATTGCCTTAAACGATTTTCCCTAAATGAGCATTGCAGAAACCCTGGAAACTGGGAATGTGTGTTGTGTGGTTCTTACTGAGGCTTACATTTCTCCATTATTCCTCTAGCATGTGATGTTTTACTTTTATATTGCAAACAGTTCTAATAAAAGCCAGTCCTTAAGAAAAAAGAAGAGAAAGGGGGAAAACCCCTCTTTGTTTGTTTCGTTTTTTCCTAATTAGTATGGCAAGCAGAGTCAGTGACCTCTAGGGTTTATGTATTGGATTGTATGAAAGAGCAGTGGAAATGAGCAAAATGCATTATTTTCCTCAGGTTACTTCATCTCCACATGAAGATGGGTCCTTTGACCTCGCTCACAACCTCAGTAGTTTGTAAGTGTCGTACTTTACTCCTCTGATTTTTCTAAAGACAGAACTCAGGACGTTTTACTGTATCTTTAGAAAACTGATGCTAGATGCCTTCTAGAGGCATTTATTCTAAATAAAGCTCCATTCTTGCTTCTCCTCCTTGCCATCTAATTTTATATCATGGGTCTCTATAAATAAAACAGGCCTGTAATGCCAGCTTATCATTGGCTTAGAGATCAACTCAGCCTTGACCTCACGCCTGTAATGAACTCAGTTTCCTATGATCTGATAGTGAAATCACAACCCAAAACTGGGTTTTCCTGAAACGAGATAGAAACCCCCAAGCTGGGACCACCGTCTAAGGACTTTTAAGATGCTTCCCTTCTGTCAGTCATGACCGTTATAAAACAGGTAGTGCAAATAAGCCTCGCCGGCTGTCAGCTACCCAAGAACCCAGCCAAAATTGGGGGAAACTCTTACTGAGTTAAGTATTCTGGCTCCATGCAGCAAAATCCAAATCTGCCCGTGTGCTTTCATTTCAATAGGCCCTCTAGATCCTTAATTACCACATGGACTAATTATGCAGTCAAAGGTCTGAACGGCACTAGCCTTGCACTGCACGTCTTTTCCTTCTCTCCTTCTCTCTGGCGTTATTGTATTGGTTTTCCCGACCCTGTCAGCCTGAGATTTAAATTCTGAACCTGACATTCATTGTGTTCTGTGTATCAGCCTCTCCTGCCTTTCTGAATTACGTGCCCAATAAAGTTCTCATTTCTGTCATAGGTCAGGACTTGGTCTTTTATAAATTCTTAGGCTAGGACCATTTAAATTCTGTTTTTGATTTTATCCTGCCTCTTCAAATTATTTGCCTTGTAAGCGCTTTAGCTTTTTGGTCTTTAGCCCTAGCTTCTTAGGCTATTAATTTTTTTTTTTAACCTGTGTGACCATTGAAGCAAATTTATAGAAAATCTCATTGACAATGAGGTAGCTTCATTCTGGAAAGAAAAGAGAAGTGTTTGGAAGGTCTTCAAATGGGAGTATTTGCCAAACCCGGTGTGTGTGTGTGTGTGTGTGTGTGTGTGTGTGTGTGTGTGTGTGTCTTCAGTGCAGGTCACCCCTGGAATCTCCAGCTATTAGAGCCTCTTGAGTTTGGCACGAATAGGATATTCTCCATCCATGCATTTCCTCCAACCACTCCTCTGGATGTGTGCCTGCAGTCTCATTGGGACAATGTCTTACTTTCCTCTGAATCCAACTGAGAGAAAGACAGATGGACTGGGGAAAAAGGAAAAGACGGACAGAGAGAGAGAGAGAGAGACAATGCTCTTTAGTGTAATGCGTACGGTGAAAAGCTTATGGGGGCGCCTAGGTGGCTCAGTCGGTTAAGTGGCCAACTTCAGCTCAGGTCATGATCTTGTGGTTGTTGGGTTCGAGCCCCGCGTCAGGCTCTGGGCTAACAGCTCAGAGCCTGGAGCCTGGTTCAGATTCTGTGTCTCCCTTTCTCTTTCTGCCCTCCTCTGCTTACACTCTGTCTCTCAAAAATAAATAAATGTTAAAAAATTTAAAAAAAACCCCAAAAGCTTATGATGCATGAACAGGCCAACACATCATATCCTAATTGTTTTTTTATTTATTGAGTGACTTCTCAGAATATTTTTGGTCCTTTGTTTTGAGTCGGAGAGGAAAGTCTCCAGTCTCATTTCATTTGCATTTGCCTCCAAGTGAGACTTCTTGGGCTGTGCCTAAAAATTCCAATGATACATTGGAGACACATTGTTTCTAGGCTTTCCTCAAGAAGAAAGTGGACCCAAGGCAACATGAAAACCTGGCAGTGGCATACCTCTCCGGCCCCAGGGCCCTGATGCAGCCTTGGAGCACCTTTTGTGGATATTCTAGCCACCACTGGACATTCTTGGATAGCTTCTGCCTGTCTTGGATTCCCCCTCTGTTTGTCTCCTCATCATGCTTACCTGTGTCTGACTCCTGTCCTTGAGGACTATTTCTTTCTGCAGCTAACTCAATAAACATATCCATACAAATACGCTAGAAACTACTAATTCCTCAGTATGTTATCCCATCTAGATAAAATATTTGCGTTTTAACAGAATCCTTCTAGAAAATGCCCTAAGTTAAAAAGATGGCACTCATGGTAGGAATTTCATTTGATCCTATGAGTATTCCCCAATCAGGCCGGGCTGAAAACCAGCTTCTCTGTATTAGAACAAGAACTAAACCAATTTTTAGCAGTAGCAAATTTTTCTGAATTTTTTAAAAAAATGTATTTATGTATTATATATGTATTATGTGTATGTATGTGTATGTATATGTATATCTACACATACACATATATATACATATATAATTTTTTTTTTCTTGAGTGGACAGATTATTGATTCCAGGAGCTGTTGAATTTTTATATGCCACTTATGATATTCCTGTGACATAGCGAAGTATTCAAGGCAGATTTGATCTGTGTTTCTTAAAAAGGTCAAGTACTTCTATATAACTTTAGTCTGGAGACATTCCAACATGTCCCCTGCCAGTCCAAAGGGAGCTGGCCAGGTATATGTAACTAATGGAGTCAGAAATTGGAGACTGGCAAAGTGGTGACACAGGAGTTTAAGCAAACGTGGTTCTGCATCAATAGTTCTACTGACCTGAAATCTCTCCGAGAAGGGAACAATGTGAGTCCACTGGGTCACTTCACTTGTACAAATAATCAGGTGCGATTCTGTTCTGAGATTTTTTTTCAGTGATTTTTTTTCCCCCTCTCTTTCAGGAAGTAAAGAATGGAGTATGATAATGATAGCAGTTGGTTAGCTCAACCAAATTCTGTCTTGTCACATGCTGAACTGTCTGGTAATTTCATTGTCACACTGAAAGACAGATTGGGACACATTTCAAAAAAGTGTTTCATGGTGACCTGAAAGGTTATGTATTTGAAGACAGACACAGAAAAGCAAACAGTGTATACCATTTTGTGTGAATTTGAAAAGTTTTTTTTCTCTTAAATTGAGGGGGAAGCAGGGTGGGGGAATGGCCAAGTAAATGCAGGGCTATTTTCTTTGCTAGAATAGTTGTTACTTTTTTCCTCTGGAAAATAAATAGGTTACTATCTAGGTCTTTGTGTTTCTCTTCCTCAACTTTATTGTAGTCTTGTCAGTTTCACTCTTACAGAATTATATTTGAGAAGAAAAGGACTGGATTTTGAGTAGCCAAAAAATAAAAAATCAAAAGCACATGACCTAAATACCCAAATAATGTTTAGTGGCACCCTCATTCTCTGTGTTCTTTATGGAAATATAATTTTTTCCTCAGTGGAAGTTTCTGGAAATAGGTATTTGAGTTCCCCTACAGACTGCTGCTTGACAGATGATCGGGGAGGTCGGGGGCGGGGGGGAGGTGGTGGATTACAGTAGTCCCAGAGGTTTGGAGCCTGGCTATTGCCCCCAGATGTGAACTCCATCTCCTAAGATTTGAGGTATTGAGCCCTTTGGGATGGGCCACTGTAGGTATCATGGCAAATCCTCTGTACTGGGCTCCCCGAGGAGAGAGACCATCTGGAGCATGCTTTACATCTGTTTGAAATGTTGAATATCAGGGCTCTTTGAACAGTCTAGCAATTTTAGTGGTACTCCTAGGTCAAGATCTGAAGAGATCTGATGTGCAGGGCAGTAAAGTGGCTGGCCTGGTGTCACAAAATGAATGAATGGTAGAACCAGGTTTTCATCTCTGTGGCTTTTGCTCCCAACCATCCAACTCTTCTGCTTCGTTTTGGTAGTACAGTCTGTAGCTGCGGAGAGGCTTGGGGCTGTGTAGTGTCTTAACAGGAAACTATAGAGATAGGCAGGGCTGAGTCCTAAAAGGACTTGGGTTTTAGCCTGTGGTCCTTGGACTTCTTTTGAATGCACATGGAGCCTGTTTTCCTAATAACTGCTTACCTACATCTTGCTTTGGATCATTTGCTATCTGTTGTCTCTTCTGCTTTTGTATCTTATGAGAGCTTTCTGATTATAAAGTTTAGGTGACATCATCCCTTATAAACAGTAAAACCTTTCCTTCTTCTCTATACGTTTGATGACCTCTATGGTTCCATAGCCCTTCCTATGCCTCTCACTGAGAGATACAGCCCCTTGATCCATATTTCTATGGATTTCTATATCATATTTTGAAATTCATATCAAGCCAATTTATTTGACATGTACAGTTGGCAGTTATCTCTGTCAAGCCTAACCACATTTGTTTTAAGATAACAAGATGCAAATAACTTTCTTTGTTTCCTTCCACTTTTAGATATTTTCCAGATTCTACCTCAAGTGTTCCTTTTTCTGCTCTCACCGTTCAATATCATCCTACTCTGGAGCACAGTCTGTGGGTCCCAGGCTTCCTTCCTTCCCTTGAGGTGCTCATGGTTCAAGTTAGAGATCAAATCTTATGACAAATGAAGGCACAGTATAGTGTAGGGCCAGATAGGGATGAAGAAAGAGTGTGACCTGCTCACTGCTCTGCAAGTAACCAGCTGATGATCTTAGGCAAATTAATTTTTTTTAAATATTTTTTATTTATTTCTAGGAGAGAGAGAGAGACAGATTGAGCAGGGGAGGGTCAGAGAGAGAGGGAGTCACAGATTGAAATAGGCTCCAGGCTCTGAGCCGGCAGTCAGCACAGAGCCCGACACGGGGCTCGAACCCATGAACCGTGAGATCATGACCTAAGCAAAAGTCGGACGTCCAACCAACTAAGCCACCCAGGCGCCCCAGGCAAATTAATTTTTATCTCTAGTCTTTGCATCTCATCTTTAAAATGGAGCATTCCTTATAAAATGGGAACTGACTTCTATTAAACTGGGTCTCAGAGCCCCATCTTACCTGTGCCCTCTCCCCAGAAGGAAAATTTAGAAGATCAAAAGAAGATTCCTGGGAGGGGTTGGATTTAACTGTTATGGATTCATTTCACGGGCAAGTTAGACATTTGAAGATGATCCATCACACCACGTGTGTTACTTTAAATACCAGAGCTTGTTTCTATACACATGGTCATGCAAGAAAGAATATGGATGATGACATTGGAATGTGTTGCTAAGAGCAGCACTACCGTCAATAGGATTGCAATGGTAGTAACACCAATAGTCTAGTTCAACACATGTAAATTGTACTTCCTTTGGAAGTGAGTTCAAGCCACAGTGGAACAAGGTGGGAAGAGGAGCTGGGCTGCCTTACAGTAATGAGCTTTGATGCTGGTCTACAGACTTTGGAGATTCTAGTCTGAATTTTCAAAGAATGCCTTCAGCTACCATGTTGTCCCCTTCAGAGAAATGGAAACTCCATGGGCTGGAAGCCATCCAGTGAACAGAAAGCTTTTCCTGCCATCAACAACAATAAATGCTTTCTAAAAGATTTCTTTTGAAGGGTTATACATGTGGGTCTTGCCCAGGCAGCACATTAGAATCACCTAGAGAGCTTTTAAAGGCCCAGATAGTCAGGCTTCACCTCTAACCAATTAAATCTGAATTTCTGGGGCTGGGAAAGTGGTAATCAGTATTTTCAAAAAGCTTTTCAGGGTATTCCAAGGCAACCAAGGTTGAAGACCACGAGTTGTAGACCTTGCTTCCCAAAGTATGGGAATTCATTGAGGTGCTTATAAAAGACACAGTGACTGACTCAGAATCCCATGGGTTGGAGGTAGGGCATCTGCATTTTCAACAAATTCTCCAGCTGACCCTGACAGCTACAAGAATTGGAAGATAAATCCACTGGTAAACAAAGAGATGAATTTTGATGATAGGTATCTACTTTTTTTTCCTCAAGTTTATTTATTTTGAGAGACAGTGAGAAAGAGGGAGTCAGGGAGAGGCAGAGAGAGAGGGAGAGAGAGAATCCCAAGTGGGCTCCACACTGTCAGCACAGTGCCTGATGCAGGATTTGATCCCACAAACCGTGAGTTCATGACCTGAGCTGTAATCAAGAGTCAGATGGTTCTCCGTCTGACTTGCCCAGGTGCCCCAATACATATCTAATTGTCTTCATTGTTTAATGGTAACTCTTACTGATTGAGATGTGTGCAGCTAGGCAGCCTTAGATCAAAGGCTGGGGCTGATTTTATTGTTGGGGTTTCAGAGGAGTCTTACTTTTATTCCCTACATGGGTTTTGAATAAATTGAGAAATAAAGGAGTCAAAACTGAGGCTACATTTCATCTTTATTTCTACTGGAGCTGATACTAGGTTTGTTCAAGATGGGCAAATGGCCCATCACTATCATCCAGATAATCCATCTGATCATCACTGGATGTTTCCAGTCCCCACCAGTGCTTGCTGGAATAACCAGGAATGCCAGCTTCCTGAGAGTCACTCATGCCCATGAAGAGAAGGATGGAGCTGAGCTGAACTCTGCATACTCAGTTTCTACCAAATCCAAGCAAATGAATCATTCGATTACCCCACTGTAATGGGGAAAGGCTCTGTTTCCTAGGGAAATCTTTGCCTCATGGAAACTGGGAGAAGGGAAAAGGAGTTTCTTTGAGTCATTAGACAACCCTGTATGTTATTTTTTGCCTCCCAACCATATTTTGAACTTTTAAATGTTTATTTATTTTTGAGAGGCAGAGACAGAGTACAAACTGGGGAAGGGCAAAGAGACAGAGAGAGGGAGGCACAGAATCTGAAGCAGGCTCCTGGCTCCGAGCTGTCAGCACAGAGCCTGATATAGGGCTCGACCCACGAACCGCGATATCATGACCTGAGCTGAAGTCAGATGCTCAACCTACTGAGCCACCCAGGGTCCCCCTCCCACCCATATTTTGTTCTCCCAGGTCCGGAGGATCCTGGAGGGCTATACTCAGGCTAGGGTTTGGGCATCTGGAGCCTGAGCTGAGCTTGGGGCTGAGAGAAGCTTGGATGCTCTTCCATCACTGGGATCACCAACTCTCTGTATTAACCCCCCACCATTTATGTAGCTAAAGAGATCTCTCTTCTTTGTGAGTAGACCATGACTGATAGAGTGGATATTTTCCATTTATCATCTTATTTGATCTCCCCAGCAACCCAGATATCATTGTCTTATTCTGTGCCCATTTTACAGATGAGTCTTTGGAGACATAAACAGGTTAAACAATTGGCTCTATTATTTCCAGAAATGTTGGAACCAAGAATTCATACCCAGCTCTGACTGAATGCGAAGTGTATGGTCTTCCTGATGTCATGTATTCCACTACTCTGCACAGAGTAGAGAGCCAAGATAGGAGTTTTCTCTATTTGTTAAAGATCTCCCAAGAAGTCCCTCTCTGAGAAGGTGCAGGAGGGTGACCGTGCACATCTGTTCCCTGCACACATCTCTAAACTCCTGCCCTTGTACATTTCACTGTCTATAAACATCACGCAGTCATAGACCTTAGAGCTGGGAGGGCCTGGGCCAGATCATCTGGCCTGGCATGCTGCCTTCTGGCAGGCAACCGCTAATTATCTTTATTTTTCCAAATGAGACTGCTGAGCACTGAGAAGTTGTGTGACTCACCCAAGAGTACACAGCAAGTAAGTGATAGTTCAGGCTCAGGCCCTGGGATCTCAACCTCAGCTCTCTCCAAAAAAAAAAAAAAAAAAAAAAAAAAAAAAAAAAAAAGCCAGTGAAGTCAACAAAAGAAAAGCCTATGAGATAGTTTTTCTGGGATCATTCCAGAGGAATTAATTCTCTGCTCTTTCATCAGCTCTCTTACCTAATTCTGAAGGCAAGGGCAGGGAGGGCTACTGACTGGGGAGTTTCAGCCTCCTCCACCCTCCTTCTACCCCCGTCTTCCTAATCCTCTTTAGTAATGGGGAACAGCCTTTCCCAGCCTGCCAAAGCCGGGTGTGCAGGGGAAGGACCTCAGACCAATTCCAGTTCCACAGCAAACAGGTATTAAGGAGGCCCCAGCTGAGTTGACAGGCTGTGATGCAGAAGGCTGGGCGCCTATGCCCCACACCAGCTTTCCAATTTCCCACAATCCCACAGCCTGGCCAGAAGGAACACGTTTCAGACAAATGTGTGGAAAATCATCTTGTCACTGGTATTTGTGGTGTCAGGCGATGGCAGATTCAGACACATGCTCTTAGTTTAGCAGGAGAGGCAGAAGTTGGGTTGGGAGGAGGCTCAGACCACCCCTGACTGCCATGGGGGTGGATTACAATCTCCCGATAACACAAGGCACCAGCCTTCAGCTGTCCTTGCTCTTCCTCTTCCCCTGTTTTCTAGACTGTTTCCTCCTCTTTGACTCCCTCTCTTTTATTTTATCATTAATATAATTTTATTGAACCCTTCTCTTTCTTTTCTTATTGTCCTACTCTCAGTTTCAGTTTTTTATTTTTCTGTTCTTTGACCATTTGCTTAGATATTGGCTTAGCCTGAATTCCAGTGCATTGGACAACTCTGCCGGAATGCCTAATAGTTCCACAAACTTATTACGTCCGCAAAGTTGACCCTTGTTATGTTCTATCCAAACCTACCTCTCCTGCGGCCTTTTATGTCTCGGTACACGGAAGCCCTCTTTTTTATTTGTTCAGACCAAAGGGCCTGGGGTCACCCTTGACCTCTCCCTTTCTATTACATAGCACATCCAATCCATTTGCAAATCTCAGGGGATCCATTTTCAAAACAACCCCCGAATCCAATCCCTTTTCAGTACATTTCAATTACTGCCATGGTCCAAGTCTCTCAGCTAGATTATTAAAACAGGCTGCAAACTGGCCTCCTTGCTTCTCTGCTTTCCCCTGTGGACTGTTCTCATCACAGCAGCAGACCCTGCTAAAATTGGTCAGATCATGAAACCCTTCTGAAGAACCCACTGACTTCCCATTTCAACTCATAGGAACAATTTGGGTCTTAAGATGGTCTCTGAGTCCCCGAGACTCTCCACTCTGTCTCTGAGCTCATCACTCTGCTCATACACACTGGCCTCCTTGCTCATCTTTCAACAAGAGCTAGACACTTCCACCCTGGAACCTTTGCACATGCTATTTCCTCTTCCTTCTTCCGATATATACAAGGATCACTCTTGTGGTCCTTTAAGTCTTGTCTAAGATGTCCCCTTCACAGTGAAGTCTTCCCTGAGCACTCCATTTAAAGTTGAAGCTGCTGTCTCACTCCCAGTCACTCTCAGTCATTGGACTCTTGCATTTCTTCCATAGCACTCATCACAGTGTGATGTTCTGTATGCTTTTTCTATTTGTTTATTACAGTCCCTCACCTCTACCACTTTTCCTGCTTGCCCTATCTCCACCAGCATATAAGCTCTGTGAATGCATGAATTTTGTCTGTTTTGTTCAATGCTTTATCTCCCTTGTTTAGACAATTGCCTGCCATATAACAGATGCTTAGTACATATTAGTTGAATGAATGAATGGATGGATGTGTGTGTGTGTGATTGAATGGATTATTGAGCATCTACTCTGAGCCAGACATGGTGTTAGCATTCAGGCATAGATCAGTCATTTCTTATTTGTTCCTTTAACAGATATTCATTGAAGACCTGTAAGATGTACCTTTGACAATGTTCTAGTACATACTCTCTTCACATGAACTTGTTTGCCCTTCGATGTCTCTGTTTTTTCCCACCTCTAAATCAACCTCATGATATTTTTCTCATTTTCAAATACGTGCCCTTCCTACTGCATTATCTTCATTCTCTTTCTGTGGAGCGTGACTTTTTGGTGTGATGTGGGAGTAGCTATGCCGTCTGAACAGGCCCCATAGTCTACCATAAGGGTTTGCTTTCGGTTTAGGTATTCTCCCAAACCACTGCTTTCAGGGGTAGATGCACTCAGTGATCACACTGCTGTTTTCCTCTTCCCTGTCCTCCTTTGCTGGAATGTAAGGAGAAGATAAGGATCAAAAATCTCTTAAGTTCCTGGTTCTATAGCAAACAGGGGCATTTAGGTGGCTTTCACTCCTGTATTGTTTATGATATTTCTGCCCAGGATTTCATGGGAAATGAATCTTAGAGAAGATATTTTTTTCTAAAAAAAAAAAAAAGGAAAAGAATGTTAACACATGCATAACATCGAAGGAACATTAATGAAGCTCTAAGTGAAAGGAAGAAAAATATTACTTGTAAATCAAGCCACATTTGTCTACATTTCCTTTCTGCTTGAGACCCCGGTCATACAAAATTTAGTGTGGTGGTATTCTACATTCTCATGTTTTTATATAACCTCTATAGTTACTATTTTTAATGACTGCATACTACTGCACTTTCTTGATCATAAGATGCTACTGGTTTTAAAATGCACCATTGCTTTCATAACAGCCTTTCCAAGAAGACAATAAATGCTACATACAATGCAAGATGTAGTCTAATTCAAGAAATATGGAAAATTTATGAAAAAGTGATCTTAAAATTGAAAAAAATAAAATAGTTCATGGTATGTATATTTATTTTACATTTGCATTTACTTTACGTTTGTATTTTCATAATTTACTACAAATAACCCTACTGTGAAAGTCTCTGTGCCTATAGCTTTTATCTTTGCATTATTTCCTTAGTATAAATTTATGGGGATGCAAACAAACATTTTTTATAGTGTTGAAACATGTTGCCATGATGCTTTTCAAAAGGGTTAAAACATTTCAGTCTGTTACCTAGAGTGGATGCCTGAGTATATATGCTTAATTGCAACTCTGCCAGCATTAGGTTTTATCATTTTTTGTTTGGTTTTATTTTGTGCTAATTTCATATATAGAGATGATTTATATTCGCATTGTTTTGATTATTTGGGAGATAGTATAAATACATTAATAACAAATTTAGTGATGCATCTAAACTGCTAGTGAAATGTGTTGTTATTGGCAAAGTGGCATAAGATTATCTTATTTAGGTGATAGACACTCAAATTTGTTCTTCAAAGTTCTGGCCTTTGGCTGGCGTGGAGGAGAAGAATCAATTAATAGAATTGTTGAAAAAAATCAATTTCTGTTTCTGAGAACAAATCTAATTAGACTTTTATCATTTCCCAAGGACCTTTAAAGGAAGGTACTATCAGCTAACCTTGGAATTTTCAAAAATTTCTGTTGTGAACTTTGATGTTGCTTATTTCTGTTACAGAATAGGTAAGGAGGGATTTAGTTTAATCACTTTGAACACATGATAATAACAGCAATAAACATTTATATAAAGCACTTACCATTTGCCGGACAAAGTTCCAATCACTATCTATAGTCATCAGATTCTCACAATGACCCCGTGAGACAGATATTATTATTATTATTCCCATTGATGGATGGGGAAATTCAGACACAGAGAAGTTGATGTATCTGGCAAGGCAAAACACTGGGAAGCAAAGCCAAGTGGTTTGGCTTGGAGCCTATTTTGTTAACCAGCTCAAGGTACTGCCTTCTATGGGCATAACACACCGTAGGATAAACAGGATGCTCGAGAGGTTGATCGACATGCTAGATCCTCTACGCTAACAAGTCAACTTCCATGTCTAGGATAGGAGGATGAGATTTATTCTCTTGCCAACCAAAAGTACATTTTCTAGCTGCCTCTGCTTTTTGACTCAAGTCCAGAGTCAAACACCCTGATGGTGTCTTTTGCCCTTGGAGATGGTCCCTGAATTATATCCTTCTCTTATATCCCTTCCCTTCCTCCTGTGTTATCAATGGGTGTCTTTCAGTGAGGCAGATGTTTGAAACACTGGGACTTGCTAAAATTAATGTAAACATTCAGAATGCTGCAGCATCTGGGATGTTTCTAGAACATTATATTTCTCTACTGGACAGAATGATGAACTTTGAGGAAAGAAAGATCTTTTATTATTGGAACAAATAAATAATTTCAACTAGTTAATTTAATTACAGCTATTCCCATTTTTTCCCCAAAGCTTATCATTTTATGCATTTCCTCTGTACTTTTATGTCACATGCAAATATTCCCTCTGTATGTGGTTGTCAATAATTAGTAATATGTCTTATTTATATGAAATTTTATTCTTGTTTGGAATAAATAATAATATAATTTGGCCCATAATTTGGCCCAATGATTAAGAGCACAGGTTTCAGAGTCAGAAAGACCTGGACAAAATCCTAATTCTGTCCTTTCTCACTCTGATCTTAGACAAGTTTTCCAATTTCCTCAGAGAGAAAATCAGGATAATACTACCCTACATCATAGACTTGCTGTAAAGATTAAATAAAATTAATGAGGCAATGCTTATAAAACACACAGATAGTAAGTACATGGTGCATACCATGTTCAATAAGTTAGCTATAGTAATGTATATGTAATAACCTTTTAATAAAATGGAATCAACATTTAGGTAAAGTTTAAACTCAGAACTCTTTTGGGAAGTGTTTCATTATTTTCCTTTTTCTGTTTCTCTAAATGAATAACTCCCAGGCTCTTCTATTGTTTAATTTTGTGATCTCTCCCCTCTAATCCTTTTCTAGAAAATAAAATAAGATTTATCTTATCTTATTTTATTTTGTTTTTATCTTAAATTATGCCACAGGTTTTTTGTTTGTTTGTTTGGTGTGTGTGTGTGTGTGTGTGTGTGTGTGTGTGTGTGTGTGTATGTGTGTGTGTGTGAGCATTGGAGATGTCCTCATTTTTCTCCCACTCTAGAGGTAGGAGATGCTATTTTTTTTAATGGCCTTCTTTCTAAGAAATAAATTTTCAAACTTCATGTTGAAAAAATAGGTCTGAAGAGAGAAAACACTTCTCTTTAAAGTTGAGACTGTTATCATCAGGAAGGACCCCTCCAAGAGGCCTTTTAACAGGAGAAATGAGTAGTGGAGATGTGAGCCCCAAGGTGTGGCAATGGCCTTTGTGTTGGTTCATGTTAATGGTCTCCAATACTGGGTCTGAGGTACCACTTACAGAGAATCAAACACCCAAACATCATCCCTACCCTTGCATTTTTCTTTAACCAGTCTCAGTGGCATCCATATTTGGGGGAGGGGAGATGAGCCTCTGGAGACCAGCCAATGGCTTGAGGCATGTAGTGAAAACAGATAAGTTAAGGGAATAATGGAGATGACTTCATTGACTGTTAACTAAGCAGGACCCTTCCTTTGAGGCTTTATCTTGATGGCAATTCTCATGGGGTCGAGGCAGTAAAGCAGGTGGTGACAGAAAAATGACTCCATCACTGAGCAATTCAGAGGAAGCCCAGTATGATAGAGCAGATAGAGAGCTGGTTGCTGTTGTTGATGAAATTCTGCCTGGGATCCCAGCCTGCGAGCATTGGTCTGGCAGCCGTTCTCAGCATTAGTGAAAGAATTTGGATGGCCTCTGCCAGATAACAAGAGTTCAGAGCACGCTGGCCCAGGTGTGACTACCCCTGTGGTGTGCTGGCATTTACAGAGAAGCATCGTGGGCTCTCTGGCTCCATTTCCAAGGGTCACGGCGCCGTGAAACATCTCCAGGTCATTTGGCCTGGCACCACTCTCCCTGTGTGCTCACTTTTCTGCCATCCCTACTTCTGAGTCAGCTGAAAAGTTGAACTCTAAAGGAAAATAAGCAGCCTTCTCCTACTCCACCTAAAGAACAGCACAGTTGTTTTAACTGGAAGAGGATTGTGTGTTCGTCTTGGACTTGGTGATTGTGCCAGAAAAGAATGGACCTTATGCTTATGCATCACAGACAAAGTGGGGTCAGGCGTGGGCAGCAGGTCAGGTCACTGGGGCAACCAGTCTTGAAGGGACATTGAAATAGCACTGAGAGGGAAAGGAAGACAGTGCCATATTTATCAGAACCCCACTCAGCGTGGAGACAGAGCTGTGATGGAGGGAGCGCCATGATTGTGCTTCATGGTGGGGGCAGCTGTCATCTCAGGAGGCATGCTGAGTAGCGATGGATATTTCCTTTAAAAAATTATTTTTTTAAATATTTTATTTATTTCTGAGAGAGAGAAAAAGGCAGCATGAGCAGGGGAGGGTCAGAGAGAGAGGGAGACACAGAATCAGAAGCAGGTTCCAGGCTCTGAGCTGTCAGCACAGAGCCCGACGCGGGGCTCGACCCCACAAACCGTGAGATCATGACCTAGTGGAAGTGGGATGCTTAGCCACCCAGACACCCCATGATGGATACTTCCTGAGCTGCCTTCTAAGGAGGACAGAAGCTGCTCAAGGGCTTGCTGGGCAGGATGTGGAAGTTTGGGCAGAGCTGAATTGCTGGGGACCATATAGAAAAGATGGAATACTGCTGCATGAACTTTTAATTGACACTTTTATGCCTTTTGGAGAAGATGGCAAATTGTAAGTCTGCTTGAGGCACGCCCATGACTTGGTCCAGACTTTAACTTGGCTGGCATAGGTGACAGGAAACACCTCCTTTCCTTCCTGGCTGCCTCTTTGATTCACTCTGTTCATCACTCACTGGCCAGTTTCTGTCCCTTCCAAAGTGTGACAAACTTATAGGCATGGTTTTACCCAGGGTTTTCCAAACTCATCATGGAATCTCTTTCTCCTGTGACAACTGGTACTCTTTAGCCTTTTGTGTACCAGGCTTTTTTTTTTTTTAACATTTATTTTTATTGAGAGAGAGAGAGAGAGAGAGAGAACATGAGCAGGGGAAGGACAGAGAGGGGGACAGAGAGAGACTCCCAAGCAGGCTCCATGCTGCCTGATGTGGAGCATGAACTCACAAACTGTGAGACCATGACCTGAGATGAAATCAAGAGTTGGGCGCTTAACCAACTAAGCCACCCAAGCACCCCAAGAGTGTAAAGCATCTGGTCTATCTGTTGTATCTGGTATCCCTTCATTCTCAGAGCCGAAAGTCTATACCATTATTTTATTCTCCTGACAAGCATTTGTTGAACACTTGCTATATGTCAGTTGATGCCGCATGCCTTACCAACATTTCAAATTCAACAGGACTCTGGATAAATCTATCACCATTCTCCAACCCATACTCTGGAAAACTTGCTTTTCTAGACTTTCTACATTTGTGTGAATGGCACAACTAGCATTCTGTCCCAGGCACTCAAGATTAAAGCCTTACAGTAATCACTAATACCTTCCTTTTTTGATGAGATCACTTTGACAATTTTTAAAAAACTTTCGTAAGTTTTACAGAAATGTACATTTGTTATAGAAATATTAGAACGTACATTAGCTAAAAGTGGAAAAAATATTTGCCATTTCAAAACAGCAACCTTTTTGTGTTCTCTTGTATTAGGCTTCTTCTCTTTCTCCATGGCCACCATCCAGGACCCTTCAGGTGCTTAATGTTTCCTATCTGAATGATGGCAAAAGTCTAACCAGATGTGTCCAGCTATCCGCATTCTCGTGGTCACAGGACCCATTTCTGTGAAGGTGTGGAATGGTCTTTAGAAGGTGTGGAATGGTCATTAGAAGACCATATGCCAAAGAATGAAAGTTAGCTTATATTTTCTTGACAAACTCTTTAATACTTCCTTTACACCACTGGTAGTTACAACAGGGTTATCACTCTTTAATAGATTTAAAGATCTACTGTTTCTTATGGACATGAATGTGCTACAAACCATTTGGAGTTTTGCTGAGATCTCTGGGAGAAAATATCTACAGGACAAAAAACTTCATTCCCGTGGATCTGTAACTGATGTTGCTCCCTGCTTCAACAAATCACACGCACATATGCACACACTGCCTCCATTCCACACTGTGAGGAGAAGTCTTAATGCTGGGGAGTTACTATGTATCAGGCACTTTGTGTATGTTATCTTTTCTGTGGTCTTCGCAGTACTAGTAGTTATACATATTTTTTTAGGTCTGCCTAAAAAAAGGAATACACAATGAGCTTAAACAATGCACCCAAGATTACGGCTTCAATGTTTATTTTATTTTTGAGAGAGAGAGACAGAGCATGAGTGGGGAAAGGGCAGAGAGAGGGAGACACAGAATTCAAAGCAGGCTCCAGGCTCCCAGCTGTCAGCACAGAGCCTGACACAGGGCTCAAACTCACAAACTTTGAGATCATGACCTGAGCCGAATTTGGATGCTTCACTGACTGAGCCACCCGGGCGCCCCCAAGATTACAGTTTCCAAACCAGGTCTTGATGATCAATAATCTCTCCCTTCTCAGAAAGGGTCTTGGATGATCAGAAAATCCAAGGGACACTTCCTAACTTAATCCCTTCTGGGTAAGATTTTCTTTCTACCCCTTTCCAGTAGTAAGGTTTGTCTGTAGTTCTGGAAACTGTCCCTTTATTTATTTATTTAAAAAAATTATTTTAATGTTCTATTTATTTCTGAGAGAGAGACAGCATGATCAGGGGAGGGTCAGAGAGAGAGAGAGAGAGGGAGATACAGAATCCGAAATAGGCTTCAGGCTCCAAGCTAGCTGTCAGCACAGAGCCCAACACAGGGCTTGAACCCACAAACCGTGAGATCATGACCTGAGCCAAAGTCAGATGCTTAACTGACTGAGCCACCAGGCACCCCAGAAACTGTCCCTTTAAATGCACTCAAATATTTAAATAAGAAGAAGCTTGAGCTCCTGAATATTTTGTTTTAAAGCTGTGTTTCATGGAAGAAATAATTTGAACCAGAAAGAAAAAAAAAGAAAGGTGAAAAATTCCCAGTGGATCCTTTCACCTATCGAAGAACCTCATATCTCCTCCTGAAGAAAAGCTGATTTTGAGTTAGTCAGCTCCATGATTGTCCCGTCTTATAAGAAGTTAGCTGTAAAATAGAGAAGGCTGTGCTGTGAGGCCATTCCATATAGTAGGGAGGTCTGGTCAGACTGGATAAATACCTACCTCAAATACACCCGGGGAAAACACCTGCCTCCGAGGTTTATAACACAAATTGAAACAGGAGCTGGGAAAAAGCTGATTAAGTTGCCCTATCCCCAACACCCACCCCCATGCCTAAGATTTGCTTATCTCACTTCTTCTAGCCTGAGACAGGCTACAAGGACATCTAAGGGACATATGCGTTGCCTTTTTCATAGAAAGCACATTCTCACATACATATCCCAGTATATAATAATCCATCTGCTTAGTACAGTAATTGATCAATAAATGTTTCTACTTTTAAATGTTTTAAATGTTTTTATTTATTTTGAGAGAGAGAGAGAGAATATGAGCAGAAGAGGGACAGAGAGAGGGAGGGAGAGAATCCTAAACAGTCTTCACGTATCAGTGCAGAGCCTGATATGGGGCTTGAACTCACAGTGAGATCATGACCTGAGCTGAAATCAAGAGTCAGGACTGAGCCACCCAGGTGCCCCTCAATAAATGTGTCTTATGTTAATTCAATGTGGATACTTCCCCACTATGGCCACCTTGGTCATTCTCTCTGTACCTGCAGTGGGGAGAAGCATGGGCGTTCACATGTTATTATTTTATTTTCCCTCCCATCTCTTCCCTGCCAAACCTGTTTTTTTAAAACTTCTTTATTTTTGTCTCCTTTTTAAAAGTTGCATGTAAGCCCCTTTAAGAAGATATCAGAGCCCCACTGATAAAAATGTTAACCCAGATACAGTGAGATTAAGTAACCAGTCATTTGCAAAGGCAAGATTCACTACTAGGATTGTCTGATTCCAAACAATTTGTTTTTCCTCTCTAGTAAATTCTTCTAAAAATCATTTAATGAGGCCAACAAATCATTACCTCTGGGTACTGGTCTTCCTAAACTGCTCAGATACTAGCATTCTCCATGTCCCCGGCAAGTGTGCAGAAACCATTCTCTCTGTGTGTGGCTCTCTGGCTCTCTGTTGATGCATGACATAAGCTGACAATATGCTGGTAGGTCTGAAGGCATTTGTTTATTTATAGCCTGGACATATTTGCAGATATAGCCTGGACATATCCTGGGGAGATGGACCTCCTTTCTCCCCAGAGGAGCCAGTGCGTCTGGGGAGGAGAGCCAGGTTTACTGCTCACAGAAGGTGCACATAGGGCTCTCTGTCATGGTGACTGGGGCTCTTTTTTACTACTGGATCTTTGGTTTGAAACCACAGACTGGAAGGTCCCTGACCCAGAGCCCTTGGAGGATGCGGCTGACGACTCTCCAGTGTGACTTGCGTCATTTTGATAGTTTGCCCTTTTCCCTCCTTGCTCTCTGGCAATGTTTTGCTTTTCTGCTTTCAGAACTTTGCCTTCTTTGGAGTGAGCATTTCAATTATGGCAGGAGAATTAAGGATTATTTTTCTATTGCTGATGTGCTTCCCCCTTAACACTCTTGCCTCCTCTTCTGCAGCAGACAGAAATGGCCTGTGCACACACCACAGACAGCCTAGAAGGTTTGGAGGGCGAGATTGAGGAGGCAGTTTGCTCTGGTCAAGGGAGCAATTGCTGAAGAGTCTGGGGATCTTTGTCTTCACTGTTGCGTACCTGTCAGCCGGGATCCATCTTGCCCCTCTCATCTGTCACGTGGTAATATTACCCACCTCTTAGGTTTTTATGTTCTCCTCCTCCTTGCTGTTGCTAAAATCCTCCAGAGGCCTTTTAGAAAACCCTATTCTGTAATTCTTCCCACTCAACTTTTGTACAGAGGGCAAGGTTTTAAAGGCATGTGTAAAAGCCCTCCACCCACCCTGGCTTACCTCAATCCTTAGAAAAATAATGTGAAATAACGCTGTTGTTTTCGGGGGAGCATGTCATTTGTTTTACCGGTCTGTAGTTGATTAATTTGCAAATGATATTCCCAATAAAGTGCTTAGAAGTAGATAATTACAACTATATTAACAGTTCCCGGGGAAGCAGATGGTATTCTGAGAAGCTGCCATGTAGCATTAGTGCTGATGCTCGACTGTAATGTACCATCTACCCCAGAAAACCACAGACAACAAGCGCAAATCCTGCTGATATTCCAGATTGGGAGGAAATTGTGCTTTTGCCTCACATTCCATTCTTATCGGAATTTTTATGTGTGTTTTCTTGATCACTACAGTGCTCAGTGAACTGGTGCATTTTATGTTGAGTCCCATAACTCTCCAACTGTAATTCTGAATTAGCCCCATATTTAGCCTGCACGAAGCAAGTTTTTAAACTGTTCATCACTGTTCCTCCTACCACGCCAGATATTTTTTAAGAGTAGATTATCTCTGTACAAACATATAATTTCAATTTCCTAAATTACCTGAGCCAACACGCCATGTTAGATAATCAATTAAGAATTTTGGGATGCAGAGGAATCGCTTCCACACTCCTTCCCGTTCCGTGACAGACACCCGTTTGTTTTTGTCCACACACGCATATGCAGGCATGCACGTGCACACGTGTGCACACTCACACCATCTTGTGTAGTTAGTGTCATATTTTATTAAGCTACCTGATAAAGAGGGATCATTTTCCAGCTTGGAGCTCTTGGGAGAAAAGTGATGACGTCACGCATTCCCATCTGTATATCTACACCTCAGGAGTTGTACCTCTTCAGTAAGTGGACGTTATATGCATTCATACCCAACAGGGCACGGGAGTTAATATTCACGTGTGCCCTGGTCAGCTAAAAACTGGAAGTCACCAAGACCAGGATGTAAGTATGACCTGGACCCTCTTTGGTGACCACTGCTGGATCTTTACTCTAGGCCAGGCCAGCTAGCAGTAGGCCACCAGCAAGCACGAGCCTTTTCCTATCGGGGTCTGCTTTTAGTTGCCATTATCTCTGAGTCACTGCTGGCCTGGAGAAACTGCACAGGCCATTGCAGTTTCTGGAATGGACCACTCTTTTACTTACCCAAGTGCATAGTCGTTTCTGCTAAGAGAGTAGGAAATGGTAGTGACCGCCGTTTTCTCTGCGCTCCTTGGGTAAGAACGGGCGGGAGGGGATGTGTGGGTTGCTGTGTGCTTTGTGCTTATTTAAAGCTGCCTCAGAGCATACGCTCTCTGGCTTTCCTAGAGCAGGCCCTGTGGTTCTTGCTGGGGGCTTACACATTAGGGGGCTTAGTTGGATATGCAAGTAGGCTCCAGGACTCCCAACAAGTCGCCCAATTATCACCATAAGCCTTTTTACTGTTGATGTATACCAGAGCTTTTAGTTTCAGCTGCCATTTTTTTTCGGGGGGTGGGGGTGGGGGAAGCACCAGGCACTGTGAGATATACTTTAAATATATCATCCCCTTTAATTCTCACAACATGCTATAAAACAGACAAGATCTGCATTTCACAAAAGAAGAAATATCCTCTTCAGAGAGGTTAATAAGCTTATCCAAGGTCACAGAACTAGTAAGTGTCAGAGTTGAGGTTGAAACTTGAATCAGTCTGCTACCAAAGCCCAAGCTCTTAACTGTGACATTAGTCAGGATTTGGTTATTATATGAAATTAGTTAATTTAACTTGCAAAAGTCACCTAGATTGTTTTATAGTTCTGTGCATGTGCATGAATAGGTGAACGATGCATGCCCTTGATTTTATGTAGGCTTTGATCAAAGATCAAGGAGGTGGAACATGGAAAGACTCGGGGCTGTGGCTTGAATGGAGGCTGTGGTTGGATGGGGAAAGGTCTTGATAGTCACATGATACAGTTTGGGCAGCGACCTGCAGCCGGTGGAAAAGCTGTTGGTGCTTAGGCATCTAATCATATGATTAGATGAGAATTTCCTAAAGGGTTTAGAAAGAGGATACTTTGAGAAAAGGTGGGGCAGTAGGCAGGCTATCCAGTTAGGAAGCCTGTGGAACATTCCTTTGAGTAATGCAAAGGTGTTGGCTGGCAGAGGTGATGAATCAGTGGGGAATTGCACCATGGAGGTAGAATGTGCCTGTGTAAGAATAATGAAAACTAGTATTTATTATCCTATGACCGTATGCCTCTCATGGTCTTAAACATCAACAAAAAATGTATAAACTCATTTAATCCTCATGACATCCCTATGAAGTGAGCTGAATTGTTTCTCCCACTTTTCAGAGGAGCAGACGGAGATAGAGAGTGCTCAAGGGGACATCATTTGTGAGTGGCTGAGCTGGATTCCATGTCAAGCCCTCTCACCCCAAATCTTGAGACTGGCTGGCATGGCATCCGACCCCTCAGTGAGATGTCACAGGGCCCAACATGGCTTTTCCTAGATGCGCAGCCACAGGGACTCCTAGAGTTGTCTGTCTGGGACAAAACGCACGGAGAACGGAATTGGCATTAGCGGGTATGACCATATATGTCTGTACCCTTTTCCGTAGCCTGGCAGCTACTCTCAGGCTATACTCACGAGAGCAACATTCAGCTTTCTTTCTCCTTATCTCACTTAGGAATTACCTCCTCTCTTGTTGTCTTTGGTGAAACTGAGATCAGACACCTGGGTCCAGAACTGTCTCTGTAACTTACAGAAGCATGTTTTAGGGAACATGACTTGAGGTCTCTTTTTCAGGCTTCTTACAGTTAAGGTGAGGGTGATTCATCCAGTGGTGCTTTTAAGAAATGGATACTGAGCACCCAGGAGGAGCTGGGCACATACTAGGGAGACTCCAGGGATAACAGAATGTGAAAAAGTCACAGCATGCATTCTGAAGGAGTTCAGAATCTTACTTCTGATACACGTACGTAAATAAGCAATTGCAATTCAAGGAGATAATATTCATTACAGCTTTTACAAATCTGAAGTGCTTTAAAATGCTGTGCTATTATTATTATTAACTCTATTAGGGAGAAGGGGAGGAGAAAGGCAGAAAATGCCAGAAAAATCTGGGTTGGGGTTGCGCTCCCTGCATCTCCAAGGCCCCCACTGGGAAAGATTCCAGGAGAGCAGGCGCCTCCAGTGACGGCTTCACGGTTCCCGCCTGCTTTTGACCTTTGTGGAGTGCGCTTTCATGAACCCACTTCGTTTTCAAAAGTTTAAAAATACGCACTTGGAATTGGATATGATCAAGCATGAATCCCAGGCCAGAAGCGTGTGGGAGAATTGTGCTGATCTGGGAGGAAGCAGGGGCCACGTGCCCCTGTGATTTGACGTCAGCACCATCCTGGAGATGCACAGCGTCTGTGTCCTTCCACGTGGTCAGCCTGTGATACAATGTGTTTTCACAGCCTGTAAATCAGTTCCCTCTAGGAAAAGGAAAAAAAAAAAAAAAAACCCACACAGAAAAAAACCACACCATGCTGATTAGCTGGATATACCACTGTTGAAATGCCTGACTTTGCAATATTTAAATACTTTCTCAGCTAAGATGGTGAAATAGGGTAAGCAGAAAATAAAAAGCCATGTATTTATTAGAATCAAACCCTTTCCATTTTGAATGTTGACCTTTGAGTTTCCAAATTGGGCAAAGGAGTAATTATCAGGAATACCTTGATAAAAGGTTGTATGATTGCAGTTTAGGAAAACAACTTTATATTTATAAATCTTTTGTATTTTTGGTAGCACTTTCATATCAGTTATCTAATTTAATCCTTCGTACCAGCTCTGAAAAGTAGATGGAACGTTTATCCACTTAGATTATAGGATGATTATAATCATCCAATTAGATTATAGATGAAGGTACTCAGGACAGAGAAACTTTTACCTGTTCGAGGCTCTTTCACTTAAGATAAAGGGAAGAGGGAAGAGGGTGAAGGAAAGGAATAAGGACACCCACTGAATGCCTACTATGTGCCAGTGCTTGATACACAATTAAATTTAATTTTTCACACAATCCTTGTGGGGGGCAGTGAGTATTCTTACTCCCATTTTATAGCTACTTAAACCAAGGTATTATACATTTAATAAATGAGAGGCTGAGTTGAGGATTGTTGCCCAGATATCCTTGATTCCAAAGCTGTAGTTCTTTCTCTAGATTTCCAACATTCTTTTACAAGTAAACTGTTCTGAGCACTCACCTCCTATAAATGTGTATTTGTTTACATATAAATTGTTTGTGTGTAGCACTGTAGTGCTACTTTACGAACATTATAAAACATACACAGGAAATAAAAACATAAAGATGGATGTATGTGAACAGAAGACATACCGTTTTCTTTCTGCACCCAATATTGAAGACTGCCATCAGGGATATGCTTTTTTTTTGGCAAGTTAGGAGCACAAAGTTCAGTCTTAATGTTCATTTTCTTAGAAGAATCCGTGAGGCAGCATAGGGATACTTTAAGGAAGGATTTCTCAATAATGGCACTATTGGCATTTTGGACCAAATAATTTGTGTGTGTGTGAGGGGCTGTACATTGTAGGCTGTTTAGTGGCATCCCTGGCCTTCATCCGCTAGATTCTGATAGCAACCCCTCCCCAGTGTAACAACAAAAACTGTCTTCAGATATTGCCAAGCATTCCTTTTGCGAGTGGGGCACCAAAATCACCCCTAGTTGACAACTACTGTTTTAGGGTGATGAATAGGAATGTTTTCCTCTTCTGCTAATGCCCAGGGAAGAAGACATCAAGCAGCACCAGTTTGGAAGATGTTTTTTCTTGCCCACTGAAATTCATCCAGAGGACACTTGGGCTTGGTTCCAACCTATCCAGCAGCCCCTGAGGTCGGCCAGCTAGAACAGAGGTCCAGCTGTTCAGTGGTGATATCAGCCTTTGGATGGCTCCTGTCCCTTGCTTATCACCTCTAATTTTAACATCTTGTGCTTCACTGCCAATGGACTTTGACAGAGTGCAGTGTGGAAGATCATGGTGGCCCAGCATGGGATATGGTGTTGCATGGTGGTTAAGAGCATGGGCTCTAGAATCAGGTAGACCTGTATTCAAATCTATGTTCTGGCATTATTATCTGTGATTTGAACAATTCCTTCACCTTCCCTAGGCTGGTCTTTCCTCATCAGGATAAGACACGTAAGAGAAGAGAACACTTGTGACATAGACTTGCAATACTTAGCACAATGGCTGTGACTGACTCTTAAACAGTAATAGGTATTACTTAGATTATGATGATGCTTAGAGAGAACACTTGAGACTTTTGCCTTGCATATAGTAAACTTTCAATGACTGATACATATTATCATAATGTGTGATATAAACACAGATTTCCGAGTTTTGTGTATTTGGTTGCAGAGTCCATGAAATGGAAAGCAGACCTATCTTATTCAGCTCTTGACTCCCACTGCCTAGTTCAGCTGGCCTGTACTAAATCATCAGTAATTGTTGGTTGTGAGTCCATGAATGCATGTTTTCTTCCCTGTAAGCCTGCAGAAATTGTGATCACTATCTCTTTTGGCCTGCTTTAATATCACACAAAATGGCCCTAGCTGCTGGTCCCTGAAGTCTTGCCTACTTCACCCTGTGCAACTTCATGTGAATAAATATATTTGTCTCTACATGTGAGGGCAGGCAATTCAAACTTTTCTTTCTCATGACTTGAAACTCAAGGAGAGCGAATTCTTCATGATTTTATCTAGTCAATGGAAATGCAGATCCTTAATCATCAGGGTCCTCTAATTGTTCTTTTGAATTTGACTGAGGTGCTTGCTGTCATAGTATTTTCCTGAACCCCATTTCCTACTGCAAGTTTGCTCATCAGGTTTTAGATTTTTAATATATTCTTTGTTTTTCTTGGCTGATTTTAGAAAAATTAGAACTCTTTGTGGTTTAAGAAAAAAAAGATAACTTATAAGGTTGAGGACAATTTTTTTTATTGGAAGTACATCAGAAATCATCAATAAATCAGGAATAACAATGCTTGATAAATTTAGGAGAAAATTGATGGCAGCAGCAAGAGCTGATTTAAACTAATGCCTGCTTGCGTCATTACTCATACACAGGAGCTACGTCAGTTTTAATTTCTGTCTCTCTTAAAAATGAGCAAGTTTCTTTGCAGCAAACGACTGTTGATGATCTGTATCTTTGGACTAAAAAGGGGGAATTTTTCCACCATTTCCTGACTCCTTGATGCTGTGTGTTCTTTAGGCTTCCGGCACCTCAAACCTATAATTTTCAGAATATGGTTTGTAAAAGCAGAATTAGCAGTCTGGGCTTGTTTTTGTGTTTGTCTGGTTGTTGGGAATGAGTTAGAGAAGTGTGTACGTAAGTTTGCATGTGGTTTTTGTTGTTTAACCTAAGTGAGATGTGTAATTGGAATGCTCCTTTTGTTCAAAAAGCATGTATTCAAGAAAAGCATATTGCCTCTGAGCTTCATCGAGTAACCTCTCTTTAGGTATTAATGGAATGAGTGAATAGAAGCTTCCATTTTGCCTTGTCTAGTATCACTCAAAGACTGATTTTATGTTAAATTATATGTAATTGCGCAGCCATGTCAAAATATTAAAAAAAATTTTTGAGAGCAAGAGAAACCAGCCCCATTATGCCCACTGCGTCTAGGAAAGGACATTGAAAGTCAAAGGAAGTAGACAACTGAGAGACAGGAGAGGGGGTTCAATTATGAAAATATGTGACAAATGCAGAAACATTTTTTTAAAAGTCCAAAGAAAATACTTAACAGTTATATAAAGTTCTGCCATCTAATTGCATCCACTGTTAGCAATTTTAAATACGGTTCAAATAAAACAGTGAGATAAGTGCACATACATTTCTGTATCCTGATTTTCCCCCTTATGTAACTTACAGTCATGTTTTTGTGTTACTGAAAATTTATAGCAGTTTAATATCTTCATCGGTGAGTAAACCGTAATTAACTGCTCCTCTATTATTAGATATTTAGGTTGTTTCCATTATTTTTGTTGCACAAAATTGCAGACTTCTTAATTAGGTGAGTGCTCTGGCCCAGATATTTATTTCCCTTCTCATACTTTTGTGATTTGCTTATGCTTCCTTCTGTGGCATCTTAAGTTGGCTTTTCCCCTAAGCCAAATGGCTCGGTCTATTTGGCCCTCTGTCTCTTTAATAAAATTTCCACATCTTGACTGGGGGCCAGTCTCAGGCATGAAGGACCCAGGTGATTTACCGGATTTGGTCTCCAAGTCTTGACCCTGGTGTGGAAACATTATTGTCCTGAGCCCAATGAATGGAGCTATGTTGCCTCCAGTCAAGAGAGGAACTTGGCTGGACTTGGTCTTGCCTTTTAAAGCTAAGTCTTAATTCATGGTTGCTTCCCCCAAAAGATACTTTATATCTTGAATTGTCAGAAGTTTCTTATATTTTGGCACATATTGCTCTTACTGAACATGGGTTACTTTATACAGAAAATGTATGGTTTATTAACCTTGGTGATAGACTTTCCATTATGAGCCTGCAGTAGAATGATTCCCAGACATTCTGACTCTTGCTTTAGAGTTTTTTACATGAGTCTTAGATTTTGAGCAAAATCTACCATACACTGGTCATCGTTCTGTGAAGAAAAACCTCGGTTTCTCTGATCCAGGTTGGACGCATAGCAACATATATGTGTGTGTCCATCTCTTATTTGGAGAGTTCAAGCATGAACATTTTGAACATCTGCTCCTTTAAGTCACATCTTTTCCTCATTTCACATTATAATTTTCATGACAGTTATCATTTGTTAAATGTGTGTTATTCTAAATCAATACCTGCATACATGAAGTCTCTCCTTTTGATTGGTAGTTCAGGTTTTCAGCTAATGATCTCACTGGTTATGTCTTCCTCCTGGTGTTGTTGGCTTTCTTGATCAACACTGGTCATCACTACCGTTGGTCTGGTCTGAAAGGCAGTTTTCATTCATTGAAAAGGTATGTGTTGAATTCTTGATGTGTTCCCAGGGACTACAGCTATGAGGAAAATAATTTAGTATGGAATATGAGGGGCTAGATGATGCCTTTCAGGTGGTCTGGAGGGGCACCTGGGTGGCTCAGTTGGTTGAGCATCCTAGTTCGGCTCAGGTTACAATCTCACAGCTCGTGAGTTCAAGACCTGTGTGCGCTCTGCACTGACAGCCTGGAGCCTGGATCCTGCTTCAGATTCTGTGTCTCCCTTTCTCTCTGCCCCTCTCATGCTCATGGTCTGTCTCTTTCTCTCTCAAAATAAATAAATATTAAATTTTTTAAAAAGGTGCTCTGGATGAACATCAGTATGTGGACACATACCCGCCCCTCCCCCCCCCATCAAAAATAAGAGGAAAACATGATGTCTGCTGCATGTGATTTTCTGCTGTTAATACTCTGTTCTGAACTTGCTGGGCCTCTCCCTACGTCTCTGTCAGGCCCTGTTTCTCAATAGGCAGCATGAAGTAAACAAACTCATAAGCATCTAATAAGGTACAGAGTAGTGGTAAGTGCTACAGAGGCATTGTGCACAAAATGTTAGGGTGTTGTGAAGGATGGGGATAGATTTGGTGTTCATGTCCTGACATTCACAGCTCTCCTGCCAGCTCTTGTTTTTTGTGTCCATCTTTCAGGATGTTGTGGGGTATGTGAGAAGTAATCTTTTCTAGCAAAAGTATCCTAGGAAAACTGTTCACTGAGGAATGCAGGTTCCTCTCTCTTCTTTTCCTCAAGCCCTTACTTCCTTTGTTTCTTCCTTCCTTCTTTTGTTCGTTCGTTCGTTCATTCGTTCGTTCGTTCGTTCCTTCCTTCCCTCCTTCCTTCCTTCTTCCTTCCTGTCTTCCTTCCTTCCTCTCATTTACTATTTCATTTATTCAACAAACATCTATGCGGCTACTGTTTACCAGGATGGAGAGACAGCAATGACAAACAGAGAAGTGGACAGATCAGCATACAGTGCTGCATAGGCAATGTTTCCACGGCAGCCAAACCAGGCTGCCATAGCAGGGCAGCTCCTTTCGGCCCTTGAAGTCCTTTACTTCTTTGTTGGCCCAGCGTGAGTTTGAGTGACGTCCCGCTGGGTTCATGGCAGGCCTTCATTAAGTACTGGCTGATCAGTGCTTGGCTGATTCTGCAACTTTCCTAATAGATATTCTAGTTTTCCTTAAAATTTAGTTTTCTGCATCTTTGACTTATGTCACTTCCAGGCAGAGTCTCTGCAGGAGTTGACTCAATGATGGTCTCAGTTCTACATCTATAATAAGCAAATCCCTTAAACATTTATTTTTAGAGGTTATGCTCTACCCTAGTATCTTAATTTCACAGTAACAACGAACAATACATTTTCCAATGAGCACTTCAAAGCACCCATAGGCATAGAGAGAAGTTCGCCGCATTCGAGTAATCCAGAATTTAAACCACTCTAAGTCAATTATTTGGCACACTCCTTTTCTTTCAGAGAGCTCAGAGCAACTTGCCTGCTTTATCTCCGTGACCCTCCTATCATCCATCAGACATTCACGATGGGGGTTTCATCATTGCCTTACCCTCTGTGAGTCTGCAGGCTAAAGGATAGATTTTTATATTCAAAGACGCTTTATGCTTTTGTATTTTAAAGCCAAACTCATAAATACCTCTTTATTCTTTCCCTGTTTTCTCTTTCTTTTTCTTTCTCTCGACTATCTTTCTCTTTGGCTTTTTCTGGCTTCACTGTCCTTGAATATTTTATTATTTCTCTGTTGAAAGGATGGAACTCAAGTATTGCCCATTCTTAGGAACAAACATCCACAGGAGGGATTTCTGTGCCCCCGCTGGTGGACGATTTGTCCTTCCCTTCGATCATGGCATCTTCCTGTGTGTGGACCACAGGTTGAATTTTAAAAGCCGTGCCCTGTTAGATTGATAATGGTTCATTTTCAGAGCTGCCTCTGTGGTTATGGATCCCCAGTCTCTTTGGTAAGCCCTTTCCGGGGCCATAAACCTTTTTGGAGAGAGAGCCTCTTTCCGGAGAGGGGCAGCTACCTCCTCGGCCTCCTCCCTGCTGATTTGATGACTTGGCCTCTCAAAAGGTTGTGCACACCGTGGATTCTTTAAAGCTTGTTTATCTGGGAAAGGGCTTTAGAAGGGAGATTGAATCCCTGCTGTCAATGACTCTTCTGAAACAAGGCCAGGGAGATAAGGAGAGTTCATGTTGCCAGGTAATGACCTTGCCTGGACCCACTTGAGCATCTTGTTTGGAGGGATCTGGCAGAGTTAGCAGCAGGCTGACTATCTTCCCAGTGGGGAGAGGGCTGTGTCCTTCCTGCCCCTTCTAAAGGCCAAAGAAGAAGAGAATTGATTCACATGGAGAGCTTTCCAACTTTCTGACACAATGCTTTGGTTTACTCAAGTTGTTGGGGTCATTTGATATTTACTAAAATGTCTCCTATGAATGAGATGCCAGTTGTCAGCTTTTACCCCAGCATATTTCACTCCTCAGAGTAGAGGCAGTGAGAACACTAAGGTCACAAATGTACTCATTTCGTGAGTATCTCTTGAGTACCTTGCATGAGGCTGGCTCTGCTTTTGGTTCAGTGGAATCATAATAAAACATACATGACATGGTCATTTTCTCCTGAGTGTTTGAATCATATTGGGGCCCAAGGGAGAGATGAAGCAGCTAGAAAACGGTGCTTGGCTTTGTTGAATTGAGCTTCACAAGGAAACTGATCACAACATTCTTTAAAATCACAATGAAATTAGAAACACCCATGATGTCCATCAGTAGGGGAAGGCTTAAAAATGATGCTATAACCATACTGCAGTATTCTGCGCTTGTTAAAAATAATGCTATAAATAGAACTATAAGTAATGACATTGAAAGATTGCCAAGACTACAGTATTGGTAAGTGAAAAAAACTTTCTTTACTTTCACTCTAAGCCATTTATATTAAGAATGCATATATATGTTTATGAATATAGGAAAAAGTATTGAAGACAGATGTTCCTAATATTTACATGTGGGCTTTTGTTTTTCTGTTTCATAAGGATAATATGTTTATGTGTCATATAACTTAAAAAGTTAATACAGAAGTAAATACTAGATTATATAAGATCAGAAGAGAGGAGGGACAGAGTGAGAATTCTCTCCTTCTTGAGTGTGGATATTGAACCACTGTCCTATTTGAGCAGAAGGGTCTGGCCGGAGTGTTTTCTTCTCAGTCCTTGTCTGGGGGTGGCTGTGGTAATCAATATGACTTTATCTTTTCCCATTCAGTAGGTAGCCTTTTCATTTTGTTAATGATTTCTCTCACTGTGCATTATATAATATATATATTGAATTGAAAAATATATATACTGGAATTATATATGTGTGTGTGTATACATGTATATATGTATATATATATACAGACCTTAAGGTCTGTCCATGTTGTCACAAATGGCAAGATTTCATGCTTTTTTATGGGTGAGTAGTATTCCATTATGTATTTAAAATGTACAGTGAAGGAAATACATGTGTGTGTGTGTGTGTGTGTGTGTGTGTGTGTATGTATTTCCTTCACTGTGCATTTTAAATATATAAAGGAATACTACTCACCCATAAAAAAGCATGAAATCTTGCCATTTGTGACAACATGGACAGACCTTGAGGGTTTTATGATACATAAAATAAATCAGACAGAGAAAGTCAAATATTCTGTGATTTCATTTATATGTGAAATCTAAAAAACAAAACAAATGAACAAACAAAATAAAACTCAAAGATACAGAGAACAGTTTGGTGAATGGCAGGGGAAAGAGGGTAGGGAGTGGGCTAAATGGGAGAAGGGGATCAAGAGATACAAACTTGCAGTTATAAAATAAGTAGCTCATGGGGATGTAATGTACAGCATGGTAACTAGAGTCAATAATATTGCATATTTGAAAACTGCTAAGGAACTAGATCTAGAAAGTTCTCATCATAAGAAAAAAATTTTTTGTAACTCAGTATGGTGACAGATGGTAACTAGACTTATTGTGGTGATAATTTTGGGTGTATGCAAATATTGGATCATTATGTTGGACACTTGAAACTAATCTAATGTTACAGGTTAATTACACTTTAGTAAAAAATGGCTGACTCTGCGTGTGAACAGCACCCAGGGGAGGGGACCCACCATTTGTCCTGATTTTCTCCTTCCATCCCACTTGTATGTTAATGGGAATGAGGGCTGGCTCCTTGTCCTCAAAAAAGTAAGAACCTGGGGTTGCCTGGGTGGCTCAGTCTGTTAAGCTCTTGATTTCAGCTCAGGTCGTAATCTCATGGTTTGTAGGATCAAACCCCGCATCAGGCTCTGCGCTGACAGCACGGAGCCTGCTTAGGATTCTCTCTCTCTCTCTCTCTCTCTCTCTCTCTCTGCCCCTTTCCTCATGCTTACAAGCTCTCTCTTTCCCAAAGTAAATAAATAAACATTAAAAAAAAAAAAAAAGAAAGTCAGAACCTGAGGTATAGGTTTTTCTGCCATTACTTTTTTAGATCTTGAGAACTGCTGAGATATGAAAGAGCTGATATTGTTATTTATGGCTCCAATTTTATTTTTCACTAATACCAGCCACATGCCAATAAGAAATAAGGTACATCAGGGTATGTAGTTTGGTGGCATATAATCTCTATATTTAGAGATTGGATGCTATTTGAATGTGTATGTCCTTTGTCTCTTGACAAATTATATGCTCATTGAAATTGGGGATTTTGTCTTTTGAGCTCATAGATATCCTCCAGAGTTGTGTAGAAAGGTAGCTTTTTACATAACAGACACTTTAATAAATGTTTGTTGATTGAATAAAAGTTTGGATTAATGAATGGAGTAAATACTCTCTGAGTTTTTGTTTTAATACAGAAAACAGAGTCAACTCACTAAAAATGAGGCTATGAATTGAAAACAATATGTCATATCTTTCAAGGGAAATTTAGTTGACCATTAAAAAAATTAAATATTTTTAAATAGTATAAAAATACAGACTAATATGACAAATGTCTAAGAAACACCCATGTATCCAACATCTAAATTTAACAAATGCTCACACTTCGTCATGTTTGCTTCTGATTTTTGAGTTTTTTTTTTTTCTTAAGAAATGACATGTTTTAGATACAGTAAAACTCCATTTGCCTCCTTTCCAAGCCCATTAGCTTCTCTCATCTCTGAGGTAACCTCTATTCACCAGGAAGCTATTCCTATTTTCATACTTTTACTTTTTATGTAAGAGCATACTCCACAGTCTAGTGTTTTATGAGTTTCAAAATGTACACAATAGTGTCATGATGCATGTGCTCTTTAGTGACTTGTTGTTTTAAAAATATTATAACATTTCTTCATGTTGATTATGTAAATCAAGTTCATTCAACTCTTCTATAAGTAAATTCTATGATTTATTTACTGCTTATAGACATGCATTCCCCTATTGATGGAGACCTAGATTTGCCCCAGTTTTTCACAGTTATCAATTGTGCTGTTAATTACATCCTCGTAGATGTCCCCTTTGGCTTGCAAGAGCATTCCTCTTAGGTGTCTGTCCAGAAGTGAAATGGCTCAACTGTGAGGTGATTATATTTCCAAGTTTACTAGACATCAATAAACTGTCCTCCTAAAAGGTCGCACGAATTGCCATCCCCACCCATGGCGTAAGATGCTTCTGTACATTTCACTAACACTTGGTATCAGAGTCTTTCACATTTGATTTTTTAAAATGTTTTATTTATTTTTGAGAGAGAGATAGAGACAGGATAAGAAGGGGAGGGCCAAGGACAGAGGGAGACACAGAATCTGAAACAGGCTCCAGGCTCTGAGCTAGCTCTCAGCACAAAGCCCAATGCGGAGCTCGAACCCACGAACCATGAGATCATGACCCGAGCTGAAGTCGGACGCTTAACCGACTGAGCCGCCCAGGCGCCCCTCACATTTGATTTTTTAAAAGAATTTATATCTGGCTGATGAAGCCTGTGTTACACAGTTCAATCCCTGCCAATGTGCTTCATGCTCCAGATTTGTGTAATGTCACACAGCTATCTGAACATCCCCAAAGACGTCCCTTTTCCCAGGGGTGCATGTATTGCCTTCAGTGGCAAACTCTTACTCATTCTTCAACACCTGGTTAAAATGTTCCTACTTCTGTGCACTTTTTCCCCCCTGATTTCTCCAGATCAATTGTTGTTCCCTCTCATTACTCGTGTAGCTCTCTGTAGAGATCTCAGTTGTTGCATTTATGCTGTTTTATTATTATTACTTTCTAAGGGTGTTTTAATCACTGGACTGAAGATTATCCAGGACAGAGATGATAGACATGGAGCTTAATGCAAGAGGATTTCTTGAGTATCTTGCATGGTCCTGGATCTGTGTTAGATGCTGTGGAACCACAGCAACAACATAAATACATGACATACCCTCTCCTTCCTGAGTATTATTTGACTTGTATTGGGGGCCCCAGGCAGAGTTTTATGAAGCGTCTAGAAAACAGAACCTGGCTGTACAGAATTGAGCCTCTGTCACTTCTGACATTCTAGCACTTACCCCAGGTACAGCCCAGTCAATGTTTACTACCTACATACATGAACAAATAAGTTAATAAATAAGTTAATTCATCTAAAAAACTCTGCGAAACACTTCTAGGTGTCAGGAAGTAGCGGAGATCTAGCCTGTTAAATCTGTATTCTCACTGAGCATACAAGTATGTGTATATTGGGATGGGAGCGGGAAGGGAAAAGGGATACAGGGTAAATAAATCAACAAATCATATACACTGTGTCAGGGGATGGAAGCTTCAGGAAAAAAATCCAAGCCAGGTGACAGAGAGGTAGGTAGCACATGCTGCTGTTACCTTGCACCTCGTCCCTCTAGGCCACCTCTGAGGCAGCTGCGGCCGAAGAGTAAGGTCCCTTGCTTGCGACAGTTTCGCATTTCTGTTGCTTCCTCCAAAGCTCTCCTGGGAGAGCAGCCCTCCCTCAGCCAGGATTCGTCGCACTGTTCTTGCTCAGTTCCTCCTCAGCACTGGTTCACTCTGGCGACCTAGAATCACCTCTGATAATAATACTCTGCTGGTAAGTCCTTGCCTCAGGCTAGAGGAGCCTGAATGAAGGCAGAGGATGTAAAAGGGGCTGCTAATTACTAGAGGGTAAGTACGGAAGGACTCATTGAGTGCGGACCTAAATGAAAGGGAGGAAGCCGTGGACGGCTGGGGGAAAGATGTCTCCGAGAGAAGGAATAGCAAGTCTAACCCAGCCCTAACTCTGAGGTGGGCGTGTGCATGTTTGTGCATGGGCTGTTTGAGGAACAGCTGGGAGAGACAGCTGAAGCAGAGGTGAGGGAGAGAGAGAGAGAGAGAGAGAACAGGACATGATATCAGAGTAGGAGCAAGGACTCTGCAAGCCAAGGTAAGGGGTTTACATTTCCTTCTGAATGGAATGAATGAATTGGATGGCTTCCATCGCAGGAGATGCAGGATGCAAGTGAGGTTTTAAATGAATGAATGCATGTACGCATGTGCGCATGTGACCGAAACAGACTTAAAACGCTTGATTATTTAGAGATTCCAAGTGATGAAGATCTGAAGGGCAACTGTACTTCATGAGACAGCACGGAATCTCAACCACCTATTCTCGTCAGGGACCGACTGGGTTGCAAACTCAGATATCCCTGAAGTTAGCTGCTGTCAGAAGTTGCTCTGCTTTGGGGCGCCTGGGTGGCTTAGTTGGTTAAGCGTCTGACTTTCGCTTAGGTCATGATCTCGCGGTTCGTGGGTTCGAGCCCCGCGTTGGGCTCTGTGCTGACTGCCGGCTCAGAGCCTGGAGCCTGTTTCAGTCTGTGACTCCCCCTCTCTCTGAAACCTCCCCTGCTCACACTGTCTCTCTCTCTCTCTCCTAGAAATAAATAAAACATTAAAAAAATTAAAAAAAAAAGTTGCTCTGCTTAGAAGCAGGAAGGGGAAGACACTGGAATTTGAGGCCGGTTGGAATTTCCCTGGGTATTGAGGATTTGGGAAAGTGATGTCTGAAGCTGCAAAAAGGCCACAGATGACTTGTTGCTTTGTGATAAGTGGGTTTAAGTCATCTCGCAGGTGGGCCGCCAGGAAAGGTAAGCTTCCTTCACAGAACCAAACTCCACAGCTAAAGGGAATGTAACTAATTCATCAAGCTTGTAAGAAACTGCTAATTGGCGGCTCAATTTCTTTTGCGTTCCCATGGCAAAGTTCTGCGGGTTTGCTGGGTTCCAATAGAGGTTCCTTCTTTGCAAGGTGGCACCTTCCTACTTCATTTCTGGGATTTCTGTAAGAGGTGTTTATGGTATTTGTACACTGCTTTGTTGAAAAATGAACACCTGAATTGAATCACAGAATGAAATGACTCAGAGAAATGATTTCCCTTCCTCCTTAAAAAAAAACAACTATTTATTTTCAGAGAGAGAGAGGGAAGGAGAGAGCGAGTGGGGGAGGGGCAGAGAGAATTTGAAGCCAGCGGCTCCGTGCAGTCAGTGCAGAGCCTCCATGTAGGACTTGATCTTGATCTCACAAACTGTGAAATCGAGAGTCAGATGCTTAAAACTGAGCCACTCAGGCACCCTGATGTTCTTTCCTCTTTTAGGCTGAGGAGCAAAAGGGTCTAGTAGTGTAGGAAAAATCAGGAAGACTGTAGAATTACTCAAGCCAAGTGGTCAAGGTACCAAGCTACCTTGGGCACCAAGCGACCACCCGGAGGAAGGAACATGATGAAAACTCTAAGGAGAGAAATGTCCCTTTCCCTTGTAGAAACTCAGGAATGAATAATCCCACACTAATCCGACTTTCTACGGGCCTCCTGTTCATTTGCTCTGTGTGCATTAAATTTATCATCACCGGCATAGCTGGAAAATGGAGGTCAAATTTCAGTTTGGCCCGCAGTGTGATAAAAATGACCTGCAAAAGGTAGATGATAGGTTGTTATTTTATGCCCTGGAAAATAGCAAAGATCAGATACTGCTTCCTCTCTGTCCTCCTTTTATTTTTTCTTCTTGGATGGTTGATACTAACTTTCTTTAGTAATGCATTATAAATGCACACCCTGATTTGCTAGAAGGGTGGTCAAGGTTTAAAACAAGAACGATCTATTTCAGACTGGCAATTTCAATCAGTACAGGTTGACTAGGCATCTTTTGCTGTGTGAGTTCTTTATGGAATCACTGACAAGTCATAAAAATATCCAGTGCACAAGCGTGACATTCAAACACACTGTCTCTTCTGCTTATAGTTCATTGACTCCCAGAAGTCATCTATTTATAGCCATTAATGATTTCTAAGCAATTAGATCCCCCTGTTTCAACAACTATCATGTTGTAGGATAAATCCTTCCCCACAGAAATGCATGTGGCAGGCAGTTTCAGATTGGGGAATTGGGGCCAAAGTTGGGAAGAGGCAGGGGAAGAAATCTTTTCCTCCAGCACTTGAGGTGGGTAGGAGTCACCTCACATGAGGACTATCAGGAATAGTCTCCATGTCAGCAATGTTTTAAACTTAGATAAGAATTTTTTAACCTCCACCTAGTCTTGCCTTCAGGGTGACAGTGGTAGCACCTACCCACTTGTCCCTTTTCCAAGGGACAGTCCAGCCAGAGCGCTGCATCCTTCTCCACTGGGGGTCCTTCACGAGTCAGTACTACTTCAGCTTTGCTTTGTAAAGATCACTGCAAGGGCTTATCGTGGGTAATTGTTATTACTACCATCTGCATTACGGTATAATTACCTTTCCAAAATGCTAGATCTCTTTAGCTGATGTTCAAAGATAAGTAATAGCCAAATAATTGCAAAGCCTTTGCATCTAGAGCAGGAGGTCTGCAATGAAAGGTGGGCTGTGCTTATAGCATGTGTTTCTCTCTCCTGTTTTTATTTTTCCTCCTTTCCCTGGGAGTGGTAGAAGAGTGACTGATCCTCCTCCCCAGCTCTCCCTTTATTTTTAGGCAGACTGATGACTAAGTCAATGTTGTAGAATTTATCTTGATCCCAATGTGATATCCATCCTACACAACCTGCGGGATGTGGACTGTGGCATTTAATAAAGTTAACTTTCGTTAATCAGAAGTCATGACGGGTAAATTCTCTCTCTATTCCCGGGCACCGAGTGTGAGGAAGCAGAGATGGATTACCGAAAGGCCCCATGGCCTCATTCGGATCAGGCAGGCAGATCTGGTGTCATCTCTTCCTGACTCCTTAACTTGTCCATAAGCTGTTAATTGGAACTTCTTTCTTTGCAGCCTGTGATGCTCTGAGGTTCAGGCCACAGTTTGGTGATTAAGCCTTGAGTGTATTTTCTTTATTAGCATGATCAGTCAGGAGAACCATAGCTACATGTGAACCTGGTGCTCTTGCTATAAATCGTACAGTATCTAAGACACACAACTATGGATGGTGAGGCATAGTAATGAAGAGAATGGGGGAAATGAAGAAAGTGGGGAGAAAAATGGACTGATTGATAATACAGAGGAAAAAAAGGATGGCAATATCATCATGGTTTGCATAAGAAACAATCATGAATTTATGGTTTTAAATTTGCTATTTTAAATTTGGCTTGCTGGTTGACATGCTTGTTTTTCTGAAGATTCATTTGAATTAGCATATCTGGCCCAAATATTTACCTCCCTGAGTTCTTAAACAAGTAAGGCAGATGAATTACTTTGAACCATGTGGACTCAAGGAGTAGGTACCATATGCTCACAAAATTTGGGATAAGTACTAGCTTGTAAAATACCATCAGTCCCCAAACTCCTCTTTGCAGAGAAAACTTATGGCAGACATAGTAACTGTTGTTATGAAGGTACTTAAAACTTGCATCCAGTGGAGGGTGACTTTGTGCCATCACGCATACTAGGCCTTTTATTAGCATTATCTCATTTAATTACACAACAGCCCTATGAGGAAATTTATTATCCTTTCAATTTTACGGATGAGGAAACTAAACCTTAGAGAGTTTAACCAACTTGTCTAAACTCGCATTAGTTAGTGGAGCTGGCCTAAGAGTCTGTGCTATTAATGACTTACATATGGCATATGTACTCTATCCATCTAGCAGACTAGATGAGATAACCTACGTCTGTATCCACAACTATATCTATATCTACACAGTTATAGATTTATATATGCCAGGATTTATATTGGGCAAACTAGGAAAGAAGCTAGTGTATTCTTCTTTTTAAAAATCTCAACAACTAACCACATTCTCCTCTCTATGGAGACAATGTACTGGAAAACATTTTGGTGGATTAGTATTTTTTTTTTTACAGGGCTGAAGATTGCCCTCTCGCCAGCTTAAATAGCATCACTTCTCTTGCTCTAGTCCCCACCACCAATTAAATAACTTAAAAGCATTTCTATAGCCCCATTTTAAGAAATATCTGCACCCGTCAGAGCTGACATTCAAACAGACAAACTGTGTAGTTTCCTAATTGTGCTTGTGTGTATGTGTGTGCGTGTGTGTATGTGTGTGTATGTTAAGGAAGGCTGAAAATGTGTTTTGCTTCCTAAAATATATGCCTACCAGTGTCTGAAATTCTTCTGTTAGTTCTTCATTCTTTTGGCATAACATTTTTATTCCATGTTCAAGGACAAAAGTCCAGGAAGGGGTGCTATAGTAAATCCTGCCCCTTATTGTAAGTAGTCTTATCCGATGTTTTCCAGAGAAGCAGACTTGGATAAGCCAGGCTCAGAGAACGTGAGGCAAGTGGAAATCTCTTGGGTGTTGGTGGGAGTAGGGGGTCTGAGAGTAGAAGAGGGATGGCAAGAGACATAAAGGCAAACTCCGTCTACTTCCCCGTCTTTCATTAAACCTGCTCTAACTCTGATTCTTCATTGGATTAACCAAAGAAAGGGTTGACTCACTGCCAGCTGCTTTAATAGAAGTTTGCATACTTAGTGCTAAGAAAATACATTCTTCCTAGTAAAGAGTTGCCTGGTCTATGGTCTCTCTTCTTCCTTTCTGTGGATTGATTGTACATGATCGATGGATTGATGTATGCTTTGTAGGAGTCACTGTGCAGTGCTGGAGCACTGAGAACAGGCACATTGCCTGCGCTCATGGAGTCCCAACTCTGGGTGGACACCCCAAGCATCAAAATGCTCCAGGCTTCATAAAGCTCAGGCAGGGACTGACTCAGCCTGGAGTAGTTGGGATTGATTTTATAAAAGATGCTGTTGAACTCTGGGTCCTGAAATATGAATGTGGAAAGGAAGCAGGGTATGGACACTTCTTAGGGAAGAATCATTCTGGAGTCAGAATTTTCAGGTCCTGATGAAACCTCATGTAGCTTGCAATTAGTAAGGGTAAAACAGATCAGTTTTCGGGGGTCTCCATGCAGGACATTCCCATACAGTACTCTGGAAGGCGGGGGGAGAGGTGAGTGGCTGCTGATCTGAGTCCTGTGTTCCTTTTCCTTGCATTCCTCTGGCATCTTTGGAACTGATGCCAAATACATTTCAAAGCAAAGGTATCCCTCCTCTGTTACTGTGCTGAATATCCCAGTCACTGAAACTGGCATCACCTTATACATTCCCAGTTTTGGCTTGTGCTGTTTGTTTAGGAGTTACAGCTAGGGGACAGCTCAGGAAAAGGCAAATACATGCCAAACAGGTAGCTTTATGCATTTTAAGCAGAGAAAACCAGGAAGGCCTTTAAAAAAAACTTAAAAAACCAAATAGTTTGATAATTTTGAGAAAAGTTACTAACCACTCCTAAATTTGCATTACAACTTAAATATGCTAAAGCTTTTGCATATATAGACTGAGTATTTGATCTAGATATCTCTTCTTTCTCTCTCTTTGCTAATGTTCTCGTGCTCAGAAAAACAGCATTTCTAATTTACATGTCCAAATTAGCTTCAACTTACTTATATTGAATGATAATAGATTTCTTTTTCTTATAATTAATGTTGTCTGAAAACATAATACAGATTTAACTTATCATTGTAAAGATCTTAAGATTTTAATATTTTTGCAGAGGCATAAATACAGTGTAGCTATAATTATTTCATTATGTATGTATAAAAATAGGATACGGCAAAAAGTACATGCTTTCCCTCACTGATTACTCTTAATGTCTCCCAAATTTCCTGATTTACAATATTCTCTGAGGATGTAGATTTTTCTAATTGAAGTACAGTAATTTGCATATTTTTAGACCTTGTTGACACAGTTAATTGATATGTCATTACTTATATCATGCTGAATATAATTTACACTCTTTATTCACGGCAGACTTACAATGCTGTCCTTTTGGGGAAGAATTCACAAAGTAGTGTTCTTTGTCTTGCTTTTCTCTTTGGCTTAGCCAGCCTTTGCCTAAGGAAAACCAGAAGGAATAATGGCCAATTGGCAGGGTTTTCTATTTAGCAAAATATTAACCATTAACATAATAATCTAATAAATTTTAGCACTGTTAGTAAAATGTATATTTTTCTAGCAGTTTGCTAGAAAAGTCCTTTTCAAATGGTCTTCACATATGATCATTTCAGTTAATCCTCCTGTAACACTTGAGGCAGGGATCATTACATTTCTCTCACCAAGGAGCACATGGAAGCTAAGGGAGGCACGAAGACTGGTCCAAGGTCATATAGCTAGAAGATTGCAGACCTGGGATGGGACATAGTTCTTTTGTGCCTCCAGGACAGGTATTTTTCCACTGCAGAGCACATTCTGCCAGAGAGGTAAGGAGACAGGACTAGAGATATATGAGAGAAAGAATAGGAAAGTAAGGAAGAAATACTAGGGGGCAGTGGGCCAAACACACAAACTTAGAAACGAGAAAAGTTCGGGACGCCTGGGTGGCTTAGTCGGTTAAGCGTCCGACTTTCACTTAGGTCATGATCTCGCGGTTCATGGGTTCGAGCCCCGCGTCGGGCTCTGTGCTGACTGCCAGCTCAGAGCCTGGAGCCTATTTCAGAGTCTGTATCTCCCTCTCTCTCTGACCCTCCCCTGCTCACGCTGTCTCTCTCTCTCTGTCTCTCCTAGAAATAAATAAAACATTTAAAAAAAAAAAAGAAAGAAGCGAGATAAGTTCATGTCAACAGTGTCCATTTAGGCGTGTTTGAAAAAATCTAGTGCTCCTTGGTACAGTTGTCCAGCTCTCTCTCTCTGAGAACTCTGAATGGGAATGTTGTATATTCCCTATGGGCTAGGCTAAGCTTTTTGCCTCTTTGTCACTCCCACAGTACTTTGCTATGTTCAAATGAGGCACTCAAAAATAATTGTTGAATGAATGAATGGCATTCTTCAGAAGTTGGAGTTACAGCCTCATTGTTCTCATGATGGGCTGTGATTATATCTGTGCCAGCTTCGGCCACCCACACCTTCCAAATCACACAGGCCTCCTCTGCGAGGTAGAATTACTTTTTGCCTTTCTCCTTTTTCTTTTTTTCTAAGCCCCATTACTCAGCCTGGAGAGTTCTCTTGTTAAAAAGATGGTTGGAATTTGGCCTAGCGTTTACGTGAATTGCTAAAGATGTAGTATCTGCTTTTGGTGGATTTCCAAGTGTGCAATCCATCCAAGCAGCTGAAAATCACAACAAATGGAGTTCAGAAAGCATGCAAAGGCGAGACATTATCATATAATGGAAAAGGCATCAGCCTGGGAGTGAGATAGACCCAGGCATGGGTCCAAAACTTGCCATTTGCTAGCCATGTAAACCCTTGCAAATCACCTCTATGAGCCTCAGTTTACTCTTCTGCACAGTGGGACTCTAGTTAATACTTCCCTCTGAAGTGGGTCAGAGATAAGGCATGTAAAATGCCTAGCTCAGCACCTGGTGTCTACTGGATTTTATTTCCCTTCCCCTCATTCATGTTCAGGCTGATGCTGACTCCATTTAGATGAAGTGTAACTTCTGCTCAAAGAACACATACAGCTCAGTTCTTCATGATGCAGGATCATGTGACTTTTCCATGCTCTATTAGTGTCATGGGTTTGCACTGAGAATGAACGCAAGTAGAGGGGCCATTGCTGTCTTCACCTAGCGGCTGGGGGCTACGCTCATCTGAAGGAATCTGAGGATCACTGTCCTGATCCATTTTACAAAAGGGGGCGGTGTTTGGGAACCATGTGGAATCCTCTTGCACTCTTTATTTGGAAACTCTTTTTCTGATGAAAGTCAGACTGATCTTTCTCTTGAGGGTGTTGCAGCTGTTGATGACTCTACCAGCAGTTGGAAATTTGCTAAGCTTGATAAGAGAATAAGGGCTGGCCATTGGCTGTTGGATTCCCTTATTTCTAGAGAGATTAGGTGGTGGAGTAGCAACAGCCAGAGCTAGAGAGACTTGCACCTGAGCCCTCCCTTTGCTTTCACCTGCATGACATGCGGAAGTCACTCCACCTTTTGAGTCTGTTTTCCCCTTTGTAAAGCGGGGTTAATAAGAGCTAATTTACAGAGCTTGGAGAGGAGTAGCACCTGGGAGTCAGTAGGGGTTAAAAAAATAATGGAGGTAATTATTTTTATTGTTTTCATGAGATTACTTACAGGTCAGGGGTATCCATGAGTGAGGTTGGTAGCCACCCAATGTGATTTTACCAAAGACTGTCCTGTAGCAGAGGACCACTGGCCAGCGGTTCACAATTCTTATGAGTCTTTTGTAACTCTGGACATTATGGTTGGCTTATGGTATGAAGCTATCTGGGAGAGAACCTCCTTACATAGGTACCACATTAGCAAAGATTTGTTTATTGGCTCAACCAATTCCCATCCTTTATAACCTAGCAGGAAGTAACAGGTCATGCAGAAATGGGATACAGAACAGGTGTGTTTGGGAAGAGGCTGCTAGGAAATGATTGAAGACAGAGTGCTGCCAGGTGAAAGCCTTTTCTAAGGAGCCCAGGGTAGTGTGGTTGGGACACTGTGGAGCATACTAGACACTGAAAGAGAGTTAGGGCTACCCGTGACTAAATCCATGAAATCCAATGTGTGCAAAGTGGGGGTCCTTTGTGCCAGCCACAGTGTCAGGTGCCAGCAAGGAGACCTTTGACTAAGTCAGCTTCTGTTCTCAGGGTGCTTACCATCAGTGAACAAATGGTCAATGCAAGTGGGAATAAGATAACCACTTATGCAGGTATGATACTAGAGCTATAGCTCTCAAGTAGAGAAAGGGTAATTAGAGAATACTTCCTGGAAGATGAGACATTTGAAGGACCTGGAAGTCTGAAAAAGACAATTGCCAAAGGATTCAAATTTCATAGTCTTACCAGAGGTTGGGCTAAAGCACTTAGCTAGGGCTTTCTCAGGGAGTGCGTTAGAACTTCTTGATGGATTTATAGTTCTATCTATGTTTGTGAAGTGAAATGGAGAATCCAAGAGGTTATCTGAATTATTCAGGTCAGTTTTGAAGCAATATTAGAGACTTTACTTGAATTATCCAGGTAGCTATTTCCCCTAGGACTGTCTCCCAGTGAAAAGAATGATGTAGATAAATGTTGAAGCACTAATGGGGACTGGGCTTTCTTAAGAGTTAGTACCTTTTCGGGGCGCCCGGGTGGCTTAGTCGGTTAAGTGTCCGGCTTTTGCTCAGGTCATGATCTCGCGGTTCGTGGGTTTGAGCCCCGCGTCGGGCTCTTTGCTGACTGCCAGCTCAGAGCCTGGAGCCTGTTTCAGTCTATGACTCCCTCTCTCTCTGACCCTCCCCTGCTCATGCTGTCTCTCTCTCTCCTAGAAATAAATAAATGAAAAAAAAACATTAAAAAAAAAAGAGTTAGTACCTTTTCCTTATCCCCATCGTTTCTTTGGGGAAAGCCTGATTTCCTCTGAGATGGGGAAAGGAAAGGATTCTTGACTATGATGATTAGTAGAGTTCTCTGGTAGCCTGAGGATAGGACACAGATGGGCACAGTCATCAGTGATCTGGTTCCTGCCTCACTCATGGCTTCTCTCTGGTGCCATTTTCCCCCCAACTCATTATGTCTTAGCTACATTGCCTTTTCTCAGTTTCTGGACTATTCCATATTCTTCATCTCAGCATTTTGCATGTGTTTATTTCTCTATTTGAAATACCTTTCCTACACACTTTAACTAACCAACTTTTACTTATCCTGCAGTCTTTATTTTTAATATCACATCCTCAAAAAAAATCACTCGACTTAAATTGGGTCATTATGTCTTTCTCTTCCATGGACCCTGGTACTTGTCCTTTGGGGCATGTGTGCATATTTGTGATTATATATTTACTTGTGTGCTTAACATTATCTCCTCTGCCAGACTATGAGCTCCAGAAAGGCAGGAAATACATCTGTTTTTCACTCCTGTTGTATAAGGACCCATACAGTGTCTACAACATAGTAGATGCTCAATCCACAAATACTAATTACTAGATGAATGAGTGAATCATACAATTGTTGATCTGGAGGAGACCTTAGCAGACAACTAATGTGAAAGCTTCTTTTTCTTAGAGGAGGACATTAAAACTAAAGGTGTGAAGCAACTTAAACTAGGTAAGGTTACATAAGCCGAGAGTTGGGCAGAACCAGGACAGCAACTGGATTTCCTAAATTCCAAACCAATGATTTTTCCATTGATTAGACCATTTTAGAGGTAACCTGTTATGATGTCATAGTGAAGATTCTGGAGTCATTAGCTGTGTGACCATGGACAAAGTACCTACCTTCGTAGCACCTCAGTCTCCTCATCTATATAAGTGGGTGTAAGAAAGGTAACCCATCTCATAGAGAGGTTGTGAGAAATGAAGAAATCTGGGTAAAGCACTTAGACAAGTGCCAGCTCAAGGAGAGTTTTCAGTAAATGCTAACCATCATCCCTACATCACCACTGCAATCGTCATCATCAGTATAATTGTCATCATCATCTTGAGTCAATGAAGCCATTTGCAGAGGACAAGTGACATCATCTTAATATGCATAGGCAAAGAGAACTAGTATTCATGGCAATTTATTGCTCTAAAACCCAAAAGTCCCTAGAGATGCAATGGGAGCTGCAGTGCATTGTCCTCTCTTTAGGAGTGCCATGTTTGGCAAAGGAAAAAAAAACAGGTGTATTTAAAGAAAAGGCACATTGACTTTCCCCTTCTTCTTCCCCACGGTCCTCTGTTAAGTTCCTCCTAATCCTCCTATACGTGCAATATATGGGAAAGATAGTGGGGGAGAGGGAGGAAGGCAAGCCATGAGAGACTCTTGAATGCCGAGAACAAACTGAGGGCTCATGGGAGTGGGGGAGAGGGGAAGGGGGGTAATGGGCATGGAGGAAGGCACTTGGGATGAGCACTGAGTGTTATACAGAAACCAACTTGAAAATAAACTATTAAAAAAACAGAAAAAGAAAAAAGAGAAAAAAGAAAAGGCACATTGAGTTTTCTGCGAATGGATGCTCATCTGGAAAATACCTCTGGCTGCACATGCAAGAGCAGCCTCAGTGGTCAGAGCAAGTACACATATTTTGTTTGTTTGTTTGTTTGCTGGAAGTTAGCTGCTCTCTTTCCTTGGTAGTCCAGCCATGGTTCTGGTGACCACTGGCACTGAATGGGTTAGAAGAGCAATCATGATGCCCCCATGCAAAGAAGCACATGCTTGACGTGCCTCTAACGGGATTATCAACCTCTTTGTAACCTTCCTTCAGAGACTGTCATGTGATAATAAGGTATAACAGCAGTGGATGTTTATTGAGTCTTTCCTTACCATGGGCCACTCACTGTTCTAAGCCCTTTCGCTGCATTTAGTCATTCTGACAACCCCATGATGTGGGCTTTATTTACAGAGACTGAGGACACAGAGATGTGGAGAGTGTGAATAAACTGCTTAGATCACATGTAGCATGAGCATGTGGCAAATTAAGAATCTAAATCTGGGTGTTTGATCCAGAAGCACCCATGCTCTTAATAACTGGGGGATCCTGCCTCAGGAGCCACAGCTGTAGTAGGTGACAGGTGGCATCACTTGAAGACCAAATACTTATTCAGAGGTAGCTTGACTAACTTAATGATTTCATAGAAGGATCCCCTGCATCTGGGGCATTCGGCACTGTGTGTGCCTCTGTCTCTGTCCCTTTGTCTCTATTAATGTGTCTCTCTTATCTCTCTCTTGCTCTCCCTCACCAGCTCTCCCTCTTCCTCTCCATGCGCTACACTCCTTCCACCTCATATGGGGCTAAAGTCTACAATCTGTACACCAGCTGATAATTGACCTGTTCACCAAAGGTATCAACATGCCACGAATTCATTCAAATTGAACTTGCTGTACATGAGTAACTGAAGATTAGTTTAAGACTTTTTTTTTCCTTTTTTTCCTCTTCCTCCCCCAAATATCTGTAAACAGAATCTGGTCCAGGGAGATTCCTCATATATATAATGCTTTCACTGCTTTAAAGGAGTGAAAAAAGGTAAAAATCTTGAAGCCTGGAAAGAAGCAAAAAAAAAAAAAAAAAATCTGTTTTCTCCAGCTATACACATGCAATAAATCACCCATACAAAGAGCCTAATCTTTAAACTGAAAGTTGGCAGCTGTTCTAACTCACTTTTTGGTCTGGTGAGGGGAGAAGTACAATGCCAATGTCACTGCCTTTGAGTGGGATCAGGGGCTACATGTTGATTGTGTGGATACAGAATACTGCAGTTTCATAGATGAGCACTTATAAGGTTCTGGAGGCATGCTCATCTTCGCTCTTTTGGAGAATTCCAAGGTTTGCTTTGTAAATATCAGCCTGATTTAGTCTTCAGTGTTAAGACAAGAAAATCATCTACCTCTCCGTTTCTCTTGGTTTCTCAGGTATATGACTTAAGAATTTTAATGATTTTGGAATTACATTGTGACAGGCTGAGGTTTTGAAAAAAAAATTTTTTTTGTGGAGGGTGGTGGAGGACATAATTAGCCAAGTTTCAGGAAATATCTGGTATTTCATGAGGGAAAATGTCAACATTTGGTACATCTGATGATTTCATTTTATATGTGTGAAAACAGAGACAAGTGTCTGTATTTGAGGAGAGTAATTGTATAGATCAGTGTCTGTACTTTTCTCGAAAACACTGTTAAAATAATAATTAAGCCTCCACACCTGTTAGACTGTGAACAAAATCCTCTTCTCAGAGAACAGTGCCTTTCAAGGAGCTCACTGTATCACTGGGATGAGGCTGGAAATGGTCCACAGCTCTCCTGGCTTTGATCTCTGTTTCCCATTCCTTGTCTCCTTTTCTCCATTCTGATTTTTCTTCTTCTGCCTTTTTTTCAGCACCATCACCTCCCCCTTTGTTTTTCTCTTCTGGGGAAAGCTATTTCTTGACCCTAGAAAATGATTTTAGCTGGGCTATCTCTGAGTAGCCTGAGGATTCAGCGCCTCCTTCAATGTTTCTTGAGCCCAGTAGAATTTCAAGTAGGCTCTAAAGGACAAAAAAGAGGTGGCAGATGAAAAGAGAAGAGCATCACCAACACCAAGAATAATATCTTCATTTTCATGTGCTCCAGGCTGAGGCTGGGCACAGAGGAGGAAACTAATCAACCGGCGTATTTATTGAACATCTACTATGTGCACTCAGCTAGGTCCTGGGGAGGTGCCATCTCTGCCCTTGTGACATGATGGGATTGCTTGTTTCAAAACAAAGATACCTCGCATAATATCAGGAACAGATTAAGCACCTGCGAAGGGTTGGTTGGTTAATTTCTCAGAGAGCTCCTCAGTGTTAGTTTCCGAGTTCCTTAAGACCCATGGAGGTCGGAAGGAAAAATGTAGCTCAGTGCTCGCCATTGGACCATCTGTTGTCTCACCAGAAAATAGAATATTTTTTCCAGTAACTTTACATATTCCCCTTAAGAAATCAGCTTTCTAATTTTCAACCTGAGATAATAAAAGTGCGGAACTCTGGGTGAAATACTTAGAACAGTGCCAAACACATCATTATGTTCAGTAATTATTAGCTACTATTACCATTGTTATTGTTGTCATAGTTCAGTGGTTTCCTAGAATTTTTGTATCACCAATTCCAGGTAGCTCTGCAATACCTTTCCAGCATCACCCTGCATCTGATGATGTTGGAGCACAGAAGTGCAAATAAGAAAGTGGGACATGAGATCCCAAGGAAGTGCATTTTTTTTAGGATTGCATCAAAGGAAGATCCAGCATGTTTTGTTGTGTTGTTTTTGTTTTTGTGTGTGTAAGCAAGGGTTTTTCCACACCTGACCTTATGTACATGGAGTTTTATATCTTTCCTTCAACTTGGAAACTGATTATTTACCAGAAAACTAGACTCCTGTAACATTTTATTAAAAAAAAAATCTCTGGCAGGCAAAGCACTAAGTCGTATCTTGCATTTTTTCTTTTATCACCAAGCAGATTCTTTTCAAGATTGGATGTTCCTGATACAGGTAACAAGGTCACTGAAAGAAGAAGGAAAGGGCAGAGTAAGGAGTGAAAACCATGTACACCATAGGATATTTTATATCCCAGGAATGCTGTCTCACTTGCTGCAAGTCTGCTCTGAATATAAACATGTGGTTTTCACCACAATCTCGTGCCTAGCAGGGTGCTGAAAACATGCCAAGTGTCCAGGGACCATTTGTTGATTGATATTCCTTGAAGGAACTTCCTAGCTTTGTTCTATTTCTGTCTTCTGGCCTACCAGACTCTCCCTTTTGATGAGATGATCTTTCAGTATTTGGAAGGCATTATAATAGCCAAGAGTCTAAGCTTTGGAGTCAGGCTGCCTGATCCAGAGCTAGGATATAACTCACTAAGCTGGTTATTCTTGTGATCATAGGCAACTTACTAAGCACCCTGTGCCTTAGTGTCATCATCTGTAAAATGGGATAGAAAGAATTCCTACCTGACAGATGACTTAATATATGCAAAGTCTGGCACCTACTTAAGTGCTGTAGAAATATTTGCTCATGTTGTTGTAACTATCACCAGCTACTGAGTCTTTTACTATGTGCCAGGCACTTTGATAAATGCTTTACAGCTAACATAGCATGTTATCCTTATTTCCATCTGGTCTTTTTCCTATCTTTCCACTTGGAGTCATGTCCTGAGAAAGGCATTGCATAAACTATTTTATCTGCCTTGTAGCACTTGTGAGGGCCTGAAGCCATAGATGCTCTTTGTTTGATTACACATTTCTTGTGTGACTCTCCGCACTAGGATATGAGTTATTGAGGGCAGAGGCACTGTCTGACTTGTTCGCCACGTGACTCCGGGTACCCAGGACAGCCTGGCACATAGTAGGTGCTCATAAATGTCAGCTGATCAACTTGGTTCTCTTGCCCAAGGGAGATATTCCTAAGACAGCTGGCCATTTCTTAGGTGACTTGGTTTCTATGCTTTCTGCAGCCTGCTATTCATCTTACTTTTCTTAAAACGCATGCCAAGAGCTGAGCACCATGTATTAGATGTGATCTTGTCAGTCCTGAGGGCTGTGGAAGTGTTCCCTTCCTGGAAGATGGGTCTCTAGGTTATTTCCTCAGGGTGAGATTTCAATGACTTTTTCATTTCTTTTCAGTCGTGTAGAGCACATTAGCCACTGGCCAACTAGACTTTCTCATGAAGTAAGGTTTTCTGTACACAGTTGTAGTTGGCCATGGAGGACTTTGCTTTTAGCCTGTCTTTTCTTTTCTTCCTCTTCTTTTTTTTTTTAGAGAGAGGGAGAGAAAGTGAAAGAGGAAGTGTATTAGCAGGAGAGGAGAGGCAGAGATAGAGAGAGACAGAGAATTCCAAGCAGGCTTCACTCTCAGCACAGAGGCTGATGTGGGGCTCAGTCTCACAATCCTGAGATCATGACCTGAACCCAAATCAAGTTTGGATGCTTAACCAACAGATCTACCCAGACACCCCACTTTTATCCTTGTTAAATTAAGTTTTCTTGTCTGTGTCCCTAATGTTCTGCTTGTCAAGGTATCTTGGAACTTTCATTCTGACATCTATCACATGAGCTCTTTCTATCTTTGTATACTCACACATAGTTAATCAGCATGATTTATACACATTCCTTCCAGGGTCTGGCAAACATGCGGAGCTGAATAAAGCCTGTGGCACCCAGTCGAACATCCCATACTGACATAAAAAAGAAATGATCTGAATTACCAACAGTAGTAATATCCAGTGTTAATTAAGTACTTAACACATGTGAGGTCTTGTTCTAAGTTTTGAATGAATTAGCTCATTTAATCCTCACAAGGACCCTACAAGGTAACTACCATTATTACCACCATATTACGTGGAGAAAACAAACAAAAAACCCTGATAAGATAGAAACTGAGTAATGTGCCCAACCTGAAATTCAACCTGAAGAGGATTTGAACCTGTGTTTTTCACTCTAACAAATACCTTATGATCAGTCTTGTAGAAATGAATCCATTAGTCAATACTTCTTGGTTACAGTGACTTTTGGCTATCAGTAATTCACTTAAGCCTACCATCTTATTTTCAAAGAAACCATGGAGTATTTTATCCCATGTTTTGTTTAAGTTAAGATTTACTGCATTTATGGCATTTCCTTGATATTGTTTGTGAACAATAATCCAAGGGGCAAAAAATATGTCCCTAAGGGTGGAAGCTATTGTTTTGTGGACCAGCAGCTATCTGCTTGGATGAGGCACAGACATCTTCTTTGTCTCAGAGAGGTCATGTTTTGAGTCTTGATTTTGTGAACAACACAGAAGCAATAGCTTTTTTTTTTTTTTAAAGATTATTTATTTTAAGAGAGAGAGAGAGCACAACGTGGGTGAAGGGCAGAGAGCAAGGAGGACAGAGGATCTGAAGTAGGCTCTGCACTCATAGCAGTGAGCCCAATGTGGGGCTCAAACACTTAAACTGCTAGATCATGACCTGAGCTGAAGTCAGATGCTCAACTGACCAAGCCACTCAGTTGCCCCAGAAATGGTAGCTTTAAATGCTTTTACTTAAGAGCTTATGTTGAGGATCAAATGTATTCAGAAAAGGTGTGGGGGAATTGGGAACCATCCAATAGCTTTTGCATTTCATCTTCTGGTTCACATGGATGAATGTGAATGGTTGCATGGCCCCAAAACCACTGAGGACCTGGTGATATTTACCTTGTCCTACCTCACGTTGCTTATTCAGATCATGAGTGCTGAAAAGACCCAAAAGCTCAGATGGTATCATGGAAATAGTGTCTGCCTGTTGGGCCAAGGACTAGAGAACTTGTGCATGGTTCTTCACATGGTGGGGTATTGCTCAAGTAAGTCACCAGTGGAACTGTCATCTCCATTACAGTTCCCTTTGGCCCATAAAAGCCTTGAAAGTTGTTTTTCTCTTATAGCTGGTATTCAAAGGTAAAGACTTGAAGTTAATTAAATATGGACAATGCAGTGTTTTTCAGAATATAGCAAGCAAAGTGATTTTAGGTGGTACACAGCTGAATATACACATTTTTATTTTAACAGTCAGGTAGAAAAATATATAATTAGTTTATAAAACGTGATCTCATGCGTATTATCATTTAAGATTAGGCAATGTAAAAAATGTGAGTCAATTTGAATTTCATTTAAAGAAAAATATTCAGTAAATAGCAATATAGGTAGTTTGCAGATTAGCAAAGATTGTGAAAGTGATATGTAAATGAATAAGGTTTGGAGAATATTGGGCTAATGCAATGTTAATTAAAAACAAAATGTTTGTGTATGTAAATGCCACTAAAAGTTTTTCATGCTCATTATATTTTCAGAGCTCAAATTGGGCATGTAGTCACAGTGGATGCAGTCATTCAAGTAAGTAAGTAAGTAAGGCAATAATGATGGTTAATGCTAGAGAGACATTGTTTCTTGGTAGAATACTGGGTAGGATCAGATAACAAATCACACACACACATAGGAATAATTTACCCTGCTCATTGTTTAAAGCAAATAATTCCATATTTTCATCTTCTAGTGTTACTTTAACACTTTCATCCCCAACATTTGTTTTTTAATTACAAAGTAATCTAGCTTTTAGGTAACTAACAAAAAAAACATACCTGTTGAAACAGCATTGGCTCTTGGAACTCTTTTCAGCAATGTCACTGTGTTTGTTCTTGCTGTGTAACAAATTGTCCCAAGATTTAGTGCCACGTTTTTTGGGTTTTGTTTTTTTTTTTAGCTCACAGTTCTGTGGTTCTGCACTTTGGGCTTGTGTTATTTGGGTTCATACACATATTTACAGTGAGCTGATTGTTAGCTAGGCAGCTTTAATTTGGGGCTTGCAGGCCGTCACCTGGGCCCGTCGGAGTGGTCGGCCCACATGTCTCTCATCATCCATCAGGCTAACATGGGCTTGTTCTCTTGGCAGAAGCAACACAGAGAGTGCAAGATCTCTTGAGCCAGAGAACTAGTACATTACTGTTTCTAACATATTGCATTGATCAAAGCATATCCCCAGGCTGTTTCAGATTCAGGGGGAAAGAGAGAGGGACCACAGAGTTACATTGCAGAGGAGAGTGGTTACAGGAAAGGGAAGCATTGTGGCCGGTTTCTTTGTTTTTGTTTCTTTGCAGTCTGTTACAACCATTTGGCAAACATATCACCTTGGACAAGTCACTTCAGTTCTGTAGGTCGTGGTATCCTTGTGACTAAAAAAGAGATAATGTTCTAACCTCTTAGATGTGCAGCCAGACCACACAAATCAGACCAGCTATGTCAAAACACTTTGTAAGCTACAAAATCCCTTGAAAAAGATGTGATTTTGTGCTTACTTTGCACAAATTCCCCTGTAGCCCAGGACATCATAATAGAACTTGCCTTATAAAGAGACATGAAGAGTCAGTAAGATGAAAACCGCAAACTCCTTAGTCCAGTCCTGGCACAAAGAAGGATTCCATAAATGGCAGTGGCTCTTTTTATTATTAATAGAAAAAAATGAAGATAAGCTATAGGTGGAGAATACTGAGTAGGTTGTGATTAGAAAAGAAACAAAAACAAAAGACAAAACAAACACATTGTGGTAAATATGAGCTTATCCCAGAATCTCCAACTGCTTTACTATAAATGTATTTGTTCATCACCAGTTGATGGCTTTTGAAATCATTTATTTTTATTGTCTAACAAAGGGCACTTTGTTGAGTGCTTCATTATCTGTAGAAATGCTTTAGCATTTGCACCAAAACCCTGTGCTCAAATGCTAGCACTGGCAATACCTCTTAGTGATAATTTTCGAGTTAAGTATTATGCATCAGGTAAATGGTTGTGCATATAAATGGTCATTTTAGATTGTGCATTAGCAGGTAGGAATGGACAATCTTTTCCAAGAAATATTCAACTTTTTTTCCTCCCACAGTTAACTGCTTCAAGTAAAATTGTCGAGCATGCTGTGATGTTGTACAGAGTCAGATTAAAAAGAATAATAATAAAGATCTTAAAACCGTTAGCTCTTCTAAGAAAGGACTTGGTACATTTGCGGTTTCCTTTTTTTTTCTGCTGTAAAACCTCACACATGTTTATGATGTTATTTGAGTAATGCTAATACAATACAATATGCTAATAGCAGTGTGTGATTTAGAACTTGTGGCTCTTACTGATTATGGGCATTGTTTTAAAATAGACACCTAGGTATACATCTCTGGGTGGTGAAAGGGCATCTTTGCTTGCTGTTTCTGGCACTAGAAATTGCACATCTCTGAATAAAATCTCAGTAAGTTGCAAATATGTAGTATGAAAGTAAATGTATATTTAAATGAATATCAGGTGCTTTATGAGGCTATTCCCTCACACTTCTTTTGAAGCAATCCTGCTTCGACTTCCAACAAGAGAAACTAGTGAATGAAGAGATTCATTTTAGTTAAAAATAAATGAATGAATGAATGATGGTGGTTTATGGGGAGCAGTTCTACCTCACTCATGAAATACTCTCAAAGGCCATCATAACCAAAATATCACATGGTTGATAAAAAGAGACAAAACTAAAGGTGTTTCCTGCTAAAGGGGTTCCCAGTTGTGCCGTTTTACCCCGTGCTGTTTGCAGGAGTATATTTCTATAAGATGATCTGTATATGACATGCAGAGAAATCAATCCTTTTACAACGTAACCTTCAGAATTGTAGATGATTTCCTGGAGGCGGAATCTGTATTATAGCATCTAAGTGACGGCCCTCTCATTACATACTTCTATCCTAAGACATCACATCACAGATATTTAAATGGCCTGTTTGCCTGTGGGTCCCCATCTTTAGATGGCCAGCTCCTTGAGGATGAGTGATTGTGTTCTGTGTGCTTGTGAGCTCTCAGCAGGCCTGGTGTCTACTAGGCACAAGGAAGTCTAAGAATTCTTCAGGCTGGAAACACCGCCCAGACCACACCCTAAAGGAGCTTCCCGTCTGGTGTTGAGGTAGCAGAGGGTCATAGAGATTGAGTTTTAAAACCCATTTCCAAAAATCATGACTGTTAGCTGAATCCTGCGTAGAATGTGTGAAATAGAGCAAATTAGCCTCACACCAGGGGTTTGAGGTATGTTGCTTACTGTCCTTTCCTCTGGAACTTTCTTTCTTGGCTCTGCCTTCTTATCCCCAAGTTTATCTTTTCTGTGTGATTCTTTCATTTGTTAATTATCATTATTTTTTTCCTTAGTCTGGAATCATGCTTCTCCGAGGAAGTGGACAACCAAGAGTGTTGTGGGTCCTTGGCTAAGAAGTGACAGCTCTTCCCCATGTCTCATCGGGGTGTGTCTAGCACAGGGATTTGGACACTCCACAAGTTCAGGAAATGCACTTTTAAGTGACTAAACAGAGTCCATCTTCTGTTTTTGGCTATTTTCCAGTTCCTCATGCTCTTTCCCTATTGTGCTTTTCCTGATCCTCTCCTGCATTTGAGCAGCATCTCATTGCCTTCCTTTGCCCCTCTCTCCACTCAAGGATGATTCTCATGCGGTGTTCCTACCCTCCTCCCCTCGTTATACTTTTTCCATTGTCTGCCCAGGGCCATGGAGGATGGTGGAGGCCCAAGAAGTAAAGGACGTATGATAAAGCCATTGAGTCATGTTGCGAAAGGAAACGAACAAACACCCATCAGCTAAAGAGATAATTTTTTTAAAAAATATATTTTTATTTATTTCTAGGAGAGAAAGAGAGAGAGACAGCGTGAACAGGGGAGGGTCAGAGAGAGAGGGAGACACAGACTCTGAAATAGGCTCCAGGCTCTGAGCCGGCAGTCAGCACAGAGCCCGACGCGGGCCCGAACCCACGAACCGCGAGATCCTGACCTAAGCGAAAGTCGGATGCTTAACCGACTAAGCCACCCAGGCGCCCCGCTAAAGAGATAATTTGATTCTGTGTCAGCACTGTTGTAGGCGCCAGGACAAAGCAGTGGATAACGGTGGCTGAGTTCTAGGATGTTAGAGCTCGAAGAAGGGCCCTTTGATACAATGCCTGCTTATCGCATGTCCTTAGAGCACCAGGAGCTGTGGTGGGTCCTGGGGATACAGGAATACTCCAGTCCAAGGTCCTGAAGAGTGACTTTCTGGGGAGGAGGCAGAAGTCCAGCCCAGCAATCCTTAAGACTTGGAATAGCCAGATTGAAGGGTAAGTCCTTGTTATTCACTGTGTTTCTGGATGGAATCCCCAGAGAGGTTGCATTTGAGGATGGGTCACTTGACTCTGTGCCCACGGCTTCTAAGCTTTGAAAGGCCCTGTGAGATGAGCAGATGCCATATGCTGCCTGTTTAAATGGTCATTACCATAGTCGTGAAATAAATGAGATTTCGGAGGATTTTGCGCTCCCTTCTGCTAAATAAAGCTCTGAATGGGATTACAATGAATTTTTTAGATATTTCATTATTTACAGTTGGCTTGGAGCCATTCGCTATATATGAAATAAAATAAAAGCAAGAAAAGGATTTTTAAAAAGTCCGAGAAATCAATGGTTGTTATCACAGAATGGGATCATCTCTTTATCACGGAGAGCAGGGATGGACCTTCATGTCTCCCAGGGCGGTGTTCCATTTTCTCCAGTAAATAATACAGGGTTTCCCCCATAATTACCTGATAGACTGGAATAGCTCCTTGGGATCCATTTCAGTCTATTGGGTAAATGATACGTTTTCTAATGGCATTTTTACCCAACGGTGAAGCTTGTGAACTAATGATATATATAGTGAGGCCTCTATAGGGAACCGTGTGGAGGCAGTAGTTACTTTTATAAACTTATACATAGGCCCCAAGCTACCAGATTCCACGGAGACAACATTTGTATTTAGTATTACCAGAGAAAATAAACACTTTGCAAGAGCATTCTTAGGGCATTTTCACAGGATATCTGAAGAGGCCATGCGATGGGCAGGGTGCCATTTGCAGCCAGTGACATCCCATTGGAAATGCAGCTGCTGTTTGCTGCTATGTCAGAATTAGTCTGGGAAGATCCCATGACTAGTCCCGTATGGCTGCCTGGGTCATCGGTCTTGGAGCTGTTGATAGAGGAGTGATTTAAATTACTGCGGCAAACATGAGCTCATGGAAAAAGGCCCCGGTGACAGTCATAAGACTGTGCTGGAACCCTAGCTTTAGCAGTTACGGAGCTAATCACTTACCTCACTAAGCTTCAGTGTTTGTCTTTGAAGTGGGGGTAACCTTCACTACATCACAGCAAAATTGGGAGGATTGAGAGGCATGGCTTGCATCATTATAAGAAGGTTCTGGCATATCCCAGGCCCCCAGTTAGTGCCTATTAAGAAGTCAAACCAGTGCACCTGGGTGGCTCAGTCAGTTAGGCATCTGATTTCAGCTCAGGTCATGATCTTATGGTTTGTGAATTCGAGTCCCTCATCAGGCTCTGTGCTGTCAGCTTGGAGCCTGCTTCAGATCCTGTGTCCCACCCCTCTCTTTCTCCCCCTCCACCCCTCTCAAAAATAAATAAACATTAAATAAAAAAGAAGGAAAAATCAATGGTAAATGGTTTGGTCCTAAGACAAGTATTCTCCAAACTTGCTTGCTCCCATGAATCCCCTGGATGCTTGTTCAAATACAGATTCTCAGGCCACCCTACTGACCGGTTAACTGAGACTCCAGAAGAGTGGTCTGGAAACCTGCCTTTAATAAGCACACCAGCTGATCCTCTTGGTCAGACTCGGTGGGGAAATGGTAGTGAAGTCAAAGAAGCTGTGAAGGATTCATTGGATGTTTCTTTGTCACTCACAGGGCTGAATCAGGCACACGATTTGGCTATCTGTCCCATTCACATGACCCTTGATTTACGCAACGAGCATTGTAACTGACGATTATGGTATGCTATGTCTCAGTTCAGGTGCATATGCAGACATGGCCTGTGACTCTGTCGTGACCATCTCAAGTGGCTTGGCTGCATTTCTTTGACAGAATGATTTTTTTCCTTTTGCACAATTTCAAATCGCAAGGCACACAAATATATTCTAAACTTAAAATTAATATCAATCCAAGAAGCAGGCTTCCCCAAAGAGACAGAAATCAGAGTGACATGTCTGCACAGCCCTCTCAGAGCTGACCCAGCCCACTGCAGGCAGTTCTAATGCAGGTGGTCTGATGGCATAGAGCTGTCATTAAGATGCTTTCCCTGTAGGTGGTAATGAAGCTTCTGAGGAGTCTGCTCAGTCAGGCATCTTCACAGGATGTCTAACAGGTGCCCCATGGGTTAGATCTATGGTCAGTCAGCCTGGCATTTTATCTGGGGCCACACCTCTCTAGCACAATTTGTGGGGCATCTGACAGTTTCTTTCCATGCTGATGAGCTAGAAAATTAAACACTTGGATGGCATAAGAATTAATAATAATGAGCCCCAAGATCTGGAAGGCTTCATATGCACTAGGGACTTCCTGACTTTTCAAATGTATCCTATTTAATCTTTATGACAACTCTTTGGTTTAGTTCCATTTTACAGATGAGGAAGCTGATGTTTGGAAAGAGGTCACGTAACTTGCACGAGGTTGTGAAGCCAGCACAGTCCATGGCAGAGGAGAATCTGGAACCCAGTTCCAATCTTATCCTGCTGTAGATACTCTCCTCACAGTTTATCTTGATGTTTTGGACTTCTTAAGTTGCTTTGTACCGTTATGGTCCCACTGTTAATAATGCAGCCATGCTCCACTTCCTCGACTTAAGTTTGTCTGGCCTTTGACAATCTGCTTCTCTCCAGATGTTTCTGAAAATTTCTGTGGGGCAGGGCCTTGTTTGTCCAGTCTGATACTGACCACTACCATTTTGCTTTTATGATCCGATCACCTCCATTTAGAATAAGAGAATCTCAGAGTTAGATGGGGATTTAACAGTCATTTAGACCAATGCTTGAGCAATGCTTGTGACACATCATGAACTCTGTCTAAATTCGTCCAGGGATGGGGAACCTGTTCCTTCAGTCCTAGGCGATCTGAGACACCTCTGAGCTGACACAACACAATCTGCTCATGTTTACTTCCATGTACAGTCTTATGTTGGGCTGATCGGGTGGCTCAAAGCTACTGAAATAGTCTGCAGTAAGTAGTGGTTGAATGAATTCACAGCACAGATCCCGGGCTTGGGGATAGTTGCCTTCCGTGGGTAAACGACAAAGCGACTTCACATCAGAGCTGAGGAAAATGGTTAGATGGTGAAAACTGAAGAGGCTTTTAAGTCACCAAGGGGCTGATGTAAAGGAAACACTGCGGTGTTTTCAGGATTGAAGGGAGAGAGTCTAAACCAGCAAGGGCAAAGTGCCATGTTTGCATTTTATTGATTTCCTACCTATTGATTTCAACGGATGAACTGTCTGCCTGAGAGAAAGAGACTGACAGTGAAGCAGAACCCCAGACGGCCCTTCAAGGGAGGGAGGGAATTACATATAAAACACTCCAGGCACTCACTTCTTTCAGGGTCAGCCCCATGAGCACATCCCAGGGCTTTAATCCTTCTCTTGGAATCCTGGAGGGAGATGGATTTGTGGACTGGCCTGACCCTCTTCCACTATCATCCTAGGAACCTCAGCTGTAGGGAGACAGATGAAGTGTTCTCATCTGGATCTTACTGAGTGAGTTTCGGGTGCCAGTATCAGAGCTATTCTGGACTTCACTGTGTTTGATGCATCTTACGTGTCACCAACACCTAGCAGGTGATTCCATTATAGGTTGGGCACAAGTAGGTTCTAAATAAAGTTTTGAAATATGAATGAATGAACATGGGATGAAGTCTTCTCCTCCTCTGGAAGCTCGACATTAAAATGTTCTTAAGTTGGGAGTTTATCTGAACATCTCATTCCTTCCAGTTGGGAAATGCCCAGAGGGGCAGGGCCCATCCGTAAATTTTATTTTCAGTGCTCTGTTGTGATGCTGTAATATACCTTAGGGGGTCTTGGTTTCAGTATCAGCTTTTTCTCCCTTTGATAATGTAAGTGGTAGTTTTTGCCCTGTACGGGATGGCTGTTGGAGGCTGTGTTTCCCCTGCTTCCTGTCCTGTTTACTGACTCAGAACACAGTGGTAAGAGAACTTATGGATGATTTCTGAACACCATCCCCCCCACTTTTGAATATCTTTATTGAAGCATATTTAACATTTAATAAAATCAATCTGTTTTAAGTGTGCAATTCAGTGAGTTTTAGTCGATTATGTAATTGTAAAACCATTGCCACAATTCAACTTTAGAATATTTTTTATCCCACCAGAAAGATTCCTCATGGTCACTTACAGTTACTGCCCATTCCTGCCCTCAGCCCCAGGCAACCACTCATTTACATTATGTCTCTATGGATTTGTCTTTTCTGTATTTTTTTGTGTAAGGTAATCATATACTTTGTGACTTTTGCTTCTTTGCTATAGCATATGTTTTGAAGGTTCATTCGCATTGTAGTATATTTGTTCTGATCAGCAGATCATTTGTTCTTATTGCTGATTGGTTTTCCATTGTATAAACACACTGCATGTTGTTTTTCCATTTACTAGCCAATGGACATTTGCATTTCTCCTACATTTTGATTTCTATGCTGGTTTGAAATTCATGCATAAGTCTTTGTATGCACACACATGCACAACAGTGTGCTGGGCTCTGTGTAGAGGAGAGGAGGAGAAGGATGAATGAGGCATGAATTTCACTTGAATTTTGAATTTCCCACTTAGTACCTAATAATAAACAAAAGAAACCTGTGTCATTGTCATAGCTTTTAATATGTAGGGTGATAGTATTTTCTACCCCAAAACCAGCCTTGAAAAAGAGAGGTTAATGAAAAGTTTATAATGTTGTAAAAGCAGAATGCTGTATGCATATATATCATGAATTAACTTTTTTAGAGGGGTGGTATGTAAGCTTCCTATAAATATGACTTGTTTATTTTAAGTGGAAAGTTTGAAAGTTAAAAATTTAGTTGTTCATGAATTTATATGAATTGAGTGACATGTGACAGCCACAGTTCTGAGTGCTGGGGGTACATCAGTGAATAAAGAACCCTGACTTCATGGAGCCTATACTGTAGAGGGGAAAGTAAGACAATAAAAAATAAATTAGTAAAACATGTAGTATGTTAGATGATCATAGATGCTATAGAGAAAAATTAAGCCACTAAGGAGGGCAGAGTATTGGGGATAGATGTGTTAATGAGGGCAATTTAAAATGGTCAGGGAAAGCTTCACAGAGAAGGCGACGTTTGGGCAAAGACATGAAGAAGGTGAGGGAGCAAGTCATGTGAGTATAAGGCAAAAGTGCATTACATATAGGAGAAAAAGCAAATGCAAAGGCCACGAGACAGAACTTTGCATAGAATAGACAAGCAACAGTGAGAAGGTCAGATGGCTGGAGTAGATGGAGTTAGAGTAGGAGATGATGTCAGAGAAATGGGATCCAGCAGGGGCAAGGATACCCTTCAGACATGCCTTGAAAGGTAGTGAGGCCCTCATCCAAAGGAGAGGCTAAAGGAGCCCTTGTCAGGGATCCTATGGTGATGGAATCATCTGGATGCAATCACTTTTCAGCTCCTTTGCAAAACTGAGAGGACATCATCATTCTCGGAGATAGAAAATGGCTCTTCTGTGCTAAACAGGTAGGATGTCTGGGTGGATGAGATTCAAGCCAAAGAGCCTCTGTTCTGCCCATGAACTGATGGTATATTGCCCTGGCATTTGTTGTAGGTGGGGTGTGTGGAGCAGCCTCTGAGGGACTCAGCATAACACCTCATTTCACCTACTCGAGTCTAACTTGGACTCCCTCCCTGCCATGGCATTGCCATTTAGCTCAATTTAAAAATCAAGAATTCTTTTCTTCTTCCTCAGTAGATTATACCCTCTTGGTGTATAGGTAGGAGGGAAAATAATTTAGTTTGTGAGGCTCCAACAGGTACTTTATAGTACATTAATGTCCACTTAGCTGCCACATGGATTGCTCTGTCAATACCCAAGGCATTTAAAGTTGCAATTTTAGGATCTCTTTCACACCAGGTACAGACGCACTTAAGCTGAAGCTGTTGCGTCTTACTCCCCCAATTGTGAGTGACTGATTTTTCACCCTTCACCACCACTCAGTAGAGGATTGTTGGGGCCAGAATCAGATAGTCCAGGTGGTACCACCTGCCACACTTTTCTTTTTCTCCTCCTCCTCCTCCTCCTCCTTCTTCTTAAAGCTTCCCTTGCTTCTTTTGCAGCTGCTGCTTCTGGTCTGTTGCTAGTCTGCTCAATGGTGAGAAAGGATAACCTATAGGTTATAGATGATCTTATGATTTTTTAATATTCATCATCCAACATTTAGGTGACTGAAACATTTGGGCTGCCATAGGAGCCAATGTATAGAAATCACAGTTAAGTTTCCTTGTTTACTCTAAATTAAGGCCCATCCTTTGTGTAAATAGTTTATGTGTCATGTATTTGATTTTGGTGCAGAGAGGTTAATCTTTTTTATTCAGTAAACACTTGATTTTAGAATAGTTTTAGATTTACAGAATGCAAAGATAGAGTTTCCATATACAGTGCACCTGTTTTCCTTATAATTAACATCTTATATTAGCATGGTATCTCAGTTACAGCCAATGAACCAATATTGATATTTTACTGTTACCTAAAGTCGATACTTTATCTAGATTTCTTTCATTTTTTTTAACCTAATATCCTTATTCTGTCCCATAAGCCTATTTAGGATCCCACATCCCATTTAATTTTCATGTTTCCATAGGTCCCTCTTGTCTAAGACAGTTTCTCAGACTTTCCTTGCTTTTGATGACCTTCACAGTTTTGAGGTGGACTGGTGAGGGCATTTTGTAGAATGTTCCATCATTCAGATTTTCTGATGTTTTTCTCATGATTGTATTAGACTTATGGGTTTGAGAGAGGAAGACGACAAAGGTTAATTATATTATATGAGAGTGCATACTGTCAACATGACTTACTGCTATTGGTGTTGAACTTGTTCCTCGGGCTGAAGTAGTGTACATCAGGTATCCTCATTGTAAAGTTTCTTCTCCCCCTTTTCCACACTGTACCCTTTGGGAGAAAATCACAATGGACAGGCCACACTTAAATGGTTGGAATTACACTCCACCTCTTAGAGGGAGGCATGTGTACAGAAAATATTTGGATTTGTCTCCTCTCTCCCATTACTTATTTAATCAAGTCATTTACTTACATCATATGGACTCATGGATATTTATCTTATACTGCAGGTTATAATCCAGTGGTATGTTATTTATCTTGTTCAGCTCTGGCAAGTGGGAGCTCTTTCAGTTGGCTCCTGGGTCCCTTTGACCATCTTCCATCATTGAGTGTGTGTGTGTGTGTGTGTGTGTGTGTGCATTTGAACACTTACTTTCTGGCACTTCAAGATGCCACAGGGTTACTTTGTGTCTTTCTTTCCCCAACCCAAGATTCACTCATTTCTGCAAGGAGCCCAGGTCTCTTTTGTTGGAGAATGGTATTAGAAGCCAAAAAGAAGGTGCTAAGGGCATTCATTATTACTGGGATGTTATTGCATCTATGCCCAGAGAAATATTGTTTTAAACATTTTTTTGAAGGAACAAACTTATGATGTGGTAAAAGGGGCTCTGAATTTGAACTGCTCTTGGGGCACTAGCTTGCACTGATAAGTGTAAGTGTGTGTATGAATGCAAGCATGCCATTTGGCCTGTGAGCCTCAGTTTCATGGGTGATATAGAAAATGGAAACACTGGTAGCTGGTCCCCCTCTTTTATAGGGTTGCAGCAAAGATCCAGGGAGTTCATATACTTGAAAAGGCTTTGCAAGTTAAAAGGTTTCTAAAACTTCTGCATATATTGTGCTTGCCATTATTGTACATTTAGTATGGGATCCTAACTACTAGCATTAAGGTTTTTTTTTTAAATGTTTATTTATTTTTGAGAAAGAGAGAGAGAGAGAGAGAAGCAGAGGGAGACACAGAATCTGAGGCAGGCTCCAGGTTCTGAGCTATCAGCACAGAGCCTGACACGGGGCTCGAACTCACAAACTGTGAGATTTGACCTAAGCCAAAGTCGGATGCTTAACCACCCAGGTGCCCCCAAGTTATTTTTTCAATGAAAATTAAGTAATCATTTTTAACCTTAGAATTTATTGTGTCATGTATCATTAGAAATTTCTGTTATGAAAAAATGTTTCTAATATTTTCCTTAAATTATTTTCATTTCCTCAACCGCTTTCATGTTTTAAGAGGTTTCATAAAGAGTCAAGTAGGTCAGGCACTAACCATGAGATAACTGTAGTCACTCCTAGTAGTTGTATTAGAGTAGATTGAAGGGACTTCGAGCCTTCCCCTCAGTGAGCTCCCATCTTACACCCAATGGATGTGTTAAGTTGAAGCAGTGCACTCGTCATTCAAAATGTCACACTGAGATGAGTCCTCCATTCCAACCTGCTTGCCCATTCTCCTCCTCCTTATAGAAATTCTGGGTCTGCCAATGCGTGTAGCCAGAAGGTTTATTTACCCTCTAATCTGTGCACTAGGAGCAAAGGAATGACTAAAGCATGCTTTCCCCATGCACTGCGAGCTCTGAAGGCTGTACATTGTATGTAATGTGGTAGAACTCAGTAATTTTAAAACAGATTCTCCGAGGCAACTAATTTGAAAGGGTACAACAAAATCAAATCAACCTCTTTCTGTTTGATGTCCCTTGTGTAAACCAACTAGATGGCGCGTGCATACACACATACATATGACGCCATGGAGATACAGTTAGAATTTGAGGACGGGAGGCTCTGCTCAAAGCTGTCGGTGTCTGGGTATTGCTCCCTAGCCTGGTGACCCTGTGGAATAACCCCCAGCTGTGGGCTGTAAATGATGTAGAAGAGGCAGCGAACCATCTCAGCATGAAGGGAGACACATTTTGCTGGCGCTGCTATGTTTGTGCTGCTTATTGGAATTTTAAAATGTGGTCTTATCCAGAGAAAGGCTCCCCTGCTCTGTCTCCACAACCAGACTGAGATTTTGCTCCTGCCCTGGGTGCTGGCTTGACCCTGCTACCGCCACCTGGCTCAACTCTGTTTTCCTGGGCATGGAGCACAGCTTGCTCAGAACACCTGTTTAAATCAGTTTATTTGTCTTTCTGTTTTCATTAAGAGCTAATGTCAGAGAGGGGAAAGAAATAAACATGCAAGGAAGGTAGTTGCCTGTTGCACTATGGACACAATAACAGAGATGTTCATTTTGAAAATGAGAATTATTTGGTTCAAACAGGATTTTCGTTTTGCAGGAACATATCAGTCTAAGGTGAAATGACCAAGGAAAGAGAGGGCAGGACAGTGGAAATCCAGAGTGCTTGAGAATGTGTTTATTTAAATGAATAGTCATGGTATTTCAAACCTGACATGGGTAGGAGGCTCTCTCATTGGTTTGGGAATAGCTCCCAATGGGCTGTTCGTCTCAAGTACAGCCTCACAGTGCTACTTAATGAGAGTGGTGTGGCTCTCAGATTCAATTTTGATTCTAACTGGCTAAAGTCCGTATTTAACTTTGATCTGTAAGTAGGAATCAGGAGCATGATTGGCTAATGTTTGACTTCCAGTTGGCCTAATGAGGTTTTATGAATATCAAATTTGCTACAGCATCATAATGTATTTGCTGGCTTTTGTGGCAGTGATAAAATATTGCTGTCTGTTAGTTGGTTTCATAACAGCACACTAATTATTCTGATTTCCCTTTGGTGAGTGGGTGACACCTGCTTCTTAATTTTGGGGAGAGGTCAGCATTTTTTTTAATTGATGCTTAGTTTGACTACATCTAATGTCAGTCAACTGTTGTTAATAGGCTCAATTATAACAAAGAAGTGCTGATATTTTAGATGTAGTAGGTGAACCCCAACAGGGCCGTGAATTCAGGACTGCTCTACAAGGTAGTATTAGTCACTCTGCAGTGGCACTGAATTTATGTTGTTAAATTCATTTCAGCCATTGAAACTTGACAACTAATTTTGGATAAGAATGATTGGAATTGATAAACTCTTATTTTTGGAAGCGGCTGTTTTTCAAAGCAAATCTTTTATCTAGTATGGCACATAATTTAGTGGAAACATACACAAATCAGCATTGCTGTTGATCATAGGGCAGGGAAAGCATTCAAATCATTAGATCTTTTATTTTTCAAGAAGAAATAAAGAATATTGTATAAGAGCCATGATGCTCATCCAAAACAATACACATATGGGAAATAGTTTGTAAACTATTATTTTTTAGAAAGAGAGATGGAAAAAATGCACTTGGTGTCTGTTTTCCACAAATCATCTATTATTACTTTTAGAGGAAACACAACTTGGACATTTCTGGTGTGGCAGAAAACGCCAGTAAGAAGGAAATAAAGAAAGTCTATTGTATGAGTTCCCTCTCTTATAGAAAAGGCTCTTTACATATGTATCCTACTTAATCTTTACAAGAACTCTGTGAGGTAGCTAATATTAACCTCATTTTATAGCTAAGGAAATAGCTTTGGTGAGGTTGAATCACTTGCCCAAGACCAATTGCTAAAATATGGCTGAGCTGGAATTTACTCCCAGATGGGCCTGGCTCCAAAGCCCATTCCTTTTCATTAAATTGGAAGCTTCATGAGCGAATGGGTCATATCATTTTTGTTCACCTCTGTGTCTCCTAGGGCCTGGTGCAGTGGCTGGCACTCAGTGACACTATAGCTCCCTGCCAATCCCTTCTCTGACCTCTGAATTTACCATCTGACCCTCTGCAAACCCTTAGCTATTCCTTTATATTTTATCTAACTAAATCAACCCCCCACCTTGAGGTGCTAATTTATAATTTGCTACCTGTCTGGCCTCTATTTCCCTTTCTAATAATCCCATTGTGGTATGTCACTAAAACCCTACGAATGAATGAGATGAATCTCATTGGCTTCACTTGGGAGGTGAGGAAACTGGCTCAGGGGAGTTCAGTGGCATCTTATAGGCACACATCTCCTGTGGGACAGACCTGGTATTAGATTCCAAATGTGCCTTACTCCAAAGCCTGGGCTCCTTTTGCATGGAATCTGAGCTGGATCTTGAAGGTGGGGCTGGAATTGTGTTGAGGTGGACCTTCTAGGTGGGAGCAGGCTAGAACGCAGAAGTGTGAGTGAAGCTTAGATGTGTGTGAGCCTGTGGTCAGTCCTAAGAAGAGGGACTTAGGATTCTGGTGTTTTAGATTTGTTTGCTGAGAGACGACCTGGGTCTTTTAACAATGCTCTGGGGCGCCTGGGTGGCTCAGTCAGTTAAGTGTCCGGCTTCAGCTCAGGTCATGATCACACGGTTTGTGGGTTCGGGCCCCACATCAGGCTCTGTGCTGACAGCTCGGAACCTGGAGCCTGTTTCAGATTCTGTGTCTCCCTCTCTCTCTGACCCTCCCCAACTCGTGCTCTGTCTCTCTCTGTCTCAAAAATAAATAAAACAAAAAAAAATTTAAAACAAAACAAAACAAAACAAAACAAAACAAAACCAATGCTCTGTTCCTTCCTGACCATTGCAATCCTGAATTATGCTCTTCCTTCTTTAACACCAGCCAAAATAGCCCGAGCATTGACAGATTGCTCTTCCTACAGCTGCCTCCCTTATGTTTGAGAGTCCATACCCACACCTTTCCCATCATTGCCTTCCCCTAGGCAGGTAGGAAGATTTGGCTCGGCTCCCACATTGAGTTTTCCCTCTAAGGCACAGCAAGGTGTCCTGGTTAGAACATCCTTGCCACTTCCTGCCATGTCTTCCTCTGCTCCTCCTCCCCGTGAACACCTGGCTTTGGCATTAGGAGGGAGAACATTTGACAGAGCCAGAGATTCTCAAAAGCCCATTTCTGATGAAACAGTTTTGCTTTTTCTTCTCTCATGCTGTTGTGAAGTTTCAGGTTTCTGTCTAGGGAGCCCCTTGAAGTTAAGAAATTAGACCACAAACAGTGTCACCACTGAGCTCCCGTGACAAAGTGGTATAATATGAAAGCCCAACGATATCAAGCTTGTCAAATGTTTATTTTAGATCATGCAACAAAGAAAATCCTTTGCTGTTCAGGTCTTGCATTGCTAAGCCAAGGGAAGCAGGGGAGCCCTGATTTTCTAAATGTTCTCGTAGAACAAAGGCTTCTTGTGTTGGCCATTTGGTCCATGATGAAAGTTACCTACTTTCTTGTCTCTGTCCCACTTCTTCCCCATTGTCATGAGAATCAGGGGTGTTGACTGTTGTTTTCTGCAAACAACCCGTGGTGTGCTCAGGTCTCAGGAATGAAGAAACAAGGCTGGTCCTGAGCACAGTTTAGCTCTGCCTCCTGTCATCCAGTGCCTCTACTTCTGTTGCCTGAAAATTCAATGCAAGGCACATCTTAGCTGTCCAGTGCCTTTCCTCATCTTTTTCACACAATTAGTGTCTGTTGTGTGCCAGCTCTGGTCTAGACCTGGGCATGCAGTGACAATCAAGATGGAGAAAGCCCTTGCCTTTCATAATCTTTCAGTTTCCTCTCCCAAGGGGCTCCTACTAGTGCAGCACTCACAAAACCACTCCTTTGCTATTCTGAGCATCAGGTAGCATCGTGAACTCTTTCTGCCCCTTTATTCAATCAGCTCTGCATTTTATAAACCTGAAGAGTTTGTTTTGCTCAGCAGAGCTGGTGAATTGCAAGCATGCTTCTCTTTAGATCATTTATAGAACTATCAAAGAAGGCCAATATTGGTGTAGCCACTGGGACTCCCTCTTGTTGCACTCTGTCGTATCCTTATGGCAGCTCACCTGACACAGGGTAGGTATATAGTATGTGTTCAATAAATTTCTTGTTGGCTCATCGATGTGCTTTTGTTGTCAGGCTAGTTTCCACAGTCACAATGTGGCTCAGTGTTGTAATGGCTGTGGATTTGAAATATTGTCACAAGTCTTTTTTGAGGCTAAATAAACCATATGGATTCATTTTTCCTAATTCCCATGCTTGCCTTCTCAAAGGAGTTCCTTGGTCAAGCAGATCTGAATTTATTGTATCCTACCTCAATTCTACTCCTATTCTTCCCGTTTGGTTACTCCTATTCTGCAGTGTCCAGTGATCTGAATGCTTTGATTCCAAGATTTGCAGGTCTCAGAGTAAATGGAGTGATTTGTCTTTCCAGAAGCTGGGAGCCAGCCTCTGTAGGTATTACCAAGCATGCATCACATTGGCTACTGGTGGCAAAAGTTTGGGTGCTTTGTTCAGGGGCTCCTCAACTTAGCCCTTGGGTTTAACATGTTTATTCATTGTAGCTTATATCACTGATGTTCATTCATGCAAATATTAAGTGCCAGGACCTATTCTAGGTACAAAAAGCAAAGGTCCCTATGCTCTGGGAACTTTACATTCTCATGGAGGATGGGACCATGAATAAGGAAACAAGGAAGCACATTTAAAAAACAGAAATATCAGACTGTGGTGAGGGCTGAGAAGCAAATAACCAAGGTGGGGTGATAAAGACCTGGGGCCAGGCAGGAAGAGGTTGGCTTAGACAGTATCTTCTTTTGAGAGGTGACATGGGACTGAACTTGGAGTGATAAGGAGGCATACATGTGATGATCTTGATAAAGAAAGTCTTTGGCAGAGGAGACCCAGGCATCAGGGCCCCAAGGTTTAACCGTTTGGTGCTTTATGAAGAATTTGTGGGCAATTTTTGACTAGACACCAGTTCTTGTCCTAGTATCTGATGTGAATCCTTTCACTTAATTGCTTTAATAATGACTATTATTTATGAATCACCAACTGATATGCTAGGCACTCTGCATCCGCTAGTGCTCATTGCTAAAATGTAAGCCGAATGAGGGCAGGGATGTTTACTTGATTGTCTCAGCGGTGCAGACCAATGCACACAGAAAGTGCTCAATAAATATTTGTGAACTAAACACATCATTTCTACAAGCCTGCAGAGGAATAGCTCTTCCTTTAATTTAGAGATTACTTCCTTTAATTTAGAGATTTGAAAACTAAGGTCTAAAGCTATTAAGGAGAGCTGGGGTTTGAGCCCAAGATCGTCAAGCTCAAAAGCCAATGCATTATCCACTGTGTTCTACCTTCCTTGCTCTTTCTAGAACAATCAACCCATCTGCTTCCAAAGTCTAATCTCATTAGTGTCCTCTGAGTCAAGACTGAGGCAGGGAGTTCATTTGGCTCTTCTTCTCTCCCCTGTTCATCAGGGAGTGGTCTTTCGGCAGCTCCATCATTATATGGTCCCACTGATTTCCTAGCTAACTTGCTGCCTTTGATATGGGCTCTGATCTTTTCAAAAAGCCAGACCTCAAACTCTGACTGCCAAAGCTTGCCCTCTAAGAGGTTTTACATAAATCATGGAATCAGAGCATGGTTCATGCTCTCACATTCAGGCAAATGTAAAGGAGTAGAGAGGAAGGGAGCTCACATGAATTGAACACCTGCTATATGACTCGTTTGTGATGGGCATTTTGTATATTAGGTACAGTACCTAATTTAATTTAACAATGGATAATGATTATAGCAGAAAGGTGACAGATTGGTTTGGAATTCAGGTAGCTCTGGATTAAACTCTGGGATCAAGCACTTAGAATCTCTATGAGTTTAGAAGTTATTTAGTCTCCCTATTCCTTAGTTTCTTATTTATAAAACAGGCCTAACATTACCTATCCTTGTAGGCTGCTGGGAGGATTAATGTGATAACATTTGTAAATGCTTGCCCAAAGCCAGCACTCAATGTGTGTAAATTATAATAAATTACTATATTTTATTGAGTCTAAGATGCTATATATTAAGTATCATTATTTTATGTCACTAAGAAAAGATGCTGCTAGTATAGCTATCATGCACTAAGATACATTCTGATATCTGAGATGGAAGGTGGAAAAATGTGCATCTTAGAATGAGTGAAATATTATGTATGTTATAGATTATATAGCCCATTAGTAATGACAATAAGTTAACAAATTATTGAGCATCTAAGGCAAATTATTGGGTATTGTTTGTCAAGTGCTTTAGGAATCAAGTGCTGGCACCTTTTTTGTAACCTCTCTCAATTATCCACTACCTTTAAAATCCGAAAGATTTTCCTTACATTAAGTCAAGCTGTCCCACAATTTCAGCCAGCTTCTGCTCACTTATTCCACTCTGCAGATAACAAGTGGCCAGTGTCCTCAGAACACTCATTCATCTGCTTGTTAACTTACAACTTAAATGCCTTTCTCTCAGACTAATTACAGTATAATTATCTAGGCATATAAAACATCTCACCAATCTCTAACATGTGAATTCAGAGAATTAAGAGATTTTAAACATTTGTTATTCATTCATTCCTTCATTCATTCATTTATTCATATTCAACAAATATTTATGAACAGTATAATGTGTACCTGGTCTTTTAAAATATTGATAGTAGGACTATGAATGAGACAAAGTGCCTGTTGTTATGAAATTTGGGGGAAGGCAGATAATAAATGGGTGACAAAGAAATAATATTTCAGATAGCAATGAAGTCTATCACAAAATAAAGCAGGATGATGGGATAGAAAGTGACTGACACTGAGGCTATTGTAGGTAGAAAAGTAGGGAAGTTTCTCTGGGGAGGTTACTGCTGAGCAGAGACCTGAATGATGGGAGAGGAGAGAAGGTTCTGGTTAGAGGCAACAGCGATTGCAATGACCCTAAAGTAAAAATGAGCTTGGACTATTCACAAAGTGGAAAGAAGTAGAGAGTGTAGGAAATGTAGGGAAGAGTATGGGAAGTGAAGTAGAGAAGTAGGCAGGGGCTAAGTCATGGCGGACAAGGCCAGGAAGAGGGGAAAAGAGTTTATTTGAAATATAAAAGGAAACCAGTGGAAGAGGGTGGGTCATTAAACTGGTGAGTGATTAGATCTAACACACTGTTTTTTTCTGATTTCTCTGGCCACGGAGTAGAGAGATGATTTGGGAGTAAGGGACAGGAATGGAATCAGGGGGCCACTTAGAAGTCTGCTGCAGAGATCCAGACCAGATCTACAATGAGATGGATAAAAATGGAGAGATGTGGCCAGATCAGGGAAGACTTTGGAGGTAGAGGCTTTGGGGTATGGATTTGGGAGGGTGAAAAGAGAAAAATGAAAGCTGACTTCAAGGCAGAATGGCAGTCCATGCAGAGGGACATCTACAGTCAGGTGTCCAAGTGACAGGAGACAGGTGGCAGCTATGTGAGTCAGGGGTTCACAGGAAATGTCCCTGTTAAGGGTATAAATTTGGGAAATGATTTCAAGCTCGGGTGAAAATTTCTAGGAGAGAATGGAGATAGAGCTGAGAGGTTTAGGGAAAGGTGAACAAGAGGCCCACAGAGGGGATACAGAAGGAGTCCTCAGAGAGGGCAATGCCATGAGGAGATGGTAAGCTTTGCAGATGCTTTGCAGATGCATTGAACGGAGGAAAGGGAACAAAGGATTAAAGACATTGAAGGCTGGATCATAATTGCAAAGTGATGGACCCATTTGGGGCTGGGAGTCCGGTAGAGGGAGACTTTTCCTGGAAAAAATATTGATGATGGTCCAACGAGCAGCTACCTTTCATTTTATAGAAACTGAAGCACAGAGGTCAAGTGACTTGCCAAGGTGACAGAAGTGACAGAGGTGGGCTCAGAGATCTTGGCTCCAGCATCTGTGTTCTTAACCCCAGGACTACCTTGTCCCTGTGTTGGATCCGTAAAGAGGTTTAAATTGAATGGAGAGGGAAAAAAACCCACAAAGAAACCAATGTTATGTATCAAAGGAGCAGCAAGATGGGGACTGAGGCTGGACTTAGTGGAAAGGTGTTTGGGGTTAGCTTGGCCATTTGGGGAACAGCACCATTTTGAAAGAAGCCCGAAACAGTCCTAATGAAAATAAATGCTGCTTGGAACGGAGGGAGTAGGCAGAGTTCATTTTCTTGCCTTTCCCTTTCAGATAGTTTTGAGCAATAAAGGCCACCAACCACTATTCGTGTCTGATTAAACAAAAGTTAAAAAACAAAAACAAAACAAAATAACAGCAGGGAAAAGACTGCAAGAGCAAGTGGCAAGCTTCATCTTTGGTATTTAGAATGATGAAGAGAAGCAATATGTGAAATCCACTTAAAATATGATTTCATGTTCTAATATACATTTTGAATTTATGGGGAACTGACTTCTGCCATTTATTCAGAGAGCAAAAAAATGCATAAGCTGTGCAGCTGAACTTATCATACCATAATGGGACACCTAGCATTTTTCACAAGTGATTGATCTTCCCCACCCCTTAACAGTCCCTTCCTAACTGTTACAAAAAATGGAATACATTTCAAGCTTCTCTTGAGTTGAATTGAGCAGAAAACCAAAGTAGCCACTAACATTTGCCAGCTTTAGTAAGAGAAGAAGGAAAAAAAAAAAAAAAGAGGTAGGGGGCGGGGAGAGTATCTCCTTCACATTACAAAAGAGGAAGAAAATTTCAACAGGGAGAAACACCCCGGGGGTGGATATGTTAATTGGAATATTCCCCACGAAGGTTAAATAGAACTTAAACACTGTTTGAAGCCTATGTTATATATCCCAAAATACATACTGAACCAGGAGGTAAAGAAACTGGGTTTTATTTCCAGCTGTGTCGTTGATTTGAACAAGTTGTTTAGCCTGTCTGTGGAGCTCAGTTTATCCATCTTCAAAATGAGAAAAACAGCGTTTGCCTATCCCCGACAGAACCTGAATGCCAGGTTTCATATTCAAAGCTCAGGGTCCTATTTAAATGTGAGTTTTAAGGTGAGTGGATCTTTAAAAAAAAAAAAATGTTCAGAACCCTGAGAATAGAAAGAAAGAGAAACAGCTGGATGCAGAGGTCTAAAATGTACTTACTGTGCATAGACCCTCCTCTAGTTATCCAGAACCTAGTGCTAGCTCCTTACATGGAGCTCTTCTGAAATGTGTAACTTATACTTCTTCCAGAAGGCAACCAGCTCCTGGGAACATACTCTGTCTGGAACAGACCTGGATGATTTCTCACCCTGGTTTCCATTGAGCCCTGTGCCATACTTGCCTTGGTGTTTGGGTCCTTGAAATGGCACCACCAGCTTCATGAGGGCTCAGAAAGTGAAAATCACTGATTGTTCATATTCTCCTTATATTTTTGGTAGTGAGTGTTGGGTCCATAGTATGTCCCTCTTGCAAATACTTCATTAATCTGTTTCTCAAATGCACCCTAAGATCTGTAGCCTCTGCATTTTGCAAAATATTCTGCCAGGCAACTTCAAACATATGATCAAGATTAATAGAAGAGTCCACTGAGGTTAGCCATGACCTTCCTATCTATAGAAAAACTGGGGTTCAAGGAAGAGCACAGTTCACAGAAGGCCATCTATTTTAAAGTGTCTGACCTTAGACTAAACCACAGATCTGAGCAAAGTCTAAACTCTTTCACTACATCATACTGGTTCTTGCTTTTTTTTTTTTTTTTGCCTCTCACTTGATGGGTGAGTATCTGATACATTTCTTAAGGTGTAGCTCAAGACTTAGCAACTACTAGAAGGGCTTTCCGCCGTGCCCTGACCTGTTAAATCTTTCTTTGATTTGTGTCAACAATATCCTGTTTTTCTTTGAGACTTAATCTCACCCTGCCTTTTATAATATTTTATAATATTATAATATTTATAATACTCATATCTGTGTCTTGCTTTCTGTTTCTGCGGTGATTGTATGCTTCATGGAGGCAGAGACAAGAGCTTCACTCCTTTTGAGTTCCCACCTTCCAGTGTATTGTATGCTTATTCATTCACTCAGGGTTGGATGACTTGATTATCATTTTGATTGTGACCAGCAAGTGGCATTCACTTAACCTGGCTTAAAGTCATGGAAGCAGTTTGATACTAGAAGGCAGAGAAGAAGCCTTTCATCAGGTTGGCTGGCCCTGTATTTTAAGTAGTGCCATGACTTGTAGAAGACTGTTCCCATAGCGTTTGCTCCAAGTTTTCTTGCAGTTTTTTGAGCTCTGCCAGTCAGACAATAAAAATGTTCAGATTCTGTGAATATGAGAAGAAAGCCATTGGCTTGATTAATTTATTTGACAAACATTTTTTTGAGCATCTGTTGTGTGGGGTATGTCATGTCCAGGTCCTGTAGGGAATTTGAAGGGAGCGAAGCCCAGCTCTTGCCTTCTGGAAGCTCATTGTCTGTCTGGAGAGCCAAGACAGACACATTAATCACAGTGGTGGAATGCAGTTTATGAGTTCGCAGGATGAGGGGAGATACATCTTGTGGATAGTGACAATGGGCAGCTTCCTGGAGGAGATGGAATTCAAATTGGGCCTTGAAGTTTGAAGAAAATTAAAAATAACAGCAATTATCACTTCCCATTGTCTTAATAGGAAAGGTGACTCCTGAATTTGGGTTTGTGGGTTCCTTTTCTTTGCCTCATGATGCTCTATCTTTCTTTGTGAGAAAATCTGGCCTATCTGAGATAATTTGTTCTCTATTCACTTCACCTTTCCCCCCTTTCATGTATGTTCTCTACTGTTATGCCCCTGGTCACCTGGAGGAATCTGTTTTTGTTTGGCAAGCTCAGTATTCCTTTCTGGGGCCAATGATCTAGTTTGGCTTCAATTTGATCTTGTTTCCAGGCCTGTAGTGATAGAAAATTTCCAGTCCAGCCCATGATCAGATCATACCACTTTTGTTCATTGGCAGAGTCACCATCAACTCCTATTAACGTGGCACAAAAAATAACATCATTAGGTTTTCATGTGGATGAAGAAAATAGGGAAATGTGTATGGTATTTTATGAAATTTTTATGGACTAAGCAGTGATTGACATGTTCATAAACAGCAGAGAGATATTTTGGTGTGCTTTCTAGTTATCCTCAATATTTCTTATTGGAAATCCATTGTCAACTGGTGTCTTTCATGCCCAGTGTATGTGTCTGTTGATAATTGCTATTTATACTTCATTTATAAAGAAATCTTGGGGGAACACTGAACAGGAATCTGTACTATATAGTTTCATTTTTATTCAAATCAAATCTTCTGGTTACTGAAAGGAGGGAAGGTACTAAAATGCTTGATATTTTTTTCAAAGCATGCCAGTTTTTTTGAGATCTTATCTAAATGATTTTTATTTCTGAGAGCTGGAAGCCCGGCAGAGAGAATTGAATTCTTAGTGTCTGGTACAAATTCTAGTATCTAGAACTAGGTTCTGTTCAGCTTACCAGTATTCCTGTTTCTCTTCCATGGGGCCCTATAAACAGAACGATCCCACATTTGTGGGATCAAACCCTCTGTGTGACTCTTCAGAACCTTCTCGTCAGAGCTTATTTCGTCTCCTGTATCCAAAGTGTCTCTCCGAAAACTGAGTCAGTGCTATTATTACTGTTGCTAACAATAGCTCATGTCCACAGCAGGGAAGAACAATTAACAAATTCATGAATTGTGTTTGTTTACATGTCTGAGCTCAAGACTAATTATTTAATTAATGTCTTCTGTCTTGAACAGAAGTGTTAGCACATGGAAGTGTTGCCGAGTGGCAAACAAGGTGAGATTTGAGAAAGTCACCTTATTTGTGATACGTAAATAGACATTTATTCATGGAAGACCTAGAGTTAAAGTAGGAGCGTTTTAGCCTCCACAGTTAACTGTCAGAGTGCTTGGTGAAGAGTTAATTAATGATTTTAGCTCATGTTGTCATTGGCAGGTACTTCACAGCTGTGACCACTAATAATTAAAAAAATAATACATGGCAAATGATTTAAATATTTAATAAAGGCTCTGTTGCATTTCATGTTGTAGCCTTAGACAGATGTAGATACCAACAGTTCTGAACCTCAAAGCCCCGACTTAATTCCTGATTTTTCTGTGTGCTCTCATAACTCCTTATGTATGGTTTTTACATGATGGTATACTTTGCATTGTGTAAACCACTACCTTCCGTCTCCACGGGCGTTAGCTTACATCTTGCTGTCCCATGATAACTCACGGTGTTTCACAGATTTCAGGTGCTCCATAAATGTTTGCATGAACGGAAGGCTGATTTTCAGAGTCTCATTGATTTTACTACCAACCAAGGAAATAGTTTGCCCTTAGTGCTGCATCTTTTTAAAGATGTAAGTACAGATAGAAAGGCAAGACAGTTACGAGGCCTTTGTAGTTAATGAAAAGCTTCTTTTAAAATTTATCTTTATGTTTTGGGTGGAAATGGCTTGAAAAGAAGAAAGAAAAACCTTGAAGCACCCAGCAATTCCCTCAGTTGAGGAGCGATGCTTTTCTTCTTCGGTTTCCTCAACAAAAGCCCAGCTCTGGAACGGGGCCATGCGTTTCCCCTCTCTGTGCCTTATTGTTTAAACAAATGAACCAGATGCTCCCTGCCACCACAGACTCGGAGTTTGATTGAATTTGATGATTCCAGCTACTCTGCAATTATTTATTTGTTTCTGCCTATGTCTGAGGCACTTTGCTGGGTGCTTTTTTATTTTACTTCTTTGATTTTTTGATTCTTTTTTTAAAACTTATTTATTTTGAGAGAGAGAGTAGGGTAGGGGCAGAGAGAGAAGGAGAGAGAGAAAATCCCAGGCTCTGCACTGACACTGCAGATGTGGATGTGGGGACCAAACCCATGAACCATGAGATTATGACCTGAGCCGAAGCTGGATGCCTAACTGACTGAGCCACCCAGGTGCCCCCAATCAGAGTGCTTTTTTTAGAGGATGCCATAGCATCAAAGTTGAGAGAGTAACCTCTGGAACAATAGGCTCTGTGCTCATTCAATAGCACCATGATGTTAGGCTGCATTACTAACCACTCTGCCTTCACATCCCCATCTGTAGGATACGGATAGTAATAGCAATTGTTAGCAGCCCTATTCCTAGGATTACTGTAAATTAACACATCTAATCGATACAAAAAGATTGGCATACAAATATGTGCACTCAACAGATATTAGCTAGGTGCTATGGACTGATGTTCCTCCAGAATTCATACATTGAAGGCCTAATCCCCAATATGATGGTATTTGGAGGTGAGATCTTTGGTAGGTGATCAGGCTTAGATGAGGTTAGAGCCCTCATGATGGGATTAGTGTCCTTATAAGAGAGGAAGAGTCCAGACCCCTCTCTCTCTCCACCATGTGAGGTCACGGCAAGAAGGCAACTATCTGTCCATCAGGAAGATGGCTCTCACTAACTGAATCTACCAGCACCTTGATCTTGGACTTTCAGCCTCCAGAACTGAGAGAAAGAAATTCCTGCTGTTAAGCCACCCAGTCCATGGCATTTGTTATAGTGGCCCAAAGAAGACAAAGACACGAGGCATACAGTTCCTGCCCTCAGGCAACATACAGTTTGTGGCAGGGAGAAGAAGCAAAGCAGAGAACGGTGGAAAAGTAACCAACCTTCAATGTAGTGAAAATGCCTTGTTGGAAGTAACAAGAGACAGCAGGCATTTAGGGGAGACAGGGCTACAGTGCGACCCTGAGGATAAAAAGTGGAGGGGATCCCAGAACCTGGAAATGACACGTGGAAAGCTGTAAATGGCAGAGAACATGGCATGTTTGGGACAATAAGAAGACATGTAAGAAGAGAGAGGAGAGGGTATGTGGGGAGGCATTAAAATAAGGATGAGCAAGTTGTCCTCAGCCACAGTGTAATGCATACGGTAATGGGCTTTGGAGTCAGGCTGACTTGATGTGAGTCCCAACCTTGCCTCTTTGACTTGTCTGACCATGGGCATGTCTCTGTACCTTCCTGAGTGTCAGAATCTTCATCTATAAAATGGGCATCATTTACATAAGTCTTAATGCTTTCGATGCTCAAAAGATGGCTACAATTAACATATCTCCTGTGTGCAGTGCACCTTAGATTTTCTGCAATTGAGGAATTACCTTCCAAAAACAGTCTTTTAGACTTAACTGGCACAAGAAAAGAAAGGAGCCCTTGGTAAAATTTCAAAGGCATTGGGCTAATTGGTGTGGGTTAAGCCCTCTGGTATAAGTGTGAAGGGTTTAGTCTATGCTGATAGGTTTTCTTCTGAACATCATTTAATTAAAAGCTAAAGCAAGAGTTCTCACTCTTGCTCCCACGAGATGAGCAGAGGCTTCAACGAACAGAGGCTTCAACGCCACCACAGTCCTTGCTGAAGGAAGTTTGTAGAGAAATAATACATTAATTGACATTTATGTAGAGTGCCCTTTTATGTTCCACCCACCTGTCTTTTCTGCGTTGCAAATCCCACAGCCAGTTGGTCTCCATTGACCTTCTTACTCAATAGTTCACAAGCACACCATCCTGGGAGCAATTTTTAACCAAGAAACACAGCCCTATGTATCTCTTCGGTTCGTGACTGAGGATGAAATCAGACTCTCTCATTTTGTTTGCACTGCTGATTTGTTAGCTCTTTATTGATTAAAGATTGCAATGCACAATTTGTTTTTCATCTTAAGTAAGGATATTCTGTATCTGTCATACTGTCTATGAGTTATTGATTTCCTATTATCTGTAAAAAGTCTTTTTTCCCCCAAAGTTGGGGCCATTCCACCTTCCTGAAGGGTTTTGGAAGGATAGTCATCCATCCTATTCCAAATCAATGAAGTTCAACTTCTCCCATGAGGTGTTCTGTAAGTTAAGGAAAAATTAGATTTAGATTTAGGTGAAAACAGTCAAGTCCAGGAAGACACCTCTTAATTTCTATTATTTCATAACTGTGGGAGGAACTATAAATATATATAACTGCTGAACAAGGCTTCCATACTTCCCAGTATGTTTTCCTGTTTATTAAGTGGTAGGCATCATGGCTTTTCTGTTCTACTTGCAAATACATTATAAGAACATGTGCGGCTATTGGACCATCAGAGGACAGCTTGTCTGAGCTCTTACGAATTATATCTCATTCACATCAAAAAATGTGTGTAAATAGTAAAGTATGTGAAATCCAAGCCTTTAATGGCAGCACATTGATTACTTAAATGAACAGAGCAAATTAGTAATAAAAATGGTAACCCAGCAATCCTTGTCACTTGAACTCCAGCCTAATGCCATAGATACAGGTTCTGTCTTTTCACTGCCAATGTTCTTTTTTTTCATTTGCAGAGTGTCATAAAAGATGCTACATATTGAAATCTTTTTTAAAACTTCTAAATCCAACAACTCACTAGTACTGCATACCTTGGTTTTGACTTTTAGAAATATTGACTTAAGGAGAAAATAGTGAATTATGGAAATATATACAGGTGGCATATCTTCATTATTCTTGATTTACCATGCAAGACAGATAGAGCTAATAATGACTGTCCTCATATAGAAAAGACTTGATCGGAACTATTTGGTCCTTTATTTCCCCACAGTTGTGAGCATTCTCTTTGTATTTTATCAATTTTACTTTGACATTCATTCAAGTGTGCTTCCTCACCCCCATTTAAAGATAAGTGTAGTAATAATTTTAATGGGGGTGTGAAATGGAAAACCAGCTAGAGATTAATATGTGGACACAGCATGATTTGAATGTAGTCTTTGATGCTACTGAGCATGTTAACAGTTTTGACTGATAAATCAAGCACATGTGTTTACATTGTATTTAGAGAGGCATTTAGTCTATGTCATTAATGGGTTGTCTCAGCTACTGTTTGTGAATGGCCTCACTTATGAGGAGGAAGTATTTTTCATCATGTCCATGTCTACATGACAGAAGCATTTCTAAGAACATTTTTTTTCTGTCTTGTACACATACCTATCACTTTGATATGATGAGCAAATAATTTTTTCCCCTGACATCTCCTGTTTGAACTTTGGATTTATTACAGACACAGAAGTACCAGTTCTGACCCTGAATCTATGCAGGAGATCTCAGGGCTTCCTGCCCATTTGTCGCTCTATTTAGTTCTTAACACTTGTGTTAGTTTCTTGTTAGCTTGCTAGTTGTTCCTCGAGGTCAGAGACCATGTCTCTCTGGTCATCATATATCAAAATCTGACAGAGCTCAAAGTAGATTCTTCTTGAGAATCTACTGAAGAGAAGGAACTTCAGTAAATGCCACAGGGAGTGCAAGTTCATGGCTAATTTTGTAAAGGGGGGTGCTGCTCATTTTACTGGGGCTCAAAAAAGACTTTAAAGAGCAATTAGGATTTGAGCAAGGCCATGCAGGAAGGATGGAAAACAGGATTTATGTAGATAGCCCTGAGAACCCAGATAAAGAAGGAACCAGTACCCATCACGAATGCGAATGCATCTTAGACCCAAAGCAGGTGTTCCAGTCAAGAGTATATTTGATTGAGGAGTAAGAAAAACCACACAGGCTAGTTGAAATAAAGGGAGAATTTGAGGGGGCAAAGAGGGCAGACTCATTGATATAGGAATGAAAAGTGCTCGAAATTGGGTGAGTTGGAGTCTGGCATCTGTTAGGACTGAGAGCATGTCTCCAGTCTCAAAGAGGATGGGACCTGGTTTCTCAAGCTTCTTAACCACTGAAGCCACACAGTGTCTCTTTCCTGCTTCTCTCCAGATGACTGTACTTTGACTGGCTTCCTTCTGCTCCTTTAGGGGCCAATATGGCTACACATCCTAACTCGTTAAGACCTCATAGTTCTATGGCCCGTGGCTAAGGGATGATGATCTCTGTGACTCTTAGATAGTCTCTCAGGAGAATCTGAGCTTATTGGTCACTGGCCAGTCAGAGAGTTGGCTAGCTGTAACCTGTGGACAAGATTGAGTAAGGGGGCAGGTGACCCTACCGGGGTGTTTGAATTATTCAGTTTCTTCAGAAGGGGCTGTGGGCAGGGTGGGAAATAAAATATGTCCAGTGCAAGAAATTCACAAGTAGAGGTCCTCTCAAGTGTTCAAAGGTTTTGACATGCTGCTTGTGCCCAGAGGGATGGTTTAAATGCTTGACATTGTCTACTCTGGTACAAGAAGCTGAGAAATACTTCCTGTCAAGCCGTGCTTGAAGAACCTGACCTTCTGGTTAGCATATGAGCTCAAGGACACAGGTGATGTCTACGTCAGCACCAGAGCTCTACCTTTCCCCCCCAGACCTCCTGTTTTCTTTACCCTACTTGCTCTGGGTTAGACTCGGGCTGATTTGAGTGTAAGGAGATGATACAGTGGTGTCAAGGTAGCACAGGAAATTCAACCCAGGGCTACCTGCCCTCAAGACAGGGTACCTGTCTACCTGAATCAAAGTCTCTGCAAAGCAGAACATTCATTCAGTGTTCAGTGAGTATTTTATTGAGTGGTTACTTTGTGGCATTGTTCCAGGTGTGTGGGGGGAGGAGGGCATGGTGATGAATGGGATAGATTTGTCTCTGAGCTCATGAAACTTACATTCTAGTCAGGGAGAGACGGGCAATAAAAAAGATAAATAATAAGATAATATTAGACAATACACACTGCAGAAAGCCATAATGGGGAAATGGCCTGAAGAAGCACGAGGTTGTCTGAAGAAGACAAGGAAGGCCTTTCCGATGAGAGGACACTGTCAGAAGGTGCTGAGGTCTGTTGTCTAAGGATAGCTCTCTGCCACACTCCAACCAGCTCCATTCTGTGGTCTGCTAAGGTCCATTGTTGACCATTGTACTGATTTTATTTTTCAGGACTAATTTAGGCAGCCGGTAGCTTATCTCCTAATAATGTGGTTTAACACTGGGAAAAATGCTGATGCTGGCTGGAGTTTTTAATATGTACCTCCTCTTAGGATCTAATGATGCTGAGCTTCCCTTGGCAGTGGGCAAAGGTACCTCTGGTCACAATTGTAGGGATACTTGAGGTTATGCAACACTTCTGGCTCATGTTGACAGAGGGAAAACACTCATGCACTGTTTTGAGGCTCTTTGTTAAAACTTTGATTCTAACTTTATCGAGCGCTTCTCAATTAAGACTTTACATTTGCAGAAACGTGCATCCCTAGTGACACATAAACCCTCTGGAATACCTACAGCTGTAGATAGACAACTTTGCTCAGCTCGTGCATACAATGGCTAGTGCTAAGTGATGAACCAATGCATATTCTGTTTGTACCTTATTTATTTATTTTTTAACATTTATTTATTTTTGAGAGACAGAGCACAAGTGAGGGAGGGTCAGAGAAAGAGAGAGACACAGGATCCGAAGCAGGCTCCAGGCTCTGAGCTGTCAGCACAGAGCCTGACTCAGGGCTTGAACCCATGAACCGTGAGATCATTACCTGACCTGAAGTCGGATGCTAGACGGACTGAGCCACCTAGGCATCCCTGTGTTTTTACTTTATTATGATTCAGATACTGGGTATTGGTACAGTTTTCTTTTCTTTTCTTTTTTCTTTTTGATTCAACATTCTTCACGCTGGTGTTTTAATGGAGGTCCTCTTTTGAAGCAACTTTCTTTGGTCAATATTAAGAAAATCTGACTTAACGTGTCCCATCCTGGAGATTCAGAGGGCACAGTAGCACCTTATACATGTTGATATTTTGAGGTAAAACCAGTCTCTTTAACTCATATTCTCAGACTTGTTTGGCCTCTAGGCTGTTCTCCAGGGCATAATACCAAACAATCATTCTAGGCATACAGACAAAACATGCACTGGACCTGTATCTCTCAACATTGAAATGTAAGGCTTGGAGAAAGCTCCATGTCCTTGCAAAAGTTTCAAGCACATTATCACTCACTTACAGGCACTAATGACTCCAATAATGTAGTGAAGTTTAGCATAAATAGGCTCATCATTAAAATTGGTGGCAGAAGTATAAACAAGGCCCACACTATTAAATATGCTATTTATTCGTTGTGCATCTGGAATTCTCCTATCACTTGCTGTCTCATACTTGGTGTCTATAAACCTAAAAGAGTATGGGATTATTTTGTTTTTCTATGAGTGACTTGAGTTTTTCACATCTCCTCTCTGACAAATGGGATACCCAAAACTTGGAAAGACAGATTTTGGCTTTTCCAAGGTAGCCTCTGTCACTCTGGTCATTCATGCTTTCAGAACGCCAGGATTTTATAGAAAAATCTGAGCAGTAGATTCAGGGAAATGGGTTAGAATCTGAGAGCATGACTGTGATAAGAAACACTTAGACTTGCTGGATCTTTGTGCCATTATGTGTTGGTAGAAGTGGTGAAAGGTGACTCTTCATGAGTGGTGGCCCAAAGGGCACCATGTTGTCATACGGATGGATGGATTTGGAGCCAGACTGGCTGGTTATGGCTGCTGGTACTGGCTGAGGGACTTGGGGCTAGGCGTTCCATTTCTTCCTTCCTTGGTACATAGGAGACATAACAGAGAAATTGTGAGAAAGGGTGTAAGACTTAAGTGTGAAGAGGAAGTGTGTTAATACTTATAAAATGCCTAGGCCAGTGCCTGGTGTGCACGAATACTTGAATATATATGCATCCAACAAACATCGGCTTTTACACAAAACAGATGTACTTGAAAGGGTGGAGAAGCAAGGAGTCCTACAAGATATTAACTACTCCCAGCCCTCAAGGATGGCAGAGCCCAAGAGCAGAAAGGAGGCTTGAAATACGCTTATTGCCCTTGAGCTTGAAAATGAAAATACACATTGAGATGCAAAATAACACTTTGGTTATTTTGCCAAATGTCAACTTCAGAGGAAGGCCAGCATTGATTTGAATGGCACATCTCTTTTGAGGGGATTTTGGGTCTATTCTACTGTCTGGATGAGGTGACAATAAAGGTTCGAAGAAAGGGAAGAAGTGGAGTTGGAGGAGACAGGCTGGTAGGGCTGAAAATTTGGAAAGTGGGTACCCATTTCTGGGAGCTCCTGTTCTGCACTGTGGTCCCCTTCTTAGCAGTTATCTGAAGCCAGGAGAAGCTTCCCTTTGTCTATACCTCCAGACAATGTCAGTGTGGAGAAGAGTCCCTGAGAGCCTTGCAGTTCTGTATATGGAAACTCCAAGACTCCCTGAATTCCCACTTTCTTTTAAAACTCAGCTCCATCATTGCCTGGGAAGCCATCCTGAAAACCATCAAGCAGACCTTTCCCTGTTTCGTTTTTTTTTTTTTAATGTTTATTTATTTATTTTGAGACAGGGAGGGAGAGAGAGAGAGAGAGAGAGAGAGCAAGCAGAGGAGACTCACAGAGCCAGAGAGAGAGGGAGAGAGAATCCCAAGCAGGCTTCACACTGTCAGCACAGATCCCAACGTGGGGCTTGATCTTGCAAACCATGAAATCATGCCCTGAGCTGAAATCAATAATTGGCACTTAATTGACTGAGCCACCCAGGTGCCCCTCCTTTTTTCTTAATCACAGACCTATGTGTATCTCCCATCAGAGTGTTGGTAGGCCACCGAACATTCTAATAATAATATATACTTTTGTAAATGTAACATCTTGTATCATACATGCTGGTGCTGGTGAGGGCTTTTAAACATTGTGACTTTGAGGTAATCAAAACAGTTAACATCTGTCCACCCTCTTTGCTAAAATACATGTTAATCATCACAAGGCGGAATGTGCAGACTCTTTAATGGGATGATCTGTATACTGTAATTATTTACCTGTCTATCTCATCAAATTGGCTGCTAGCTCCTTCAAAGGGTAACTTTCTTCCACCTCTGTAACTTTCCTGTTAGCACAGGGTCAGCATAGAACATGAGGTCAATAGGGCTGGCTGAATGCGAGTATGAATGTGAATAAGACAAAGGCACACACACACACACACACACACACACACATGCACACACACACACAAACATACATACACACACATATACTCATCCAGTCAAAGCATGCTAAAGAAAACCAGTTTAGCTGCTATTTTTGCTTGAAGTTTGTGGCATACTTGGAATTAGACTGCCAGGTTCCTGAAATTCTTCCCTGGCTCTTACCCAGTTTGCTGCAATGCCAAGTGAGAGTTCTGAGATCCTGGCTTTACTTCTAATTTGACTTAAGTCTTCCTGAGAGCAGAGACGATCTCTGTGTTATTTACAACCTTATTCCTAACACAGTTGCTTGCATGTAATAGATGTTCAATAAACACTTGTTGAATGAATAAGTGATCAAAATGCTGGAGTGCTTCAGTTGCTCCGTCCATTAAGGCTTTGACTCTTGATTTCAGCTCAGGTCATGATCTCAACTGTTCATGAGGTTGGGGCTCATGCTGGGAGTGGATTCTCCCTGCTTGGGATTCTCTCTTTCTCCCTCTCTCGCTGCCCCTCCCTCTCTCCCCCTCTCTCAAAATAAATAAGCTTAAAAAAATACTTGGCACAGTCACATAACCACATAAGACTATACAAACAGGTTTCCCCTGCTATCTGAAAGCAGAGCATTCCTGTGAAACCTTTTGTAAGCCACAATGACATAAAGTGAAGAAGCAATTACTATAAATGTATAGAGAAAAATTTTGAGCATTCCCAAGGCCCCCCAGAATAACTTCTTTTAGGCTTTTCTGATACCTTAGGACGCATCTTGCTGACAGATGCACAAAATAAATGGAGGTGAAACATAGATGCTCACAGACACAGTTCAAAGCCATGGCGACTTGATGCTGAGATGTTGCGTAGGAGCTTGGTGGGGCCACTCTCACTGCTTGGGGTGCCTGCTGCCTCTGTAATGCCTAGACTGGCTGTGGAACCAGGGCTGACAGCTATTTTGGGTTTTTATTTATATTTTTTGCGTTTTTCATAAAAGCAAATACCTCTTTGGATTGCTTTCAGTTAGCAAAAACAGGTACATGTAGGTCTTTTGTAAAAACAAAGTGGCGGGGCCCCTGGCTCAGTCTGTAGTGCCTACGAATCTTGATCTTGGGGTTGTGAGTTTAAGCCCCACACTGCACATAGAGATTACTTTATAAAATGAAAAATGTAAAAAAAAAAAGTGTATTTTGAATCTATAAAAAGATGAAGTGGCATGTCGCGAGCTTTCAAAAAGTAGAAGATATGTTTATACATATACATTATAATATATATATTTTGTAAATATATATACAAAAGTTATTCATATTCACATCATCTCATGCTATTCTAATTTACATTTCCTCATTTACTGTAACTTTATTTTAGTTCCTCAAACAGGCCTCTTTCCTGCCTTAAGGCTTTTGCATATCCCAGACCCTCATTTAGAAAGCACTTGTAACTACTCTTGCCTGATTGGCTCTTTTTGATCCTTTTGGGCTCAATTTAAGTTGGCACCTCACTGGGACCTTCCCTCACTGCTTTCTCCCAAACGGGCATTATTCTCTATCTTAGTTACTGTTTTATTTTTCTCCGCACGCGTCACAACTTGCAATTGTTGTTGTTGTTTTTGCAAATATATTTCTTGCTCTGTATCCTTTCCCTCTCTCCTATTAGAATCTCAGCTCAGGTGGGAAGAAAGGCCTCTGTTTGTTCATTCATCATTACATGGCCTGTGTCTGGTATGCAGCACACTCTCCACAAGCATTTGCTGAAAGAACAATAGAAAGAATCAAAAAGAAGAGAACAGAGACCACTTCTAATCTTCAAAATTCCTTCCCCCCAAAATGCCACTGTATGTTTTTGGTGTATTTTCCCCTATTTTAAAAGATACATATTATAGGGGCGCCTGGGTGGCTTAGTCGGTTAAGCGTCCGACTTTCGCTTAGGTCATGATCTCGCGGGTTCGTGGGTTCCAGCCCCGCGTCGGGCTCTGTGCTGACTGCCAGCTCAGAGCCTGGAGCCTGTTTCAGTCTGTGACTCCCTCTCTCTCTGACCCTCCCCTGCTCACGCTGTCTCTTTCTCTCTCTCCTAGAAATAAATGAAACATTAAAAAAAAAAAAATACATATTATATATCTGTTTTTAAATAAACACAGTCACCCTAGGCTGACAATTTTCTTACTTGCCTCTTCCCCTCCTGTAATACTTACTCCATTTTTCTCTCTCTATGTTGCTACTTATAAGCACACTAACAGTTTTTTACAGTCATGGTGGTCTCTTTGCATGCTCCAGCCTTAGGGCCTTTGCACATCCTACTCATTTGTCTAGAAAGCTCTTCCTTTGGATATCCACATGACCAGTGGCCTCATTTTCTTTAGGTCTTGTTCAACTAGCCTTTTGTCTGCATGACTTTCCCTGACCACCCCCTTTCCCCTTTTAAATCACATCCTTAGCATTCTTCATTCTCTCTTCCCTGCTTTATTTTTCTCCACAGTGCTTGTCACTGTCTGATATAATGTACATTTTACTTATTAATTAAGTGCTCCATTTTCACCTCTCCTGAAATGTAAGCTCCATGAGAGCAGGGGGTTTTGTCAGTTTCTTTTATGTTGCCTCCCCAGGATAACAGTGCCTGGAATACTTTAGTGATGCTGGTCGTGACAAATCTTTGCTGAATGGGTTATTCCTCAATGCCATCATTTTAGGTGGTGGGGCTGTGTAGGCCACGATGGTATAATTTGTTGATTGTGTGTCATACTACTTGCTGACTCTCTTACATTAGAATAATAGGAGCATGAAAGAGTTCTTTGAGCACTTCTGGAAAGGGCCTTAACTTAGTTTCATGGATGATTGTTTTCAGCATGACACCCTGGTGTTTGAGTCACTGTTTGGTAGAAGCATGGTCCCTTTTCCTGGTAGCTGTTCTTAGAACCTGTCGACCTGTGGTGTCTTATTTTCACAGAAGGAAACTGAATGTTTCTTTCTTTGCTTCAGATGGGTACCTCTTTAGATCCTAAAGCGGGAGATGCAGCCCATTCTCTCAGAAGTCCAAATGCAGCAACAGATTTTGCCTCCAAGCGAGTAAGATATGCCATAAAAACAAGCAACTTTCCTTCCCCAGCCTGTTTCTCATTTGAATTTTCGATGCGTCGGTGGTCATTTTGAGATGAAAGCTAGGAGTCAGAAAGTCTGCTTTGGAAGGGGGAAACGATGTCCCATTTTCCCCAGGGCCTCCTGTTTTTGCTTGATAAAGTAATTATTTGGATTCCCTATTCTCTACCTCTAGCCACTTTGCTTGGAATTCCTGCTGGTTCCTCTGAGAAATGCATAATTTGGCATAGCTGGTGAGTAAACCCCGGATCTGGGGTCAAACTCTAACGGCGCAGCAATTCTTGAGTGCATGGTCAACACTGAAGGTGTTGGAGGGACTTCACAATTGCCTGTGACATCTGTGTAGATGCTTCCGGTAACTCATTCCCTCAGGGGTGGGCACATTCAGGATACACAGGGGACTGAATATGTGGACTTTGAGGCCAGTTGGCCATTGTCTTGCTCTTTATGCCCCTTCACGTATGCCTGCCATCTTGTGAATTAGGAACGGCAATTTGCCAGAGTTGTATATTGCGTAGCAGTTCTTCCAGAGTGAGGACTTTGCCTACTCCTTGTTTTCCTACTTCTCTCCCTAACTCACTGCTTGGAGCATCCTGGCTCAGCATCTTCTAGTGCCTCTAATGGCTGAGAAGCCTGCAGTTAGTGATTAGCCCTTCCAAGAGTTCACTCAACTCTTATGAGTCCTTTTGTTATCTGGAGAATTATTCAAGATGATTCAGAAGAGGGAGAAGCAGATAAAGTCTGTGTTGTGAAGATCACCTTCCATCATTTTTGAGTGGAACTCTATCTTTGCTTTCTTTGGGGAGGTTCTGGGTGGATGGGGACAATGTCTCCCATTTGTCTGAAAGAGCTGATGTCTCTGGGTGGTTTTGAGGATAAGTACGGTCATCAGGAACTAGGGTTTTGGAAGAATCCTTCTAAGTCATGCTTTTCTCAGATATGTGAGCACAAAGAAAGAGATTCACCTTCCTTTGTCTCCTTTTTTGTCAGCAGAATCCTATTGTTAGGCCATTGGCATATAACCCAGCTTCCCTTACAACGAGGCCCTGGCATTCGTTTTAGAAACTTCTAGAGCCATTAATGGTACGTGACCAAGTCGAGGGCAGAATGTATTGTCTCAGTCCTCTTCTGGCAGTACATACGTTTGAGGAACGTGCTATTTTCAGAAAGTTTCCAATGTAGCATTGTCCACAGATCAGGCCATGAAATCCCAGATCCTTGGCATTGTTGTGAACAAAAGAAACCCCTTGCTTCAGCTTCAAGGCAATGTGATTACAGGGCCCATGATCAGATAGATGACCCAAGATGGATGCCTCCCTGAATGTGAGTCAAATTTATCTGTACCTGTCCCCACCTTTATCTCTGAGTGTGTCCTTTGCATTTGAAGATGACATGCCTTGTATTTACCCTTGGTGCCATTCTGAGGGCAAAGCATTCTCTCACCCGTGCCTTTGTGGGCTAATGTCTCACACAGCCAGATGGCAGGCAGGAATTGCGGGCAAGTTTTGGCTCCTAACTGAGTGACACTCTCCCCATGACCTCTGGAGTGGCAAGGCAGCGATGAGCTTTCCTCTGCTTGTTACCTGGAGATACCCCAGCTCTCTTCCATTCTCCATGAGGATGGAGCAAGTCTATTTTTTTTTTTTTTTTTGTCTGTTTGTTTTCCGGAGGGGCTTCCAGTTGGGTTTTCAGATGAACTTGTTTCAGAGATTTTGCCTTTAAGGTTTAATCCTGTGGATAATTGAGCTGTAATGGACCAGTTTTACAGACCTCCCTTTTGGTGCTCTCAGTTCCAGTATTTAAGCTTACAAATGAGCACTTCCCTTGTGAGTTATTGAGTGTACAGTTCGCCTGATGCTTGCATTCAAATGCTTGTCAATATGTGGGAAGGAAGAAAGTGTACTTCTTGTGGGCACTCACAGGGTCCTGTCAGGCACTATCAAGAATCTTCAGGTATCCCTGGGGCCTGAAGAAACAAGTCAGGGTGACAACAGTGCCCTTCAAGTTGGGATTTTGCTTGTTTCTCACTAAATGAGATCATTTAGACAGTATTTCATCAATTAATAGCAAAAGTCTGTTTTTCTCTTCACTTATACTCTGTAAAAAAGAAAGTGATGTTTACTTAAGCAATCTGTGTATTTCACACTTAGAGTCATTAATGTCAGTTGAATTTTTTAAAATACCGTTTAGCAAAAATTCACTAGTAAACATATGTAATTAGAAGTTTCTGATGGTGGAGAAAAACAACTTAGTGACTTGGTTCTTTTGAAATAGCTTAACCCACTTTGCATCCACCATCGATTCAGAAGAAGAAAAACTGCACAGGAGAACCCCACGGAGTTTACAAGGAGACGTTACTAATGGAAACAAGCTTCCCTCAGTAGATCACAATATATGGCCCAAAACACAGAAGTTAAAAGAGGTGCTGGATAGAGGCCACAGAGTGTCTTGCAGGTTAAAGGAGCAAGTCTCTAAATCAATACTCTTGCTTAACAGACAGTCCCTGCTGTGTTTTCAGGCAGGGTGAAATGTATTCCTATGCACACACTAGGACCTTTGCATTCAGGTGGATTTCTCCTGATGTTTCCAGTTGAATTGAGTTGGCAGTCTACAGGGAGAGCTGACCATTTTCGTGGCCGGAGACCTTTGCCTTTGCAAGAAGGGGCACAATTCTACCCTTTTGCTTCTTAATAAGAACAAACAGGAACTGAATCCTGGTAGCCCTGGTAAGACTAAAGCAATTTGCAAAAGAGAGTGAATTTCATGTGACTGAGCTGGTTATTCCCAGGCACATACTTTGGGATTTCACCAGGAACAACCAGAGGCCCCAAAACAAACAGCCCTAAAGGATTTGTGAACAGGAAGCGTTCCTTCCCTTGTTGACCTTGACTTATATGTTGAGTAAACAAGTCCCTGTTCTGTATACCCCAGTGTATCTAAGGCAGCTTCTAATTTCACTGTAATTGGACTGCATCCAATTGTCCCTTTGGTAGTGGTTCTTAGAACTGCCAAGAATTGGAGGTTGAGAGAGACCTGACGGAACTAGAGAAACCGAATTGGATCAGGTTGTGGGTGGGTGTGCACATTTCTCAGATGGTGGGTGAATTACCTGACCTTCAGCGGGGATTAGGAGGGGGCACACATGACTTGGTGGCCCTGTCTGACTGCAGTTTAACTATAAACCTGGCAATGCATTTGTTGTTCTAACTTTTAGATGTCTCATAGCTGGTTTAATCTGGTGAGCACTCAGCCCAGGAGTGTGAGCAGTTGTATACTCAGAGTCTTGACTTCCACATTACCCTGGCCTCCAGGTGCCCTGGTTTTCTCTTTGGCATGAAGCTCTTCAGATGCTTTCTTGGCAACCTACGAATATGACTGAGAAAGTTTTCACAATGTTGTTGGATGGCCTTTTTGGGGGTGGTGGTTAAAACTGGGTTAGTTTTTCATCATAAAATTGTCAGGTAGTTTTGTCTGTCTATGGGGGTGGGGATGGGCTAGGCATTGCTTGATTGGAAACTACTTTGGAGAAGGGATTTTGAAAAAGCTCTTTGCCTGTCCACAGTCATCTCCCACTGAATCCTTATCTGTGGCTTAGAATTATTGAAGTTACATTGAGATGTGACTCTCCCCTTGGCCAGAAACCAAAGCTGTCATGTTGGCCCTTTGTTTGATGTGATCCCCATGTCCACTGTGCTCCCATTTCTTGTGAGGAGAGGCAGTATTGTCCAGTAGACCCAGCTTGGACTGTGGGGTCTGAGTCTCTGAATATTTGAAGGTGACTTCCTCCTTCCTCACTTACCATAACACCTTTAGGTAACTCATCTTAATTGATCTGTTTCTGTTTGTGCATCTGTAGAATGGGGTTGGGGAGAGTGGAATGGCAACTAATATTCTCTGAAGTTCTGTGTATTGCTGGCCATCTATTGTTTCTGTTGGTGCTAGAGACTCAGAACAGTCTATATTAGTTTACCAAGTCTGACAAACTACAGACTGGCTGGATTACATAAGAGAAATTTACTTTCTCACAGAAGGCTAGAAGTCTGAGATCAAGGTGTCTGCTCTGTTGATTTCAACCTGAGGCCTCTCTCCTTGGCTTGTAGATGCCCATCTTCTCCCTGTGTCTTCACATGGTCTTTCCTCTATGTGGATCCAATTCTCCTTTTTAATTTTTTAAATAAGAACACGAGTTATATTGTATTAGAGCCCCCCATATGTCCTCATTTTACCTTAATTACCCATTTAAAGGTAATTATCTCCAAATAATAGTCACAATCTGGGGTCCTAACAGGACTTCGAAATATGAATTTTGGGGATGACACAATTCATCCCATAATATGACCCCTCTGAGGTGGGTCTAATATCATTTTTAGGTGAGAAAACAGGCTGGAAAAGGCTGTTTAGCCTTACACAGAGCAGCAGGGCCAAGACTTGAGTCTCCCTCTGATTCCATGTTTTTGTGCTCTAATTTTTTTTCCCTCTGCTTCTGTTGAAGCAGACCTCCCTCCTGGGGATAGTTGGTACAATGAGTTCACAGGTGCAGCATTTCCATAGCACTGTTCTCATGGTTCTTCACCTCTGATTCTGACTTTCCCGAGATAACTTAAGAGTCTGCTTGTCTTCACTCAAATCATGAGATCTTATTATGGTGGTCCACATGTTTAGTAACATGCTGTAACTCATAGTCTTCCTGGGCTCCATTAGAAATCCAACTACAGGAACATAGATTCTAGAATTTAAAAGATCATTCTTTGTGAAAATGGCAAATGGACTTGTTATTACCTTTGAATCACCTCTTCATAGCCCGAGTTCACAGAATAAACACTCATTGACCCGGGTGACTCTACCCTTCATAATCTTGAAACAGTTCAATTAAGTGCCTGTACCGTGACTCCATATGTTGGCTGGATGCAAGGTGCCAATATTTTAACACTGCTTTCTCATTAAAATGATCAGGGCATAAGCCTGGAAGATTCCAGCGTGTGCCTCACCTGGGACCTCCCCAAGGGAAACCTGCCTGCCAAGCAAACCAGAAATAGTGTCAGAAAGGAAGTACTCCCCCTCTGCTGGCTCCCCTCCTGGATGGAGTCATTAATGAGCACATTTTACCCTTGGCAGGACCAGGTAAGTCTGAGAAGTGTACCTCCTGTGGTGTTTAAACGCATTCCGGTTACTCCCATGATAGCGATGCATGAAGAATCAACATATTGACCCCCCCAGAGTATATATTAAATTCTGAAGGATTAATCAAAACTGCACCATGTTGTGTGCAATTAAACCCTTGAAAGGCAAAATAAATTTGCTGGAGCAGTAGCAGCTCTCATACCACTTCTAGCCGGAATGAGGCATTTTTCAGTTCTATTACTAACAGACGAGTTTTTGCTCAGGCACATTTTTCAAGAGGTGGGATGGGCCAGAAGGAGATATCTGCAAAACATTTTATGGATGGGAGGAGAACAGAGAGTCAAGCTCTTCTACTGTTACCCTTGGAACTGGGTAAATACCGAGAAAAATCCTTCCATTAGAAGGAGCCCTGGCTTGTGTCATTTTTCTTATTAGAGAAGAAAATGCCAAAAGAGTTGTCTCAGGAATAATGGAGGGAGCAGGACCTCGGCTGTCTGCCCAGGCCCTCCATGGTAATGGGTGTGGCCTGTAAGAGGACCATAGAGAAGGATTACTCTGTTCACTGGGTCATGTGCCTACATTAATGAGGATGATGACTTGGGGTGTGTGTGTGTGCGTGCAGGCATGCGCATTTCTGAATCAGGTGAACAGAATCTTGGAGAAGAGAGTCCTGGAGAAAACAGAGGTACCTCTGCACTCCCAATTAAATGTTATGGTAGTGCCATATTGCACATTGTGTAGCCATTTTGGTTTTGTTGTATTTTTAAAAGAGTCAATTAGAGTCTGTTGCAAAGAGAGGGGAAGTTGTATATTTAGTTCAACAAGGACTGAAAGAGGAAAATGTTGGTGTTGGTGACACAGGATGGCCAAGGTGTCACAGAAACTGTACTTCCAAGCTAGCTATGTGTGTAAAGGAGAATCAGAGCAATGTGAGGTCTGCAGGGAGAGAGTTAAGAAGTTAAAAGTCTTAATGAAGAAGACCAGAATTCCATTTTGCTTTGCTCACCTTTGACAATGTGTTTCCTGTGCCAGCCAGACTGCCAAGGCTCAAGACAGACTCATAGGATGAAGAGAATAGCACACTTCAAATACCACAAATTTGTCTCCATGTCTCCTGTTTTGCAGAAAAAAAATTAGTAAATCAAGATGCCTAAGTTGCTCCCATAAATAATCCAAAACTGTATTCATTGCAAGAAAAAAATTATGTAGAATGGTGTGAAATCCTTGAATTAATAAATCCAGAGGCCCTTTCTGTGTTAAATGTAGCAATTAGAAAAATAAGGATAATATACTTAATTTATACAAAGTACATTTGTGAGTTTTTTTTTCAAAGTTCAGAAATAAATTTTATTGGGAGATGCATTGAAAACTCTCATGACATCTGGAATATGGAGATCTAATTGCTGATTCAATGGCATTGCGAACACGCAAACATATTTCCTTGGTGAAATGTCAAAAAGGCAGCAATCAAAATGAAGCGTTTAAGCATTAAGATGAAGAAATGATGACTGGGTTGATTTGTAAACATTTATCTCTAAGCTTACTTTATGAAAAAGAAGGAATAAGTTTAGGAACATGATGGCAAATTTGTACATTCTAAGTCCTCTGTATTTGTGAGGGCATGGAAGTCTCAAGATGCATGGTGGGTTCAATTAAAATTTGTATTTCCCTAAATTCTGATAATCCCACTTGGCTTTTTTATGTGGGGTTTATTGCACTTTAATGAACAGCAAGAAGTTGCAAGGGGATTAGGGAAGGAATGGGTTTATTTTTCACCTTTAGCATAGTTATTCTAAGATGGAACATTTCTCTATCTTCAAAATCATCACTTTTTAATGTGTTTTGGAGTCATTCCTTGTCCCGGTGGTGTTGGTTGCTGACACTACTTACTTTCACTTGTGTTACTGAGTGAGTTAGGTTAGAGGCCTCTGGTCCTGGCGTCATTAAGCTTTGGCCTGACCTTGCAACTCCAACCACTCTGTAGAACTAATTGTTCTGAAGGCAGTGGTCATTCACTCTGATTATGTTCTTGGAGGCATATTATGATTTCAGCATACACTTCAAGTTTGCTTCTTCTTCTAGTACAAAAATCACCTAACAACTGTTAACCAGGATGTTCACTATCAAAGCACAACGTGTGAAGCCACCTCACAGAGAAGGCAAATCAACTTGTTGCCAAAACAGTGTTCCTCCATGCTTGCTTGTACAAATCTGTACCTTCTAGAAAAGCAGTCCAGAAAGAAGTTTACAGTGAAAGGGGGGAATTGTTAAATCAATAAAATCCCCCATCTAGGGAGGGGCTTGCAATTGTCTTGACCACTGAATGAATAATCTCCCTCAGGTGAATGTATTTCCACCATCCCAAATTATGCCAACCACATACAATGACATCCGCTTCGACGAAGACCTGATAAAGAAAGAAAATCTGCTTGAGAAGCCAAGTTGCCTTCCCCAGAGCAAGCGTTTGTAAGGTCTCCACTGTATTGTGCTTGCAAATAACATTTATTTCTGTAGTGTAAATATGCAAGAGTTCATTTTAATAAAAAGTAAGTCCTAAAATAAGATAAAACCCATGACTAGACTTGCATTTGAAGATTTAGAGTGTATTCATCTGCTGGTTTTCAGTATAAATATTCATTGGTTTCGAGCTCTCAGGTGTTGAAACTTTTAATCTGCATTCAGATGGAGGTACTTTAATCAGAGAGTTCATAAAAGTCTGCAACTTCCCCCCAACCAAGGAAAAAAATCAGACTAACAGAATAGAGGGTGTTAGGTCTTCAAAATAACCCACCAAGCTGAACTGTATTGCTGAGGGGGGTGGGGTGGGGTGGGAAATAAACACCAAATGCCATTTTGTACCATAATATCAATATTCTATTAAAAATAAATCTCTTGCTGTTAGACCGAAAAGTCTCAAAAACCTGTCACTTGACTGCAGTCTTCAGAGATGACTGATAATGGGTAAAAAATCCCATAGCATCTGTTTACCATGTAGTTCCACAAACTGTTAGGAATGTTTTTAAATGTCAGCAGTAATGTATGCGTGTGTATGAGCTATCACAGAGCAATGTTGCCACCAAGATGGCACCAGGGACTGCTCTAAATTAGGTAGGTCAAGTGAAGAAGGTACCAGAGGAACCCTTGGAAAGGATGTTGTTTGTCTGGAGAAAAAAATCTGAACAGCAAATGTTAATACGTGAATACGTGGGAAACCCCCTACCAGATTTTGAATCAAGCTTTAAATCACAGGAAGGTTTATCAAGATCCCGTTGCTAAGGTCAGTTTTAAGAGAGCAGAGGTTGGAAGGAAAACATTTTGCATTAGATGTATTTTGCATTAACAGGCTCTCAAGCTTTCCCTTGGTAACCTAAGCACATATCAAGAGAAGAGAGTCATTATAGGTATAAATACTGACTAGACAATGTAACGGTGACAGCACTGTTACTCGCTACTGATTATCTGAGAATTCTGTGCTATTTAATTCCTTACCAGGGGATGCCTTATATTGTCCCAGGCAGTCCTCAGAATGTGCTTTAGAGCAGTTGGTGCTTACTTCAAAACAAAAACCAAACCAAACCAAAAGAAAATAGCAACAAACCAAAATTGGTATGGTAATTTATTTTGATAATAGAGTTAACTTTTTCCTATCTGGTCAAGTTCCATGAGAGTAATATGGCATATAGATTACTGGAAGGGGTATGAGTTAGAACAGAGAATGAAGTTTGGTTCTATCACTTGCAAAAGTGAAATGTTAGATGTGTTTAATGCCTCTGCCTCAGTTTCTTCTTTTGCAAAATGGGAATAATACCAGTGTAGCCTTGTGGGGTTGCTGATAGGATTTAATGATGCATACAAAATGTCTTCCTTAGCACTCAGTAAATGTTCCAGACGAAGGCAAAGGAAGACCAGCATGAACTAGCGAAAAACCTAAAGTATGCCATGTTTTAACAAATGTGGGTTCATTATTTTCAAGTGTGCATGAGAATTACACTATGTCATCTAGAGAGTTTTGCTTTAATGATTCAGTGGCATGATTGGTAATTCACATATCAGAGCCACTGGCCTCTGCTTGTATCATGAGAGCTGTGTTTATGTACAATATGGGTCCTTCTCAGGTGCTTGCGAGAGTTGACTTCCTTTCTGATCTTGTTTTCAACATTAATTGGCTTCTTAAATTCCTTTGGAAAGTGTAGAATCAAGGTCACCTTTGGAATACCTCATATTCTGGTTTATATTTTAAGTTGTGGTGGGGGTTTTTTTGTTTGTTTCTAAATTTTCTTAAAATGTTTTATTTATTTCTGAGAGAGAGAGACAGAGGCAGTGTGAGTAGGGAAGGGTCAGAGAGAGAGGGAGACACAGAATCTGAAACAGGCTTTAGGCTCTGAGCAGGCTGTCAGCACAGAGCCTGACGTGGGCTCAAGCCCACAAACCACGAGATCATGACCTGAGCTGAAGTCAGATACTTAACCATCTGAGCCACCCAGGCACTCCTAAGTTGTGGTGTTTTAACTAACGTGGTTTTCTTTTGTTTGGTAATCCTATACATTGTGGAGGGACAATATATAGAATCAAAGTAAGCGGTTTCTTTCCATTTGTCCAATCTAATTAGTTGGGGGAATATTCAGAGGGACGCTTAAACTTGTCTTTCGTTTTGTGGCCCAGTATAAAATTTTTCACACCATGTGTCCTATTGCAGTATCATAACTGATGTATGCTAAGTACCTGCCTTCCCAGCTAGCATACGATTTCTCCCAGGGCACAGGGACCATGCCTTATTTACTGGTGCAATCCATAGTCTCTGTGCAATGCTTGGAAATTCAGACACTGATTATCTTTTGTTGAGTGATTGTAGTTGTAATGGTAGGGTAGTGACAGAATTAGTGAAATCAGTTCTTAATGTGTTTAGAACAACCAAGGGATTATATTTTGGGTGCTCGGTATAACCTTGGTGCTCAGATTAAAACCATTGTCAACACACTTCTTCAGCCTACAAGTTCTTCCTTTGCTCATTCAGCATGTTTTTCACCTAGCCCTGTGTGCCTGGCCCTGTGCTAGATACTAATGAGAGACACAGCCCCTGGGTGCCGCTGAGGGAGGTAGATGGATCAGTAAAAAAATGCAAGTGGAAGAGGTGTTGTGACATAGGGTAAAGAGAGGCTGGAGACAAGGAGGTCTCCAGGTACATCTGAAGGGCACAGGAAGCAGGTGAGAAAATATTAGTAGATTTTACTGGACAAAGAGAGCATTTGGCTGGGGGAACGTGTTCTGGGCTGAGGGACCCAAGTGCAGATCACCTGGTTCAGCAGGCGTGATCTGGTTGTAGGAATGTGGTGGGTGCTCAAGAGGTGAGTCTGGAGAGATGAGTGGGGCCAGTTACCTGTTCTAAGGAGGTTGGACTACATCTCCTAGTTAGTGAGTGCCTGTTGGTGGGTCTCCAGTAGGTTGTAGCATGAGTTCTTTTTCACTGATGGAAGCATCAAATGTTAGAGCTGGAGGTGGATTTAGAATAAAGGTTACCTATTTTACAGGTGAGGAAATGCAGGCCTGGAGGCATGAAGTAATAAGTTGGAGGCAATGATGTGTGATAAGAAGATTGGTGGGGGATTTCTAGCAGGACATTTTGTGGTCAGAATTGGGTCTGGCCATCTTGTTAATTTTCCTATCATCAAACAAGTCAATCTCTCTGAGCGCTCAGTTTCTCAAGTTTAAAATGGTGATAGTAGTTGCAGTTGCCTTACTGGTGAGTAGGCAGATACTGCCGTGGGCTCAGTTGAGACAATGCATGTGAAGGCCTTTGAAAGAAGGATGTGCTGGAGAAATGTGAACGTTAATTTGTTACAAGCCTGGTCTTTGGTTTCAGGTTGCCTGGGTTTGAACTTTGGCTCCTCTGATTCTGGGGTTATACATGGAGATGATAATCGTACCTACCTTGTGATTTGTTGTGGGTATTAGGTGATAATGCATGTAACATAGTCCCTTGCACATTGCAAGGTCTTTATAAATGCTATCCATTATTAATTTATTTTGATTAGTATTAGTGTAGCATTCTTCCCATTATACCCTGCTGCTCCAAGATAGCTTTAAAGCCACAGAGATCTTGGACTTGACCAAATGTATTTTTCTAGACATTATAATGCCGAGCCATTTGCTGGGCGATGGCATGTAGACTTTGGCTGTTCAGTCCTAATCCCATGGAACGTTGGGCACCATTTGTAGATCTCCACCGACCAGTTTGTGGAAACCTTTGGCTCTAATGAATGGGTTTTCTAAACTTACCCTCATCACCTGTGTGCTCTTGAGTCTCAGCGGTTGTATGAAGAATTGCAATCTGGAAGATTAAATTTTCCACTTGTCACCCCCAGGACCGTTCTTTTAGATGCAGTCTTGTCATTTATGTACACATACTTCAGATGATTAGAATATCCAATAAGTTCATTTTAACCTTAGTGCAAAAAATAGGGGTCCTTAAAATACGGAGTCGTATTTAAAATTGTTGCCATACTCATATGATATATTTCTGTCATTTGGTGCCCTGTGATTCCTTATTGAAGTATCCTACTCTTCCTGGTGAAGTATTCTAGGTTGCTCAACTTCTTGGAAGGTGAAAAGTGTTTGTCCACTTTCTATCATTTTCTGGGTGAAGTTTCATTGGTTGTTAGGGGAGACACTAGTTCATTTTACCCCCAAACTTCAGATTATTTTTTCAAATTATGGGTGAGAAGTAGAGTCCTATTTGGGGCATGGAGAAATCATCTAGCTTCTCACTTAGGCAGACAAGAATGTTTTAAGAGAGGGTGGGGAAGAGAATTGTTTTTGTGTTTCTAATTACTATACATCTAACAATGGTACTAAAGAAAAAACTGAAAATAAAGGTAGAAATCACCTATAACACCTTACTCACAAATATATATTGGGTTTGGTTTTGTTTATTTCCTTCCTATTATTGTACACACACACACACACACACACACACACACACACACACTAATACAGTATGACAAGCATGGGTTGTGGCTTGGGAAGCTGAGATCAGCATCTTTCTCTTATTGATACGTAACTTCTCAGGATCCATGATTTATTCATGCAACCAAGAAACACTATTAATAATAATAGTAATAATGATAATAATACATGTCCTTTATTTAGTATTTAGTACTTATGAAGCACTGTTCCAAGGACTTTATATATATATCAATTCACTTAATTTTCACAATTCCCCTTTTGAGATATGTCCTCTTATTATCATCTCCATTATAAAGAAGGAAAAACTGAGTTACTGAAGCTAAGTAACTGGCCCAGAGATGTTGAGTTGTAAACGTAGAATTTGGACTAGATTCTCAAGCACCACACCAGACTGCCAGGTGACAGAGGATTTGAGCATGCCTCCCAGAAAAGGCTTTGCTGGAGGATGATGCTCTGGACTTTCTATCATCTGCCACTTTTCTCTACAGATGTGTCTGGAGAATGCTAAGGGAGCTCATTCCAATGAGATGTGGACACACAATAGCTTAGGTGAGAGGAAGTTCAAGAACAGTGTGCAGAATTTGTGTTTGGTCTAAACATTGGTAACAGAACTATTATTATAGCACATGGAAAATAACTTGGAAACTAGTCTTTGTCTAATTCTTTTTTGGGGGATTCATTTGGTCCTACTATAGCTTCTTATTGTCCCTTTAAGGCTGGACTTTTATACATTTCTTTCCTTCCTTCCTTCCTTCCTTCCTTCCTTCCTTCCTTCCTTCCTTCCTTCCTTCCTTCCTTCTTTCATTATGACAGCCTTATTGATGTACTGATATATTAGCCATATTTTCACACATACCACATTTTTGTGGTCCAGTTAGTATCCTTGATTATGGGAATTTTCTCCGGGAAGAGATGGAAAGTTATCATAGAACTTAAGTTTTTATTAAGTTGAATCTTTATCTTCATCTGTATTTATTATGTAATATTATGTATGTATCCATATACATGCACACATGTGTGTATATATATATGCATAATATATATCTTATATATCATATCTGATATGATTCTTGAGAATTGTACTGAAATTCTAATAAACAAAGGATGGTCCTCCCCTTATCCATCCTTTAGATAAAAATGTTTCTAAACAAAGATCTTGATGTAATAGAAAATCATCAAATATGGAAGAAAACTAGTGGTTTGGTTTATGATGTAAAAAGGCCCTCCATACCCACCTGTTCTTATTGACTGAATTTTCTAAGCACAGAGTGCATTTGAAACTTATCAAATACATGACAGCTAATAGTGGATGGTGCCATGGTTAGGAAGTTTCTCAAGGCTAATCATTTTTCAAATGGGGAAAAATAAAAACAAAAAACCCAAGTAGATTGGTAAGGGCACAGTGTTCTTGATGAGGCAGGCAAAATCTCAAGGCATGGCTCATCCCCTCTTTTAATTATCCAGTTCATTTAGTCAGCTGTGATCCAGGACTTTGGGAGGTCACCTGCAGTTCAGAAGGAAGGCATGGAAGCTACTCACCCACGGTTTGGTTCAAGGATGGAAAATGGCCACCCAGGCTGAGTCGTCCTTTTACAAATGGAACCTGGTGAGAAGGGCTCTGGGTATGATGTGTGGTGCCGAGAAGTCCTCCTGATGCCCTGAGCTTTCCTGAACCTCATCATAAAAATGTAATTGTATCTGAGAAATTGGCTGGTCAGCCAGCTTTTGTGATGGCTCATTCACTTGAGCAGAGAAAGCTCAAGAATTGAAAGTTACAGGTAATGTAACTGGAATGCCGCCCTCAGGAAGCCGTAATTAATATCAGTGCTGTCGTCTGACCCCATACCTTTTCCCCACCTCTGCTGATTATCTGATATACATGGGGCAACGTTTTGGGGATTCCTGAACACATTATCTTCAGGCTGGGGAAAGGTCCAGAAAAACTCACCAAGTTCCTGCCTCACTATCTTTGAGACCCACTTGTCCTTGGATGACAAGGAAAGTACCTGTCTCATTCTGCTACCAGGCTTGTACTCAGTCCTCTTGAGGTCATACATCCCAGTTAAGCCACTCACCGTCTTGCATCCCATTTGAGGTATGTTTCCTCCAAGGAACCAGATTTTGTTCCTTGTGTAACTTTAGACTGCAAAGGACATTACTGATTGTTTAACCTAAAAGACCTTTTTTGGTCAGTGTTCCCATGTAACAACTGTTTGTGTCTGTGTGTGTTGAGAAGCCAGGCCAAGGCAATGATTTAAATCACTATGTCAACACTCAAGGAAGTGGGAGAAATTATTCATTGTCAGGTGATGCACTTTGCTGGGTTGTGAGGCCAGCAAGATCTGGATCAGAGTCTAGTTCTGTCACTTACAGTGGGCAGCCACTCCCCCTGGACACCTCGCTTAACCTTTCTGACCCTCCATTTTCTTTTCTTTATCTGTAAAGTGGGGGTAATAATGACCACCTCACAGGTCATTGTGAAGGGTTGAGAGCAGCCTTCTTTTCATAGCCAGATGAGGGTTTAAAACAATGACACCTTGGAGCTCATCCTTCTCTTGGTTTAGTTTCAGTCTCATGGAGGTAAGAGGAGGTGTTCGCTCATTTATTCAAGGATCCCTTGGGAGAGGTGAGTGGATCAGGCAGATAGAGAGCCACACCCCTCACCTCAAGAAACCAAGGGGCTGGTTGCCCTACTGAAGAAATATGCCACATTTAGTAAATTTGGGGTATGAACACACACACGCGCGTGCACACACATGCACACCTCTCTCTCTCTCTCTTCTTATATGAGCCTTTAATATTCCATAAAACTTTTCAGCAACTTTGCAGATTTGATGCCATTATTTGGAAATTGCTGGTCTTTCCTATGGAGATAATTACAAAGAAAGGGGATTAGACAGTAGGGAAGGAGAAAGGAGGGGGGCAGGAGTGGAGTCTTCCACTGAAGCAGAACCACTTCTGCAAGAAGAGAAGGTAGCCAGCCAGGTATCCTTGAAACTAATGACAGATGCTCTGTGGAGGGAGAAGGTAGGGGCTTCTGTGAAGAATCACAGGCCAGGCATCCCTGGCTCCATATCATTTAATCAGTAAGGCAGATATTTGCCTGGAGATCACCACGTAGAAGGAGTTGGTGAGGGAGACTCTCTGCGTGCTTGCTGTCTGTAACAAAAATGAATTTATAGTCATGTTGTTGGCACTGTAGTGGAGGGAGGGCCTGGCAAGTTTCTTGAGAGCCCAGAATGATAATGCTAAGTGGGAGTTAATTATGTGATCCCCATCATGATTAATTTAAGATGTGTAAAATACCATTGTTGGATTCTATGTAGCAGGGGATCATTATTCTGCATGCAGTCTGTGTTGGTCATAAAACATATTTTGAGATCTTTTCACAGTCCTGCCCCAACTTCAGTCTGTCTAATCCAATATTTTCTAGGAAGCCTTGAGTTCTTGTGAATTTCAGGAGTCTTCTGGACCCTTATCCCATGTTGTCTTTCATTCAGAGAGGGAGTGTAAAGTATTTACTCTTAGAAATTCCAAGACTCAGGGAGGTTTTCTGAAATTCTTCTGCTCTCCTATGTTTACCATAAATCTGAGACAGTGATAAGATCAGCAAGCTTATTTATGTCTGAATATAAAACATGAATACAATTTAAACAGAGCAAGTTCCCCTCTCTAGTATCTCCCATCATGGGCTGAATATGATTCTTAGAACTGCACTGGACAGTCTGTTCTACTGTCAGATATTGATTAGTAATTTAGTTTGCAGCAAATTGTTCTCTGTACTAACATTTGCATCTCCTGCCTAAAAAAATGTCTTTCTACCTTCAGCTCCCTCTCCAATGTCATTTGAAGACTGTATCTGGCCTGCAAGTGAGGGCTCCCTCCTCTCTGGCTTTCTAGAGAACAAGTCACTTCCGGGGAAGACATGCAGCTCAGGGCTTCAAAGCCACCCTGAAGTGGCATTCCAATTGAGGTCATGCCATCAACTGTCAACGTAAGGTGTCTGTTGGCATCAATAGCATGACTCTTCAGGAAGTGATAACTTTAAAAATGTATGATGAGTACCACTGAATTAAGACAGATGGCCTGATTTGTGTTATTCCTAAAATAACTGGCAAGTAGGTGTTTATCTCATTTTACAACAGGACAAAATTGCTTTTAGAGTGATTCATTTGTGATCCCAGCTAAGCTGTACTATTAATTTACTTTACTTCTGACTGGTGTGTTAGCCTCAGTATTTATTGTGCTTCGCATCAGTATTGTCAGACCGTGGTGCTGCCATGATGCCCCAACATTTGCATTTAGATGATGGGGTTATGAGTTAGCACTGTAAGGTGGTGTATCCAGCTACAACGTGGCTGCTGAAGGTGTATTCACAGCTATTTCTGGCACCCTTCCTTGGGTTCTGTGTGGGGAACCTTGATGATTATTGTAATCCTCCAACACGTTCTCTTTCCTTCAATCTCTACCCATTCCTGTCATCCATTCTGGACTCTGGTGCTTTAGTGAGAGTTTTAACATGAAAATTTGATTTTGCCACAGCTCTTTTTTTTTTTTTTTTAAAGCAAACCCAGATTCCTCCAGGCATCAGGCTTACCAAAGGCATGGACCCAATTAGTGTTTGGGGGCCCATGGTGACTAAGAAGAGAGCGTTGTCCATTCTAAAAGCACAAAACTATTTCAGCTCATGGGAAACTCGGCCTAACTTCTTAAGGAAAGTTGGAGATCCAAGTTTATGCAGTATGTTTTGATTTTTTTTTAATTTTTTTTTTATGTTTTATTTATTTCTAGGAGAGAGAGAGAGACAGCGTGAGCAGGGGAGGGTCAGAGAGAGAGGGAGTCACAGACCGAAAGAGGCTCCAGGCTCTGAGCAGGCAGTTAGCACAGAGCCCGACGCGGGGCTCAAACCCACAACTGCGAGATCATGACCTAAGCGAAAGTTGGAAGCTTAACCGACTAAGCCACCCAGGCGCCCCAGAATGTTTTGATTTTGGAAACCGTGCATAGACAAAACAAATTGCATCTGGACACAGCTTTGACTTTGAATCCTGGCTTGTAGTCACTCACTGGTTCCCCCATTGGACCTCAAGATGATGTCCAAACTCTTTAGCATGGAATATGCAACTCTTAATAATCAGGCTTTGTTTCTATGATTATCTTCTGCATTGCACTCCATTCCCACTAGTCTCTATGCCATTCACACTAAACCAACTATAGTAAAAACCTTCCATAGTGAGTGGGTTCCAGAAAAGTGAACTGCGTAGGATGAGGGGGCCGGGGCACTGGTTGTGAAGCGAATGAAATGACTGAGGAGAACTTATGCAGCAAGGCAGCCAGGCTTCAGAGATCCAAATCCATCCCAGTCCATCTGTAGCTTGGTACTACATGGTGGCAAAGGTCTACTCTGGCTTAGTTATTGATAGGAGCCATTCCGGTTGGTTGGGACCCTCAGGATGGCAGCAGTCATTCCAGGAATCTCTAGCTAGTTGTCATCTGTTTTGTTGGCCTACTCTGGAGCCATTGGGACGAGAGAATACTTGGTACGTGGGACCCTGTGTTAACCTCCCTTTATGTGTGAGAACACCATGTGCACATGCATGCATACAGGTACACCAATAGACACCATGCACACACACAGAGCAAGGATTTAAGCTTCCCCCATTTGAGAGTTGGGGCTGGAGAGAGGAGCCAATTCTTAATAATGTCCAAATATACATGATCACACGACACATTATCCTGGGGTTTTTCTGTGCCTTTAGCTGCTGAAATGAGCTTCTGGCCCTTTGTTAAGGACTGTTGTCTCCGGTGGAGTTACTCTGGTTAACTCTTCTTAATCCTTAGGATATAATTTCTGTTTAACCACCTCCTTGCAGAGCTTAAACCACCTCTTTGCACCCCTAGGTGGAATCACGTACTTCTTCAGAATTCTTGGTACATCTGAATAGCTTACCACATCTCTGTAATGGGTTCAGTCCACTTTGGGTTCCAGGCTAGGACTCAGTTTTTCAGAAACAGGGACCAGATTCTTGATACCTATTTCTTTCCCCAGTACCTTGTGGTAACTAGCAAGTGCTCATTAAATGACTGGAAAAATGGAAATAAAATATAGCCACATGGCTGCAGTAAAGTTTCCCAAGTAAGAATGATGCCATTTTGGGGGCAAAAAATTAATAATATATTAATATACTACACATAATAATGAAACATAATACTATGTAATAAATTAATATATTTATATGTTTGTATCTATATAATGTGTTCTGGATCCTACAGAGAAGCTAAGAAGTTAGCATACCTTCGTCTCCACCCCCTCCACCAGCAACATTATTCTGCATTTTAGTTTTGCTCTCAACTTCCTGGCAGAGAAGGAAGGTCTCTGTGAGTGAGTCCTTTCTTGCTGCTTCCTGGCTTGGCCTGAAGTCAGATGCAGCAGAAAGGAACCTCACAAATAGGTCCGCTCTTGCAGGTCACTGGCCAAATTGAGGAGTCTTGATACGCTCATTGAAGTTCTAAACACACGGTCACAGCGAAGCCAGGCTCGCTGCTTTTCCCTTCCCCTGCTCTGCATCGCGGGTATGACGGTTCTGCAGCTCGTCTTCTACCCCCTCAACTTTTCCACTCCCTTTGAGTCAGTGTCAGTGACGTCCTCTCCCCAGTCACTTCGAGTCTTGAGTCTTGCTAAAACGAGGTTCTCAGGAACAAAGGGAACTCAAGTTCAGGGTTAAGATGCTAAAATCAGATTGTTCTCCTCTGGCAGTAAATTGGTATGCCACTCTCACCACTGCCGCAGATAAAATTAACCATGCATTGAAATCATTGCAATAGGCAGTGTCATCAAAGCTTATTTGTAATGAAAATATGATGTTTCAAACCTAAACTCAGGAGTATAATGAATGTAGGACCATATGTTCCCCTCCCACATAGGGCTGCAGAGAGGAGATGCTATTTAAAATATATAGCTGTGGATGGGGCTTGTGGTTTTCTCTGCATTGCTCACCCCTGGTCACCGGTGGGCTGTCCAGGAAGAGTGAGGGAGCAGGTCACAGGTGCCCGGGCCTGGAGGGACGGCTCCTGGGTCTGAGCTGGTGCCGGCAGGTGTCTTGGTCCTTAGCAGTCTTTCTCCGGTTGCTAGCAGCTGTGCTTAGACAACTATGGTAATAAGGAGGAAGAAGCAGGGAAGGACCAGAGGCCATCTGTAGTGAGTGTGACCCCTGAGATCCACGATGAGGCTCTGGGTTCCGGAGGGCGGAGTTAGCTGGCATTCCAGCTTGTTTGAAACTCAGGGACAGAGGAAGAAAGCAAACCTGTGTTCTCCCTCTAGCTTTTTCGTGGCCAGAGTTGGCTCTCTGCAGGGGCTGAGAACCATGAGCTTTGGCCACCTCGGTGCTTGGGCTTCTGATGCAGCTGTGCTAGAGATGCCCTGTGTGTAACCCGAAATCCTCGCAGTAACTCTGACTGGCAGTTATTACTAGTTCTGTCTTCCAGATGAGGAAACTGGGGACCAGAGAGGTTAGGTAGCTTGCTGCAATGATGACCAGCAAGCTGAGCTGTTTCATACTTGTTACTGCAGGGGAGAAAGAAGGGGAAGCAGGGGAGTCTGACTAACTGGCTTGAATCTTTGCTTTGCCATTGAATAGCTGTAAGATCTAAAGCAAGTTGCTCATTCTTGGTCTTGATTTTCTCACCTTAAAAGTAAAAACCATGATGGGGGGGCTGGGTGGCTCAGTTGGTTGAGTGTCCAAGTCTTGATTTCAGCTCAGGTCATGATCTCACAGTTCATGGGTTCAAGCCCCGTGTCGGGCTCTGCACTGGCAGCACAGAACCTGCTTGGGATTCTCTTTCCGCCCCTCCCTTGCTCATGCTCTCTTCTCTCCGAATAAGCAAATAAACCTTTAAAAAATAAATAAAATAAGACCCATGATTATCTCAATAGTCTTTATGGGGATTAAGTGAGAGAGTGCACGTAAGAGGCAGGAATCAGCACATAGTAAGTGCTCATTCAATCTTGGTTATAAGCCTCACGCTGTTGCCTCTGCCAGCGTCTGTGGTGTGACTCTCCACTGTCTCTGAATCAACCCTCCCCACATCCCTGCTGGCAAGCCTGGCTGGGGTGGGACCAGATGGTGGTGTTAAATGTCTACTTTAAAAGAATTTTTTTCCAAAGATTAAATGAGACAATATATGTAATGTTCCTGATACATAGCAGGCATTCCATCCTGGTGAGATTTTTATTCCTCTCCTATCATCAGCTGCCTTCCCCTGGTACCCACATCGCTTTTGGGCCCCTTACAGTGGTGTTCATTCCTCATATTCCTGTAACCTGAGACGGGGACTTGTGTTCAAGACTCCAGAAATATGTTCCCAACAGAGGCATATTTGAGCCCCTTTTACAAAGTATAAGAAGATGATTTGGGATGTGTTTCGGAGACAGTGAAGAGCAGGCAGTGTTTTAGGGAGGTTTCAGGGCCAAGGATTGCACGTGTAGACATTCACATCTCTTCAGCTCCCCCCAGATAAATAAAAATGGATGAAAGCCTCCATTTCTTCGTCCTCTCCATGTTAAAATATGCACCGTATTATCCAAATTCCAATCTTCCAACCAGTTGCTATTTGTAATTTTTTTCTCTCCTTTTTTTTTCTTTTTTCTTTTTTTTTTTTTTGGCCATATGTGTATACCATATCATTGTAAAGTTGGCCAGGACTACAGCTTCCGTCAGGCTTGTTAAAATAATGAGGTGCAAATGGATTGGTGACCTTCCTGGGCAGCTCCCTGGAGAAGCCCCCCTCTCTCTCCCCGCTTCACTTTCTGCAACTGAACATTTGGCACATTCCTGTTTTGGGAAGTCAGGACTTTTAGGTCTAGGGAAACCATTGACTGGGGGAAGCGTTCTGAGAGCTTCTTTCTGGTGAAGTGGTGGCATCTGCCGAAAGGGTTCCTGCCTCAGTCCTGACTCTTGGCTCTCAGGTCGAGAGGCTTTGTTATCCGGTGGTGGGGGCAGTGTTTGGAGGTGGGAAGAGGAAAATGTCTGTGTCTCTTCTTCTTGTTTTTGATCAAATGTCTTTTAAAAACGTTTCTTGACAAAAGAGCCTCCCTCATGCCATCAGGGAAAGCAGGCTTGGCGTTCCATTTTACGTTGAGACAATGCAAAACAAAGTCCCTCCCCAATGACTGCCTGATAAAGGAATAAATTGACTGTACAAGGTGATGCATTTGATAGGTCATTCCTGCCGATGCACTGGAAACACCTTCTATTAAGAACAAAATGAGGACAAATTTGTTATGCACCTTTTGTTATTTTTAGATTGCATGGACATTTTTTTTCCAGGTTGGAGCCTATTATCCTGAACTTCCTAATAAACAGGAGTGACTTAGAAAACCTTTCATTGTGTTGACCTTTACTTAATTTTCTATGCAAGTGAAAAAAGCCCTATTATGGAGGACCAATCAGCACTTTAAATATCTTGTGTGTATATGTTATGCTTATAAATAGATAGGAGTATGGGCTTTTGGGTGTATTTTTATCAGCTTGCATAAGGGTAAAGGGCTTATTTAAAAAATATATATATGTCTCTATATTTATCTGTTTCTGAGAATGGAGTAAAATTGTTCATTTAGGACCATTGTGGTTCTAGAGATCACATGATTGCTAAAATGTTAAAACCGGGTAGCATTCTAAAAATAATATTATTCCACTGTGGCTTGCCTTTGGTGAAAGCTCTGCATAGGGCAATTAGACAAACATGATATTCTGGTGCCGATTTCCTCTTCTGCAGAAGGCAGTGGTCGGCAGTGGAGCTAAAAGTGTTGGCAGGGCCCGAGAAACACAGCAAGGAGAAGACCACATTGGAGAGCAGCACCTTTTAACATTCGGGGATCTTTCTTCTAATTTCCTTCAAATGTTCCCAGTGTATGAGGGTGGGGGTAATGCAGCTGTTCTTTGTAGCTTCTCTTCTGGCAGGCCGACAAGAAAATCAGAGAGCTGCTGGAGTCCCTGACTTGGCCCATAAATAGCGGCCAAGTGCTCGGTTTTGAAATGTCTGCGTAGCTCATTGACCGTGCACGATGGCTGGGATGCTAATGGTTTATGTGGCCTGCAGGTGACAGACAGGAAGATTTCTGCAGGCAGGGCTTTGTTGTAAATTCAGTCTGCTGTGCTGCCTCCTTCCCTCGGCGGTGGTTTCCAAGTGATCACAGGCTTTTTGAGTTATGGCGAGGGGCGCCAACATGAATGATGGGTTGGCCTAACACAGCTGTTGCACCCGTCGTGTGGAATTCCAGAGGACGCATAAAAAGAGATTGTGCTTTGGAGAAGTGGGACTTAGAAATGAGGCTCAACTTGGGTAACAAAGCGGGGACTTTGGTGAGACACCGTAAGAACTGCGTAGAACTTGCATGTAGGTGACTGTTCCAGAACTGCGGTGGATGTGAGAATAGTTCATCTGACACATATCGATCTTCCTTATTATTACTATTTGTTATTAATAGCAGTTACGTCTTGTCCCTGCAAAGGACTTTAGTGCCACAGTGCCCTCATATCTGTCATCTCATTTTATCCTCATACCAAGTGGCAGATATTTATAGAGGGGGCGGCGTGCCTTCCTGGGGAGCCACTGGGCTCCTTTTGAAGTGTGCCAGGCACTGTTGAAAGTTAATTAAAAAGACACATTCTCTGCCCACTAGGCACTTATAGGCAAGAGAGATGAGAAAGCAGCAAATGTTAAACATGCACTAGCTGTCCTCCAAAAGGCTCTTTACAGTAAGGAAAAAAGGAGTGCAGGGTTGTTGTGTGTGTGTGTGTGTGTGTGTGGTTTTGTTTTTTTGGTCTGATTTTTTGTTTTGGTGGACTTGCTCCTGGAGGAATAACATTGATAAACAACACCATCCAAGGACATGAGTCTGCACTGAGCCCTGTCCTAGCTGGCACCTTGTGTGGATTGCTTCGTTCAATGCCCGCAGCAACCGGACAGCACTAGTCTGTTAGTTCTGTTTCACCAAAGAGGAAGCTGCAGCACAGAATGAACCCAAGGCCATGCAGCTGCTAAAGGCACTGGCTGAACTTGAATTCGGGCCATGTGGTCTTCTTGGAAAAGTATGAAGCCCTCTATTGATGGGGATAATCTTACTTCATGGCTCTGAAAGCCTCCTGGGAATCCCCTTGCTCAAGACAGATAGATGTAACCTTTTCAGATGGATCTAAGACATTCTTCCCAAGGATCCTTTACCAGCTTCACTGCCTCGTCCTCAGCTTGGTTTGCTGAACTTTGTGAAGCCCAGAAGAGAACCCCTTGGGGAAGGCAGGAGAGTCCAGAGGGTGAACTCCTCAAGGGTCCCTTGGAACTCTGTACTAAAGGATGAGACAGTCTTTTAACCTAAGTAGAGCGGAGCTGTTGTATGGGGGGAAAGTGGGATTAGGAGCCTGAAGGTCTGTTTGAGACTCCAGTGAAATCCACACAGTCCTGCCTGGGCTTTAGTTTCATCCCTGTAAAACCAGGACCTTTCTATGGGGCTTGCTTGCTTCCCCATGTTCCCTGGATCTGCCAAGCTTGTTCTCAACTCTTGCCCTTTGCACATGCTGTTCCTTCCACCAGGAGCGCCCTTCCCAGATGTGTGCATTGGCTACTTACTTATCTCTCATCGTGTTCACAAATCAGCCTCCAGAAAAGTCTTTCTTGACCACGTTACTGATGTATCAGCCCTCTACGCTTGAGCTTCTATTGCATCATTTTTTTTTTCATATTTTAATTATGCTTGTTACATTCTTAGAATTCTTGTTGCTTTGAGAAATGATCTTTTTGTTTGCTTGTTTGATCACCTATGACCCCAAATGCACTGGAGTATCAGCTCCTGAAAGCAGGGATGGTCTTGTTAAGTACATAATCCCAGTGCCTAGAGTCATGCCTGGGGCAGAGAGGGCGCTCCATAAGTTTTGTTGAAAGACTGAATAAGAAAATGACTAAGTGAGTGTTCTAGTTGAAGTGTTATTCAAGATAAAGTGAATGAAAATCATATATACACATTACTGTAAATATCAAGCACAAATACAATGAAAACAAGGGAGCAGATCTGCTCAGGATATTTATTTTTATTAAAAACATTTTTGTAATGTTTATTTATTTTTGAGAGAGACAGAGTATGAGTGGGGGAGGGGCAGAGAGAGGGAGACACAGAATCCAAAATAGGCTCCAAGCTCCCAGCTGTCAGCCAGAAGCCTGACGCGGGGCTCAAACCCACAAACTGCGAGATCATGAACCGAGCTGAGGTCATACGCTTAACCAACTGAGCCACCCAGGTGCCCCTGTTTGGGATATTTAGACAAACCCAGGGCTTTACCAGAAAACCTGCTTCAGTGACTGCATAAGCACTTTTCTCTCATCCGATTGTCCCTGTTCCAAAAACTGGGATGCAAGATAATAGCTAATTTAAAATTAAAAAGCCTTTCCCCCCTACTCTCCTTATCATAATGTTGGAACCGAGTCAGTAAATTTCTTGGATGTGTTCTTGATTAGAATTGAATAAAAATCAATGTAAAGTGAAACCCAAATCCTTTCTTCAGATCTTCCTTCAGACGAAGTTTCAGGTCTCTGATCTTATCAGGGAGGACACTCAAAGGGAGGATGTGTTGGGTCAGTCTTTGGATAAAAGGAAACTCAAGAATAGCCATTAATGATTTTCTAATACTTGGTCAGCATTAAAACGCTCCCTCATTGGTATATGAAAACAATCGCATTTCTGGTAGCCATACAGACTTCTCATGTTACTGGGAGCTGGTTAGAGAATCTCTTACACGCACTGCCATTTCGCATCCTATTTTAATTGGAATAATGTGAATCCTGGTTGGTACTGTTCAGAATCAGAAAACCCTCCACCTATGAAAAACACTTTCAATGAAGACTGAAACTGAGGTGTTTGTCTCTATATATCACATGTATGTGCAGAATGATATATGCCAAGACACTCAATTTTTTGCAAGCCACAGGATTTTCCTAAGCATGTATGACCGCCTTTGCTACCTACCCTTACCGGAAAAATGTTTATTTAAATATTGCACCATCCCCACAAGCACTTTTATTATTTACCGATTTAAAAAAATGACATCATTACTTTTCTTCTGAATTTTTTACAGCGACAATTGTGCAATTAAATTACTGAATTCATTTATATTTAATTGTGCTTTTGGTTTAATGTGCTATTGGACGACATTTCTTTCTGAGGCTGTTAGTTTTCCATGCAACACGGAGAATCTAAGGCTATATCAAGGAAATATATTACATGGGCAAGACAAAGTCTCATTAGTGTTATTTATAGCATGCTGAAACCTCATTAGGAGAAGGTATGCAGGATTCAAAAATGCATTACCGGGAACGCTTTATTTTTTGTACTGGAGAAATTGCTTTTATTGTGTTTCTTTGTCACAAGCATAGTGGCTACTGGACACTTTGGTTTCTTAAAGTATGAAATAAATTAAGTTAGAAGAAAAGAGTAATTAATCCACTTGCAAGTATAGCCTCATCATATTAGCAGAATGGCCTCCACATGGTTCTAAGGAATTTCTATTTACCCATACACCTTATCCTCGACCAATCATTAATTTATAACTTGTTTCACCTCAGGTAAAAGGCAATATTTTTCAGGGCAGTAGTTTGCATCTTAAACAGTAATAATGTGCTTTTAGTGCATTTCAAATCAGGGATGAGTGAAACCTGAGGTGCAAAGCCACAAATTGCCCAATTTAGGAAGTTCTATTTGTTCTAATGTGAGCCATATATTCAACCCTGCACAAATCCTGTCCGGGAGGCATGCTGGACGCCTGTGATTTGAGGCAAATGGGAAGAAAAGAATGAGCTCCTTAATTGTCAGTCTTAGCAATGGCACTCATTTGGAGAGTGTGGTTGCCTGATGATATGAGGCAAGGAGACGCTGGAGTATTACAGTTAAAATTCTGCTTTTCCTCCAAGACTTTGCCTCGCTGCAGGGTGGGGTAGTGGAAACCATTCAGACCTGGTCACTAATTTCCAGGCTCTGTCATCACCCTGACTGTGGTTGTTTATTGTCATTTGTCTTTGGGTGGAAAACCCTATCAGTAAGGAATACTTTCTGCTGAAAGATTAGAGAAACTAACCATTGTTTATAATATAAGTACCTTAATTATTTACTTAGCAGGAGAGAGAGGTATTCTCAGGGTTTATTTGTTCACTCGGCTATCTCATTAAGAATCCAGGTTCTTTCCATCCCTCTTCTCTATCGCTCTCAGCCTTTTCTCTTCATGCTTATCACCACATGGTTTCAACATAGCTGCCACAGCTCCAACTATCACATCTTCACACTAAGTCTTGTAAGCAGAAATGGAAGGACAGGGGGAGTCTTGTAATTTTCTATTTTTGTATCAGACTTGCACTAGGGCGTGGAGGGGGATTCCTTTTCCCTAAGATCAAGGGTTTTCCCTGCAAGGAAAAAGTGAGGTTATGGTTATTGGGTAATGAATAGCCAATATTTGTTGTCTGTCACAAAGCAGTTAACGAGTTTTTTGCACAGCACACCTTTTCCCTCATCCTCACTTGTGATCATGCTCTCTGGGTCTATACAGGGAATATTTTTCTCACCTATCCTTTCTCTTTCCTTCTATCTATCCGCCCAACCATCAGTCAACCATCCATCTGCCTACCCACCTACCAAATATTTGAAGAACAGTTGCCATTTGCTATGGATATATTAATTGCTTTGTGGGATATAGAGATAAGCCAGATGGAGGTTCTGCTCTAAAGCAACCTTGATATATTTTGGAAATTAGATGTATTTTGGATGTTACATGCCCAAGTAATTGTGATTCAAAATAGAAAGTCTGAATTGAATGGGGAGTTTGGAGATGGGAGAATCACAGAAGTTTTCTGGAATAAGATGTGATGTGAACACGTTTTATGTAATACCCATATTAAACAAAATAGCCCTTTCTGCAGCTTTCTCACTGGAAAACGTTTCCATGATCCTCTCAGGAGTTATTTTTGGGGATTTCTCTTGCTCCAGCTTCCCGTGGCTGCCAGTGACACATGTAGGGATGGAGTGGTCTCTGGTTAGGAAGGCAGTGTTGGTAGGGCAAGTAATAGGTCTTGACGTTCTTTTGCCTCACTTGATAATGAGTGCATTTGAATTTGTGGATGAATTGGGTGGCTGGTTTTGATGAGATTGCTATTGGAATTATGTCACCAATGACTCCAAGTAATGCATCGAGGGCAAGATCACTACAGCAAAAACCAGGAGAAGAAATAGAAATCATCAGCCACATTAACAGTGATGAATGATCATGGCATTGATGTGGTCTCTCTCTCTTTCTTTTTTTTTTTCCTTTTGGAAGCAGACAGCCCTATACCTGGCTATGTTTCCAAGACATAATGACATAAATAGCTCCTAGGTGTACATCTACAAATGGCCTTCCTGCCATCTTAGACTTGAAGTCAGAAACCGTTTAGGGCAGACAGGCAAACTTGAAGCTTGTAGGTCAAATCCAGCCTGCAGTCCTATTTTGTTGGGTATACATGGGATGTTTTAGAATCATGAAATTTGAAAAAATAAAAATTCAGATTTGGAGCCTCTCTTTAAAATATGGAAAGATGTAGGAGTGCCTGGGGGGCTCAGTCAGTTACATGTCCAACTTCAGCTCACGTCATGATCTCGTGGTTTGTGGGTTCGAGCCCCACAGCAGACTCTGTGCTGACAGCTCAGAGCCTGGATCCTGCTTCAGATTCTGTGTGTATCTCTCTGCTCCTTCCCTGCTCTTGCTCTCTCTCTCTCTCTCTCTCTCACTTCAAAAATAAACATTAAAAAAATTTTAAAAATGGAAAGATGTCAGGGCAACTGGATGGGTCAGTTGGTTAAGCATCTGATTCTTGATTTCAGCTTAGGTCATGATTTCACAGTCATGGGATTGAGCCCCACATCAGGCTCTGTGCTGAGTGTGGAGCCTCTTTCTCTGTCTCTGTCTCTCTCTCTCTTTCTCAAAACAAATAAATTTTAAAAAGGCAAACTCTCATATCCATCCAAATCCATTAAAAAATGGAAAAATGTAGAAATTTTGGGGCCGTGTCCCACACAGTAACACTTGCTCAGACTTGGAAGCTTCAGCTGCCTTGAACAAGGTGTGCCCTCTTAACTTTGCCACAGTACCCACCATTCCCTGTTGCCTCACATGAGATCTACTGAATCGTTTGTTTTCCCTGGTGGAAACTGGAAACTTTGGGATTTGGCATCCCCCACGTAGAGATTTTAGTTCAGATTTATACAACACAGCGCAGACACACTCTACCCACTTAGAAATCATTCTACTTTTCTCATTTTTCAAAGTCCTCAGAGAAAGCTTACCACTATCTTCTAAAGGTTTTATTGTTTTGTTTGTTTTGTCTAAAGTCATGAATAACTTCATATTTGAATTGCTAATAGCCCTCTTTATAATGTGTTGACATTTCAGTTAGTTTTAAATGGAGTAAAACTATTTGGGCAGAGTTAATCTAGCTAAGTGTAAATTAATATGTTTCTTTAGTGCTATACTGTATATGTATATGAACTCTTTCCATTGGGAGACATTTTGGAAAGCAATTAACTCTTTCAAAAACTGTCATTAAGTGATCCCAAGTGGCTTGAAAGAGTTAACCCACCTCCCAAGTATGCAATTAACTTCATTGGGGCACAGCAAATTACAATCTTGGAAAATTTGGTTGAGTTATTGTGGTTGTTACTATTGCTTTAAATAGTAGCAATAATGGATTTATGTAGTACCTTGACACCGCAGAGCTAAAAACAATTACATTTAAATATCAATTTAATTTAATGTGAAACCATGTTTTGTCTAATCATTGTAGCTAATTGCCATCCTTTAGAAACAGTTTCCACAACATTTTTATTAATGGTCTGATAGCAAGTTAGCTGCCTGGAAGTTTCTTGCGAGAAGTATCATGCAATGTGAATTTATGTGTGTCAACCATATCTTTTTGAATGTATTTACTAGATGATGTGTACATAATGTATGATCTACTGAAGATTAGAAATGCCAGTGGAGTGAACATGTCTTTGAATCAAATGTCTGGAAAATGCTCATAAGGAGAAGATGAAGGCCTCAAATAATGAAGTCAATGCACAAAACAATGCAAAAAAAAAAAAAAAAAAAGTTGGCCTTTCTACTCCTTCCGTCAGCTAGGAATCCCTATTAACAATCAATAAGTGTTCAATAAATACCTAGAGATCAAGTAGTATTGTAATAAATCATGTTTGCAATAATCTCCCTGGGGCCATGCAAGATGTGTGATGTCAGAGTAACACTAAAGGAAGATTAAATACCTTAAAATGCATTCTCCCTTAAGCCCCTAAAACAAGAAAAGATCGAATATTCAGTGGGAAATTAAAAAAAAAAAGAAAACATGTAAATTTTTTGTATGTCTGTGTCAGACCAGACAGACTGATGGGCTTAAAAAGTTAGGAGGCCTACTTTTTAGACTGATACTTCCACTTTTTAACTGTGAGGCCTTAAGCAAGTTATTAGACCTATGAGTCTCTTTCTGTTTTCCCCTTCTAGTGAAGACAGATATCACATATATCTCATAGGATCATTGAGAAGTTTAAGATGATTTTTATGTAGAGCTTGCATAGTGCTGTGCATGTTGGAGATGATCAACGTGCTTCTCAAGTCTTGGTTCCCTTTACTTTTACATGAAGAAAAGCTTTTTTGTACCTTGAATGTTAGGAATTTTCCAGAAACAGCCAATATTATTGTACCAAGTTTATGAAAATGATTTTCTTGTTCCTACCTGTGTTTCTTGCCTTGTCTAAGAATGCATATCTGGCTACCAACACCTGGGCCTTCTTTCCTGTTTATTTTCCTAACGATTTGGTCATTCTTGCTGCTGAGCTGGGGAAGGAGTTGGTAGGTTTGGAGCTGAGACTTTAAGCCTCATAGCACTAAAGTAGGTGTTTAGACAGGTGTTTGTTTAGTATGTGTGGTTTAGGCAATATAATAGCGTCCACTTGATTCCACATTCAGGCAACTTCTTCCTAAAAGGCACAGGGTTGAGGTATTTGTAAGTGAAGTAGGACATGCCAAGCTCTTAGGCTAAAATCTCGTCTTGTTTTTGTTTTTGTTTTTACCCCTCTTGGGGCACAGGCAACGTGGCCCACTGGTCTTTCCACGTGAGGCTGAGTCTTGTGGTCAAGATGAGTAGGGTAGATAAGATGGCTAGGCGAGGGCATTAGTATTTAGGCCTAGTGGCTCAGGCTTGTGGTTGCAGACTACAGAGTGCCAGGCAAGCAGAGAAGTGGTGGGAAAGGGAATGCAGTCTGGTTGCCACCTGTAAAAAGGGTGGAGAGCTCAGAGGACAAAATTGGAGACTGCTGCTGGGAGGTGGTTGCTGGGAGTCCCACCTCCCCTCACGCCTCACCTCCTCTCTAGGCTCCTGGGGCTTCTTCCTTCTCCTCCTTCTCTGTGGGGATGCTGAACTCATCTGCAACAGCTGGAGGGGAGGATCGCTGGCTCTGTGCCACCACTTCTGAGAAGGTAAAGGTAGGCCAGGGAATGGAGTTTCAACAACAGGGGTTCTCTGTGCCTCACCTCCCTGTCCCTCCCCTCTTCTCCCACATCCTTGAACTTGCTCCTCCCTCCCACCCCACAGCTCACATCGTTGTGGAGGTCTAGGACGGAAAAGGAATGTGGGCTGTCCCACTTTTCAAATCTATCTTCAAGGTTGATTGTGGGGGTAATAATTAAACAGTGTGTTTTAAATATAAAGTGCCATGTAAATGCTAAATAGACTTGTAATTGATGGGCACTCTCATATTTCAGATACCATAAGGTGGGATGGGAATGAATGGATATAAAGGCTCATTCCATAAATATCATGACAAAGTAACACATTCATTGGTTCAACAAATGTTTATTGACTGCCTGAGTGGCTCCTAGGAGCCAGACATTATGGTAGGTGCTAGAGCTACAGAGTGAGCAACCACATAAACACCAAGAAACCTATTCTCCACCCCTGCCCAGAGAACTTATGTCCTGATGGACAGAGATAGGCAGTAAGCAAAGGAGGAAATAAGATATATAGTTTTAGAAAATGGTGTTAAATGCAATGGAGAAACAAAGCTGAGAAGGGATAAAGATATGGGGAGATGTGCAATTTTAAATGGGGTGGACTAGCTATTATATTTTAATAATCAATTCTTCCAAATAAGTTTAGATTTTCAAAACTAAAATCTATTCCAACATAGTATAAAAAATGCCTTTTCTGTTACATAGATATCCTTTCTAGAAATGGCATTCATGATTGTGTGTGTGTGCGTGTGATTTTTTTTATAGCTCCAGAGTCAGTTTTTGTTTTCACCAATTCTTCCAGGCTCTACTGATTCACTAATCCTTTTTTTCAAATTCTTTCTAGTTATTTCAGTCTTCCTCTTGCTATCTCTTCCTCTCAGCATACCCTTCTGTTCCCTAAGTTTAGTGGTATCTTCTGGCCAAAGTCACATCTGTATGTGCTCCTAGAAATTCAAATTCAAGTTTAGAGACCTTGAGAACTCATGGAGGAACCAAAGCTCCACTGGGCAGGCAAGACTGAATGCATAGCTTTGCAATGGTGGTCAAGAACCCAAGCTCTGGAATCAACACTGAGATCTTGGGCAAGGTATTTATTTGATCTTTCTGGGCATCAGTTTCCTCACCTGCAGGATGAAGTTAATTCCTCTTTCAGAGAGCTGTGGTGTCATTTAAATGAGAGACCCTAAAGAAAGTATACAGCACATTGCCCAACCTATATGATGACCTACATCCTTAAACTCTCTTTATAAACATCAGTCAACCTTACCTCCTTCCTAGGAAAATGTGGGATGGGAAGTGGTAGTTTGGGTTTCTCACCTACCTGCTTCGTCTCTTTATCCTTTGTATTCTATTGAGCTTTTCCTTTACAAGGTCACCAGAGGCTACCTAGTTGGAAAACTCAAATTTTCATCCTGTTTTACCTCTATGAAGCATATACAATTGACCATCTCATCATTTCTGAAACTCCATCGCCCTGGGGCTTACATAGTCCTACAGTAAGGGCCCGAGACCTCTCAATAATGATAGCTTTGATTAAGTCACTCCCTTTCTCAGAAGCCTTCCGTGGCTTCCTATTTCCTGTGGAATCAAGTACACACTCAGCAATCAATATTTAAGGCCTTTCCATCTGATCTAAAGCTTCTTTTTTTAGCCTTAAATTTTATGACTGCCCTGGATTATTGCCTGAACCTGCTCTAGCCCTCCCATACTGTGTTTTTAAAGTTGAGAAAGTTTACTTATGGTTGGACAAAGGAAAAATAAGGGTGAGATTAGGAAGATATAAGATAAAGGGCCCTTCATGTGGATCAGGTAAGCTGAGTAAGATTTAAAATGATAGAGACAGTAGTAAGGGGATGACATGTTCTTTGCTGTGCATGAAAAGTATGTGCCCTTGTCAACTCTAGTAGATGGAAGTTATTTGAGATCAGGGACCATTGTGTTATTCATCTTTGGAGCCCCCATAATATCCAACTCACAACTCTGTTCATCATAATACTCAATAAATGGATGCTCAAAAGAAGCAATGACTAACAGAATTTGAAGCCTAGCAAACCTAAAAAAATTTGCTCAAGTTAATATAGTCAATTACTGAATAGATTAAACCCCTTGAAAAATGAAAACTAATATAGAAATGTGTTTTTATTATCTAATTCCCTAATGTGTTTTTTGTTTTATAAATGATGCAATTATGTTATTACAGTGTATCTGCGTTCATTAATAATTTTGTCAGAGGAAAGCCAGTGTCCTGTTGGAATTATTTGTATACCTGGACTTTTTATCACAGCTTTTCCAAAGGAAGCTGTATCAGTTATTTATGTATTTATTTATTTAGCCAAATAATGCTGCATCACAAAGCATTCCAAAACTTAGCAGCTTGAAGTAACCACTGTTTATTATTTGTCATGAATCTAAGGGTCATCTCTGTAATTGTGCTGGTATAAGCAAGGCTTGGATGGTCTCAGCTGGGCTCACTCTTGTAGCTGAGCCAGCTGGTGGGTCAGCAAGGGGCTGGCAAGTTGGAGGATAACATTGGCTCTGTTCTAAGTAGTCTCAGGCTGGCTCAGGCTTGTTCTCTTGGTGAAGGCAGAGGAAAAAGAGAGTTTAGGCTCATATTGCTCATATACACGCGTGTGCATGCACACACACACACACACCACAGTCACTTCTACCATATTCTGTTGGCTAAAGTGAGACAAGGCAGCCAAGAATCAAGGAATAGAGAAATCGATTCCACCTTCTTCCTTAGTGGGAGAAGTTACAGAGTGACATGGTGTAGGGTGTGGATAAAAGGAGGAAAAGAGAAGTGGGGACATCGAACTTTCAGTCATTCTGCCACAGAAGATCTACATGCATTATCTGGTGTTTTGGGTTTTGTTTTTGTTTTTAAGATTAAGAAAGGTACCAGGGAAGATGCACATTACTCTAGCTTGAAAGACCAGGAGCTTGCTTTTGCCTCATTGATACTGAAGCTGCTACTTGAAGGTGTTCAGAGTGTTACCATTCAATCTGCCCCTTAGAACGGATTTAATTCTTTAAAGGCTAATTCTGTATTCTGTCCTTTCCATGCCCTCCTAGTCTCTTATCTTCTAACACAGGAAATGATAGATCGGTTGATTTGTTGCCTTTGTATCTGTAATGACTAGAGAAAATAAAAGACATTGGGAAGTTCATAGGAAGCAGATATGTGGAGAAATGAAAAGAGAGCCTCTTTCTTGGCTTGCTTTTGAAGGGCAAAATCTCAAAGAAAGTAGAGTGAAGTCTTGGGGGATTTTTTTTTTTGTTGTTGTTGTTGTTTGTTTGTTTGTTTGTTTGTTTTTGGTTTGGAAAGGATCTAACTAGGTGTGTGAAGGCATCTGTAGAGGGGAAGTGAATGGAAGTGCTGATCTGGAGTATTGGAAGGCATGAGAAAGAAAGGACTGATCAATAGCTATTTTTCAAGTGTGGAGCATAATTTGTGTCAGGCTGCTGAAATGAGTTAGTGCTTCATAGTTAATGGCTGTGAGCACATTCCTGATCGCAGCAGTCTCCGGAATGTTTGCCATCGACAATTCTAAAAAGCTGTGAGTGACTCAGAGCCTATGTGAATAACCCACTGGAGCTTTGTGAACTGGGGCTTCTTACTAAAAAAACTTTCCTTTGAACATTGTGTATCTGTACTTACATCTCTGGTTTCGCTGCCCCTCAAACCATCCAGTACCCTTGCCATCTTGTTTGGGTTTCCCTTCCTCCACTCGAGGCTCTCATAGTCCCCTGACTCAACTCTTTCTTAAGCCCTGAAGAAATACCATTCTCTTCCTTCAAATGTGGTCCATGGGCCAATGACATAGATGTCACTTGGGAGTTCATGAGTTTCAGGTCCACTCCAGACCCAACAGTCAGTCTTCATCTGAACAAGATCCCCCGTGGGTTTGTGTGCTCACAAGAGTTTAAGAAACATCACATTATTCCACAAACGTTGATATTCACCCCTGCTTTTTCTGTTCCCTCACTGTGAATCTCTAAAGTCCCATTTTTCTCTTACCTTACATTAGAAAATACTGCTCAACTTTTCATTAACCTCTATATGAGTGACTCCAAAGTGTCATGAGCTATGCTAGCATAGATTGAAATAAAGTTCCATTAAAAGATATTTTATTTCAAGCTTCTATATTTGCTTTGGTAATTGGAAACTGGAAGTAGCTTTGGGGTGTTCGTCCTTTGTAGAGTGGTATAAACCAAAAAGTAGTCTGAAAATTAGACATTTATGAAAACAAAGGCCACACCCTCTTAGCCCTTGCTGTACCTCAATGTCAGTCAAGTTTTCTGCCACCAGTGTGGATGCTGCTTGGGATTGGAGGGATATTAGAAATATGATCTCATTAAGCAGCTCCAACTTGAGTGACTTATATCCATTTTTTGAGTGTTTTCCATGAACGATGTGCCACACACTGACCCAAATATGTATTCATGTTATGATATAATCACATCAGCCATATGGAGCATGACCCCCATTTTACAGATGATGAAAGTGAGGCTCAGGGAAGGGAAGGAAATTGCCTAAGTTACACAACTGGGGAATTTCAAGGTTTGAAAGAGGCTGCATTCTTAAATCTATGATTTCTCCAACTGGAAATCCCTTTCTTTGGTTCTAAAGGGCTTTTTACTCTGGGTTTACCAAACATAATTTTTGAGAAGAGGCGTTACACTGAGCGAATTCCTGACCTTCTTTCATACCTGGGCTTGGGTGTTCTGGGTCCTCCATCTCCATCCTTGTCTTCATTGTCTGTTTCAAATGCCACATCCAGCATGATGTCCATTCTGATGTCTTCCAACAAGATGCCATCTCTCTCTTTGAATTGTGTTGCCTGTGGTCCTCTGGAAGCTTTACTTAATTGTGAAATTACCTGGCACCTTCTCTAACAAGGACGTTCCATCCTCTGCTCCCCTTTGCATCCTTTGCCCTGCCTGGCTCTGTGCCTGGCACATCACAAATAACACATATTTGTTCAGTGAATTGAATCTGAGCTGACTTCACTCTGACAGGGACCTTGGGAGTGTTAGAATACTGGGTGGAGGAAAGGTTGTTAACAGAGGAGAATTTCTCTACACAGACTATTTCACACATTTTTTCCAAGGGCCAGACCAGATTTCTCTTAAAATCCAGACCACAAAGAATCGAGGCTGAGGTGATGATGAGAGCAGACAGAGTCTGTTATAAAACCCCAGGAGCCACCTGGCCCAGCTTCCTAAGAAGGGGAGTCCACTCAACTGCTTTTGTTCCTGAAAAATCTCAACTAGAAAGAAAGCAAACATTTAAAACTTTCTCTTGGAAAGCTATTCTGCCTTTGATTTTTCAGAATGTCTTCAAGTGATTTGGGTCTATTTTTAATACCCGTGAGACATGATGTTGTAAGGAGAGCTAAATATAGGGGCCACATCCCCCTTTCTTTTATTCATTGGCCTTAATCTTCCTAGGAGGAAAAGAAATCGCACATGGTATTTTACCACAGTTGTGACGTTTGCCCTGATGGGCCCTGTTGAAAGGAAATTCATAAATACTGTGTCGGAAGTAAAGATAATGAATGGATTCTTTTTGGAGAAAACATTAAGTGGGAGTTTCTTTATGTTAAACCTCCCCTGTCAGCTGAAGACTATGAGATAGTTCCTCTTATTTTCCTTAGGGTCCTTTGGGGACAGCAGTCAGCCTGTGTTACTGGAGCAAGCTTCAGCACCCTACCATCGGATTCCAGAAGAGTAGGACACTCAGCCAAAAATAACACACAGCATCAGAGCAGCAGCTATAATTCCGGTTCATTATATACTTACGAGGCTGCTTCTTCCTCCTCCTTCTCTCCTCTTACCCTCCCCCTCCTACCCTCCCCCTCCTCCTCCACTAAAGAAAGCATTAAACTCAAGTTAAAAGAAAACAACTGTGTGAGTACCCATTGAACCAAAGGGAGGGACCAGGGCTTCATGAAGTAGCATAAGCTCAAGGATCTCTGCTAGAGAGCTCTGCTGTCTGTCTTGTGTATTGCTTCATGCTTTTGCATTTCCCACATGCTTCAGGATCCATCATTTCCATTTGTTGTGGGTGGATCTGGGATATGGCTTAGAAAAGTCCCTGGGTGAGCCTTTAGTCTGATGGCTGGTACCATCACAGGCTTTAGTTTTAGTAAAGGCTGATTAAGAAGGAAAAGTGAGTAGGGGGATGGCTATCAGAATAGGCTCTGGAATCACCCCCACTTAGTCCAGGTTCTACCCCTTAAAGGCCATGAGAACTTTGGAAAGGTTTTGGACTTTTTTCCATGCTTCCATTCCCTCATCTTTGTAAAAAAGATAATAATAACACCTTACAGAGTTGTATTAAAGACTAAAGTGCATGGCATGCAGTAAGCAAACAGCCTTTAGCCTGTAAGTCTCCCATTGTAACAAAGGGTGGTGCCAAGGAATTTTCTAGAGAAATGACATGATTCAGGCCCCTGGTTTAGTATATTTACTATGTCTTCACTGTCAGCAGGATGGTCTTGGCTTAATTTGGTTTCTAAATTTGTTCACAGTCTTGATTCCCAGTGCTGTTTTAGTAAGGGTGGCAGACTCAGCTTTAGATGCAAAGTTGCATCTACAGGTGTTAGATCTATGCTCTATGTGGGCTGCCTTTTGGCAAAAGGTGTCCCAGCCTCTGCTTCCTCTGCTGTTCCTTGATAAACAAGAGTAGCCCACAACCCCTTTCTGAGAGATGAAACTGCTGGAAACATTGGACAGTTTCCTTCCAATGAGGTGGAAATAAAAAGGTCCCATAGAGCACAAGTCCAGGTCCCCACCCATTCATCTTTCTTAAAGAGGCTACATTGTTGAATCTTTTTGTTGCATGTGCTCCTATCCCTCTGTCTTTTAGGATGGCATCTTTCCAAAGGAACATGCCTTTGTCAAATGCCATTCAAAAGACCATCTCTGCTGATCTTGGGCTGGTTTACCTCTGAAGAAGACCTTTGAGGAAACAGGGCCTACGGGCTGTTAGGTGAAGGACTCTTGTCCCCAAATTTCTCTGTTTATACAAATCATTAACTGGAATCTATCAGAGGAGAGTTTATTTGTTTGTGTGGACATCATTGTCTTGTAAGTGTCCATGGGTATTTGGCTTTGGAAATGAATTGAAAAAGAAAAAATAATCCATAAGTCAGAATGCTATAAAGCCCCAGTGCTGTAGTCTACATTGCTGTGGAAGTATTTCAGAAACTGTTTTATTTAAAAACACTACCACCCAAACCCTTAAATCTAGATTTTACCCCAAGAGTTGGGGCAAGGTCTCCTTATTGCTCTTCTTAAAAATGGCACTGCCATATGGAGGGGGCATCTAGATTTGAACAATGTTGGGGTAGGGGGGCAGGATAGTATGGATCCCTGGGGTAGATAGTGCAAGTATGTTTCTTTCTCCGTTGCTTAGATATTATTCATGGCTGAATGAATTGCTTACCTAGCTTTCTCCTGAGAGGACAGTGAAGACATGTGTGTATCCTCTTCACCTCTTAATCACCAGTGGCTAGCACCATTATTAGCACATAGTAGGTGTTTAATTCACACTTTAAGCATCCATGTGTGATAAAATGATATGAAGACTCTACTTTGCATCTGTTTACTTATGAATAAAGATACCTGTCTTGATTTCTTTTACAGGACTGGATTTATCTCTGATGCAGTTTAGGTCTCAGAAAAACATTGAATTTTGACATTTGGTCTGTCTATAAATTTCTGGTTTATTTGATAGCCCTAATAGACACGTTTAAAATATAAAACAAAGTGAATTAAATACATTGTAGAGTTTGTCCCCCTACTTCTACTCTCTAAATGCTGAAAGTGCTAAACAAATGTATGCTTAGTTTCATGGTGGCTAGGTCTGCACCTGTGAATTAGTTTCTTTGTTGTAGAACCTTTAAAAATTATGGCTGTTCACACTCTCAACAATAGCTAAAACATGGAAAGAGCCTAAGTGTCGATCAACGGACGAATGGATCAAGAAGATGTGGTTTGTCTATACCATGGAATACTACACGGCAATGAGAAAGAATGAAATCTGGCCATGTGTAGCAACATGGATGGACCTTGAGGGTGTTATGCTGAGCGAAATAAGTCAGGCAGAGAAGGACAAATATCATATGTGTGCACGTATAGGAGGATTAGGAGGAACTTAACAGAGGACCAAGGGGGAGAAGAAGGGGGAAATGGTGGGGGAAAGGGAGAGAGGCAAACCATGAGAGACTCTTGAATGCTGACAAAAACTGAGGACTGATGGATGTGGGGGGGGAGGGGTGATGGGCATGGAGGAGGGCACTTGTGGGGATGAGCACTGGGTGTTATGTGGAAACTAATTTGACAATAAACTATTTGTAAAAAAAAATAAAATACCATTGACTATAAAAAAAATTATGGCTGTTCAGACAGAAGCTAGAAATTATGAATTCGACTCTTATGTTGTAGTTCCTGTCATAATGCTTTTCTGGAAAAAGAATGAACAGCCATGTTTGTATCAAGTGGCCTTACTTCTAAATTATAGATACAGTTTATGATGGTTTGATTTAGGATTTTTTGACTTTTTATGGTGCAAAAGTGATACACACTCAGTAGAATCTTTATTTTGGGTTTTGAATTTGGATCTTTTCATGGGCTAGTGATATGCATAGGATACTCTTGTGATACTGGGCAGTGGCAGTGAGCCTCAGCTCCCACTCAGCCACATGATCACCAGGGTAAGCCACTGACACACAACCATTCTATACCCAGACAACCATTCTGTTTTACACTTTGAGTACAGTATTCAATAATTACATAAAGTAGTCAACACTATATTATAAAATAAGCTTTCTGGTCTTGCCCAACTGTCAGATAATGTAAGTGTTCTGAGCACACATGAAGGTGTATAATTAAGTGCATTTTTGACTTATGGTATTTTTAACCTATGTAGGTTTATCAGGATGTATCCCTTCATAAGTCAAGGAGGATCTGTATACCATTTTTGTGTGTGTGTGGTTTTTAGTAAAATCCTTGATGTTACTTTGACTTGGATTTCATGGTTTAATTTATTTCAGTTGGTAAAGATTATTCATCACTCATTTAATTCCAGGGTTATCTATTGATTCTTTTCTCCTCATTTGGTATTTTCTGACATTTTGTGGCACTCAAAATTGATTTATACAAAATCAGTCATCTAAATGTCCAGAGGAGGCGTCTTTCACTTGTCATCAGCTGTTTTTCTGAACTACTAAAAGGAATAGTCATGTATGTTGAGGTTGTTGAGTGATTGAACAGAGGGAGTCCTGCCCTTCACACCAATTGTATCATACTTATAATAATTCTTATATAATTTTGAAAGTGAGATGACCAAGAAGGTCCTCCCTAAGTAGCACCAAGCAGTTTCTTGGTGGGGGACTAAACTCTTCCCTGTAACATTTATCAGTCATTCTGTTCCTAAGCTACTTTAAATCTATACTCATAATAATAATTAATAATAATATTATTATTAAGCTTGCCATGCAAATAGGCCTTCAAGGTAAGTCTCCCTAGCCAATTGTTTCTTGCATGTAATGAATTAGCTTTGTTAAAATGCAAATGAACTTCTGTAGATATGGAGTGGGGCATGAGATTTGATGTGTCTAACAAGCTCCTAGGTGATGCTGGTCTGTAGTGACAAGTCCTTAGCCAACCTTGCAACCAAGTTCACATCCTAATTCACTCCTATTTTGAAATTCTCAAATGGTATCTGTGTTAAGATGTTACTATTGAGAGTAAATTAAGAGGAGAGGCGCCTGGGTGGCTCAGTTGAGTTCTGCTTGAGATTTTCTGTATCCCTCTCTCTCTCTCTGCCACTCCCCACGATGTGTGCACTCCCTCTCTCTCTGTCTCTCTCTTTCAAAAATAAAGAAACAAACATAATGAAAGAGTAAATGAAGAGAGAAGAGATGCCCAAAACCCCCTCCCACCTTCGCACCATGCCAACTTATGTTTCATGACAGCAATCAGAACCTAAGTATGTGTGTAAGTGTGTAAACCAATTGGGTTGTTTTTAATAATCTTCGATCAAATGAACTTGGTGGTTGATAAAGTCAATTTTCATGAGTCTTTAAATTCCTATTTCAGAGATTTATTTGTGTTTGAGGGACTTTGGCAGTCCTTCACCTTCTCTGCTCCAAGCCTTTCTCGTCTTCTGAAGTTCCCAATGTCCCTATCATCATTCCTTGCTTGGGTGCAAAGTCTTGCTCTTCAAGCCAAACTGGAAAATAACTTGTGACAAAGTATTAGGACATAAGGCTTTGGGCTATCCCTCCTAGGAGTATTTGCAGTTTCATAGTGATAGGAAAGCTTTTAAAACAAAAAGATATGACTAGTAGAATTTTCAGCTCCATTATGGACTACTGGAGGACTTTTCTTGGTGAGGGCAGGGGGAAGGAGAGGAAGAAAAGGGAAAGAAATTTCCAGGCTACCATATAGCCTACTTCTCATTCATCTTACTTATAAGATCTACCTTTCCACTCTACTCGTTAGTCTATTGGTTATTATTTTGAGGGCTTATGACTTCATATGGTCTCTCAAGTAAACTTTTAAGAAAGTATTCTGTAATTCATCTCTGCTTTGTTTAACATTTACTAAGGTAATACTCAGTGTCTCTGGGCTCTCTTCATGTCCAGGGTACCACAAAGTCAGGAACAATACATAAGCATACTAGAAAAGGAAATATTATTTTTATATTGAATTGGGAAGGGTAATGTATGAAACGTCTTCACCTGGTTGGATTTAGATTTGATTCTTCTCAAATCAGTGACAGATTCATATGTAGAGAAAAATTGAGGTTCTCATCTGCATGTTGTTTTTCATTACATTATTTTGCTTCAGGCTCAAAAATATCAAAGCAATTCAAACACTGTGGATGAAATCATCTGATTTCCATCAATAAATGTCTATTAAATCCTTCCTATTGTAGGCAGTTGGTATTATTACATAGTTACAGGAAGACACGGTAATACCATGCAGTAATTAATTGGAGTCTATGTGGCTGAGATTTATACAACATTTAATGTTTATGGGTATAGCTAAGCTGCTTCTCACTTAAGTGATATAAGTAGACTTGGGTATTGAAATGGATTCTGTTTCTGGGTTTGAATATTTGAGCCTATTGCTTTCTATCTCTGTTCATTACATGTAGGTTAAGAAAAAGTCCTTACAGGTTTACCATTTTCTTTTTTATCATAGAAGACTTTTTCTTCCATACAATTGAAAATGGTTGTTGATGGATCACATAAGTTGATTAAGTTGGGGAATCATAAATCATATACTTACATAAAATATTTGACTTTTGCTCAAAATCCATAAATGCACATTTATTCACCATTATTTTGCTGTGGAGCCAAAGACTTTGCTCTAAGTTGAGGTCAGGGGATCTTTTTTGTATAAGCTATATCCCTAAAGGAAACCCTACAAATTCCAGTTTCAGTTTTGTTAAGGTGAATTAAGAATGTAAAAACAGTGACTAGCAACCCAAGTAGAGAGTCTGTATAGATTTTTATAATCCTTTTCCCCACAACAGCAATTTTTTTAAGGCATATTTTTCTTTATTGAGTCTTTTCAAAGCATTTGACTAGTTTCAGGAAAGCAACAAATTCCTTTACATTGCAACTCGATGTATTTTATAGAAATGCTATTTAAATTATGTAATTACATTAACATGTACAACTGGTATAAATAGGGTTGGGAACAAACACAAATGAATCTTGGTAAGCATGTAACCCAAAGTATGTGGGTATATGAGAGAGTATTTTAGAAGTCACAGTGTTCTACTGTGGGTATCACTGTAGTTCAGTTTAGATATTTTATGCAGGGAAATGGTAAACATTAATTATTCCAGTGAAACAGTGAACTTAAGACCAATACTCTATTTTTTTTTTTCCTTTTCAATATACATATGACTATAGGACCAGGGTTCATCTATTTTAGGTTTATCATTCTTATGATAGTGGTTTTTGTTTATTTGTTTTTGTTTTATTTTGTTAGAGTTAGTATACAGACACCTCTGGTGTTGTGAATTTGATATGTAAGTATAGTTTTTGTGTGTGTGTGTGTGAAGCAAATTTCTGAAGATGCACACCTTACTATTAACTTCCAATTTAAAAAAAAGTGTAAACAAAACCAAAAGCAAAAACAGAAGTAAACATTTATAAGGAAATGTCTCGGAAAATTTTAGTGAGGATGGGTGTGAAGGGAGAGTGTACAATAAAATAGGTGGTAAGAACTCATAAAGATTCTAGCCCAGCTGATAAATGAGAGTTTGTACAGAATCCTATCAGTCAATTAAAAGACCATCCATTTCTTCCATGCCTGGAGATTCCTTGGCTCCCTCCTTACTTTCATCAGTGTGCCCCTGCTCTGCTGACCCCAAGTTTCCTTTCATTTGTTCCTCTAGACAGAATATCTGCATCTACTACAACAGGTTTATTTTTAAAGTGATTTATTTTTGAGAGGGCACAAGTGTAGGAGGGGTAGATTGAGGGGGACAGAGGATCTGAAGTGGACTCTCTGCTGACAGCAGTGTACCCATCTGGGGGCTTGGAGCTTAGGGCTCAAACTCATGAACCCTGAGATCATGACCTGAAAATGAAGTCAGACACCCAACTGACTGAGCCACCGAGATGCCCCACTAGAACAGGTTCATGGCCATATGGTACCCTCATTGGGCACTGTGCAATGCATGGTTTAATTCACCTGGAAGACTCTTTATTTTCTAGACTTTTGATTCTTACAATAAAATATTAACCCATTTTTATTGTATAAGGTAAAAGAAGTTTCCTTAAAATCAAGGGAGGACTGACTGATGATGCATTTTGTATAGATTTTTTCCTCTTTTCATTTTTATATGTAACTTTTCCATAAGAAAAATGTTACAAATTCTAAAACTCTTTCTATTTCTTATTAGTCAGCATATTCTTAATAAGCTGCTTATCTTGAGGGAAAAAATAGTGATTTGCTGGCAATCCTTGGAGTTGCTTGGCTTGTAGATATATCACCCTATCTCTGCCTTCATTTTCACATGGCTTCTCCCCCTGTGTCTGTCTTTGTCCACATTTCAACCTTTTTATAAAGACACTGGTCATATTGGATCAAAACCCATCCTAATGACTTTGTTTTAGCTTGATTACCTTCTGCAAAAACCCTTTGTCCAAATAAGGTCACATTTTGAGGTACTAACGGTTGGGACTCCAACTTATCTCTTTGGGAGGACACAGTACAATGCATAACATAGGCCAAGGTTATTAGCACTTGCATTTGAAAACCATTAAAAAGAAAAGACATGTGGGGGGCTCAGTGAGTTAGGCATCCAACTCTTGATTTTGGCTTAGGTTATGATCTCATGGTTCTTGGGATTGAGCCCCGTCTTCAGGCTCAGTGCTGACAGTGCGGAGCCTGGTTGAAATTCTCTCTCTCTGTCTCTCTCTCTCTCTGCTCCTACCCCAGTTGGATGTGCTCTCTCTCTCTCAATATAAATAAATAAAAATTAGAAAGAAAAAAAAAGACTCTCCCAGTGGTGTCTTATAGTAGGTTAGAATGTGTGTCTTGAAATGTTAGTGCTGTGATCTGGCCAGCGTGTTGTCTTCACTTTCCTTATACTGTATTTTCATAGTCAAAACTTCCTTTAATGAAAACATTTAACAAAGACAGAAACAAAACTAAATCTTTTTTGGTTGCCTGATTTAAGAATAGTGAATAAAGGCTATGTTATTTAATAAGCTTCTCTATTCATGTATGTTCTCATTATGTTTACATTTTGGTGACATGTACTTTATTTTATCAGTAGTGAATTTATATTGAGCTACATTTATTATTTGATGCTTCATTTTGCTTTCATTTAATTCCTTGCTAAATGATAAGTAGCATTAAAGTCATGCTATTCTGAGTTTGCATCCTGAGACAGAGTGACACTGCATTATTGAACATTTTTCCCCTTTCTTTTTAAAATTCATATTTCTACATCATCTGTAGAAATTGCCATGCTTATTGCTACTAACTTGTGAGCAGGAGAAATGCAGGTTGTAAAAGAAGGGTAAATAGTGGAGTGTGAGGGACATATGTAAAACAGACTGCATTTGTAATGGAATCATTTAAATTAATATTGCAGACTTGGGGCACCTGGGTGGCTCAATCAGTTAAGCGTCCGACTTCGGCTCAGGTCATGATCTCATGGTTCATGGGTTCGAGCCCCGTGTCGGGCTCTGTGCTGATAGCTCAGAGCCTGGAGCCTGCTTTGGATTCTGTATCTCCCTCTCTCTCTGAGCCTCCCCTGCTCACGCTGCTTCTCTCTCTCAGAAATAAATACATTTAAAAAAATTAAAAAATTTAAAAAAATAAAATAATATTGCAGACTTACTCGGTGCTTGTGACAAATGCTCTAGTTGGATAACTTCATGTTCTCACAGCAATTCCAAATGGCAAGAATGGTGTATGGGCCAGTGTAGGGTAGGTTATGCTGAGGAAACAACCAACTCTGGAAGTTTTTGTTGGTCCAGGTTATTCTCCAAAGCAACCGTTCTCCATGAGTTGACTCAGCAGTCTAGTGTGCTTTCGTGTTAAAGCACATCTTATCAACACATGCCTCATAATCACTGTTTTACAGGGGAGAGGTAGGCTGAGGGTCAAGTGCCTCCCTTCAGGAAATAATACCTGTCATTTTTCTCATATTTCATTTACCAAAATAAGCCATGTGCTTATTGTTAATTTTAAAGAGTTTAATGCAATGCAGTCTTGCTGTTTGATTGGAATAGGAGAAAACCAGATGTTGATGAACAATAATATGCCTAACTGAGATGGTAATACATCCCTTTATAGGTGTGGAAACTAGGGTTCAGAGAAGTTGGATGACCTGCCCAAGAGATATAGAGCTATATGATAATGGGGCTGCAAACCAAACCTAGGTCTGTTTGACCTCAAAGTCTATAGTCAACCGTTTAGTGTCCTGCCTTCTATAAAAGCTGATTGAGCTGCTTTTCAGATGGTTTCATTCAAATTATGAAACTAGTTGCCTCCAGCTTGCCTTATGGAGTCCTATTGATATGTGTTTACAGGAGATGGAGAAGAGCTGATGATTGGTAAGGCTGCCATTGAGTCTAGTGTCTGGGAAAATGTTCTAGACCCTTGTTCCTCTGGCCTTTCTCTTTTTACTCCTTAGGATAATCCCTGAAGAGCCATCTGAATATTCTCCATAAAAGAGAGAAGCCAAGAAAGTAAAGGAAGGGTTTTGATTTATCTGCTTTTCTAGAGGTGAGGTGGAAAGTGTAGTCTTGTAATTATTGAAAGGATAGTAATGGCAAGTTAGGCTTGTATGGGAATTTCTAGTCTACAAAACATGTTCATCTATAATCTGAAGGTGTGAGCAAACCTATGTGCACTAACTGACAATGACATTGTTATCAGTGAAGTGTAATTGTCAAGACAGGCAATGGGATATGAGACTTCAAAGGTGAAAGGGCATTGACTGGCATGAAGTCAGGATCTAGAGCATTGGAGTCAAATCTGGATTAAATCTTGGGCCCATTGCCTGAGCAGAGGTCTTTGTTTCGTGAGTTCTTCATCTATAAATCAGGAGTGGAATGATGACTTTATAGAATTTTTGTGAAGAATAAGCAAGGTAAGGCTAATAAAGCACTTAAAGCAATGCTAGATACCTAGGTCTGTGCTAAGTAAATGCTGGCTGCTCTTATTATTATTATGGTGGTTGTTGTTGGGAGGCTTTTAGGTGAGAATTAGGCTCTGTGTATAATGGTAGATCATGGTAGAGATACTACATTGACTTCTGGAATATTACAATCACTATCACTAGAGAGAGTGGAATACATTCTGAGGCCAGTAAACAGGATGGAGAAATTACCCAGAACTTTCTCTCATGGTTTCCCGAAGGAACTAGCAAGTTCTCACCTGGAAAAGAGACACGTCAGCACAAGCTTGAGGCATGGACCATTATTGTCTTTGGATCTTTGAAGGGTTGTCCTACAGAATAGGCTTTAGACACACTCCTTATGGAATTAAAAAAACAGTACAGTTATGAAAGTTACAGAGGGAAGGATATCAATTCATTTGAGGACAGAGTTTTAACCAAGAAACACGACTGTCTCAGGAGGTGGTGAGTTTACCATCTCTGGTGGTGTAAGCACAGTTTGCATGGGTATTGGAGGATCCTGGGGATTCAAGGATCAGAAGAGTGATTACATTAGAGAAACCTCAAATGATACTCAAAACTGAGTTTTGTGACTTTAATCCTGGGTTCTTAAGGGGATGAAGCCTTGGTGACAGTATTTTTATAGAGCTTCCCAGTTGATTCTATCGTGCAGCCAAGTTTGAGACCCACTGTCCTAACTGAAAAGAAGTAGGAACTTTTGACAGTAGTCCCACCTATGGGTCTTAAAACTATAGGTAATCAATTCTTTTTTTTATATATTTTATTATTTCAGATTTTATTTTTTTCTTACTTTATTGTCAAGTTGGTTTCCATATAACATCCAGTGCTCATTCCACCAAGTGCCCCCCTCCGTGCCCATCTTCCCCACTTCCCCTCTCCCCCCACATCTATCAGTCCTCAGTTTGTTCTCAGCATTCAAGAGTCTCTCATGGTTTGCCTCCCTCCGTCTCCCCAACTATTTTCCCCCTACTCCTCCCCCATGATCTTCTGCTAAGTTCCTCCTATTCCACCTATACGTGCAAACATATAGTATCTCTCCTCTGCCTGACTTATTTCACTCGGCATAACACTCTCAAATTCCATCCATGTTGCTACACATGGCCAGATTTCATTCTTTCTCATTGCTATGTAGTATTCCATTGTATAGATAAACCACATCTTAAGTGCCCATCAATTCACAAAGGCAATCAATTCTTAAGAGCAGGAGAGAGAGCGTGATTCTGTGTGAGAAACAATTGAAGTAGGACAGAGTTTGGTTGGATTTGGATTGGTTTATCCCCATATTTTGAGGAATCTGTCCAAACTGTAGCCTCTGATCATTTTGGATAATCATTTGCAAAAGGGTTGAGGTCCATGGTCAAGGCTGAGTGCCTGCAGTAAAATGTTCTGTTGGGTGAAACCAGGGACTGTAGATGCTCAGGATTCAACTATAGGGATCAGCTTATTTTTCACCCAAGGGAGTTTGCTATTATTCATGTTTACTGGCTGCTGAGTGATTCATATGGTGCTGGGGGAGATGTGTTCAAATGAAATGTGTTGCTTCTATGTAAAATAGCTTATTACTTCCAGGATATTCCAACCTATTGATGCAATCCTGCAGAACAATGCAAATCGTGGTGTGTGTGTGTGTGTGTGTGTGTGTGTGTGTGTGTGCGTGTGTGGTGTTGGGGTGAGGAGGAGATAGGAGCACACATAGAAGTGCACATTTCTAGGGCATAGAGCATGCCTTCACACTTCCCTCCTCTGACCTTTATGCCAGAGGCATAAGAATAACCCATTGTCCGCTGGCCTTGGACCTTAGTTGTTCCTAATCTCTGGACGCTCAATGGCTGAGTTGGCCTCCCACCTGGCCAGTTGGCAGCTATCAGGGTAGCCCCATGTATCCCAAATTTATTCCCATGTGGCTTCTTCCTGCCTGATCCCTCATCCTCTGGCCTGGCATTTTCTCCATGACAGTCTGCCCCTGAACTGCCCTCGCTGCCGCTTTGGTAAAGGCTTGCAACGAAAGGGAGTTACAGCCACTGGCGGATCCAGTTTGTGCAAGCAGCATCAGCAATGGATGAGACCTCCCCCAGGCTGGAAGAAGACTGGAAAAAAGGCTTTCAGCGAGAAGCGAGCTGGCAGGTAAGTGATATCCTCAGCTCTGGACGGACCCAGATCTCTTGCTCAACTTCTTAGCCCAAGTGTAGGTAATTCACATCAGTCTGTTTGCAGAACTGCATTATCTGCAGGCACATCCATTTGGGAAAAGTCCTCATTAATTTCCATTTCTTTGTAAACCATGCAAATAAGACTCCAAATGAATTTACTCTATATTCTCAAGCAAGCTAATAGAGTTTTACAAATCTATAGATGTTGCTAAATTTATACTTTCTTAATAAAGGCCCTGAATTAACAAGTTGCAGGTGTATATCAAAGGAAACATGCAGATTTGGTTTGTGTGAGTACAAGTTCATTGTAATATAAAAATTTAATACAACACCTGTCATCAGACTTACTTTATGGTGTTACAGTAGTTTGGAATAAGGGACTTGGTTTTAACCTATTTTAATGAGGTGACCATTCTTTTAATGCAGCTTGCGTGCCTTTCTTATTTATGCTGAACTCATAATAGGTAGAAGCTCTGTGGTATGCAGAGAGTTCAAGCTAAAGAAATCATTTTGGTGTAGAGGTAGCTTTCATTAAAATATGCAAAGCAGTAATGTTTATACGTTACAATACCTATTTCAAATTAGCAAAATTATATGCTCCTGTCTCGTAAGCTGCCAACTGAAATCCCTTCCTAAATCCTGTTGAATGGCTTTGATTACTCTTCTTCACATTACACATTACACACCTCTAATGCATATTTTTACGCATCCACTCCATTGCCATTTAATTAGACAACAATATTGAAGAGCGACGCCAGAGCTTTTTTTTTTTTTTTTTGCTTAAATGCCTTTGCCTTATGGAAAAAGAATACTTCCATGCATGAAGCATTTCTTTTGGGTAGCGTCGGATAAAGTGAAACTGTGATTTTCCATTTTGTCTATAGAAGGAAGTTTCACAGAAAAATGGTGATTCAGGAATTCGTTGATTTTGAACACCAATTATAAGAAATAATTCTCTCATTTTGTAAAAAGAGGGAAACTTTTAATAAAATTTCTCCTCTGCGGGAGAAATCTTAGGGAAATGTGGTACTGGTATTGACAGGTATGTTCTGTTCTAAGCTGTGTGATGTTAACTAAGGAGCTTCCAAAATAAACATCCTTCAGCCTGCCATGAAATTGGCATCCTTCCACTTCGAGTGGGAACATTATTTAGGAAGTAGGAAGGGATACAGAATGAATCTCTGCATGCTACTTTGAGACTGTCATGTGGTGGATCTCCAGGGGGTCTAAACAAATATTCAGATATTTTATAGTAGGTGGATGTGACTGTAGGATTTTTGTCTTTTGTTTATGTGTTTTCCTTTAGAAAGTTAGCATTTTATATATAGTCTTTGCCTCGAGGGAGGATTAAAGGAAGAAGGATGTGAGCAGATGACTCAGAGATCTCTGTAGACAAAATATTTAAATTAGAAACATGAAATCCAAATGTTTATGTAAAAAAATATGTGTCCTATAATGTTAGCATCCCATGAACTTTTAGCTTAGTAATTTCCCCAAGGCAAATAATGAACATGTTCTCTTTGCTATTTGCTTCCAAAGATGTGATCCTAGATAGCTGGTCAACCCCTTCATTTCCATTTGATAACCTAAGCCCTCCCTCTAGGTAGTGGAAGTAGTGGTCATGGAAAGAACATTCTAATTAATCCCTGATTTAGTCTCCGTGAATCTTGATAATGCATGGCATTGGATGGAAAAGACATCAAGTGTGTCAGCTCTAGCCTCACCTGCTTCTCCCCATTAAGGGGTGTTCGTTGCCGCTATCCACCAGTCATCAATGTTGTCATGCCAGGTCCTCATACGCATGAAGTTACCCCACTTCTGCTGACACTCCTGTTGTCCTCAAGGGAGGAAATTGAATCTGATGGCACCAGATGCAAGAGTTTTGTGTTTGAATGACTTCTAGCTATCCATGGTAGTGGTGGAGTTGGGTTTTTAAAACAAATTGTGGGGACGCATGGGTGGCTCAGTGAGTTAAATGTCTGACTCTTGATTTTGGTTCAGGTCATGATCTCAAGGTTCATGGGATCAAAGCCTCACTTTGGGCTCTGTGCTGACAACATGGAGCCTGTTTGGGATTCTCTCTCTTGCTCCCTCTCTGCCCTTCCCCTGCTTGGATGCTTGCTTTCTCTCTCAAAGTAAACAAATAAACTTAAAAAAATAATAAAACAAATTATGAGTGACGCTGAAGCTTTAGTTTAGCCAAGTGCTACATTTCTTACTGAAAATGATCCAGTACTTTCCTATCTACCCACTATTTATCACTCACAGTGCTAGGGATTTTGTATATGTGTGCGTGTGTGTGTGGTTGTTTACATCTTTGTCAGAAGCCTAGAAGGGTGATATGATTGACTCCATGTTATAGATGAAGGAAATGAAGACTAGAGGAGGTTATATGACTTGCAGAAAGCCACGCAGGTTAAGTTCAGGCCTGTTGGACTCCAGTGCCAATTCTACTTTTGCTGTCGTGTGGTCTGAATTGAATTTTAGCTCATTTTTTATCTTATGGAATACTAGTTTATGAACAGCTGTGATGTGGGCAGGAAGGGAGCAAAAGGAAGAAAGGAGAAAAGCATGACGATCTTCTAATGAAATAATCAATCTCTGAATCATTAAGACTTTAATGAAATGTTTTTTAATAGTTTTATTTTTTTAACCCTTGCTCTATACCAGGCACAAAGTTACATTTCTAAATCTTACAAGTACTCTGGCAGACAGATATTATGTGATCCTGTTATACAGGTAGAGAGACTGAGACTCAGTGGTATCAGGGAACATGTCCAGGATCACACAGCTGTTAAGATGCTGAAAAGAGATGTGGACACACTGAGATGGCCCTGAGGTCTCTAGCCTTACACAGACTGCCTCTTGGAGTGTATTCTCAAATTATATTTTGATCATACATATTTTAACTATCTCATCTCACAATGATGTGATGGGGTTTGGTTTCTGAGAAGTCCCTCTGATAGTTTTTTCTTCTTTCAAATTAAGAGTTGAGCAAAAATGGCTTACTCACTCACTTCTTCAGCATATATTTTAATTGGACGCTGTTTGCCTTAAATGAACCAGCTTACCCATGGAGTTGGAAATAAAGTAGATGCAATTTCTAGAATCAACTGTAAATCTGAAAATCCAGTTAAGCATATAACCCATACTGGAAAACCAAACAGCAGCTGTGACCAAGTCAATGCTCCCACCTCTCATAGCTCAACTATGTGAGAACCAGAAACAGAGGTGGGAATGGCTTATGCCACCGCCATCCAACCACTGACAAACTTACTTAAGGCAGTGACTTTGCTTCTTCACTTGTAAAATGAGGAGATTGTGCTTGAGTGAGGCATTGGAGGGAAGGAGGGAGGAGATATGGTACTGCTTCCTCTTGCTGGGCCACTATCAGTTGAAAGACCTTATAGAGGAGCAAACGACTCATTTCTGGAGAACATTTTATTTTGGGGTGGTTCCTTTTAAAATAACCTATGTAATTTCACTGTGGCCATTTTGAACCCATCTGTTGATATGGTCTGTCTGTGCCTGTCTCCCCCACAAAAAGATAAATTCCTCAGGTGCAGGGATGCATCTTGTTTGTCTCTGTGTCTCTGCACTTTTCACTGAGCCTGGCACACATTCAACCCTGGTGAAGGTTGCCGAACTAAGGGAATTGCAAATTTGAGCTGGAAGAAAGCAGAGACATGATCTGGCCCTGATTTTGCACTTGAAGAAATAAGACCTAGGGAGGCTGAGTGACTGCCCTACATTCCACAGTTACGTTGTGAGGGGCAGGGATCACTACCCTCAGCCTTGGCTGTCTTTTCTCTGGACCATTTCTCCATGAACTTCCTATGCCTCCACTTTCTCATTTGTAAAGTTGGAGCTAAAGCATACTATTTATGTCTGTTTAGGCATCTTAATTTATCCTGGTACGCCCGTCTGGACAGGTGCTATAACATTAGTGTCAAGAACATGGGATGCAGAGCCAGTCATAGTGGTTCTTAAATTTAGTGTCATCAGTTTCTAACTATGCAACATTGGTAAAGTTTTTAACTTCTCTGTGCTTCAGTTTCATTCTCCACTCACCCGGAAAATGGAGATAATTATTCTAGCTACCATATTGGGTTGTTGTAAGGAGTAAATGCATTAATCTGTGGAAAGTGCTTAGAAGAGCACTTCAGTAAATACTGTTAAGTGACCCACAGCATACACCCTGTGTGTCAGCTACTATCTACCTATTGTCTATGTAATGAGATCAGCCATTTAATGCTTCTTTGGACACCTACTATGTGCAGAGCACATCTACACCTAAGTGGATGAGAAATTGGCTAGAGGCAATGCCCCTGAACTTGGGGTCATGGTGGGGCAACTGAAGCAGGTCATTAGAATTATAGAATTATAATTCTATATCCATATCATGGAAACACTGAAGAGTAGCCTCTGGTCTAAAGGGTTGCATGGAGGAGGTGATGCTGGAGTTAATTAAACAAAGGGAAGGCTTTAAGCAACACAAAGAACTGGGAAGAGCACTCAAGCCAAGAGAGAGAACAGGTCAGACATAGGAAGGGGAGAACCCCTAAGGTACGTGTTGAGCAGCCGGTTATCCTGTGGTTTTAGCCCTTCAGGATGAGGTAGGAGTGGTGCAACATATGTCTAAAGAGAGGGCGAGGAAAAAGTTCCTGTGTAACCAGACCAAACGGCTTCAAATGGCAGTGGGGAGGCATGGATAGGTTTTAAGTAGGAGCATGACATAGGAATCAAATATGTTTTAAAGAAAGATAATTCTGAGTTCAGTGTGGATGATAAATTGGGGTGTATAAGAGTAGAGGCCAGAATCCAATTAAGAAGCTGCTTCGCTATTTTAAGTCTGGACTGGTTGGATTGTGGAAACAAGATGGAGATGGAAGGGTGGATTCAGAAATATCTAAAAGATACCAGCCTCAGGATGTGGCAATTGACTGATGTAGGGTATGATGATATGGGAAGAGTCAAATGACCCTCAGGTTTTTCTTTAGAGTGTCTAGGTGGATATGGGTACCATTATCTGAAAAAAGATTACCAGAGAGAAGATGGTCTCTGGGCTCATGATAGGGTAGATAATAATTAACAAAATAGTTGAGGGGAGTTGTAATAAATGTGAGTAATATAGTATTTTATACTAAGTTGAAGAAACCCTGTGAGCACTCAAAAATCTCAGAGAAGGTAGTTATACCAGGAATACACTGATAAAGAGCTTACTTTGTGCCAAGAGCTATTTTAAAGCATTTTCCTTATATTGACTCATAGAAGTCTTACCATTTTGACATTAGGGAGATATGAGTAATATCTTCATTTTATAGATAAGGAAGTTTCAGAGAGGTTAGGAGAACTTAACTGGTACCTGGAGCCTGGGCCAAAGCAGACTGGATCCAGAGCTTGTAAAAACCCTAGGATTATATCTATCCGCTTGGAACTAGGGGACCAGGATGATTTCATGGAATAGATGGCATCAGACTCAGGTTTTTTAGGAGGAGCATAATTTCCAGGCAGTGAAGGCCTGAGTTAGAATCCAGGCTCTTCTACTTCACTGATGGTGGATATCCCTGTGTGAAGTGGATTGAACAGTCTATGGTACACATCTCTGAGTTCAGGAGGTCTCCTAAGGTTATTGGACTAGCTGAGTTTCTCAAGGTGGTGCAGGCCAACTCCACAGGTCCCAAAAAGGTTGCACATGGTAAAGGGGGATCTAGCAAGGCTCACAGAGTAACCAGCAGGTCTGTACCTAGCAGGCCATGACATATGGGAAACGGTAGTCCTGGAAGCTGGAGGGCTAGCTTAGGAAGATCTGCTGGTCCTAGATGTGTGGCCTCAGGCAGGTCTAACTGCACTAACTGCATTAACAATGCAGAGTCTGCTTGGGATTCTCTCCCTCTCTCTCTGCCCCTCCTTCGCTCGGGCTTGCTCTCAAAAATAAATAAATAAACTTAAAATATTTTAAAAAAGAAAGAAACTTGTCTGCTGGGAAGCATCACACAAGAGTAAGATATTACTTCTATTAGCTGAAAATGAAACAGAATTGTATCATTGAAATAATGCCAAACACAGAAATAATTTGGTGTACTCTCTCCCTCTTCCAATTCCATTTCAATTCCATTACTATTTGTGTTTTGGTTTCCATGTAGGAAGGAAAGTAAGTAAGTTTGGTGTTTTATGCTCTCAGGAAATCTTTTTTTTTTTTAATGTTTGAAACACCTTGGATTGAGATCAATGGGATAGTGAGTCATATTTTGAGTTTACTTTATGTTTAAAGACATCTGTTTCAAGACACCAAATTAAATGGTGATGAGAGGTCATTTCAAAGTTGACACCTGAGGATGTAGATTGACCAGCTCTACCTTTGTGTAAGATGTAGGATGGACCCAGCAAGATGTGTTTTCAATGTAGAACATGTAAGAGTTTAGGTTAGTTAGAACACAAGTTCCATTTTTTTCTTCATCATTACATTTACGACACAATGGCATGTTTAAAAAGACTCCTTTTCTTGCTGATTGTATTTTTGTTGTTGCTTTTTAAATTATGTGGGGTTCATTCGCTTATTCGTTTATTCATTTGGTCAAGAAAACTGAAGTGATGAATTTCTTAGATTCAACTATCATAGGTTCATGAAGTTAGAAGAGACCTTGGGGTGACATGTTATTGTTTTCACCTTACATGCTCTTCGCTGTGAGCAGAAGTAAGTACAAAAGTTGAAGACAGATGGCCATATTATACAGCTTCTTGCCATAGCTCATTCTTAGGTCTAATAAGCAATTCTTAGGGTAAGGAAATTCTTCTTTGTGGTGGATTTAACTGGTACCCTTTGCAGCTTAGAACCAGTTTTGTTTCTCCATCCTTCCTGGAGGTAGAGAAAAACAGCTCAGTCACTGTCCTCAGGTATCAGCCTTCCTGGCCTTGAAGATAATTATGAAATCAGCACTCAGGTCTTGCTTCTCAAGGCTAAGCAACCTAAATCCTTAGGTATAATTCTTAATTTCCATTTTCTTGAGTTGCTCTGAATTTTCTCCAAGTCTGTTCATTATCCTTAACTTCTTTAAGCCTAGAACTTTTCAAGAGATCCAGCTAGGACTAACCAGTAGTGATCATCTGCTCATTCATTTAGTCAGCTAAGACACATTTATTGGACTTCACATTTTAAATACTAGGCCTCTGGGCAAAGCACTGAGGGTAGAAAGATAAGTAAAAACAGTACTACAGCACTTTAGAGCCAGGTTCATATCATGGATAACTGCTTACCAGCTATATGACCTTGAGCATCTTGTTTAAATTCTATATCTCAGTTCCCTCATGAGAAAAATGAGATAATGATAGTATCTATCTCACAGGATTGTTGTGAGGATTAAATAGATATATACATGTAATGCATTTAGAATAATGGTTGGCACATAGTCATGGCCATGTAACTGTTAACATAAAGTAAAAATTAAATAAGATGTGACCCTGCCCTCGAGCTGTACCCACTCTACTTGGAAGGATAAACTAATAAATAAGCATCTAATTATAATTTGGTATGTTCAGTACTCTACCAGCACGTGAGATGGAAGTTCACTGGACCCAGAGGAATTATGCCTCAGGGCATCAGGAATAGCTTCATGGTTCAAGGAGGGTAAACTGTTTGATAAACTTCTTAAATTCATATATCATTGATGTATTGGGTGGGAGAGACCTTGGAATGGCATGTCATTGTTCATTTTCACCTTGCAGATCACTGAGTTGAATCTTAGGGGAAGAGTAAGGGCTTTCTGGGCTGTAAAGATGGTGAAAAGGCATTCTAGTCAGACAAAACTTTGTGAACAAATAACTAAAAGAGTAAATGTTGGCATATGTTTGAAAAACTGTGAGTGGCTAGTTGTGTCATGGGCATGGCAGGCTGGGAGTCTGGAAAGAGGGTCTTCTGTCTGCATGGCATCAGATAATGAATGAGGCTGAAAACTTTGCTGTCTTCTCCTTAACCTAATCCATACTCATGAAGCTTTATTGAAAAAAGCTATAGATCAGTTAGAGGGACTGCCAAAGCATTTCATGTTTCTCTTCTAGCAGTTTTCTTACTCTGTCTTGGATCAGAGTTATATGTCAATCCTTGGAGGCCAGAATCTGAATCTTACTTGTTTCCTTTGTTTCTCTCAGGCCCTAGCATAGTACCAGCCACAGAGCAGGCTTAAGTCATGTGTGTTGAAATAAAGTTTGCTGTGTGTAACCAGTGCACTCATCTGCCTATTCTAGGACAGCCAATTATGCTTATGCATGAGGGAACAAACGCAAATAAATGAATCCAGGGATTTTACAGTTTTCAAATTTGACTCAATTTCGAGCACCTCTTGGGAAGGGAATAGTTTTGTGTAAAAGCCCCCAAACCAATATGAGAAACAAATTCTTCCTGTGGTGTCTTTGCCTTTTACATTCAGCTTCCTGCACTCCTGAATGTCATGTTCCTAGCTGATTATTCTGATTGGGGCCCGATGAACCTAGGGTGAATTTAAGATTTATGTTTTTCACTCCTCAGACTCCATCTTGAGCAATGACTTACATAGGTTACAATCCATGCTAACGATGGCTAAAGAATATTCACAACGTGGAGTACAGATTTTAAAAGATTGAGGGGGAAAAGGCAGCTCTCAAGCATCTAAAGAGACAGATATGTTTTACATCAAGTTCCCCTGTTGAAAAAATGTCAAAAGAAGTGAGAAATACTTAAGTTGTAGCAGTTGGTCGAATGCAGCGATTCTCTCACTTAGGGGTGCAAAAGCCACGAATTTCTATCTAATTCACTACTCAATCATTCCATGGCCCCTGTCTCAAGCTCCATTGAAGCTCAGTCCCCAGTACACAGAGCCACTGTACAGTATATAAAGAAATGACTGGCTGAAGGGACTAAGGGAAGAAGGAGCCATGTGGTGACCCAGAGCCTGAGTTACCAAGTGGTCCTGGGATCACGTGGCATTTCTCTCCAAAGCCTCTCAGAAAGTCCACGTAGAATAGATCATTTCTCCTTTAAATTGTGATGATCACCGCCTGATAGGATAATATGATCAGGCATAGCCTGATGCTTCTGTTCAAGTGCTCACCACATATATTGGGGAAACAGATAAATTTACTGGAGGCTCAGGGGTAGTGCCTGGATTGAAAGTTTACTGCCTCGAGGGCTTTGAATTGAAATGGAAACGGGCTGGCTCTGCAGAACGCCATTACCATTGATGACTATTTGTCTTTTTCAGAGGAGTTTGGGTGAGCAATAAATACGACTGCTCTTTAGGGAGAGCGTCCTAGAAACTGTTGGATCTTTCCTTACACATGTCAATTGTATTTCAGTCTTCAAAGGCGCGTTTCCATTTATACTCCTTTTTCAATCTCCTAGAAGCCCTATGAAGGCAATGGCAGCAATGTTATTATTACCAACTGTCAAATGAATAAACAGAGGGCTGGTAGGTTAAGAGCCTTGCGCAGCCGGACCAGGACTAGAACCTGGGTCTGAAGTGCCATCGTGCATTTGTCCACTCAGATCGAGCTGCCTCTCTGTTCACTGGTCAAGGGTACACTTTCCTAAAGCTTGTAAAAAATTGCATTCTTAATACCTAATTAACCCTAATCAATTGTTTCCTTCCTAAAACATATGACATTTAAAGCTGAACACTTTTATGTAACTGTTTCTGAGGAAAAGCATCTCTCCCTAACACCAACAATGAAATTGTCTTGTGAAAAAGCAAGGTGTTCATGTTTCTCCATGCTGATCATAATGCTTCGGGCATGGGCTTCGTGCAGTGGTGGGAGTCCAGCATGGCTATTACACAGTCAGTAACCCGGGGTATGCTGCAGAAATACATAATTTTGCGTAACACTCTAAGAGACTTTATTTTCAGCATTGCTGAATTTCTTTTTTTCACACTGGAAAAGGAGGCACACTGTCTCCCACAACTTAGTTCCTTGCCAAGATGTGACTTAAACAGCATGAATCACCTCCACCCCACCTTTTGGCTGAATCAAATTTCAGTGAATTAAAGATCTGAATTAATGGGACCAAAATATTTTCTTGAGAAATTATTGGAAATTGAAATGACCAAGAGGTCACATGATACTACTTTGTTATTTGTGTGGGAATGATAATAAACTCTTAGATGCTTTGGTCTTTGAAATATGTTCTTTTGCTTTAGCAAATTGATCTTGATGTTCACACACAGCTTAAGAAACTATGGAGAAGCATCTTATGCTGCACTTTTCTTGCATTATTAATATATTCTTTGTGTCTATGCCTGGATCCAGGCTCCTCTTCTCTCTCCCATCTCCCTTCTCAACCAAAATATAATCTAAAAAAATTTACTTAAAATTCTAGAGTATAATATTAGTTATATTACTTATAAACTTGAGCTCTGAAGTTAAACCAATGTGAGGCTGAATCCTGCTTGCTATCGACTAGTTGGATAACCTTGGATATATTTCTGCTACAAAGCCTCCATTTCATTACTTTTAAAATGGGATTGTATAGTAACTTTTTCCTACAATAATCATGAAGATTAAAAGAAATAACATAACTAAATCTCTTGGCAAAGTGGCTAACATATTGAAAGTACTCAGTAAAAATTAGCAATTCTTACTCTAATTACAGAGGTGTTTCCATTAAGACCAGAATTGTGACAGTGCTGTTCACAATCCCATTCATGCTAACCTATTAAGAAGTAAAATATAGGGGTGCTGGCTGGCTCAGTCGGTTAAGCGTCCGACTTTAGCTCAGGTCATGATTTCGCGGTTTGTGGGTTCAAGCCCCGCATCAGGTTCTGTGCTGATATCTCAGACCCTGGAGCCTGTTTCAGATTCTGTGTCTCCTTCTCTGTCTGCCCCTCCCCCACTCATGCTCTGTGTCTTTGTGTCTCAAAAATAAACGTAAATTTTTTTTTAAAAAGAGGTGAATTATAGAAAGAAAAGATCAGAAACCATATTATCAGGTAAAATTATTGTTTACATAATAAAGTGATGATATTTAGCAAAAACAACTATTAGAAAAAATGAGAGTTGAGTTAGTTGATTCAAAATAAAATAAATATAAAAAGTTAACAAATTTTTGCTTAGTAGTTAGTGATTACCAGTTAGAAAATACAAAGATAAAAATAATTCAAGATAGCACTAAAATATAAACTAAGAATAAACTTATTGAGTAATAATGCACATTCTCTATGAAGAAAATAATAAAATTAACCAGAGACACAAAAGAAATCTTGGATGTACTGAAAAGGTGTCATCTTCTTAGAAAGGGGGAATAAATACTGTCAACATTTTAATTCTCAAATGAATGTACACATTTAATGTAATTTTAATCAAAATCGTATTGCTTCTGTTGTTTTCTGGAAGTTTGATTAAGTATTCTAAAGTTCATTGTGAACAGTAAGTAGAATGAAAGAGTTAAAAACTATTTAGGAAGAAAAGTAAGGCAAGCTCTTCTCTAAAAAATAATGTTATATACTGTAAAGTTATAATATATAGTATACTGTTACATACTATAAAGTAATTAAAACAGGATGTTCTAGAGGCAGAATCAACAGACAAATGAGCTTAAAATAAACCAAAAAACATACTCTTGAAAAGTAGTGCTTAGGATATGGATGTGGTCAAGTGACATTATATATTAGCTGAAGATTGAACAGTAACATAATAAATGGTGTTGACTTACATTATTGACTGGGGCAAAATACTACAAAGTAAATTCCAGGGAGAAAGAGTAAAATGTAAAAAATCCAAAACATATATGTGAAAAATAAAAATATAGGGTAATATTTATCTTATCTGGGAAAGGGAAGGCTTTCTAAGCATAAAAGAGAAGGGTGATAATTTTGATTATGTAAAAATTTAGAAATTCTCTATGTCAGAAATGTAATAAACACAAAACCCAACACACAATAAAATAAAAAATATTTTTGACAAATCTGGTCCAACGGCTTAATATCTTAACAAATTAAGAGTTCATACAAATAAGAAATAATTTAGTATTCCACTGGAAAAAATGAATTTGGTTCATGAGCAATTAATAGGAGATATATGTTATCAATAAATACATGGAAAAAAACTAGTTTTGTCAGCATAGAAATCCAAATTAAGACAATAATGAGACACAAGGGGTAAAGATTTTGAGTAGAAGTCATGTTGGTAATGATGTTGGTGATGATAAGATGAATCCTATGCAGGTCTATTGCCTCTGTCTTTGGGGAGAGGGTGTAAATTATTACCAGCTTTCTGGAAATTAACTAGATAATATCTATCAGTAGCTGAAAAGCTTTAAAAATTTGATTTAACATGATTTTAGAAATAGATCTTAAGGAAGTTATCAGAGACAAATATAAAACTTCTTGTAAAAAGATGTTTATTTTGTTGTTGTTTGTGAAAAAAGAATTTGACTCATCCTAAATTTCCAATTATAGGTTAAACATACTATGGTATTGCCATCAAAATGGTGTTTTTAAAATTTAATGTAGGAGATTTAATTTTTGATATAATATTAAGTGAAAATAGTGGAAAATATACTTTAGATTAAATAGGATACCTGAAAACCATCAAAAGACAGTTACGATATCAAAAATGTTTAAAAATCGAAGGACGAAAAGAATGAAGGAGGAGACAACATCGGTGAAGAAATGTCAACTACGCTATGAAGGCTCAAAAGAGAATAAACAAATGGTAACTGACTTGACACAGCATTCAAATAAGAGTGAAATTTAACCTTGTAAGGTAGGAATCAACAAAAAGCAGGTTGTTTTGCACTGCCAGACTCTGGAAATGCTCAGGAATTTGATGTGCCAGGCATTTTAGAAGGTGAGGGTATGGGATGGAATGGAGAATAAATGAACAGATTGAAAGTAGACAGAAAAAAGCAGAGACACCAGGTCCCTTCTTCCACTGGACTAAGGCAAAAAACAATCCATATCTAACAGAGTTGAGCCAAAAAAGATCTGAATTTGGGGACAATCAAGCACCATGGAGGAATTGGTAATATACAATCATGAAAATAAAGAGGGTTCAAAAGAAAATTTGCTTACTGAACAGTGACAGCCCAGTTCTCTCATCTCTAAACTGTTGGCAACTTGCCATATTCTTTACTAGAGAAGAGAGTAGAGAAGTCCTTTCTGGGGGATAAAAAAGCTACAGGGAACAGACCAATAGACAAGGCCTCCAATGAAAAGGTCATTTCTTGTCCATGTCACACTGCAGTAAAGCCCACCAATTGTAACTGCTTCCCATATTCCTGCAACTTCCAGTCAGCCTTGCAAGGTTTCTCTTAAATGGAGCAGATGACCAGTTATGCTGGAAGACTTCTAACATGAAAGAGAGAGATTGAAACAGAAACAAAACCTAATTGGAGCAAACTAAGAAAATGCAGAGCAGGAAAAAAAAAACACATTAAAAAACTCTAATTTATTTTGAGAAGTAAGACAATACATTGCATTCATGATACAACAATAGACCACTGTGGGAAGAAACATGCAGAAAACCAGAATGGGCTCTTGGAAATTGAAAATATGAAAGCAAGAATTAAACTTAAAAGTTGGAAAGCACATTTGAGAAAATCCCTGAGAAATAAGGTTAAAAATACAAAGAAATATAAAATAAAAGGGGAAAAATAAACAAGAAAATTTAAGGAGCAGCCTAGGAAGTCCAACTTCCAAATAATAGGAATTTCAAAAAGAAATACCAGATAAGATGAAAGACTTAAATTTACAGATAGAAGGTCTACTCACTTCATGCCAGCATAATGAGTGAAACACACACACACACACACACACACACACACATACACACACACCTTGATACATCACTGAAAAATTTCAAAACATCTGTAATAAATGATTCCAGATGGGGAGGGGAGAAGGAGGAGGCCATGTGTAAAGGAGTGAGAATCAAATTGGAAAACATCACTTGAACCCAGAGAAGATTGGGTATTACATTCAAAATGTAAACAGATTCTCAACCCAGAAGTAATATCCTGCCATTGCCTCTCATTGACATGGGAATAAAAAGAGTAGGCATCTCATAGGACTAATTAAAATGATGAATGTAAAGTGGAGCAAATTCTGGAGTAGAGTAACATATTCTCAGATTGTAAGGCCTTTATAAATTCTCAGAAAGTTACTAAAGGATGTACCCCAGAAAAATAAAAGAGTAAACCAAGGAAGAAAATATGAGTTCTAGGAAATAAGAGATCCAAACCCAAAGAGAGGCAACAGATGTTGCTGTGATGATGGCAAAAGAGAGCTCTAGGATGTCAGCTATGCTGAATGCCTACAGAGAAGCAAATTTAAATCACAGCAAGAGGATCAAGTGCCCCTGAAGAGTTGCCTCTTGGAAAAAATGGAACTGAACAGTTGTCTGATGTGAACCTACTGAACATATTTGAGAGGTATTTTTCTTTTTTTCCCTTTATTTATTTCTGAGAGAGAAACAGTGTGAGCAGGGGAGGGTCAGAGAGAGAGGGAGATACAGAATCTAAAGTTAGCTCCAGGCTCTAGCTGTCAGCACAGAGCCCGATGCGGGGCTTGAACCCACCAACCGTGAGATCATGACCTGAGCCGAAGTTGGACGCTTAACTGACTTAGCCACCCAAGTACCCCATAAGAGGTATTTTCTTCAGCTCTGACATAGAGTTTGTCATTGAGTCCAAAAAAAAAAAAAAAAAAAGTAAATAAAAGATTAAGGCAACTTTTTAAAACTCCAGAAAAAAACCAAAAAGTATCTAAGAAAGAAAATTTAAAATTTAATCATGAGACACTACATAGCTCAGTAGTGATCAAAACTTAAATAATTACAGTAGAAACAATTTAACAAAAACTATGAAATCCCTCTATTTGGAAGAATGAAGGGAGAGAATGTTAGTTGAGAGAGTAGGAGTGGAGTGAGACCTCATCCTCCTCTTCCATATCTGCAAGTCAGTAGATAAGATCTGATCTGATCTAACAATCTGGTTTAGAAGGACTATGGGAAATGAATCCCGATGTTGGATGATTTGTTCAAGGTTTCACAGCAAGCTCATAGTACAGGCAGAACTAGAACCTAGTTGTCTGTTCCCCAGGCTTGATGTTGAACTATGGCAGAAAAGACTGTCAAAAAAATATCCTTTGCCTTTTCTTAGCTTTTCCTACACCTCCAAGTTGGATGGCTCAACTGAAAAGAAATTTCTCTCTCCGTAAACTTGTGTTGAATTCAGATAGATGACCAGTGATTTTTATTATGTGTTCTATGTGAGTTTCATTCTAAGAGGCAGGAATCGTGCTGTTAAGGAAACTATTTTTTAGGAAGAGGCAGAATTTACATATAAATTGTGATTTGAGTGGGCTGGCTTAGTTGTTACTCCGGGTCTGGGTTTGGGAGTTGACTCATCCACTGATGGGTTGTCTGATCTTGGGCAAGCTGCTTCATCTGGCTAAGCTTAGGTCTTCTTATCTGTAAGATGGGAATAAAAATATTATGCATCTCATAGGATTAAATCAGATGATGAATGTAAAGGGATGAACACAGTGCTTTGCTTAAGGAAAAGTTTAAGGACATGTTAATGGTTGTGGAAGCGGTAGGAGCATGGTTGTGGGGTAGGGAGCAGGAGGAGGCAGGAGAGACAGCTGAACCCCATAACCCACTACAAGTAATGTACCTTTTGAATATGTTTGTAATGTTGAAATTACATGACATCGATGTTGGGACCTATGACATAAAAATACAAGAGGAACATGGAGATATGTAGGGAAATGGTTAAGATAGTATGGTGACAATTTTAAGTCTGAAGCCTCTGCAACTGCTAACATGGATTAAACATGCCTCCGGTAGTGGTATTTAACAACTGGAGCAGAACTCGTAGTTTTGTTAGTAGTAGTAGTAGTAGTCATCGTCGTTGTCATAGTCGTAGTCATAGTCGTCGTAATAGTAGCAGTAGTAATAGTAGTCGTCGTCGTCAACGTCGTAGTCATAGTCATCGTAATAGTAGAAGTAGTAATAGTGGTAGTAGTGGTACTAGTAATATATTACAAGGTTTGTTATTTTTCCGTTATCCACAGAGTATTTCATGGGACATCTCAGAATATAAAAGTAAGCTCAAGAATTATTGAAAAATTCCATGGGTGGCGGTTCTGAAAAGTTGTTAAGCAAATATGGGATGCTTGACCTCAATCCCTGCCTTTAGAGGTGGCCCTGATGGAGAATGCCATTAATCACACATTTTCACAGGGGAGCAGAATGGAACACTAGGTTTCCTGGTCTACAATGTGAAGCCCATTTGACAATGGGGCGCCTGGGTGGCTTAGTCGGTTAAGCGTCTGACTTTCGCTTAGGTCATGATCTCGCGGTTCGTGGGTTTGAGCCCTGCGTCGGGCTCTGTGCTGACTGCCGGCTCAGAGCCTGGAGCCTGTTTCGGAGTCTGTGTCTCCTTCTCTCTCTGACCCTCCCCTGCTCACGCTGTCTCTCTCTCTCTCCTAGAAATAAATAAAACATAAAAAAAAATTTAAAAAAAAGAAGAGATACACTGGTCGTGGTAGAGTATTTTCAAAACATAATGTATTGTTCAATGACAAGCTGTGTTCTCTGATATATGAGGTAGACATGGGCTCCTGTAAACCTGAAGGTTTCTGCAGAGGAGGGAGTATTTGTCTCCTCCTGTACGGAAATGCTGCATTTTTCTCTAACCTGAGACTGCACCTTGGCTTCTGGGACTTGAAGAGAAGAGAGGGGATGCCTAGATATCTCTGGAGGAAAAAGCTGGAATCTGTGAGGGGTACCAGAAGGATTTCACCTCCTTCTGCTTTCAGGGAAAATACTCTTTGACATTTGGGAAGGCATGAGCTTCCCATTTTTAGCACTGTTTGTGCCTCTGGTTCAAAAACCCCAGACATCTCTCTGTGCAGTGTTAGGGATGTGGGAAACACTTGGTCAGGCAGATGCTTAAGGGCCAAAGCATCCAGTTATTTGCCTCTCACTGCGCTAGCAAATATTTTCAGTCAATAGGAGTTACCCCAGGGAGAACACTTCATCCACATTTCAGAGAATTCCGTGAAGAAATGAAATGGCAAGGCGGATCTCACAGTAGAAAGATTAGGGCATAGAAGGAAGGAAAAGGGTCATGTTGAAGAAATGACATCCATGGAGAAAGGTGGTATAAAGACAGAAACAATAAGAAGAAGACAGCTTAGGTAATACACTGCCCATGTGGTAGTTTGCATTTAATTCCTCATGGCCAACTGGCAGCTATAATTCTATGATTCTTGCCATTCACAAATGAGGAAAACAGCAAGATGGAGAGGTTGGTTCTCCGTAGGGTGCCCGTGCTCACATGAGTAGCAGCAGGCAGTGTCTCCTCAGGTCTCTCTGGCTCCAAAGGCTATCTTCTTCCTTCCTTCCTTTGAGAAGAAAGCAAATTCCTTTCTCTTCCAGATATTTCCCAGTTACTAGAAATCTTCTCTGCTGGCATCCACTTGTCCCAGTGTTTGCTTGGCCACTTTTCCATCAAACCAGTAATGGTATGACTCTACAGAACCCTCTACACAGGTTAGGAGGGGGAGCTGAACATCTTCCCTGTCTCTCTCTTTGGTTGTGGTACTGGATGCCCATGGGAGCCACCACAGGACCTGAAGACATCACAGCTCTCCCCTGAGCTCTCTCCTGCACATAGCCACAGTCCAAATTGAGACACACAGTTGGCCAGCAATTTTTCATCATTGCCTGTAAAGAGAGGCTGGTTTAATGCTAATCAGTACACTGAAGGGTCCCGATCCTGGCTCTACCTCTTAAAAACTGTGAGAAGTTGACAGTTGATGAACCTTTTTGTTCTGCCCTCTGTGTAACATGATGATAATAACAGTAGCTGCCGCATAGAGCTGTTGTGTTGAATAAGAAAATCATTGGGGCGCTTGGGTGGCTCAGTCAGTTAAGCATCTGACTTCGGCTCACATCATGATCTCAGGGTTTGTGGGTTTGAGCCCTATGTCAGGCTCTGTGCTGACAGCTCAGAGCCTGGAGCCTGTTTCAGATTCTGTGTCTCCCTCTCTCTCTGCCCTTCCCCTGTTCACGCTCTATCACTCTCACTTTCTCTCAAAAATAAACATCAAAAAAATTAACAAAAAAAGAAAATCATAGCATCACTTTCAACACCACGACCATCATCATCATCACTGCCACCCCCAAAGAGTCTGCACACAGTAGGTGCTCAGCATATGTTGGCTTTTTTTTTTTTTTTGACCTGAGATTGGTTTCAGCTACTGGAAATTTGCAGGAATAGGGGTGATTGAAGGGAGGGGTCGGAGTTCAAGAGAAAGAAAAGCAAGAATAAGAACAATGTTTGTGAACATAAGCTCCTTCCAGGCTTGATGTTTCTCTTTACTCCTCTGAGCATTCCACCCACCTCCCTTACACACACACACACACACACACAGGCTTCTCTCCATTTTTATTATGGATAATGTCCACTATTCACCAGAATACACTGAAACCTGTTTCTCAGAAAAACTGAAAGCTTTCTGGATTGCCTTTCTGGATTGAATGAAAGAAGACATCAGGAGGCATTTTAAAAGATGCCTGGGAGTCCATGCTGTTCTCAGAACTTTTTTCATGCATCTCATTAGTGCAGCTCTAGCTGGACTTAGTGTGTGACTCCATGCAAATCAGTCATTGTGACTTTGAGTGGTTTCAGGAAATTCTACCCAGTGCCTTCCCTTTTAACCCCCCCCTCCCCCCCCACCCCCACCCCCGGCCTGCAATTCCCTGTGCAGCTGTGTGGTGCTAGTGTTACTACTTGATTTTGGTACAAGGGTACCAATGGGCCCTTCCAGAGTCACTGAATTGTTCCAGCTTCTCTGAGCAAAGCTGAGCCACCCTCAGCCTTTTAAAATAGAACAGACAGTCATGGTGCAAAACGTTAAGGCTGCTTGAGGTTGCCTGAAGAAGTCTGTATGTATGTTTTAAGAAGGATTGTTTAGAAATCTTTGATCATGAGTGCACAGGGCCTGTAGTCACCACTGAAGGGATGTCAGTGTCCTAGGGAAACTGACTGAGCCAGTAAGAATCAAGTTTCTCGTGTGTGTGTGTTTGAATTCCTAATTTTCAGATTTATAAGAGCGAGTAATTATATCAGCAATTAAATTAGTGAAAAAAAATCTATAAAACTGAAGACACACTATTGTCATTGAATAATATATGTATATAAAACTGGAGTAATTCGCAAATGCAGAATTCTAATGTTCTATTAGATGGTTGGAATTGCAAAGCCTGCATTCCTATTTCCGTTACAGCTCTGTTTCCTTTCAGTTTGAGGAAACGTTTCCCTTAACAAAAAACTCGAATGCTTTATTTTAGCCTAGAGGGATAAATCTCATACAAGATCTGTTTTAAATGATTTTTGAGGTTTTAGAGAAATAAAAGATTTTTATTTTAATCTCATTTTTTTATGGGAGGACTCAAACATAAATGAACTTTGAAAGTTGAAACTTTCCACCTGCCTGGTTCCCAGTGAGGAAATTGAACATGAGCTGAGAATTGTTCAGAGAGAAAATGAAAGAATAGTGAGGAGACAGAGGTATAGAATCTGGCTTTGGATGAGGCTTTAGGGTCATTTATCCCCCCATGGTCTCTTCAGTGACTCTTGGTAAATGCATGTAAAACCAATGAGCATGTCTAAAATTCAATAATATCTAGCCCCATCAATCAAGATATGAATTGGAAGTAATCTAAAGCCCCCTCTAGCTTCAATTAAAAATTTAAAAAATCAAAATGATGTGAGCTTATGATACTTCCTTTAAAAAATCAAATGGTTCCAAAGAACTTTTAATGAAAACCAATTAGCCCACTTTTCCCCACTTGGAGTCCTATTCCTTAGGGGCAAATACCATTATCCCTTCCTGATTCACAGACCAAAACAACACAAAACAAAAACTTAAATACTCTCAGCAAATACCACCATTTAATTTTTCCAATTGTCATATGATGCAAAGGACGTAATTAGAATCAATAGATGAGTTATCTTTGGAGAATTCGGGTATGTGAGAATAGGAAAGCTCTTCATGATCCAAACTAGCTCAATATATTGTAAATGAAGAAAACAAAGAGAGGCACTGTGATTTGTTCAAGGTCAAACAGTTGGTTTATGACACCCTACAAAATAAAACTTGGGTCTGATGCCTTTTCCTCTCCACCATACTGCATCTCAGAACGTGTTTTGACACAATTCAGGTATGCCCTGAATAGGACTCTGATAAACTGGGTCTCTTCTTTGGACAGACAGATGATTTTAAAATGCTAGTTAATGTGATTTCAATGGGAATGACACTTTTGTCATTTAGAGACTCTAGAAGATTACAATGTATCTGTAAACAATTACAAGGTACCTGTAAAACTGGCACAGTTTGACAGGGGAGAAAAAGAAACAGGCACATTGGAACATGAAAAAATAAAGTAGTATGGATACAGAGAACTATGTAATATTAGAAAGTAGATTTGGTAGGAGCTTTCCGATCTTAATGTTGAGTTCTAGTAATGTCTACATACTTGGTGGTTTCTTTAGTTTGTCATTAAGTTCTGAAACAGCATTGACAGTTAAGGAATTATGGAAGACAATGTAATAGCAAGACAGAGGAACTCTGAGAATATAAAGTTTGAGGAAATAAAAAGCAGAATTTGGAGTATATGTACATGGCGGGAGCTGTGCATATACATGGAGGTAGAGATCGCAAATCAGAGGCAAGATGAAGAGTGTTCTGGAATTCTAGGAGCCATCTTTAACAAAGGCTGACACTTTTGAAATCTAGTCTTAAGGTCAGAAAGAGTTTGACAGGGAGCAGCTAGGCCAGTTAGGTCAGTTTTGCAAACTGAAAGAAAACATAATTGGCCTGGACATGAGGGTTGGCAGAATTATTCTGTAAAGGACCAGAGAGTAAATATTTTGGGCTCTGCCAACCTGAAGGCCTCTGTTGCAGTTACTCAACTCTGCTATGAAGTGGCCTCAGAAAACGTGTAAACAAATGCTCATAGCTGTGGTCTAAGGAAACTTTATTTATGGTCACAGAAACTTGAGTTTTATATAATTTTCATATGTCACAGAATATTATTCTTCTTTTAATTTTTAAATCCTTTTTAAATTTTAGAGAGGGTTAAGGGCAGAGGTGGGGGAGAGACTCTTAAGCAGGCTCAATGCCCAGCGTGGAGCCCAATATGGAGCTTGATCCCATGACCCTGGAATCATGATCTGAGCTCCAATCAAGATTTAGATGCAAAACTGACTAAGCCACCCAGTTGCCCCTATTCTTCTTTTAATATTGTTTTCAACCACTTAGAAATAGGAAAATCATTCTTCGCTCATGGGATATACAGAAACAAATAGGCGGCTGGATTTGGTCCATGGGTTGTGATTTGCTCAGCAGTGGGCTATCAAACAAAGGATTAGGGTCTATCACTTAAGTAATGATTCTTAGCAAGTAGAAGGGAACTGCTAATTTCACCATAATTTTGTGGTTTCTGGAATCTAAGTACTCTCTGTTTTGCTTTGTTTTCCATACACTAGCAGTCTTGACGGAAGACAGAGTAAGGTCTGTGTGTGATCTTTTCACTCTATAGCCCATTTCCTGATCCACAAAGCACTCCAGTGGCTAAAACAAAGAGGGTTCTTTTCTGCATTGTATGGACCATTTGCTGGACAGGTTTGCCATCATGCCAAAGGTACAGCACTTCTAAAGAATTTTGCAGTTCTGAAGTGCATTCTGTATTCTGATAGTCATGTGTAGGGTGCTCACTGGTAGGGAAACCTTGCCTCATGTCCTTTGGGTTCTAACTTCCTCCCATGAGTCAGAGGGACTTTACTTTGCTAACAAACCCCAGGAGTGCATTCAGTGAAGAGCGTTGGCTACATCCCTCACTGATCACTGGCATCCCTCATTTGTTCTTAGTCTAATTCACATTTCTAATCCCTACACTTTTGATTGATTCTTGGCCCTCTTATGAGAGTAATACCCTATACTAATAGTGTGTCCTTAAGGGGACAAGTGTCCTCCTTATAAAAACTCTGGTACAGATGTGAAACTGAACTCAGGGAAGCCACGCAGGTAGAAAGTGGTGGAACTATAGCTCAAAGACATACTGGACTCCAGATGCATTGCTCCCTCTGCTCAGCCATGCAGCTTGCCTCTAGTTTAGAGTTTATAAGGCTTGGAATCTAAAGCCACATGTAAGCTTTGATTTGATGAGGTCAATTATTCTTAAAATTTATTGCCAGTGGAGAGTGTTTATGCATTTTATTAATGTGTTTGCTTCCTCCTAAGCAAAAGTCATTGACTTGAATGTAGGAGGGCATCTCATGCCTTAGAGAGTGAAAAATGAATACTCACATTCAAATTTGTTGAGCAATTAGCTCCTTTCCTTCTGTTGACTTGAGGATCTTTGCCTTTGGACATTGAGGAAAATAGATACTTAGGGAAACAAGAGAATTTAAATAAAAGATTACAACATAACTTGAAATTTAATTTCCTCAGAATCTATAGGATGAATAGAGATATGTACAAATTCCTTCTATCTGAACTAATTTATAAATTGCTTGATTTCCTTCCAAATGTGTATTTATTCTTCACGTGGATGCTGATAGTATTTCCTTATTCTTTTTTTTTTTTTTAATTTTTAAATGTTTTTTTTTGAAGGAGGGAGAGACAGAGTGCAAGCAGGGGAGGAACAGAGATAGGGAGACACAGAATCCGAAGCAGGCTCCAGGCTCTGAGCTGTTAGGGCAGAGCCTGATGTGGGGCTTGAACTCAAAAGCCATGAGATCATGACCCGAGTTGAAGTCGGACGCTTAACCGATTGAGCCACTCAGGCACCCCTATTTCCTTATTCTTTATTTTGCCAACTTGTTTGGAAATCTCGTGCCATTTGAAATGTCCTGGCTTCTAGGCAAGTTATGAGGGAAGACAAGATCTGATTACTGGCCTAAGAAACATGCACATTGTTGGAAAAATCAAGAGAGTTTTAAATAATCCAATTATAACACAAAACTATATGACCAGTGGCAACATGAAAGGTAAATATGTTAAATTGGAATGGATTTCAAAGAAGAAACATGTCAATGTAGACACCATGTCTAGAAAAAACTTCATGAAAAACACACTTTGACCTAGGCCCTGGGAATGGGTAGAATTGGAATAGATGGAGGAAATTCTATTTCTTGACTGTGTACTGTGCTGAGCACTGCAGTTAGTCATTTAATCTTTACCAAACATCAGTATTACTATATCCATTATGAAATTGAGGAAGCCAAGGCACCCAAGAAAAGTAGGAGAGCTCAGTAGGAGAGCCTGGAGTTGGCTTTAAGCATGACCATTAACTAGCCATGCACCCTAAACAAGACGCTGAACCTTTCTTGTCCTTCCTTAGTTTCCTTCTTTGAAAAATAGTGATCATAGGATGCAAAGGTGATCTGACTGTGGTATTTATCACCTCACTGATCAGGGTTGATTCTGGTGATCTGGTTGGCTAGGTGGGTGTCCCCTTTCTCCCTCACTGTTCCTCCCAAAGCTGTGTGCTCAATTAAAGAGTGTGACCTTTGCCAAGAGAGGAAGACCATTCTTAGGTCAGGGGTGTAGGAGTAGTTGCACTTCTTGCTAGACTCTCCAAACAACCTCTCAAGGGACTTTTGTAGAAGAATAGAGGGAAGTCAAGCTTCCAAGACTCCAACACATCCAAATGAAGCATTGCATGTGGCAGTCTACCTTCTTTAGGAAAAAAAAAAGGTTATAAGGGTCATTCTTTGCAGTGTTACTGTGAAGGTTGAATGAGTTAATACATGTCAAGTATCATGTATTTAGCACATATTCAGTGATCAATAGATGCCATGTATGGTTATTCCTATCATTGCCAAGGCCGAGATTGAAATGTAGGTCTGACCCTAACTCTGCACTCATTTCACTACTGCCTTGTTGTAGAAGGGGTCCAGGTGGATCCAGTACCAGCAGAAAGCTGGAGTGTAGAATGGGGTACCATACGGCACCATGAGGTCCATGGGGAGAGTGCTATGAGGAAGTGGAAGATTTGGGGTGATAAGTGGCATGAAAAATAGTTGAGTATATGGGGGGAAGTGTTACTCTTCAAAACAGGATATACTGCTCATGTAGGCAGTTTGGCCATGACTAGGAAGCATTACCACATACCTTTTCCTTTGATTTCAGTGCAGGCCAGGGCTGTGTGTCCTGTTCTGATACCATTCCCTCCCACAGTATACAAACACGGGCACACATGTACACGCACAGTGGCACCAGGTATAAAGTCCAAATCCTAAATGTGACAGAGGCTAAGCCGTGCATCCTTCTGTAGCCTCGGCTCTTGTTCTCCACACTGTGCTCCAGTCCGTACAGGCTTAATTTGCGATTCCCCAAAGCCCACTGCGATGTAGGCCCTGTGAAGGCAGGACCATGGTCATCCCACCCCACTGTAAACTCTACCGCCTAGGGTGGTGCCTAGTATATAGTAGGTGCTCAGTGAATACTAGAAAGAAGGAATGAGTGTATGAAGACTTTTGCATATATTATTCCCTCTGACTACAGCAGTTTTCCCACTTTCTGTTTATTTGTCACCTTTGTGAGCTGCTGCTTCCAGAAGGCATGGCCTCTTTCTTTCCCCCTGGTGATTCCTTCTTTGGCATTTATCACATTGTATTGCAATTCCCTCTTTCTTTCTTTCTTTCTTTCTTTTTTTTTTTTTAATGTTTATTCGTTTTTGAGAGAGAGACAGAGACAGAGTGGGAGAGCAGAGGAGGGGCAGAAAGAGAGGGAGACACAGATTCCAACGCAGGAGCTGTCAGCACAGAACCTGATGTGGGCCTCGAACTCACAAACGCTGAGATCATGACCCGAGCCGAAGTCGGACTGCTTAACTGACTGAGGCACCCACGTGCCCCTGCAATGCTCTCTTTCTTAGTCTGGCCATGTCATTAAACTCTGCCCAGCACCTCCCGCCCTGTGCCTCACGGGCTGTCAGCCCCACAGGAGGGCCCGGGACCTGGCTGTGAACGCGAGTGAGTGTGCACACCACGCGCACACACGCACATGTCCTCCCGGGAGCCGTTCCGCTCTGGCCCCTCCGGGAGAGTGAGTCACCGAGGTAAGTACCAGGTGACTCAGGACAGTGGCAGATGTCTCTCTCCTCCTTTTCTGGCAGCGGGGGAAGAACGGCTCAGCCTCCACAGTTACTCTGGCAGTCAGAACTCAGAGAAGGGAGCAGCTGACAGCAGACGTGAGGCGCCTGCGCCTGGAAGTCCATAATCAGCCTTGGGACTTTTAATGAGTGTTCTCCAGAGCAGAGTCTCTAACAAACCATCCTGGACTCCCTTGATCAGTTTAATTGGAGGACAGACGGTCTTAAACATTTTAAAAAGCTGACAGAAGGATCTAATTCCCAAGGCTTCCCCTCAAGCTAGGCGTGTGCTTCCCAAGCTCACTGTCTTGGACACGTGCGAGGCTTGCGTTTTGACCTTTAGTGGATTCTAGATCAGTATGTTCCCAGTTCTGTTTCTGAGCGTGATCTTTTGTCCTTTTGAGCACATGCGGGCAGATACCAAATTCTCCATTAATTCTGATCTCTTGCTATTGGAAACCTATTTGAGACAGGGATCACTTCGGGGGCATTTTGATGCCCGTATATGCCACAGATTCTGTTTGTCTGTTATTATAAAGCATGTTCAAAGCTAACTGTCTTTTTCCTCCTGGACTATTTAGGCCTCACTATAGAATTTCCTAGTTATTGATATGCTTCTTTGCATTAAATGTGTTTTTGTTTTTTCTTAGCAAATGAAAATACTTGGAAAATTGAATTTTTGTATTAATAGTATGTATTATAGAAGCTGATAAATGTGAGATTAATGGCCAAAAAGAGACATTTCAGATGGATAATTTAGATTTTTATCATTTATTAATCATGGAAAATAAACCTGCTGTATAAGTAATTTTAGTTTTATCAAGAAGATAAATTGTTCTGGCTAATGAACGTATAGATATTCTATGCCAAAGGCATTTGGAGTAATCTGTTAATCATTTAACTGTGTCAGGGCATACTCTATGTCTTCATAAAGCAATTAAAACACATAACTTTCTCCACTGAAATGCGCGTTGGCCTTCACTGCCTAAAGCAAATTAAAATGGCATTTGTCTTAGACTAGGTTTCGGTGGCACAATATCTAGAGGCAGAAAACATGAGAAGCTAGAGATATCATGGCAAAGAAAGACTAGTTCAATCTCTCACTCTTGGGGTGAGGTTACAAATCACTCACAGAGTGGGGCTGGGCTAATGAGGAGGGACTTTCTGGCTCCCAAGTACCCATCGCAGTGGATGGGTTCTCGGCGGAAACTCCCAGGGGACCTTTTTGTCTCCCAGTGCCTGGGGATTTACATCTGCAGCTGCCATTAGCACTAATGGGTGTTCCCCGCATACAAACAGTCCCCTCACTGATGGAGGAAAGGACCCCTGAATAATATTCTTGCTCCATTTATCTGGTGTTCGGAGTTGGACAGAGGGCTGCATTAACAGGGTTTTGATAGCGTCGCGGTGCTATTATGCTAATAGAGATTTGTGTCAGCTCCATTTTAGAGGGTCATAATTCTACTTTTAAAACTCTCTTTCGACTGAAACAAATTCTAAAATATTAATATTCTTTTCTTCCCCTGCAAACTAACAATTACCCACTCCCACCACCACACGAAAAATAAATGGCTATTTTACTCACGCGGCGATAGTGTGTGGAAGGCGATTTTCACTCCACTTGCTTTCCAGGCATCCTTCCACCTGACTGGCCTGGAGCTCAGGGCTCCGCTTCAATTGGCTTCCCTTTCGGGGCTGTCAGTAATGAGTCTTAGAGGACCCCCGTGAGGGAGGCGTGCAGCAGAGAGCTTCAGCAAGCACCTGAGGAGAACGAACAACAGCAAAGAGGGTAGTAGCTTGAGATTTTTGTGCAGCCTGGAGGGTGAAGTCTGCTCACACTGGGAATCGGCTTTCTGATTCCCGGGGTTGGTAGGAATCTAGCATCCCACAGGCAGGCTTCCCCACAGAGCTTGTGAGAAGAAACGGGGGGCACTCATCTCTACCGGGGCATCCACGGTGTCGCAGCAGCACTAGGCACAGCACATAGTGTCCTCTCAGTAAGTATGATGAGCCAACAGGTGTAGGTACAGACATGTGAGCTTGACATTGGCTGTTGTCCTTTACTCTTATTGGCTTTGTAACCTCCTCAGGTTTCAGCTTCCTCACCTGTAACCTGGAGGTGGGGAGCAATTTGCTTGAACTCATAGAGTCTTCCTGAGGGGTCAAGGAGTTAAGTTACATGAAGGTTCTAGCTCAAGGTATAACCTAGAGTCAATAGCTGTTTCTTGTTGGAGCAGTTTTCCCTCCCATTGTTCTCTTTAGACTGAAGGCCAATCTCAATGGGGGCAAGTGAGCACTAAAACTGGCCTACTTGCAGTCCAATAGGAGCCAAGCATGGATTCTATTAAGTGCACCTCTTTTCTTAGCCCCACTGAGGTCATGGCAAAGCAGAACAATCTGGGATATATGGGGTTTTGGGGAATCACTTCACCTGTGCTAGGTAGGCATAAGGGGCAAGTAGCTAAAGATCAGAATATTGGGTGCCTGAGTGGCTCAGTTGCTTAAACATCTGACTTTGCCTCAGGTCATAATCTCGCAGTTTGTGAGTTCAAGTCCCATATCTGGTGAGCTTGAGCTCCACTTTGGGTGAACCCTGCTTCTCTCTCTTCCTCTCTCTCTCTCTCCCTCCATTCCCCTTGTGGAATTCTCTCTTTCCCTCTACCTTTGCTCACTTGTGTGTGCCCCTCCTCTTAACATGACCAGAGGAACCTGGGTGGCTCAGTTGGTTGAGTGTCCAACTTTGGCTCAGGTCATGATCTCATACTTCATGGGTTTTAGCCCCATTTTGGGCTATGTGCTGACAGCTTGGACCCTCAAACCTGCTTCAGATTCTGTGTGTCCCTCTCTCTTTCTGCCCCTCCCCATTTGTTTTCTCTTTCTCTCTCAAAAATAAGTAAATAAGCATTAAGAAAAAAAATTAAAAAGAAGTTCAGAATGTCAGTGCTATTATTGGTAAAAGTTTGAGTGAAGGACATGCCATAGCTCTGCCGGATCTTCCTTATAGTCTGTGCCCTGGAATTAAACCAACTGACCCTGATACTGGCAGAGCAGGACTTGTGCATGGGGGAGCAGACAGAGGCAGGCAAGCAAGTCCCAATGAGAGAACCCAGAAGCTACTGAGTTGGGTTACTTCTTCCAAACTGTCAATCAAGTAAGTCCCTTCTCCCACCTCATGGGGTGAGGGAAGCCAATAGTGTTCTAAATTACATGTCCTGACATAGAAACAAGACAAATGGGGAATAAATGTTCTCCCTAAAGAGGTTGAAAGGTGTTGAATGAATTTGTTCTCTAGAGAGTTTGATGCACAGCTTTCTCAATGATATGCTAGGGCAACGTCCCCTAAACCTTTATGTTCTAGAGTGATAATCATTATTTTCCCTCATGTTTTGATCCCTAACATACACTAATCTGGATTGTATGTGGAAAAGGCAGTCTGGGAAATCATTTTCTAATGAGCAAGGTGTGCATGTTGGCACTGTAAAAGCCCAGAAGACAGTGTTTTACGTAGATGAAATCTGAGAACAAAGGAAGGTTCTGAGGGCATTTTGAAGGAGGAGAGGTGTTAAAAAAGTATGAGAAGCAGTGGTGGGTGAGCACATGAGAAAAAATAGAGCCTGGTGAGTATATATGTAAGCATCCCGAGTGGCCATGTTTTCTAGTAGAGAGTCTCCCCTCCAACTTCTATAAATCCCGACTGCTGCATTCTGTTCCCTGACAGCTCTAACCAGGTCTGATTGTCGTGGTTTGCTGACCCTTGTGATAGCTCTGACTCCTGGGCCCAGAGACTGAGGGGAAGAGTCACTCCCCTCCCCTCCCTTCCTTGACTGTTCCCCTCTGGCCCTCAGTCCCCAACCCAGGCACTGGGACTCCTGCAACCAGCAGTGGACTGATTCCCCCTTGGTCCATCACTGCCACAGGTCTGCACTGGTCCGCTCCCCTCAGCCCTTTTCCAAAGACCTTCCAGGCATGTCAAGAATGAATGGTCACTGACTTGTTACAGAGCCAGGGCATCACACTGTAACCACCTCCTCCCCTCCTGTCTTATTTCCATTGAATTATCTTCTCAGTTCTTTGTTCTTCTTGGATTCCTTTTCTAAGTTTTTATCCCAAAATAAAATCAGCTTCTTTTCTGGTCACGGAGGTCTGTGCACAGCAGTCTTTGCTACTTTTTGGTGCCTGGGCGCCTGGAGAGCCTCTCTAGGGAGGGAAGAAGGGAGGGGGGGTGCTGCTTGGGCAGTTCGGATGTGGGCGTCTGGCCAGCTCCGGAAGGCTGGCCCACTCCAGAGTCTCGAACACAGATTCCCTGCTGAGTAGCATGTTGATGCCAGCAGACTGCCAGGCGGGCCCCCTGATGTTTGTAATACACAGATCCATATCAGTGCTATGAAGTTCCATATTAATATGATGCTAAATAGGGATTCCGATGCTTGCAAGAGGGGGATGGGGAAGCATTGAACGAGGTCACCAGTAAAAATGAAAGCCCTGGGACTGGAATAGCAGCAGACTTGCAGGTGACTGTCGAGATGCATTAACAGTAGGGGGAAGCTCGAACAGCATCTGCCTGCCTTATTCTTGGTTCCAGCCCAGTGCCCCCTCTCTCCTCTTTCTCATTGAATTTGATGCTTTATGGAAGCTGCAACGTCATAAAAATAACACTCTGCTGCATCCTTCACCCCGGGATCTCAAAGCCCTCTACGGACATTAATATTTATCGCTAGGAACCTGGGATGTCGGTTGAGAAATATTATCCCAATTTTACAGATGAGGAACTTGAGATTGAGTGGTTAAGTGACTTGGCAGAAGTCACTCTCTACCTACTGAGTGGTGGGGCCATGCCCTGGGCCAGATCCCAGAAAAGTATTCTGAGCCCTTGGCAGAATGAGAGAATGCCCTTTGTTTAAACGGAAGAAAACAGAGTGTGCCCTGAACAAGCTGGAGGAAGGCAGGACAGGCAGTCTCATCTCCTCTCTCTGACTTTGGTTCCCCTCTTGTAAGGCTTGAAGGAGTTGGCTATTATTGACTGTTTAGGTTTTTACTTTTTTGCTAACCTTGCCGATTAATTCTGCCAGCTCAGAATCCGTGACTGAGGTGTAGTGGACAATTTCAGTCATGGACAATATGGAAGGGTCCACTTGCCAGAAGAACATCTCAAATGGTCAAGAAGAAGGGAGACTTGCCATAGAAAGGCAACGAAAATGCTCTCAGCCTGGAAAGCTGAAGGCCAGGAGGAGAATATCATCTAATTTGATGGAGTCTTGAGAATTATAGGGAAGGTTAGACCATTGGTTTAGGATTCTAGAACTATGGGCATTTTTTCCCCCTTACTTTGTACTTGTTCAGGAGGAATAAAAAGCAGTTCTGCACTTGCCCGTGTAAATGTGGGAACTTCTGTCTCTGGAAAAATACATAGCTTTAAAAAAGTGGGTTAGAGACATTTCTAGATGAAGCATCCATTTCGAAGGGACATATCTGACTATTTGGGTTGATAAGAGGAGACAATGCTGAAGTTTTAGCTTCCAGCACTTAGTGTCTGGCTGCAGAAGAATACTGGAAGAGTGGGTGGAACGATGCTTTGCTAATCATTTGTAAAGCTCTGACAATGGGCCATAGACTGTGTGGCACCAAGGATGTGTAACTGTGTAGAACAGAGCTTCTGCCTGGCCAGTGGGGGTCCCCCAGGCTAGTTGGGGGAGGTAGACATGTAAATGAATAATTATGGGGTTGTGAGATGAGCCGCACGGAGACTAGTACACTGTGCTGTGGGAGCACGGAGAAAGAGGTGATTCATGTCAGAGAAATTCTACTTGCAGATTATATTCTTCCCAAACTGGCTTTGATGAGGCTGGCACATTTTACCTATTAGGAATTGGATGGTGACCACCTGGTTCATTTTATGGGTAAACAAAAGCTGTTCTGAAACACTTGATCTAGTTGAATGTTATAGTCACGTCCTATGGAATTTTAGGAGATGCAAGAGCCTCCTGCAGGCATGAGAAGAATGTCGTTGTCCTGTGTAGCATATCTTGAGTACCATTATAGGGAAAGACATCAACTTTGCTCTGTTAGGGCCAAATCATGCTATTTCCTTACTTCTTGGGTTTTTATCAGTAATAGTAGAACAAAATTCTAGGACTGAGTTTGTAAAGGGCTTTGTTTATGGCTTTGAGTATAAATAGGTCATAGGATATGTTTTGTGATGTGCTATATTATTTGCTAGGGTTCAGGTTCCTGTGTGCCAAAGCCTTGACCAGACCTGCTGTAGCCATGATCGCTTCTCCTCATGAAGGGCCTGAAGATGATTATATAGATGACAAAAAAAAGTAAACCATATTAAATTAATAATTGAGGCAGTGACCAACCCTCCTGCCCAAATTCTGCAGAACCCAGGCTTGGTCAGCTGGCTAGGCCGAGAGCAGGTGGTTGAGGACACCTGTACTCACACTGGGGAGACCTAAATGGCCTCCTTTCTCTTGGTTTCTATTTCAGCTCTAAGCCTGTCCTAGATGCCATATGTGAGCATGAATTTAGAGCGATGGTCCTGAGAAGAAGGCCAGAGAGACCAGGAGGCTGGATCTAAAGGGACCACAGCAAGCTGACTCAACAGTCCCTCCCTTCATCCTCCCCTCCTTTAATACCACAGCTTAACATAGGATTTTTCTCCTAGTCCTGACTCCTCTGCAAAATGATTTATCATCTGGAATATAGGTCTTGTTGGTTGCAAGGATAGAGGGTCTTCATCTTCCTCTTGTGGTTGTGTAAGCCCCGAGGAAATAGAGATGGGGTGGTTGTTGCCATAAATTGTATACAGTTTCTAAGACACTTGTCCAGCATTCCCTTTGGCCAAAGTTGCTCAGTTCAGTGTACACAGCCTCTCCCAAGTTGCCTGCACGAATGGAATCCAGTCATTGGGCCAAACCTGGATCCCAGCCAAGGTGACTGTTTTTTAGCACCGTGAACCCAACCACCTTCAACCATCGAAGTCTGGAACAGTGAAAATGGATTGGTTTGTTGAGAAAGTTTATCAGCCATGTTAGCATAGCAGTTAAGGGTGTGGATTTTAGAAGGAGGTGGCTCTGGGTTGAATCCCTGCGTGATCTCTGACATATCCAGTAACTCTTTAATTCTCTTTTCCTTCAGTTCTTAGAAAATATAAAGATGTTTTTGCCATAAGGATAATCATGAGAGTTGCGGAGATTAAAGTAATAATGTATATAAAGTATTTAACACTGTGCCTGGTATTCAGAAGGTGAGACTTCATGTCCTCATTTGTAAAATGGGGTTAAATATTATATAGACTCACAGGATTTTTGTTAGGATTAAATTGATTAATTCATGTAAAACACTGGCATGTACTGATCACTCATTAAATGTGGGGTCTTTTTCACTAATATGTACTCGTTGCCATTATGTTTATACATTTTTATAAACATTACCAAGGAAGGCATCACAGAACACTGCCCTTTCCCCCTTTCCCTAGCCAAAAAAGAAAAAAAAAAAAAAGACTTGATTAGAAAAGGCTAAGTGGCCAGAACATTGTAATCCACTGATAATCTGAAAGCATTTCCTTAAAATCCCCCCCACTTTTATTTTTAAATAACATCTTTCCCCAACCTTAGAAAGGCTTAAATATTAAGAAAACAATGCTTGGATGCTTTTGTTTTTATAGTGATTTTTCTTTTTTTGTTGTTCCACAAAAGTACTTTTAAAAATAGCACAACCCAGTATTAGACAAATGTTTATCCAATTATATAGGCACATCAACCAAGAGAACATAATAAGGTAGAGTTACTAGAAATTCTAAACGTGAAAAACAGGCATATTAAAACGAATGAAAAATTATAGGTATTACTGCAGTAAGCTGCTTGTAATATTCTTTAACGGCATATATTTCCTGAAATTGTGCTCCACAGTGGTTTGCTAGCAAAATGCACGAAAGCTGCTTTCCAAAGGTTGGCCTGTGTAGCTATATGTATAACCAGCACGTACCTCCAACTTTTGTGTGTGTTTATGGTATCATTTTTCCACTTCGTTTTTGAACTATCTGGGCTGTAGTCCTGTGAAGTTCGCTCATTCTTGATTCGGATCTTCAGAGCTTAGAGCCATGTGCTGCCAGTCAGCTCAAGAGTCTGCAAAAATAGCTTTGTGGGGAAGCTTTCTGGAAGGCAGGTGCTGTGTGCTCCCTGGTGCCTAAGGAAGGGTCTACTGTGTGCTTGTGTGTGGTGTGGGTGGAAGTGTAGAGAGGCCACTCCCAAAGTGACTCCTTCTTGAGTAGCATCCTGAGAGATGGGGGCCCAAGTGGCTTTGGGATTTCTGTGGCTTTGGAGGAAACGATTATTTTGGGCCATGTTGCCCTAGATTTTGGTGGCTGCTGGGAATAACATGGAGAAAAGGGATCCATGTTATATGGGTTGAAGACAGCTGGGGACCCCGGGGGAGGGAGGATGGGAAGACAACCCTCACCTGGGACACCAAACCCAGAACGTGAGTACATTTGGGAAATTGGTAGCATTTGGCTGTTTTTCTGCAGTGGGGGTTGTTTTGAAGATGCTATTAATTTTTTCAGAGAGAGGACTCCTCTCAAGAGTGGCCAGCCATGCCCGCGACGGGCCTGGGGACTGGGGCGTGATGAGAATGGGTACAGAGTCAAAGGCAGCTGGCTTTTTGGAAAGGGGGAAATGACTGTGGCTCCTCTTCCTTTTCTCTCTCCCACAAAAAGGGCCTCTCATGAGAGGCTCAGGGTGCTTGTCAGTAAATGAACTACTAAAGTATGAAGTTTACTGGCTATTTGGAGTAAGTAATGTTTGAAAGCTGTTTGCTCGCCCTTGTCATGGGGACAGTATTTTCCGAGATACACTTGGGTGGGCCTTAAGCCTCCCACGTTGCAATTCCCACTTAAATAAATGATACTTTGGGTGGATTTGCATCGATATGTTGGATAAATTCTGAGGAAAGTCCTGTAATCCATGAGTCTGGCGAGGCCAGCTGCTGCTCCCCTTGAAAAGGTCAGGGTAGCATTGCATTAAAAAGCACATTTTTATGTTTTGCTCCTGGTAACTCATTATGGATTTTGTTCAGAGATCCCCCCAACCCCCCCAGACACAATATTGGTATGTTCTCTCTTTGGTTAAGGTGGTACAGCTTGATCGAAATAAACACAGAAAAGAGCTTAGTAAGACATCTTTTGATGGGTTTTATTGGTAAATCACAATTAAAAAAAAAAAAGCACTTTCAACACCACTGCTGCCACCACACCCACACATACAGTTATTTTTCCTTCTTTCCTCTGGGCAACTGTACCTGGAAATTCCCAGTCCTTAGCACACACTCTCGTTTGCGCTTTTATCTTTGTCCATTCAGCCATGCTTTTCACTGCTTACCCTGAACTCATCCCTTCTGTTTCCTTTTCCAAATTCATTGTTGATCTTATAAACAGGAGGAGGGGGTGCAAAATCAATGTCTGCCTGGGTATGAGATAGGAAAAGGAGTCCCTGATTCAGGCTTGTTTGTCAGGAGGTGGGCAGCAGAAGTAAATTAGCTTGCAGATTTCAGGAGAGCCTGTTATCCATGTCCTCTGCCAGGGATCATGCAGAGTGCCAATTACAATTGATTTCTCAATAAAATTGTGTTCAACCTTCCCCAACATAGCCCAAGACAGAAACGATAGAGAACTGTCTCACTTTAAAAATTTTATTCTTTTCAGTCAATTTTGTTCTTGGGGGTTCATTATTGTTATTAGTCTTGGACCATGAGATGCTTACTTCACTATACTTCCTAGAAGACACAAAACAGGCAGAGTCAGCTGAGGAAGTGTGGCAGCAATGGGCCTCCCTCCTTCCCTCCCAACCATCTGTCTAGTGCCAGGCTCCGCACTAGGTGCCACAGGAAGATATCATTGGCCCCCCAGCATCCTAAAGTGCAGGAGTTTGCCCTTTGTTTTGTATCACCTGCTCAAAGCCTAATGGGCTGTTTATAGCAGATTGTTTCTCTTCCTTCCAATCAATCACTCCCCTTTCTCTCTCTCTCTCTCTCTCTCTCTCTCATATTCATGTACATGCTCAAACACATACATGCACACTCTTGCCTTACCCTCAGAGCCCATTGATTTAGGAATCACCGACCAACCAATGTAATTAAAACATGTTTTTCCAATTTCTGGAGCAATTCCCCAAATGCTATGCCTTTGCCACCACCACGCTGGGCCTCTCAGTTTGCTACCTGTATTCAGCTGCCATAGAGGCTTATCTTGTATAAAAGAAGTCAATCCATTCAGTGCTGCTTTGCATTCTGAGATTTAAAGCATGCATCTTTCTCTCCAGAAGCCAACCTCTTCCAAAGAGGAGAGATGTACACATGCTACGTTAATATCACATCACTACCTCTCCTATCTCTGCCACCACCTCACAACCACCATTTTCTGCCATCTTCACCGACAGTTCAACATGCGGTAGGCCAGCACTATACTAAATAGTTTTTTTCTTTTCAAGTATTTTAATTATATCATTGTTCTCCCTCCTCCAAGTTGGCTATTCCCATGACTTTCTTTTTTAAACTATCGTGACCATTTTTATATGTATCTTCAGTGAAATTAAGTGCATTCAGTGTTGGGTAACCATCTGCACTATCCATCTCCGGAATTCTTTCATCTTACAACACGGAAACTCTATATCAACTAAACAATAATTCTCCATTCTCCCCTTCCTCCAGCCCCTGGCAACCACTATTCTACTTTCTGTCTCTATGAAAATGACTCCTATAGGTATCTCATGTAGGTGGAATCACATAGTATATATCTTTTTTATTACTGGTTTATTTCATTAAGCATAATGTCTTCAAGGTTCATGGATATTGTAATATATGTCAGAATTTCCTTCCTTTAATGGCCAAATAATATCCCATTATATATGTATACCACATTTTGTTTATTCTTCCATCCATCAATGGACACTTGAGTTATTTCTGCCTTCTGGCTGTTGTGAATAATGCTGCTATGAACACGGTATAAAATATTCTCTGAGGTTCTGCTTTCAATTCTTTTGGATATATACTTAGAAGAGGATTTATTGGATTACATAGTAATTCTGTTTTTACTTTTTTCAGGAATCACCATACTGTATTCCATAGTAGTGGCACCATTTTACATTCACTCAATAGATCATAAGGGTTCTGATTTCTCTAACCAATACTTGTTAGTTTCTGCTTTTTTCATAGTAGTCACCCTGATGGATGCAAGGTGACATCCTCAGTACTTTATGTGCCTCACAACCACTCTATGCTGTAGAAGGTATTATTTTCCTCATTTCAAAAATCAGGAAATTAAATTGAAATGTTCTCCTAAAAACAAAAATAGGTAAATATGTGAGGTGATGGATGTGTTAATTAACTCAGTGGGGGAAGTCCTTTTGCAATGTAAATGCAAATCATCACATTGTACATTTTAAATATCTTACGATTTTGTCAGTTATTATACCTCAGTGAAGTTGGGGGGAAAAAAAAGAAGATCAGGGAATTGAGGCTTGGGGATATCAGATAAGTTGTTCAAGGCTGCACAGCTGGTTATACTCAAATTCAGCTGGCTCTAGAGCCCTTCTAGAAAAATAAGATTCTGGTTCCATAAGGCCTCCTGTGCTGGCTATATTGACAGCATATCAACAAAGAATTGGAAGCGCTTCTTTTTCATTTAATGGCTAACATTGCCATATACCTTCTCAGGAAACAGAGCTCTGCACATTACATATGAGCATAAGAAACATATTATTCTTTTATTATCCTAAGAAGAGCAAGGGAAAAATAAGCTAAACAACAATGGAGTGATTTATTCTCTATGTCAAAATAATTTTCCTAATTGTGCAGGTAAGACCAACCTAATACTCCTCCTAGGCCTGGAAGGAGGGTGGCTATTTTCTGTCAGCCTGAGCAGAACATGCCTTTGTAAAGAAGATTTGGTAGAACAGAAGGTTTTATCTTAGATTCAAGGTGAAAGGCATAGACATATAAATGTATGTATTTCATTGACACTGGTGAAATTTTTATTCACCTGTCCTATAGCTGAGCCCTAAATCTGTCACTTGCTAGCTCAGGAACCATAGGATAATTTATTCACCTCTTTGACCCTCTAGTTTTTTCATCTATAGGATGGGTGTAAAAATATCTAGCTCATAGTATCTATCCTCTTTTCCCCAAAGAGAGAATGAGAACAAGCAAAACTTCTTGGATACACTGGAAAGTCTAACTTGGTACCCACCACTTCTCCCTTAGGTTCAGCTGACAAAGGGTATCCCTGATTCAGATTGAAATCTTCATTGCTAGCCAATCTTGGGGATAGAATGTCTTAGCTGATATGTGATCTGTGCCAAGCACCAGGGGAAAGCAGGAAGGCCCAGCAAATCTCCTGGAGCTGGATGCAAACATGGAGATTGGGCAGAGAGAAATCCAGTGGAATGGTCCAGTGTTGGTTTTAGCACTAACTTAATGTGTGACTTGGGGCATGCCATTGCAGCTCTCCCAACCCACTTCTCTAATAATTCTGTCTTTTGATCACACTGTGGCTCTATTTCTGAACTCTGTGCTCCAGTGAAACAAGGTCTTACATATAAGGTCCTTAGTACTTTTATTGGCACTTAGTAGTTGTTCATTAAAATTTTTCCTTTTCCTTTCTCTTTTCTCTCCCTTCTTTCTTCTATCTCTCCTACATATACTCTGAAAATGAGTAAAGTTCTCAACTAAAGCCTATAGAACTACTTCCCTGATGCACATTCATTTTTTTTTCCATTACTGCCCAGACCTAATTTATAGCTACTTTTTGGATGAAGAGGGCAGGTCGTATACTCTGAGCTCATGAGATGGGTCTCTTAGCATAACATTTGCCCAAAAGACATGAGAGCCTCCTGAAAATGAACTGTGGTCCCACAATCAGGGACTGCATGCTGGAATCACCGAGATGCGGGCTAGATGTCAAGCTTACCTTCCTTGTAGTCGTGCAAGTGTTTGTGTGTTCTAGAGAAGTAGTAAAAAGTCACAGGTTCTCCTGTCTTTCTTGGTTAATTTCCAGCTCTGCCACTTAACAGCTGTGTGATCCGGGGCAATACCAAGTTGCATCACAATTTGCTCATCTGTAAAAAGGGATAATAAAGAACTTAATTCAAAAGGTTGAGAGGATTAAGTGTGGTAACACACATGACACGTTTAGAACAATGACTGGTGAATTAGTAATATTGTGCTATTTCTACCACTTCTACTTCTACTGTTAGTATTTTACTTCTATAGTCACTACTGCTGCTTTGATGCAATCATCTACCTGCTTAAAAGCATTCCTCACTTCATGACCACTTCTGGGATTCAGATAGATCTCGTGAAATAAGCCTTAAAGCACAATTGTTAGGTGTTAAATGTACTGGCTTCAAGTTCTAAAGGGATTACATTTCTTTATTTAAATAGGATTCCTCCTATTATTAATAAAGTATGTTAATAGTGACTTAGTTGCCAGTTGAGTGAGATTATGTTTTTACCATGAGAGTTAAATATGTATGTAAAATGTAAATTATGTAAAAATTTTACTCAATTGAAAAGATATCTTCAAGCATCCACCACATTACAGAGTAACTTTTTCCTGAGTACAAATAAGATTAGTGACAGAAAGAAGAGAGCAGTATTTGAAAACTCTAAATACACATATATAAAACATAAAGTTGAAAACGCAAGCGAAATAAACATCTCCAAAAAAACTCTCCTTTTCCCCAAGACATCAGTAATTGGCTGTGATCTCAGATTGGTTACTTCCTCCAACAAACAAGTGCCCATATAATGTGTGTGTGTGTGTGTGTGTGTGTGTGTGTGTGCGCGCGCGCGTGCACGCACGCCTGTGCCTGTGTGTGTGTCTATGTGTGTGTGCGTCTGTGGCTGTGTGTGTGTGTGTGTGTTTAAGAGACTGTAAAGAGGGAGTGTGTTTCATTCTCTCCCTGACACCACCTGTCCTTAGTAACCAGTAACACTACACATATAGAAATGAGCATTTCTTTTCTCCTTAGGTTACCTCTCCTTAAAATCACACTCAGATTCTTATAATTCCAATACCTCCAACAGCTGGTTATGTCCTCTAATACTTGTGCCATTAGAGAATTCAACCCGACTTTGAGCAACACTGGTGAGCTGATGACCCAAATCTCCTTAATCCAGAGCAGCCACAATGCTAGACCAGTAACTAGCGTATGTCTTTCTAATTTACTCCACACATTTTCTTGTTCCCTTCATGTCCTCATGGTGTTTTGATGACTGAAACAGCTTTATGTACAGATGTTTGTTGGCTGAGGCTGGTGGGGAGTGAAGGGTCAAGACAGCACGGCTTAGATTTCCTTTGACTCACCTCAGTGCCTAGTGCAGTCTGATAACATTTTAAATAATAGCTGCAGTTTACTGAACGATTTACTGTACACTAGCCAGATGCTAAGAGTTTAGACACATTATCTCATTTAATCCTCACAACTGACCCGAGGCTTTATCTCCATATCACAAATGAAGAGACTGAGGAACAGAAAAGCTAAGCATCTTGCCCCCATGTCACTCAGTGAATGACAAGAGTGGCTAAGATTCAAACCCAGATCTGTCTGACTTCGGAACCTTCATTCGTATTCATCACACAGCATTTGGGTAGATGGATGGATCCATCAACAAATTCCATTTCTCATAGTCTCAGAGACTTAGGATTGATGGTCTCTGACTCCTTTGTTTTCTTGTTGCCCAATCATCTTTTGCCTTTGTCTCTCACTCCTGAGGTATCGTGGTGGTGGTAATCAAAGCTGGTACCTAGACTTCTGGGAATATGACTTGTCACCCATATTATTCCACTTGCTCGTCTGTTTTTCTTTTTCATGTATGTCTTATATCCAGTTCAGGACATCAGAATAATTCCTTAGGTTATTTGTACAACCCTTTGGATTCTCTAATTTGACTTGTATTCTGAAGGAGAGTTCAAAAAATTACACTTTGTATTAACTGGCTAGAGGTGTCAGAGAATTTAGAGAATGAGAAATTCTGCTGGATTAAAAAAAAATCTGGCTTCAGAGAATTTTTTTTTTGGAATTACTTCTGTAAATCTGAATGTTTGTTTACTACATTTTCTGAAATAACTCAGAAAAGTGGTTTTAACATGAATATGGTGAAAAGGAAGAACAATCAGTCTGCTTGGCTACAACAGGAAAAAATTAAAAATAAATGAAAGAGCACAAGGAAGGCGAATTGTTTCCAGGGGCAGTTCTATGGGGTCAGATTCTACTTGGGAGTCTTTGCCCTTCCCGCAAAATCAGTTTTTCTACGACCTCATTCACATACTCACCTGTCCCTCCATCTTTTTAGTCATTGTAAGAACCTCTGAGAGTCTACTATATACCAACTATTTTGTCAAGCTGAAACTAATGCCTTTTTCTGATTTGTATATTTTCAGTAATGGCAGTAATAGTAGTCTGCTTCAGAGCCTCAGAATCACTGTTTACACCTTCCAGCAAAGTCCAATATCCAAACCTTGCCCATTGTTTTTTATGATGCCTCTTCTCTTCATTTAATTCATGGTTGCTGCACCCATAGACTATTGTTGTTTTCTTCTATCTGGTCTCAAGGCCTCCATTTTTTTAGTTCTTTGTGCCATCACTGGTGAGAATAGTTGTCCCAAAATGACACATTGACCAAGTTTGTTGTCTGCTCAGAAGCCTTCAGTGCCTTCCCCCTCCTGTTCACATTTTAGTGTTCACTCGACAATCTGGCTTCCCAGAGGAGGCTAAGGCCACTCCCTTCTTTGGCCCTGAATATCCACTCCTTGCTTCCATTGCTTCCTGATTCAAACTTGTTCTTTAAGTGCACTTTTGTCTCCCCAGCCCCTCTTCTTACTAATGATTAACCAAGCATTATATGCCAGACACACTCATGCTGGCTGTACATTTTAGAACTTTAAAATGCAGACAGTAGAGATAAGAATTTCAGCTATGCCACTGGTGACCTGTGTGATTTGGGTTAGTGCCTTAATTTCCTTAAACTCCCATTCTCTTACCTATAAGACAGGGATAACAATAGCACTTAACTCAGGTCTGTGGTGAGTATCAGGAGAGAATGAACATAAAGCCTTTAGCATGGAGAGAGCCTACAGAGAATAAGTGTACAATAAGTAGCTATCATTATTATTGATATAACTTATGATAGAATATAGTCTTTTTTAAAAAATATGTTCCATTTTTCTCAAATATGAAGATTTTTTTTGAAACCCCTTTCCAGACACCAACAAGCATATCTTTCATCATATTCCCTGCTCTTTAGTATACTACCTGGCATTCAATAAAATATTGGAATGAATGGACAGAGTTATATGAATAAACTAGATTCTAAATAAAATGTTCATTGGATTTGGTAGCAAGGCTGATAAAATTGCTTTTGAAATAAGCTAGTTGTCAATGAATATTTAAGGATCAGACTTGCCCTGGACAATTTGCATTTTGTAGAAATACATTCCAATATACCAAAAACAACCAAAAACAAAATATTTCATCTGAACAGTGGAATTAGAAAGTGAAAGAGAACAAGTGGCTAGACAGGTCACTTCATCTGAAGAGGGAAACCAGACTACCAGAGAACTGTGATCTGAGGGAATTAATTAGCAATTACTTGGCATACTTCTGTAACTAAACTATAGAAATGAGAAGCTTAGAGGAGCCAAAATTGGGAAGATTTTTGGTGGGAGAGTCAGAAAGCTACACAAATAACATTGGTACTCACTACCAAACTATACCATACAAATCAGCAAGATTATATTATCTATTTCAAGGGTTCTTAAAGAGCTAACAAGTAAGTAATTCATGAAGAAAAATCTTCAGAAAAGTTACAGAATGAACATTAGAAACCATGGAAATATGTGATTCACCACACAGTCCTTGATTAAGCACACTAATGGAGAGGAATTCAGATAAATCACATTTGTGGACAATCCTCAAACTACTGGTTTTGATTTTGAAGTGCTTCAGTACTTGTCCTCTTCACAGTAGGATGATGAACTTTCGAAAAGTATTTGCTAATGCTGTTCCGAAGTCCCTTGGTGGACATTGACTGGTTGGGAGCCAGTGGTTCAAAAGGGCAAGGGTAGAAGTGGGCCATTCTGGATTTGGGAAGATGGAAACAAAGATGGCTTTGGATAATGGAAAAGTGAACAGTCTGCACACAACCTTCATAAAGCCAAAACCCTTTATAGAATGGTCTTGGCAAGGATCAAGTGAAATGAAAATAATCATTGCCATTGATTTCAGTTTTCATTGTTATTTCTCTGACAAATGCTGAGTAAGTAGAATGTGTAAAAGACCCACAATATTTTCCTTCTGTTCCTATTTTGTCTTCACACAGACAATAGTCATTCCCTTCAACACACACTCTTTTTTTCCATTCTCCCCCAGATTTTTTCCCAAATCCACTCCAGGAAGCTACTGATGTATCCTCTACCTCATTCCTGAACCTATTGTTTTTACTTTTTTTCAGGATAAATCCTGTGTTTCAACCTTCTCAGGTTTTCGCCTTCCCTGATTATCCTGTATATATAAATACATACATATACACACACATATATTTGTATATATACATATATATATATACACACATATATGTATATAAGTGTATGTATATATGTAATGTGTAATATGTATGTGTGTGTGTATATATATATATTATGTTCATTATATATGTGATGTTCATTATATATATAACGATCCAAGACCTCATAGGAGGAGTACATAACAATACTAGAATTATTTTGGTAGGGTGAAGGGAAGAGGCTATGAAAATTAATGTGTTGTTACTGCAATAACCATATGGATAATTGAGAATTCCCTACATAAAGAAATACATAAAGCAGAATTTTATCTCCATTTTACACATAATGAAACTAAGATTCAGAGATACTATCATCTGACTAAAGATAGGAAAAACTTTCCTTAATTTCCATTAGTTAGAATTAGTTTATCAAATTAACTGACTGATAGCTTGGAAAAAATTGGTGTCTAAGATCAGAGTGTGAGCAGCGGATGATCGGGAGGAATATAAGATCTCTGGACAGTTTGGGAGAAATTATAAAAAGCCATGAGACTAGCAAAGCAGAATTATTTCTTCGTCATAAATTCTCTAGGCTCAGTTGGTATAGACAGCATTCTCACAGGCACCATTTGGATGCTACATTTAATCAGTATTGGAAAGACTGAATTGAACCCTGTCTGAACCCTGATTTTCACAGGGTGCTACAAGGGTCCATTTATAGTTGCTTATGTTTATTACTCTTCGGAATCCTTGAGTTTTAAAAATATTCGACTGTAAGATGTATTTACTTATGTATATTATAGCAGATCAAAGATCTAGTTGTGACTATGGAGAGAGACAGATCTAGGTCAAGAAGGAAAGTGTTGACCAAGGAGCAGAGCTGAGGAAGAGGCAAGCCAAAAATTATGTCAACTGTTGTCAAGAGAAGATTATGATGGAAAGACTGGTTTTGGAGTGCCTGAGACTGTGGAGTTTGTGTCTCTATATGTGTCTGTTTGTTAGAGCACCATTTTGCTTTTAAAGAAAGATGAAAAGGAAATACTGCAAGCAAGGATGACGAGAATGATAAATGGATTAGAGGGCATGACTTACTGTACGAAGAAAGATTGAAGTAATATAGCATAGATAGCCTAGAGAAAAAAATAGCAAAGGAAAAGGGAAATTGCTAATACTTCTAAGCACCTGAGAGGTTGTAACATGAGTGACATTCATTTTGAAACTTGAGCACATCAAAAGACATTCTTAGTATGGTCTGGAGATATATATTTGCCCATTTACCCACTAAGTTCAATGGCACTGAACCAGAAAAGGCAGGAAGTGAAGTGTAAAGTCTGAAGAGTTGGAAAGAAAACATTTTAAGTGTTTATGTTACCTTCAAGGAATGATATTATTAACTTTCTTCTCTGTAAGATTAAGAGTGACATTAAGCATTGGAAACTGTATAGCTTGTCTGTGTGTGTTCATAAATAGCATCTCTGGATGGCATCTGAGCTTTCAAAGTGGTCTGGGGCAGGTCTGGGGATGGCTCCACTCTGAGTATTTTTCTGCTGTTGGTTGAAAAGGACTAATTACAAACCATTTATTGGTTCATGAACTAGAGGTTAAGTGCAAGGGTTTTGTATCTATCTGCTTGGATTCAAGTCCTGAGTCTGTTACACACTAGTTGACAATCTGGCAATGAGCTTAACCTAGGACTTAAGTTTCCTTATGTGTAAAATAAGGATAAAGAACAGTATGTCTCTTAGCATTTTTATTAGGACTAAAAGATATATATCTTAGCACATGCCAGGCACATTGTAAACAATTGAAATCACTAGTTGTTATTTATTCATTTTCTTCAGGACGCGTTTAAGATTCTGGTTCAGACCCTGCTAATCAAGGTGTTGGGCAGATAAACATGAAGTAATTAAAGTTCATATTTGGGGGCTTAAGTTTTAGTGGGAAAGAGAGAAAAAAATATGTAATATGTCAAGCAGTGACACGTATGATAAAGACAAGTAAGTCGTTAGGCAAAGCAATAGGGCAGTGAACTATCCTAAGGAGAGAGAATGCTACTCTAATGGAATCAAAGTCAAGATGGAAATGAGTTTGGAGAACCACAGTAGTCCACTGAGGCAGCAGGATGGTATGAGGTAGAAAGGAATCATGAACGGATTATGAGATGGGAGAGGTAGGTAGAGGCCAGAAGAATGAGAGCCTCATTGGTGCATTGGTGAGAGTAGACTCACTGCTATAATAAACTACTGCCACAACTCAGCAACTTAATACAGTAGAAATGAATATCTCACTCAGGTAGCAGGTAGCTTTCAATATTAAACCAGGAATCCAGATTTCTTTTGTCTTGTGTCTCTACCATTTTCTAGGGCCCCAGGGCCCTGTAGCAGTCCTTCTGCATCTAGTGGAAAACTGGAAGAGAAAAAGCACTGGTGATGGTTTGGGAGATTTTTAGGAACCAGGCTGGGTATAACGCATGTTATTTTCTTTCATGTGCCGTTGGCTAGGAGCATACTCACATGGTCACATTTAACTACAAGGAAGGCTAGACAGTGAATTTCAGCTATGTGACTGGGAGAAGGGGAAATGGATTTTAGTGAACACATAGCCAGCAATGTCTGCCACGTATGGCATGTGGCATGGATTTAATCCTGAAGGCAGTACAGTTACTTGAGGTAATTTAAGCCAATGAATGATCAAGTTTGCATTATACAAAGATGAGTCTGGTAGTAGAAAAATTGGTGAGGCCAAAAATTCACATTAGCAAAGTGAATAATCTAGATGCAACGAGTCCTCAACCAAGAGATGGTGTGGGGATGGGGAAGATGAGGCGGATAGAGGTATGTGGAAGAGTTTGAGTGCACAGGGTTAAGTTAATGGAAGTAAAAAGTATAAAGAGGACAAAAATTGATGTAGAAGGATCAAAAACTCCCAACTAATACTTACTGAAAGAAGAAACACAGGAGGAGAAGAAATTTTTGAGAGGAAATGAAGAGTTTGAGGAACAAGACACCCCATTTCTGACTCCTATATTTTAGTAAGCCTGTTTTCCAAACCAATATTAGGATGAATGTTCTGATATACACAAGTGAAATGGTGGGGCCGGCATATTTACAATCAGAATTATCTAGGAATGTCCCGGGTGTGTTATTACTCAGTGTCTACTGTTATCCATAGTCCATATGCTCATCCGTTCATAGTACTTGTTCATCTGACATTTATTGATATCTTAATATGTGTCAAGAAAGTCCTTGGCACCTACAGCTGAGACATGGCCCTGATTGCACTGTGAATTAGCCAGAAACAAATAATTGTAGTGCTTAGGGGTTGATGCTAAAGAATAGAAAACTTTTGGTTGATTGGGCTATGTGATACAGCCAATATGTTGGTAGTTGTATTGTTTTTAATCTATGAGGTCAGGGGGTGCCTAATTTGCTTTTTAAGTATGGAACTGTATTCTCCAGAAGATATGATGAAGTTTTAATCCTCAGAGCCTGTGGATGTGACTTTATTTAGAGATAGAATCTTTGCGTATTTCATCAAGATAAGATGAGGTCATACTGGATCAAGGTGGGCCCTAATTCAATTACTGGTGTCCTTACAAGAAGAGGGAAATCTGAACACAGATGCACAGAGAAGAATGCCGTGCAAAGACAGAGTCAGATATTAGAGGGAGGCATCTACAAGCTAAGGAATGCCAAGGTCTGGTAGTAACCCATTAGAAGCCAGAAAAGACAAGAATTGTATAAAAGTTTTCTCCAGAGAAACAGGACTGATAGAAGATATATACATGTATAATATAGTACATATATAAACATATAATACATCTCTAAATAATAAACCTATAAATATTATGTGTGTGTGTTTATAGAGAGAGAATGGTAGGGCAATCTGCTTTATTCAGTCCACCAATTCAAATGCTAATCTCATCTAGATATCTCTTACAGACACACCCAGAAATAATGTTTAATCGAATATCTGGATACTTTGTGGCCCTGCCATGTTGTCTCATAAAATTAACCATCACAGAATTCTTCTCCTTGAGCCTAAAGAGAGAGCATGGCCTTGCTGACACCTTGATTTTGGACTTTTAGCCTCTATAACTATGGTAGAGTGAATTTCTATTGTTTTAAGCCCCCCAGATTGTGACCCTTTGTTATGACAGCCCCAGGCAACTAATGCACACTGTAGTATCTAATAGCACCAAATAGAAAGAGGCATTTTGACAGAGAAGGATGGTATATCCTTGTTCAGCATCTAAACTAACATTAACTTAAAAATATTTCTATATTATCAAATTAGAAAACTATTTTTTTAAAAATATTTTAATTTATTTCTAGGAGAGAGAGAGAGAGAGAGAGACAGCATGAGCAGGGGAGAGTCAGAGAGAGAGGGACTCACAGACTGAAACAGGCTCCAGGCTCTGAGCTGGCAGTCAGCACAGAGCCCAACACGGGGCTTGAACCCACGAACCACGAGATCATGACCTAAGCGAAAGTCAGGACGCTTAACCGACTAAGCCACCCAGGCGCCCCTAGAAAACTATTTTTATACATATTCTCATTCTCATAGAACACAATTTCGACTGTAGAGAAGAAGAAGTAAGGCTTAGTGAGTTAAGGAACTTGCCCCAGCTCACACAGTTAGTGAATGTATTGAGGTCCTCTGGCTTTAATACTCGTTCCTGGAACTAGAGTGATCCATTCTGTGCGCGAATTAGGATGTACGCTCTTGCTGAGTCATCAGGTATCACCTGGGGAAATTAGGAAGCAGTGACCCTACAGGTTGTGGGTAGTTCCCCGGAGAACTTCCGTGCTCAGCAGGGCTTAAAATACTTGGTTGTGCAGAAAGACTTACTTTTCCCGCTCCATGAGCACTGGGAAGTGCAGAAGACAAGTGCAAATAAGGAGTTGTTCTTGGTTGTCATGTGAGCTGCATACAGAGAGGTTTGCAATTCTTGTACACTTCAAATGTTTCTTTGGGTGTTGCCCAAGTGGCCTTCCAGCTGCTGGAGAGTGAAATGTGCTTTCTGGTGACCAGTCTTGCCAATTAACTGGATGCCCTGTGCTCTGGAGGAACTCTATGTCGCCATATGTCATTTTGAGATGGACCCAGTGCTCTCTTGGCTCAGCAGAGTGTATATGATGCCTAAAGTGTCTCAGAGCAGTTGAATGTGCCTCAGCTCAGAGTTTTCATTCCAAGCTATGGATTAAGAAAACAGTCTTTTGATAGAACAAAACCTGTTAATGCTTGGTAGACAGTTATGAGGTATGTATTCCTTACTAAAAACAAAATGGCAGCTTTGGTCTAAGTGAGATTTCTGTGAGGTGCCCATGATTTTGACTAATGAGGTTGTGTTTCCTAATACTTTCTGCTGTGCTTGCAGGCATCAGAGTGGTTCTTTTAACAGACTCATCACAGTACTGCTCAGATTAGAATCTGACCCTCAAGGTCTTTTAAAAGAGGAAGGCTTCGTGAGAAACTGCAGACCAAGATGACAAAGTGGCACCTCATTTGCTCTCTATGTAAGTAAGTGCTCAGGAAAGCTGGAAAGGAGGAAATGGACCCCTACTCAAAGACTCAGTTCATCTGGTAAAAGCAGCAGGGATCCTTGTAATACTCAAGTGCCATCTTGCTCAAAAGAGCTTCAGCCTAGGCGTTATGGTTGACATCTCTTAGAATTCAATTAGTGATAGTGCAGTGACCCAATTTAACACTCTTTGTTAAATGAAAGCCGGTGTACACATATGGCATTTCCAGGCCAAATTGATCTACATAGATGATATACTCAGAATCTGAAACCATTGGTTCTTTCTTTGCCCCAGAATTGAGGACATGTAGTTCTTTCATATGTCCTTCCTCATTCCTTTGTAAGTTATTTGTACCAGAGAACTGGCAGTGAAAGGTACAAAAATAAACAAAATCCGGTTCAATGTTCAAGTCCCTTACTATATAGTAATTGATTTAAAATACAAGCATAACCACCATAAAACATAACAAAACACAAAAACTATATCTGTGCTTTAAGTATTTCACATATTTAATCCTCATAATTACTTATTATTAACCCCATTTTACAAATGGGTAAACTAGATTTAGTGAGTTTGCAAATAGGTAAACTACTACCAGATAAATCATGAGGATTGGGCTGGAGGGCCCAAAGATGTCAGAACATGTTTTAGATGAGGTAACATTTGAACTGGCTTAGAAAAGGCATTCTGTATTGGTGATTGGGAAAGATGATCAAAGTCCTGGTCATAAAGAACATGGCACCTCCAGTGAATGATGATGTAATCCATCTGGAACCCCCAGTATCACCAAGCAGGAAAGTGGAAATCAGAGTAAAGCCAGTACCAGATTATTGAGGGCTTTGAATCCCAGGCTGCAGAGTTAAAACAATTTCTCCTTTCATAGGACAAGAAGAGCTCTTGAAGCGTTTTGAATGGGGTTGTGTTGGAGGAGGAGGCAACTATTAGGGCTTGCTTTTGGAAAGATCAATCTGGCAGCAGCCTGTTTGATGGAGTCAGGGGTAGTATCCCTATGTGAGCTGAAGACAGTGAGGAGAGAGCTTAGACTTCTGAATTTGGTTGCATGTTTATTCTTTTAAGATTAAACAGGAATCATCTCCTGATTCAGTAGGAGAGAGTCAGAGTGGGGAGAGGATGAAGGGAAGACATACATCACAGTTTGCTGACCCCAGATAGCTGCCTACAAGATTAGCAGATTAGGAAATCATGAGGGACGAAAAATAACACTTTAGGATAGACCACTCTGGCAGGACTGCTGATGACTGATGTTAAAAATAGGCACTAAAGATCGTTAAAGATAGGAGATCTTTGTTAATAAAGAAAATAATGTAGGATAATAAAGAGAGGCACTCCACTGCTAATAAACTATGTGAACTATGGAGTTTATATATTCATGTATTCTTTAAAATTATGAACACCAAAGGTATCTTTTATGTTAAACTTATTTATGTGGCTAAAAAAGAATAATTTATATACCCCTAAGGCACATACAAGTTTATATATACTATATCATGGTATTTAAACAAGTATATAAAAAAGGTGACTCTTAAATACAGGGTCATTAAGATGATTGACAAAAGGAAACAGCTAAGTTTTTTATTTTTTTTCTATATGCTCCTTGGGTGACATTTATATGGTCTCACATCTATTACACTGGCTCCTTTGTCCCCCCGTGAACTACACAGAATAACTTAAGCTGCTGGAGGACTATGGCATAAGTAGCATGTGTTTTCTACAGTTAAGTGTTATACAGTGCACTTTAAATTTTAATAGCCACTGATAGAGACCTTAAGAGATTTGAGCACATTGGAGTGTTGGACTTGGACTTGAGCATTCTTTTTTTTAAGTCTTCTATAAAGGGATGCTCCTTCAGGACCATCAAGGCAGAGAGGGTGGCTATTTGAAGTGGAATTTATTTTTCATCACAACCCATGCATGTTTTCTATTGGGGTAACTTGTTGTATACATTTTTAATATTATGAAGCCACCAGTGTTAATAAGAAAACAGCTGAATACATATCAGCATCCTTAGAGATCAGACTTTGGAATGCTGAGTGGGTCTGATAGATGGTAGAAGTTTAAAAAATCTTTTTCAGAGATTTTAAAAGACATTTACTTATCAGTAGTCCTGATGGCACTCAAAATGATGAATAATAAACTTTGCAAGTAAGTAAAACACTGGTTGATGGAAAGACTTCCTAAGGGTATAAGCGATAAATACTTACATGATATGAAAAACAAGGAAAGAAGTCAAATTAAATATTTAAAATAAAATAATGTATTTTCTATTTGTCTTTTTTTTGGAGTGGGTGCTTTTTCATAACTTCATACTCTACAATCTGATATTCAAAGTAGGACTCTTTAAAGAACAACATGGTACTCACATAATTTACATCTGAAAATAAAGGTGTTTTCTTAAAAATCATCTTGTCATACATAGTAGGGGTTCATACTTTGGGATTGTTGGATGTGCTTCAGGGCATCTGTCAGTTCTTTCAAATTGTATCAGAAAATTCTCATGCATGTCACTATGTGCATTTTGGCAGAGAGAAGTCTCCATATATATATATATATATATACATTCATATATTTAATTTAGGTTCTTAAAAGGGTATGTAACTCCCAACAGGTAGAGAACCACTCAGTTAATGGAAGGTAGACATATAGGTCAGGATTCTGGCAGGGAAGAGATGGAAAACTCATATGGGATTAGAGTTTGATAAAAAGACTATTTTTAAAAGTGTGGGAAGTGTTAAAGGAAACCAACAAGTGACAAATACGCAGGGCTAGCAGCAGTAGGAGGCCAGGATCAGCCCTGACCTGAAGTTGCCAGGGGACGGAACTTGTTAGGGAACCCAGATAGCTGTAGCTATAGCTGGTGGACAGGGTATATCTTGGGAATGAAGCCTCAGGTGGTGGAGGGCAGTCCCTTTCAACCTGTGGTCATCAGGAGGGAGGTGGAGGGAAAATACGCACTTCATTTTCCTCCTGGCCTCAGTGCCTGTCAGCATCTTAGTCTAATCAGGATTGGAAGGCAGGGAAGTCCATGAATACAATCTCTAAAGGTCAGCTTCATGGGCACAGGTAGAAAGGAGGATGAAACATAGATCTGGAGGAGCAAACAGAAAACAGCACAGTGAAACTTAGCTAGCATGCTTTATTGTAATCCCCAGTTTTCCTACTGCCGTCTAGAACTGAATCCAAGTTCTGTGTTTATAACTTGCTCACTTTAGACATATTCACAATCTAGACCAATGCAACGTTATGTTTTTGATGGTTTCTAATTGGGCTGTATGAATCCTAGAGGATCAGCAGCTTAAAATTAATTTGTTTTTAAAAAATATTTTTATTTATTTCTAGGAGAGAGAGAGAGAGCATGAGCAGGGGAGGGTCAGAGAGAGAGGGAGATACAGACTCTGAAATAGGCTCCAGGCTCTGAGCTGGCCGTCGGCACAGAGCCCGACGCAGGGCTCGAACCCACGAACTGCGAGATCATGACCTAAGCGAAAGTCGGACGCTTAACCGACTAAGCCACCCAGGCGCCCCAGCTTAAAATTAATTTTATGTTAAGATAAGTGTTATGGATGTTGGGAAAATTTTAAGGCAGGGAGATATCATGTGAGCATATTTTGCTAGAATGTTAGAGAAGCAAGAAGACCATAGTCATTTATTCACTGCTAGTGAAACACTGCGAGTACTATATTCAACAGAATTTGTACTTTGTTTTTGTTTCAGTGAGAGACTCAGATCTGTAAGCTCCAATATTGCATTAACTCATTGTATGGAGTTCATTATTGTAATTAGACTGCTTTTTAAGATTATTAGTGGACTCACTAATGTACTCTTAAAAAGCTTTATTTGGAAGGAAGTCAATATCCAAAGCCAATAGAACCGACGATCTTGTGCCACACGCTCTGTTGCTGAAAATCATGTTATCAATTTTCATGTGACTGTTAATCAATTAGAGTAACAGAGAGATGATTTGAAGTCAATTTCCTGTTTATTGCTAAATTAGCATTTGATCACACGTGCTTATTTTGTGTTTCAAAGAAGCTATGGTTTTCTTTGTCAAGAGACAGAATGGAGGCCCATGATGGGAATAATCACTTGTGATTTTTAAAATAATATTTGCATGCTAAGATGCAGAGTCTATAACTGTTAGTTACAGAGCTAAAATGGCAGATCTGTGTTTGAGTTGGGACAGCTAGCATAGGAAGACTGATCTGATAAGGTGCCTGATACAAACAGACCTAATCAGTATAGAACCCTGGAAGTGAATCCAGCATTAGATGTCTAGTGATTAGTTAGGATATTGTTCTCAAGTGGATAGAGATCCAGTTTTGCAAACTGGAGAAGTGTGCTGCAAGATGTACCATCTTTGGGACAGCATGTGACGATATTCTGGCTACTGTGGAATAGTAATCACGCTCTGTTGTGGTCAAATTGTTGGTTTGATATTGAGAGTTTCCATAGGATTTAAATAAAAGACTATGAAATGCTACAGTGACCAGCACTGGACATGTGGCAGTGGTAGTGGTGGTGGCCATAACTAATTTCTTTTTTTGAGTAAAAGTTAGTATGTCTACTACTGTATGTCTAACACAAAGCTAAGTGTTTTAGAAAATATACTCTGTCAGCAGATCTAGCGATTGCTCTCTATTTGTTGCTCGTTGCTTTCAGGGTTATCATCTCTATTTAACAGAAGAAGAAGCAAAGACATCTTTATTTAAGCAGATCATAGTCTTCAGTTGCTCTAGGAGCTACCATCTTTCAGAAGAAAGGCATAGAAAAATTAAGTGGCCTATATATCATCAAGATTGAATTTCGTCCCACTCCAGAGATGGGAATTTGACCATGATGCTAAACTTTCTGAATTAGAGTCACATGGCCTCTTTTTGAGGGTTCCTTTTTCAATTTATAAGCTGATTGGTCTTTGAGCCTCTACTTCCTCATACATAAAACAAAGGGTTAAGCAAGATGAGCTCTAAGGGTCTTTGTAGCCCTAAATATTCAGATTCTAGAACTATCCAAAAGGGAGCAATTTCTCTTAAATGTAGAATATTATGCCAATATTCCAATTATAAATCAAATACCGGGGAATCTGGAATGCAGACATTATATTTCTCATAAGAACCTCAACTCCTTGTAATTGCGTATTTTCAATTACTCAGTGGTGTAATTGAATCACTAAAGTATGGCTCCTTAATTTATGTTGGATAGCAGGTGGACAAGTTTACTATCAGAAGTGTTGCACATTCTGACTTTTCTTCCTTTAAGATATGCTTCCAGTTGGAAAGCAGAATAAATTACTGAGGATTTGTCGATGATTCACAGTTATGGAGGGAACATTAAAGCTTTGGGATGACAGAATGTATTTTGTCCATATATTTGGACAAGTGAAGTTGAGTTTAAATTACTTATGATAATATTTAATGGCGGGCCAGTAAATGCACTGTTGTCTATTTTGTGAATGTAATTAAATTGTGTAAGACAAGGCCTCACCATGGCTCTTAGCTATTAAATCTCTGTGGCGACGTGAGGTGAGCCTGTCTGTTCTGTAGGGAATTACCAAGCTGAGGAGTTAAGAGGGAGGATTTGCTCGCCTCTGCCATATATCACTTGCTCTATTTGGATTCTGGAATGCCCATCTCAGTGTGGTGTCTGGGGTGCACTTACAAGGTTTAAATAGAAACTAAACTGGATATGGGTCCAGTACTGAATGTAGCTATTTGCTTTCATAAATGTGACTAGAGGTGGAGGAAAAAAAAAAAAAGAAAGAAAGAGAAAAAGAAAAAACAATCCAAAAGGAAAAACCCAAGCCAGCAGCCCATGTAGAAAGACTTTCCTACATTGAGGATCCCAGAGGGAATATTCCCCTCAGGGAGAACAGTTGGAATGGTTTGAGGGCCTGAGTTTGGAATTCTCTTACTCAGGACTCACTGGGGGAGAGAATTAGAACAGACTAGATCCAGATAACCTTGGAGGATCAGAATCAGAAGAGGCAGTTACTCCGGTATCTGGTCCCTGAATTATTGGCATCATTTATAGACTTTTAGTCCAACCTTGTGTTAATTGCATTAGCTCAGCAGGTATGGGAGTCATGGAGACTGGGTATTACTGATTCTCCTGTTGAAGGGAAGTTTGGGGAGGCACAACTGTACCCCAGGCAGCCCCCATAGTAGTTGGGAACCCTTTTAGTTATAATCTCATCAAGAAGTGACAAAGACATCCAGATTAGGTTCACAGAGGGGACTGTCAGTAATTCTGAGCTAGAGAGTGATGCATGGTGAAGCCATGAGCATTTGTGTTGTTTCACTCTACAAGGTCATAATGTTCTCTTGGTCTTCCATTTATGTTTGGGCACGTTGTATACTATATAGGGGATTTGGTTTGAGAGGGCAAGAGTGGGGATGAAATCCAGTCCATTCTCAGCTTACTAAGTGTTTCCTGGTGAGTGATTGCTTGTGTTGGGGAAAAGGGTATGTTTGGTTTCTAAAAAGCTGCCATTTAGGCTAGCGGCAGCTTGGATCATTCTGGATATTTAGGTCAACACAAAATTGTTGAGTACCTACTTTGTACCAGGCACCATGCTAAGCTCTGGTGGGTATGAGATGAGCAAGCCATAGCTTCTTTCTTGTAGCTTTGTGTTCTAGTTGGGATAGCAGCCAGGTAAAGGGATAAAGGGGCTGTCATGCAATATATGCAGTGATAAAAGTCCATACATGCAGTGTGTCATCAATACAAAAAGAAAGGAAGTTTAGGTAGTTTGGCAGTTTTGGGAAAGGTACATGCACAAATACTAATGCAATGCCCACTCATGTGTGCAGAGAAGCCTTTGCATTTTTCCATTGCTTTTTGTTTTGTTTTCATTTTTGTTTTTAGGTCATTGGAAACTCTGTCAGTAATCAAGAGACAAATGCAAATATACAGCTAGGGATGCCCTGCTATCTCTGCTGGTAACAGGGATAATACTTAAAAACAAAATTATAATTGACTGCCACATTGACAGATTTTCACAAGCACTTCTGTAAATAAATTGGAGTTGATACTCCCATGTGATCTGGAAAGATCATGTGGCCTTTCTTAGATGATGTCTACATAAATATTCTGAAATGACTCAGACAAAGGTGAACCTGGGAGCATAGCTAACTCAACTGTAATTAATGCGTCCAAAATATTCACCTTTGGCCCTGATCATTTTTCTCTAAAAAATAAAATAAAATAAACCCAGCAATGGTAACAGTAGCTAATTTTTTGTAAGCATCTCAAAACATCTTCTGAAGCAACTTCTATTATCAGTTGTGTATTAAAGATAAAGAACCTGAGAATCCAAGATGATAAGTAACATTACCAATGCTTTATAAGGGCAGAACCAGCATTTTTTTCTGACTTTGGAGGCTAACTACTTAATTGCTAAGGCATGATGATGCTTCCAGAATACTGACTAGAACTGGTTAACAAGTCTCCTCAAATAATTTGTCCACCTATTCAGATGGGGACTGGATTTGATAACTTTTGTACCATCATGGTACCTTTGAGCTCCCAAGATGTGCTGGTAGATTCTTTGCAGTGGATAGAGAACTAGAAGATAAGAGTACATAAGAATACCAAACACTTCCAGAGTACTTATTATGTACTTGACATGTTCTAAATATTTTTCCTTAAATTTGCTTTTGATCAATATATAAAGAATAAAGTGTGTAAAGTGCTTTAATCTTATATGTACAGCTCAATGGATCTTTATATGTGTATACAATATTTCCAACACTCCAAAAGCTTCCCTAGTGCCCTTTTCAAGTCAATTCCCTACCCAAGAGGTTACTACTTTCAGAGGTTACGTCTATCATGATCAATTAGTTATGTCTGTTCTTGTACTTCATATAAATGGAATCATACATTATTTATTTTTTCATGTCTATCTTCTTTTGCTCAACAAAATGTCTTTAAGATTTACCCATGTTGTTACACATAGTACTAATTCTCTATTTTTATTGCTATGTACTATTTCATTTTATTAATTTACTGCAATTTATCTAGTCCTCTTGCTGATGGATGTTTTGAATTTGTTCCAGTTTGGGACTAATATAATGTAAGTCCTAGAAACATTTTTATACAAGACTTTTGTGGACATAGATATTCAGTGTGCTTGGATATAAACCTAGGAGCAGAGTTTCAAGGCCCTAGGCGAGACATGTAATCAACATTAGTAGGTATGGCCAAATTCCAAGTGGTTGAACCAATTTATGCTCTTGCCAGTGATATATGAGATTCTAGTCACTCCACATTTGTGCTAACACTAGATATTGTCAATATTTTCTTTTTTTCTAATTTACTTATTTCAATTCAAGTTAGTTAACATAGTGCATAGTGTTGATTTCGGGAGTAGAGCCCAGTGATTCATCACTTACATATAACACCCAGTGCTCATCCCAACAAGTGTGTTCCTTAGTACCCATCAACCATCTAGCTCATTCCCCCAACCTCCTCCCCTCCAGCAACCTTCAGTTTGTTCTCTGTATTGTCAGTCTTTTAAACTTTAGCCATTCTGGTGGATTATTTGGTAGTATCTCATTTTTTTTTTTTTACTTCCAAATGCCTTACAGTTAATCCACAAAAAAACCCTGGAAATAGGCATTATCATTCTCCCCATTTCACAGATGAGGATACTGGGGCACAGAGAGGTTAAGTAACATTCCCAGGGTCCCACAGCCAGATTCCAAGTGGTTGAACCAATCTATACTCTTGCCAGTGATATATGAGATTCTAGTCACTCCACTTTTGTGCTAACACTAGATATTGTCAATATTTTCTTTTTTTCTAATTTATTTATTTCAATTCAAGTTAGTTAACATAGTGCATAGTGTTGATTTCAGGAGTAGAGCCCAGTGATTCATCAGTTAGTGGCAAAGCCAGTATTTGAACACAGACAGTCTTGTTCCAGAGTCCACATTCTAAAACACTTTGCTATCCACTGGGGTATTATAAGGAGTAAACAGGTAGCTATTCTCTGGGATTCTTCCATTTAAATCATACCATCAAACATTTTTCCCACAGCTCTTTACCAATAGTACAAATATTTACCTATTTTATTTAAAATACAGACCACTGTGGCCTCTTCCTAAACTATTGTATCTATATAAACACCAATTACTTTCATTTTGGTAAATATTAGAAGTAAATATGTAACTCCTAAAGAAGAGTTGTCTGTGAACCATATAAAATCACTCTGTATACCCACCATTGTGGTACTCATACTTTGGGAAACCGATTTAAGCCATGTGATGATCTGCCTGCCAAAATCACCCATTTCTCAGAAGTTTTTAAAAATTTTGTTGCTGTCTATATCGATGAAAAAATAGCATTAAATAGAGATCTAAACACTCCCTCAATAGTGTCAATAAATGTTTCCTACACATTTAATGTGTCCCGGATGTTATGTCTGGCTCTCTAGAGGGCAGAGTGATAAGCAAGACCCAGTCTTTGTCGTGGAGGTTATAATCTAACGGAGGAAGAGAGGGAAAAATTAGGTATGGCTACAATAGTGTAAGTCAGAATACGTCATGTGCTGCAGAGCTGTTCAGAGTTCTCCATTGTCTGGGAGCTCTGCCACATATATCATCCAGCTGCTTCCCAACACACTGTTGACACAGTAGCTGATGATTGGTGCCACTTTTAGATGGGATGTAGAAAAAAACCATTCTGTCTTCATCCTCAATCACTTCCTTTTAAAATATTTTTTTCTTGCTCCTTTAAAAATGAATCTACTGGGGTGCCTGGGTGGATCAGTTGGTTAAGCGTCCGACTTCGGCTCAGGTCATGATCTCACAGTCCGTGGGTTTGAGCCCCATGTTGGGCTCTGTGCTGACAGCTCAGGTCCTGGAGCCTGTTTCAGATTCTGTGTCACCTTCTCTCTCTGCCCCTCCTCTGCTCGCTCTCTGTCTCTCAAAATAAAAATAAAAGACATAAAAAAAAAAAGAATCTACTTCACTTTTTATCATCGACATATTTTAAAAAGCGAGGAGTAAATAGTACTAATGTTGTATAATGGTATAATATCTAATGAACCACTATACACCTGTTACCAGCTTCAACAGTTAGTGATTCATGGCCAATCTTATTTCTTTAATACCTATATCTTCTTCCTACTACCACATTACTCTGAAGCAAATCCAAGATACTATTTCTCATGTAAATATTTTATCATGTATGTTTAAAGGAAAGCAATTACAATCCCATTAGCCCATCAAAAAGTTTAATAATAATACTTATTGCCAAATGTAGTGTTAAAACTTCCAATCATTGTATAAATGTCATATGTTTTCACAATTTGTTTGAATAAGGACCTAAATAAGATCTATGTGTTGCTGTTGATGGTATGTCTCTTAAGATTCATTTACTTGAGTAATATGGACCCTCCCCATCTCTTTTGTTTTACCATGTAATTTATTTACTGAAGACCAATCACTTCCAACTTTTGAGTTCAGAGTAACAAAGTGGACAATGGATGTAGGAATTTCTTTTCTCCCCATCTTAAATATTTTATAAGTAGAAGACTTTAGGACTGACTTCTGAGTTAGTCATGGAGAGAATAACGAGGCTTCTTTATTTGTTTAGGAATATGTATTTTTGCATGTCCAGCGGATATCTGCATAATTATTTATTTATAATGCTATGGCACCAGTAACCTGTCTATGACTCTGCTCACCCACATGCTTAAGAAGATGAAGGCAGAATGAATCACTTAGCATCCTCAGGGGTCAGAGCCAGAACTTTGCCATTTTGATATGAATGGTATTTTTGAGAGAAAATCGACTTGAAAGGAGTTTAGTTAAGTATCCCATCACCCGGCTCCACACAGCCTCTGTCTCTTGCAACCAACTGAAGACATTTCTACAGAGCTCTGCCTAGCAAGTTTCACACAGGGTAGCAGCATAACATAGGAATACTGCTTTCGTATGTCTGTGCATGTATCTTTTCCCCTCTGTCATCCACTCCAAGGCATTTTGGAATAGTACTTCCTTCCTTGCTTCCTTCCTTTCTTTCTTCCTTCCTTCCTTCCTTCCTTCCTTCCTTCCTTCCTTCCTTCCTTCCTTCCTTCCTTCCTTCCTTCTTTCTTTCTTTCTTTCTTTCTTTCTTTCTTTCTTTCTTTCTTTCTTCTTTTTTTCAAACAACATATAAAGCTAAATTGAATTTAATATTATTAAAAACTGTGGCTTATGCTGGAGACAAGGATGTGTTCTTTCAACTCTAAATGGAGTGGTAAAACTCGGAATATAAGGTGTTGTTTCCTGTGGGGCAGGGTAAGATTCTTTCCCCCTGTGACACTTCACTGTACCACTCTTTATTCACTCTTACACTGTTTTCTAATTGGAGAGAAAGAGAGAGAGAGAGAGAGAGAGAGAGAAGGAATATCTATTTATTCCTTCTCTCTCCTTTACTATGAAAATAGTAAGTGTTATACAAGTGTTAGCTATTATGTGTTGAGCAATGTTTAAAGTACTTTGTGCATATTGACTCATTTGTTCCTCTTTGAGATAGGTATTCTACTTACCTCCATTATTCAGATGAGGAAACTGAGGCAGAGAGAAATTACTGTCACACAGACAGTGAGTAGTGGACCAGAGTTGCCAACCCAGAAAGTCTGTCTTCTAAGCCTGTGTGTTTAGCCACCAGTCTGTTCAGCCTCTTTGGAATTTATATACATATATATTCACTTCAAATCATGTACTAGTCCTTCTGGGATATTATCGGGGCAATTCTGCATACCACCTGTGTGACTTTAAACAAATCCCCTCAAGATCTCTGCTCCTAGATTTTTGTCATTAAAATTGAGATATACCTCATGGAAGATGATAAGGATATGTTTCTGTGTTTTTGTGAGATCAAATAAGATGATCTTACATATCAAAGCATGCTGTCCCAGAGCAGATGTTCCATCGATTCCATGTGGTTTCACAAGCACCAGCTGAGCATGTGCTCTGTACATTTTATACACAGAGGGCATAAAATGGCCAAAAGAGACATGATCTATGTTCTCTTGGAGCTTTCTGTCCAGTGGGAGAAGTGGACAAAATCAACAAACAATGACCAATCTTGACAAGTGCTGGAAAAGAAATAAACTACTCTTAGCTTTTCTAGGCATGCTGACCTTGAGCTTGGGCCATAGGAGAAGCCCAGAAAATACTTGTTAGATTAGATGGACTACTTCAGTTGCTGAAGACTACCACCAAAGGTGGCTGAAAAATGCAAAAGTCAGACAGTGCAATCTGAAAGAGCAGAGAGCGGAGCAGGGCTGACTTAAATGAACGATATGCAGGTAATTCCAGTTAGGAGGAGGAGGGCAGTAGTCAGCTTGGGGCTGTCCCCACCAGGAGCAGGGGAGCTCTGCAGATACATAACAGTGTGGAAAGACAAGAGGTATCTTAAACTGGGGCCTCGAAGTGAGCCCTGCTACTGGCTTGCTCTGGGACCATGGACAAGGTTTTTAGCCTTTAAGGTTTTTTAGCCTTTAGTCCCTGTCCTTCATTAATAAAAATGGAACTAGTAATATGTACCTTGCAGGACTTCTGTGACTGCGACATCAAAAGGTTATGAGAAAATAACAAAAAGGTTGTTAGGAACACATCTGGTGTATTGTAATTGCTTAGTCCATGTTAGTTTTTGTTTGTATTGTTATTTATTCTTCTTAACATAACTTCGTTATTGTAAGAAACCATCTATATTGATGCTGTATCAATGTTAGCTTCCTTTCTTTTTGAACTTCTCAAAAAGAATGTCATATAGAATCATGGTGTAGCAGAGAAATTCTTGTTTTTGTTTTTTATTTTTTTTATTTATTTATTTTTATTATTATTTTTTATTTATTTCTAGGAGAGAGAGAGAGAGAGACAGCGTGAGCAGGGGAGGGGTCAGAGAGAGAGGGAGTCACAGACTGAAACAGGCTCCAGGCTCTGAGCTGGCAGTCAGCACAGAGCCCGACGCGGGGCTCGAACCCATGAACCGCGAGATCATGACCCAAGCGAAAGTCGGACGCTTAACCGACTAAGCCACCCAGGCGCCCCTTGTTTTTGTTTTTTAAATTAATTAGAGACAGAAAGAGTGTGTGTGTACATGTGAGCCAAAGGGAAGGGGAGAGAGAGAAAGAATGTCAAGCAGGCTCCGTTCTCAGCATGTAGTCCAACATGGGGCTCAATCCCACAACCGTGGGATCATGATCTGAGCCAAAACCAAGAGTCAGATGCTCAACTGACTGAACTACCCAGGTTCCCCAAGACTGTTGTTTGATTGATAAGAAAGGTTCTTATCTGGGGGCTTATTCTAACACCATTGGCTAGGTGATTTTTGAACAGCCATTTCCCTGAATGAGCTTTAGTTTCCTCACAGGAAAGATCTGAGTTGGACTGGTTGAGCCTCCACCTCATTTTTAATACTGGCATTTTGAGCTGGTCTTCTGAGATTGCACATCTTACCAATGGAGACCCTCAGAAGGTTAGGTTTTCAAGGAACATATTACATATAGTGGTTCCCAATTGGGGGTGATTTTGAGTGCCTCCCAACCAGGGATAGTTGGCCATGTCTGAAGACATTTTTAGTTGTCATAACTGGGGAGTGCTACTGGCATCTAGTGGGCCGAGGATAGGAACTTTGCTAAGCATCTAACCACCTGCAGGACAGACCTCTACAACAAAGAATGATCTGGCCCAAGTGTTAACAGCACTGAGGTTGAGAAATCCTTGCTCAATGCTTATCTTGTGTTTTCAGAACATGGAGGCTGAGCCACAATTGCACATGCATGGATGTCTCCATCCATAGTTACTTTACTAGGTATCTTGGTTGTTTGAAAGGGGCTGCATACAAATTGTGTTATTTAGGAGCTCTTTCTTCCTATTCTCTTCTGTCTTTTCATGATAGGCAGTTGGGAACAAAGATGAGGTGTCATACGACCTGAAATGGAATCAGGAACAGCAGAGAGTGAAGAGCATAAAGCAGCTTCTATGTAAAGGGACCTCAAAAGGAATAGAAATGGATCAGTCTAACTTGCTAAGGGACTGATGGACAATGAGTGATGAGATTTTTCTGGGAATCCCTTTGTGCCATTAATCCACTCTCTCACTCTGCATGAAAATACCTGTTGCCTGTGAGGTTCTGTGCTATTGCTGGGGGTAGAGCAAAACACAGAGCAAAACAGAGTTAGTCTCTTTAAAACGAGATTGGCTTCCTTCTTTTCATCCCCCAGGCAAGTCTTACTATTCTGTCCAGACCCAGCTCATGGAAGCTTCCTTTCTGTCTCGTCTGGTTAGCGAGGTGCCCTCCTCTCTCCTCCCACTGGACCCTGCATTTACTTTCTTAGTTCATCTGTTTATCTGTCTGCTTCCCTGCAGGGGTCAGGTGTTATTCTTCTCTGTATCCTGAGCATCTCACTTCATACCTGGCACTGAGCAGGGACTCAATAGTGCTGTTGCAAGAATGAGTGAGAGAGTGAATGAATGAATGGATGAATGGGACAAGGCTTCAAAGGCCAGCCTTCATGCAATCCTTAAGACTTATTCTTCCATTTACCTCCATCCCTTCCAGTGTGTGTAGTGTAGATTGGACAGAGAGGAGGACAACTTTCTGGATGAGGTATCATGGGGGCACATTGAGGTGACTGTCACTTGGAGAAAGGAAGGCTAGCAGGATCTGAGACCAATTTTAACACAGGCAGGAATTGTGGATGACCTGGTGTTTTGGGTCAGGAGCATGAAGGTGATCAAGGGAAATAATGGGACTGGTAACTGCTCTATTATGGGGAAATATTAATGATCTCCATAAAGATAGTATATGGCTCAAAAGGTATTATTTTTAGTGGATGTCTTTGAGTTGTATGAATTAATAAGGAGCAGCTTGGGTAGTGGAACTCATTAACTTCTCAAATCTAACTTATTTACACCAAATGTAAACCTTTCTCAGACTTGTGGCATTGGCCATTTATAAATGATGTTTCCCAGTGTGAACTGTATTTTCTGCCAGAGACTGTATTTTTCTCTTGGGGATGGGACTGGGGAGGGAGTTTTCAGATATACCAGATCCCTTTTCATGGGTGGCTTCCTCTTCTGGTACCCTCAGTTGCCACTGAAACTAGAAGTTCTACCCCAGCAAAGGCATTTGTAACCAATCAAATAGTGACTGTGCTTGTTAAACACGATTGTGTAGCAGTTAATTCACTTCTTTTAGGATCATATAAGTTGGTCAATGGTCTGCTGTCCTTGTCAACAGGTTATTAGGGTTAATTTATAGTCCAGTCCCTCTCTTTCAGTTCACTAGCAGAGGTGCTGCATCTGCATGGTGGGTGGCTGACAGTTGAATGGGGGTGGGTTCTCCCTGATACTCATTTTTCTGTAAACCCCTTTTCAGGCCAACACACCTCCATCAAAAAGTGAGTCCTTAGCAGTGTGTACTTTTCCCCAGCAACTATCTCATATAGGGTGTTTCTCACAGGTCTTTAGTTGAACAACCTTATTCCCTGAGAATTTTTTTTGGCAATGTATTAAAATATTATCTTCATATTATTCTTTTTCTTGTGGTCTAGAGGACATTTTGGAGTCTTGGCTTTAAATAAATAAGAGTGAAATGACTCTATTGTAGTAGTTCTCAGACCTTATCGCTTCTATCTCTCTATCTACCTCTACTAACTGTAGTGTCACCTGCTTTACAAAGGAGAATAGAGAAGAGAGGATTAAATCTGTTGAGCATTTCTAATATGGTATTCCCTTTGACCCCTTGCTCTAAGGTAGGCCTTATCATCCCAGTTCTTCAGATGGGAAAATCAAAGTTCTGAGACAATAGAAAATGCGCCTAATAACACAGAGCCTGTCAATTGAGAAATGGGATTTAGAGTCCAGATATATCTTTGCTTTAACCTTCTGGTAAATCTCATCAAACACTTCCTGTAAAGGGAAGGAGAGGACCAGGGAAAGGTTAAGGCAAAGAGCTTTATAATTGGAAAATGGGAGAACACTAGACATGGAATGCAGGGGAAAAGTTGAGGGGTTCAATTATTTTTCACCATTTCCACCAAAGGGGATCTTGGAAGTCCACTGTTCTGATCCAGAAAAACTCTGAGAACTGCCTCAGAGTTTTTCTCCATAGATCATGAACCAGGGCTTGGAAGGAGTCAAGCTCTGGTCGGTAAACAGCATCCTATGTCTTGGAGTTTATCTTCTTGATGCTGCTTGAATTTTTGGCTCCCTTTGCAAGAACTGAAGGAACAGAGTAGTAAATAATTAATATTAATAGCTAACACTTATTGAAAACTTTCTTTGTAACAGGTAAGCATCTAATATAATGCTTCTAAAACCGTTATGGAGAAGGCCCCCGTCCTTCTTTTTCCTTAAAAAAGTTCCAAGCTATCATGGACTATTGTCCAATAAAATATGACAAAATTAATTAATAGAAAAATGAAATTTAAAATGGCACAGAAAATACATGCCCCCACTGTTTTATTGTTATTGGGGTCAATGGACATAAAAGTTTCTCTCTGTGATATTCCATCGTATAGATAAACCACATCTTCTTGATCCATTTGTCTGTTGATGGAATACTATATGGCAATGAGAAAAAATGAAATCTGGCCATGTGTAGCAACATGGATGGGCCTTGAGGGTGTTATGCTGAGAGAAATAAGTCAGGCAGAGAAGGACAAATACCATATGTTTGCACGTGTAGGAGGATTAGGAGGAACTTAACAGAGGACCATGGGGGAGAAGAAGGGGGGAAATAGTGGGGGAGAGGGAGCGAGGCAAACCATGAGAGATTCTTGAATGCTGAAAACAAACTGAGGACAGACAGGGGGGAGTTGGGCATGGAGGAGGGCACTTCTGGGGATGAGCACTGGGTGTTATATGGAAACCAACCTGACAATAAACTATTTGTAAAAAAAAAAAAAAGTTACTCTCTGTGAGACCGTCAATTTCAGCATTTATCTGATACACGGACTGGTGATATACAGGATGCAGACAGTGCAGTCCACAGATCACACTTCGAGCAACTTTTCTCTAAGCACCTCACATGCAGTAATTCTTGGTAGGATTATTTTCTCCATGTTGCAGAAGAATGGACAGAGCCATGAGAATTAGCTTCTCAAGGCCACAAAGCTGGCGAAATAAGGAACAAACAGTGGAAGGCAGGCAGCTGTTTCCAGGACCTTCCCTGTTCACTACATCCATTTCTGCTTTGAATCATGGGTGCGCAGTGTTTGGGCATAGAGTGGGATGGACTCCAGGCAAGTCCTGACTAGGTCATTTAGCACCTGGATGGTATTAGGATTAAGTGACATCTCAAAGGCTCATAGATGGCCCCTGGCATGGCGTGGGTGCCCAACAAATAGAAGCCATTCATTTTGACAAGGACAAAAATCCAAGTGGCACTTTGATAATGATTTAGGGTGGATTATTAGATTTGGTGCAGTTAATATTCCACATGCCAATGTGTCTCAACTGTCATGTTTGTCAGAAAACACTTTGTCAATGGCTTTTTTATTCCATGAAAGAAATTAAGTTTAACTTTATCATTTTAATATCTCTGCCCATTTATTTCTAAACCCTGTGGCAGAAATGGCCAGCTATAAAACTCATCTGAATAGATTCTGTTTCCTTGGGGAGACAGGAAAACAACTGTAAGATCTGATGTCTGTTTTTTTTTCCAATTATTAACTGTGTGTCTTTGACTAAGCTTACTTTTCCAAGCCTCGGTCTTTTCATCTATAAAAGGGGGATGATAATGACACAACCTAATGTCATATAGTGTCACTATGGGGACTTAGAGAATCAATACGTGCAGTACATTTGGCACAGTGCTTTGTAGATAATAAGCACTTGCCAAATATTGATCATTGTTGGTGCTGATTTGTCTGGTAAAGGTGAGATTCCAAGATATCACCTGCTCTTTGTACATGGCCTTTAACTGGTGGTTGGCAAAAATTAATACTACTTTTTTTTCCTATAGCATCTGTACATGCTGGATCTCGTGCTAGTCATTCCCATACACATTATTCATGGAATTCTCTTGGCATCTTACTGACTGGTAATTAAATCTCAGGGTGGTCAACTTACTTGCTCAGTGTCCCAGTGTGATGGCATAGAGACCTCCCAAGTTGAATCAAGATTTACCTGGGTCAACCTGTCACTGTTTTCCAGTTAATTCCACTCAGAAACGAAATAAATAATGGGTTAGCACTTACTTTGTTTTATGTGTTGGGCACTATAGCAAGTCCTTTGCCTGAATCATTGCATTTTCTTCTCACACAATCCTACGAGATAAGTACCACCATTATCCTTTTTTTTTTTTTTTTTAATAGATGAAGAAACACCGTCAAGGGAAATAGGAGACTCAGGTAGTGAGAACGGGCCCAAGCTCTGAACGCAGATAGTCTGGTTCTGTAGCCCACGAAAGGCTTTAAATGGGGAAGAAATAAACACACGTGCCTGGGGCAGGTGTGCATTATCCTGTTTCTTCAGTTAAATGTTTTCCCTTCTCTGTAAAATAAGAGGGTTGTATTAGGGCCTCTTTAAAGTCCTTTCAGCCACTAAAAGCCTAAGACTGCAAGTAGGAGGCCAAAATACAGCTTCCCTTGTGTATGTCCACCACGTTACTGCCCTGATAGAAAGTGGCCAGCATGTGAAAGGCTTAATGTATACTTAGGCCCTAGTTATACAATTTTGGGGAAAGAAATCAGGACGGAGGCCCAACAGAGCAATTGAAAACACGTTATCAACTTCTTACTCGGGATTTAGTCCTAGAGTACTGGTTCTCTTCCCAAACGCACATGGCTTCATTGTAGGTGGAGAGATTTGTCAGGTTGGATTTCTTATCCCACTGTTTGCCTTTACGCTCAGCTCCTTCTAAAGACTGCAGATGATTGTCTGTTGTGCAAAGTGGACACTCCATGACTCAGAGTGGAGGATGGATGATTATTTGGTGGAAGTGTGTATCTAAAGATTTGCCAATTTTCCCCATGGAGTCTTTGAATGTGGCATAGGGAGTGGCTTGTTTCTTGGTCTGCAAAATAAAAAAAATGTTTTTTAAGTTTTTTTTTTTTTAACTCTAAGCTTTCCACACTTATCTTGAGCAACTTATTTGAAAAGAGGTTTTGTCTCTCACTTTAATGCAATAGGAGTTTGGGAGAAAGGGTTGATGATCATGCATACTCTTTATTTACAGACCGGAAGTTCTAAAGATCAGAGAGGTGACTTGGCTGAGCTCAAGAAGCTCTGGATAATGGATAATCTTTACAAAGATTCCATCTACCTCTGAACCTTTACAGTGATTTTTGTGTGTATAAACATTTCTCAGAAGAGAAGGTTTATTGTAGGAATCAGATGCTCATGGGCCCACAGGTCATGCAAATGAATGTGGAGTCAGGTGGAGAGAAGTGGGGACAGGGTGGGGAGTGTGGCCAATTAGACACCGCATACCCCCTTGTAAGGAAAAGTTTCTAGTCAGAATCAGCCAGTTGTTACCATAGGGGAATGTTGGCCCACTACTGTTTGATCTTGAACTTTTCAAGAGAAGCACATTTTTTTCTGAAATATGTGAAATATTTCAATTTTATATTGTCAGCTCACTTGAAGGTTTGTAAGGTAATGCAGGCCAAGCACAACATGACGTCAGGTTAGATATCAACCAGGGGCCATGCATGTGCAAACACAGATTTGTAATTCTCATCAGATTCTTGAAAGAGACTGTGCTCCAGAAAACATGGGCTTCACTAATGACAGTTACAGCACCAGAATGCAAGTTTTTCCTGCTTCTTTCCCAATTGAATTCTACAAGCATTAAAAAAAAAATCACCTAAACCTAGAATTATATTTATGTCATTTGAGAGCATCTCCTCCTTCCGTGAGCTTAAATGTATTTATGACGACATCACTTATTCCATTTCTCTTTGTGCTGTGTGCTTAAAGCCTTGCGGAGTCCCATACCACCTGTATTAATCTCCATGCCTCCTTTCCTGGTGGCAAATATCCATCTGCAAGGGTGAGGCATTGGACAGAGGTGACCAGCAGCCCTAAATAAGTATTAGAGACATGTCAAACTCAGTTAAATAAGAAAGATTAGAAGGGGAGCATGGGGAGAGGGAGCAGATCTGTGATTCCTGGGGAGGGGAGGGGAGAGCATGCCTTCAAGAAAGATGGGAGAAATGAATGTGAATTGAGAGAAACTGCAGATTTTATCACTGCAGATAAATCTCAACTGTGCTCTCCAGATCTGGGGCTTTAGCTATGACATAAAGATGATGGTGTATAGTCAAGTGCATTGAAACTCCCACACATGTTTATTTGAAGTTCAGGGTTAATAAAATAAACAGATGCATCTATTTCTCTTTTCCTCATGGTCCCCCTCTGCATTTGTTAATATATCCCAGGTAGCACCTAAGAAATGCCCCCTTTTCAGAACACATTGCCCTGGGTGTAACATACTTAAGAGTGACCAGGCATGATCAGTGTTATGGGACTAGGGATCATTTTCTTTCGTCTTTAGGAAAAGAAAGCCTGGGTTTAAGGACAGGGCCATTTTATACTGCAACTTTGTTAACAGGGTCGGTTTTCAACTCACTTGTCTAAAGTACTTTATTTATCAGTCTTAAAAGTACTAAGTAACTTGTCATTATTTCTATAACAGTGGGAGATAATTAAATCCTACATGCTTTAAGGAATCAAGCCAGGGTCAGAGCTGTTTTGCATATAGCATGCACAGATTAGGTGAAAGTAGCCTGTTTAAACTGTCACTTGATATTATATTAGCTGTTAGATAAATGGTACAGAACTGCGGAGCACAGCAGATATTTGGCAGTGCCTCTCTCGCCTTGCATTGTGCTGTGGCATAATCTAGCACTTGCTTATTTGGGGATAACTTGATACACTCCAACAATGGGAGAGCTTGACCACTGGCTGGTCTGCTTAAATTGCCATTAAACACCGTAACGCTTGATGCTTTTCATTTCCAGAGAACTCTTGAAGTCAATCTCTGAGAAGAAACTGGGCAGGGTGAAGTGGATTGAAATTGCTGCCCATCAGAATTTAGGGACTGTCATGCTGGGTTGTGGGCAGCATTGTGACAAGGCTGTTGAGAAGAGCCAAACCCGAAATTGAGTTAAGTAGGAGGATGTGGGTGGACAGGGAAGGTGCAGGCGGATGCTGCTTCTTGTGAACTAAGCCAGGGAACAGCTGACCGTTGATGCGGTGGGAAGATCACAGTCTATGGAATTACAAGCACATGGATTGGGAAGCTGGTTTCCTCATTCACCTGCTGTATGACTTGATTTAACCTCCCAGCCACAGCTTTCACAGTCTGTAAAGTGGGCTTATGCAAGGCACCTGGGTCCAGGCTTGATGGGTAGAGCATGCTTTATACATGCTGGTCCAGGTGGGATCAGAAGACTGACACTGAACACAGAAAGGTATCCATTAGTAAGTTAAGCTTGAATACTGATCTAAACTCAAAAAGGACGTTTGTCATTTCTTATTCTAGCCTGCTTAGTAGGTATAGTTGGCCTGTGGCCCCTACATGTTGATTATACTCAGAGAAAAGGGAGAAGTGAATTATGCCACTGTTTGCAACAAGGACATCCTTGGGTAGCATTTTAGCTCTAAACTGCCACTTAAGTTGGCTACACTTTGGAATGTACTAAGAGAAGATTAGATTTCACCTGCTTTGAGGTTTGTAACAAAACCACCTCAGCCACCTACTGTCAGAGACACTGCTTGCTCTGATCATCCCTCATGCTTTATTTTTACTTTTCTTATGCCACTTAATATTCTACCTTGTGTTACTGTGGTTACTGTGTGTGGGGAGTTTTTAATCTCCTCTAGACCAAATCCCTATGTGATCTAGATTTGATGCATTCAGAGCATCCAGTACAATCCCCAGCTATAATAGGAGCCCGACAAATGTTTGTTGAATGAATAAACAGTTTGCTAAAAGGTTGGAGGATGATTTTATTGATCTTAGTTTCTCTTGGCCAGTGATTATATCATCTCTACTTTAAATGTCCAAGGGAAATAAGACTTAAGTTAGTGGCCCCATGAGTGTATATTTCCAGTGATATCAACTCCCATATTCTTGAGGTGCCATGGTTAGAAAATTCTGGACTCCAGAAACAAGTGCCTGAACATTAGAGTAAACAGCCCTCAGGTGTCTGCGAGGCTCAGTTGGTTAAGCGTCTGACTTTGGCTCTGGTCATGATCTCACTGTTTGTTAGCTCAAGCCCTGCGTCAGGCTCTGTGCTGACAGCTCAGAGTCTGGAGCTTGCTTTGGATTCTGTGTCTCCATCTCTCTCTGTCCCTTGCCTGCTCACACTCTGTCTCTGTCTCTGTCTCTCTCGCAAAAATAAACATTAAAAATTTTTTAGAATAAACAGTCCAGGTCAGTGCCAAAGGACACTGGTCTCCATCTTCCCCTACTTATCAATGAAGGCCTTAATTGAGCTTACCTGTTCATTCCTAAACCTATTTCTTCTTTGTTAATTTAGATTTCAGAAGCTAAAAGAAGGGACAATTTGCCAAACCATGGCAGAATGGAGTGACTAACTGGGCTGTGATCCACCCCTACTTCCTGGGGCCCCAGAGACTCTGTCCACTTTCCAATCTGAGGCAATGGATGATGCCATATTGGAATTCTATGTTCAGGTCCTACTCAGGGAAGCTTCCTGTGCTCCTTTTCCTCCGGAGTCAGTCACTAACCCTTGCCACCATAACAACAGATGCTGGATTTACCACCACGGAGTGCCTACCACATGCCAAGCATATTTCTAGGTGCTTGGAATATGCCTGTGAGCAAGCAGGTGGAAAATCTCAGCCCCATGGTACTTACACTTCAATGGGCAGGGGAGGGGCCAATAAAATGAAACAGTAAGTAAATAAGAGATGTGTTGGGAGGCAGAAGAGAGCAGGGTGAGGGGGAGATAAAAAAGGAGGGACAAAGAGACAGCTGGAGATAAAGGGGATGAGGGGAGATATTCACATGGGCACTGAGAGGCAGATAACCAGAGACTAGACAGAAAGAGGCAAGAAAAACTGTGAGGGACAATGAGGAGACAGATGGAAAGAGTGAGACACAGGGTGGTGGACAGAAAGATAGACAGCAGGCAGGGATCTGCTCATGCCAGGAGGACCAGCTCCCTGTCTGCTGCTTTCCCCAATCTTCCTGCTCTGCAGTCCTCCAGTGCTGTCTCCTAGAGCCCTGCCCTCCCCAGCACACCCTTCTCACACAGCTGCTGCTGCTGAAGCCAATTCCGCATGGACCACACCCCTACCTGGAGGTCATGGTCCCTCGGTGGTGCCCTCAGGATATGACCAACCGCCACTAGCACTGACCACTTCTATCTCCCAGGTCCCAGCACTTGCCATCACTGAGCTGTGGCCACATTGCACTTAGAGGTCTTTCTTAGGAACCAAGTTCTTGCATCAACCCTGGAAAGGCTTTTCTAACTACCCCACCCCATCTGGATGAGGCTTACTTTAATGGGTTCCCACAAACTTGTCTCAATTTGAGGTGAATGGAGGCATGGAATGCTAATGCTAAAGCCGGCGAACATGGGAGCTTACTAAAGACCAGGCTATTCCTGGGCACTCTCCTGTCTGAGCTCCCTGAATCCTCCAACAGCCCTTAATGGTAGGTATCGTTATTACCTACCACTTGAGAGATGATGAAACTGTGGCTCAGAGAACTTTAGAAACTTGCCCAGGGTAACCTAGCTTACAAATAGCAAAGCAGCCCATCCTTCTAACCTAAATAAATGAATATGTACACCTTGTGCTTTGTCCTAATACTAGATTTATCACTGTTTTTGTGATGTTTCCATGCCTGCCCTTCTCTTCCCTCCCTCCCACACCCCAGGTAATATACATGCCCAGACTGTGAGCTACTTGAAGGCAGGATAGAGGTATTTAGAGCATGGCTTAGCACCTGGCAGAGTCAGCTCTGAATACATCACTGAGCAAGGAAAGGATGTATTTCTGTTAGGACATCCATACAGGAGTGGGCTAGTGAGTGATCTGTGTGCTTCTGAGCCACGGCTTTGGAAAACCTGAGTGCCATCCTGCCTGGGGACAGATTGCTGGGGAAGGGATGTTCCTGCCCAGCCAGCAGACTCTCTGTTACTCATGTGTCTGAAAGGGGAAACGGGGACAGATGAGGACCAAGAAGACTTCCTTCAAATCCATGCTTTCAGGTGTCATTTCAGGGGCTCAGATGACCTTGTAGTTCTTTGCCAAGAAGTCTGGGGGAGTTGATTGGAACTTTGAGATCAACCAGGGAAGGCAGGAATAGTGACCAGGCCATACTGGTCTGAGAAGAGTCATAGAGGCCGCATTCTAGCTTTTGTTGGCATCTTTGGTGGTGTTTTCTCAGGGATTCTTGAAAGAATAGAGAATATCTGAAAGATGTGTGAGAGAGAACTATACTGAGTATTGCTGTTCCCCTGGGGAGAAAAATGTATGTCTTCATGGGTGCCTGCTCCATGGAGTTTTCCCAGAGATAAGGGGTATAAGGAATTGTGATTCAGGGTGCTGGAGAAGAGAAAGAGGTGCTGGTGCACCTGTTCTGTCCACCCTTCCCTTTCCTGTCTCTGCTCTCCCACACCCCCTAGGACGGGGCATTTGGGAAATCTTGGCACTTCCCCTATACATTCTGATCCAGAAAGACAGAGAGTCTACCTCCTTACAAGCTTGGGATGCCTTTCTGTAGTAGCCACTTGCCTTAAACCTGTGAAGTATTGTCTTGGGGGGTAGAGAACATTGAATGCAGGAGGAAAACATAAAATAAATAAGAGCTTCTAAGACAGTCTGTATTGATATTATACTTATAATACCTAAAAGCCCCTGCTGACTGTGGAAAATTAATGATAGGTACAGTCGATATTAACTGTCCCTCCAAAAAGCAGAGGGGAAAAAGCCTCCAAAATAAGGATCAATATAACCCCCCTGCCAGCACCGTATTGAGCCTTTCTTCCAAAAATAAATATATTTTTAAACCATTGACAGGATTATTTAGGAAAGCATTTACTTAGTCTTGCTAATGGAAAACCATGATAATGATCTTTGAACAATAGGTTTTAGAAACATCAGCTCTTGGGTGGTAGACTGGCTTCCCACCCAGTCAATGCAGCAGCTTTTCTTTGAAAGGGGAGAAGCCTGGGCTCAGGGGTGGAAGGAGTTTGAATACCTGATCTCCCCGGTAGAGTTATGTGTTTTTGCGCATCTCTCATGAATTATTAATGCACATCCAGCAATGCAAGGGAGAAAAAAGCAGATGATTTTCCTCTGAGTTTGCTGATCAGCCAATTGCTTGGTTTTGGGAGGACTCTACGTGTTTCTAGTTTCTATCTACATCCATAGAAATGGAGCATGATCCTTACGGCATCTCAAGTGAATGATTTTTCAATTAGCCTGCAGTTCCTTTGTGATATTCCCTTTACAGTCCTATGTGGGTGATGTAGAGCAAAGGTTTAAGAGGTTTTGGACAATTTATGTGGTTTAGAGAGGCTGTTTGTCAAGAAACAATATCCGCAACAACTTTTATGTTCAATTTGAGTCCCAGGTCTTTTGCTTATTTTTATAGCCCCGTTTTCTGAGGTGTTAAAGCAAACTTAAAGGCAGTGTTTAAATAGTGTTGGTGGTATTGGTAATGTGTTCCTGGAGGAGTCTGGGAGAGTCTAGAAAACCATTCCCCCGAATACAGAGACAATGGACATTGGCATAACTGGAGGACCATTTGTTGAGTTTCATCAAAATATCTTGGAAACATGAATATTGCTTTAGCTGAAAACTTCATCTCTAGTGTGATAAAATAGTACAGGTGGGTAAAAGAATGGATTTTGGATTCAGCCAGATCTGGGAGGTGTGGGAATACTACTTAGAGGAGGCATTCGTTGTCCTTATCATATCTCAGTGTTCTAACCTGATAAACTGGCGTTGGTACAAAGATTAAATGGAATAATGTATGAAAAGTGCTTAGGCACAGCCTGGCACAAAGTAAGTCCTCAGTAAATATTACCTCTATTGTTGTTGCTGTTGCTGCTGGTAGGGATCTATCTTAAGACATGTACAAAGTTATGGACATATACAAAGATGTTTCTCACTGTGTTTACAACCCTGAACAGTTGGATTAACTAAATATATTATGGAAAATAAATACAATGACTACTGGCTTATTTGGCTGTTAAGAACCAGGTGATAATTGATTGATTGAACAGTATTCACAATAATTTAAATGAAACATTAGACATCATCTAATTGTTATCAATAGGATAGTATCATCCGATTGTTTGTTTGAACAATACAAGCATAACTATATACCCATGCACCAAAAAAGTTTATCCAGGTATCCATGGGTGATGGCATATACATTTTTTTATGTTTTAATTTCATTTTTTGCTTATCTGAATTGTTTACAATGCCATGTTCCTTTCTTGATTTGAATATTTTTGAATGGAAAAAAGAAAAGCTAAGAAGGGGTTGATGGTCCCAATTGAGGAATATTCTCTAATGGTTAAAAAAAAAAGTCAACACATCAGTATGGATTTATCAGAGATTTTGAGACATGAAGTTGGACGTGTTGAAGGTTATGTCACTCCATCAGAAAACATAAGCAAGAGATGAAAGATCAGGAACATTTGAAAATGAGATCATGAAGAATGAGAACTATACAGTTGCTTGGCCCATAGATTTTTTTTTTTTTGATGGAAGACTTTCTGACATTTGAAAAATGGAGACCTGTGCCACAGAGGTTGATTGGCATTTATGGGTAGTATAAGGCATGATTTGCCCCCCTCCCACCTCCCTCACCCTGTATCCAAACCCTCACCCATCCACCCTCCGGATAAAATTGGATAAACTATAAAACTCTCTAAAATTGCTATGTGCAGAAAGACTAGTTGTTGTTTTCAAAATATGACTTATCTGGATAGAAATTTGAAAAAGTAACTTGTGACATTTTAAACACTTTACTGACTCTTGTTAAAAAAAGGAAAAAAAAATAAAGAAAATGGAAACTTGTACCTGTTCAGAAAGAAAAAAAGGAGAAGTGAGAATAGTTTCATATCAAGTCTTTATTGAAATAGTTGGGTCTAAATCCCTATGGATTTTGTCAAAATTGAAATAATGTTTGGAAGGAGCACATGATTCCTATAAATATCTATTTATATTCATATTTCAGGAGTGGGCCAGTCCCTTAATTTTCTTCATAAATGGAAAATTATTTTCACGAATGGTGGTTTATCATTTTTATGATGCTACAACGTGACCCCTAGGATTCTGGAATTTTCAGGGCTTCCAGCTGAATATTTTAGAGATGGGGTGCCTGTGTGTTCAGATATAAGATTATACCCCAAATGTTTGTGAACTCTATTTTTCCTCTGAAGGGTTAACACACATTTATGTATATTTTACCCTTATAACTCCACGTGTTTTGCAATGGAAAAGTAATATTTGTCTCAACACCATCATACTATTAGATATGTCCACAGACATATTTTCTGTCTGTTAAATACTTAATTCCAGGAGTAACCAGTTTTATTCAGGAGCCCCATTCATCTCTAACACAAGTCAGAAGTTCGGTATCGTAAAGTATTTGAATTGGAGCACCTGGGTTGATCAGTTGGCTAAGCATCTGACTGTTGATTTTGGCTCAGGTCATGATCTCATGGTTTATGAGATCAAGCCCTGTGTCAGACTCTGTGCTGACAGCATGGAGCCTGCTTGTGATTGTCTCTCTCTCTGCTCTTGCTCATGCTCTTTCTCTCTTTCTCAAAATAAATAAATAAATATTTTTAAAAAAATAAAGTATGCTAAATGTTATTACAAATAGTGATATTTTTGTCAGTAAAAATTTCTAAAAACGATTTTACTGGATAGACTATTCTAAGTGAAACTTTAGAGAAATTATATTTGCTTCCCTGGAATGCCCATTTCTGTCTTCATTCTATTCTTTGTTTCTGTGTGTTCTCTCTCTCTTTCCCTCTCCTTCCCTCCATTCCTCTCTCTCTTTCGCTGTATGCTTCCTGTCTCTCTCTATCTCTGCTTATTTGTATTGTCTTCCATTCGTTCTCTCTGGTGTACACCACTTTTCTGTCCAAGTCTCTCCTTGCTCCCCTTCAATTCCCTCTGGTTCCATGTAGGTCTTAGCTTTCTCAGTAAGACTTACTCTTATCATGCATTTCCATATAATTATGTTATTATACTTTCATGTATCCTGTTAGGAAATAGAAATGTCTTAATATTTTATGGTCCACCATGGAGGTCACAACTGGCTGCCTCGTTGTTCTCTTTGATACAAATGCTATTTAAATTTTTTAAATTGTTTGCCAGGGCTTTAAGATTTTACATGATAATTTGGATTTTCTTTGAAAAAGATAAAAAGAGTTTGGCATCCTAAGCACTTTCCTAGGTAATAGTGAACTGAAGCGGAGTGGTAGCACCCCCCAATGTCCATTTATCCCAGCCCTTCCCTCACCCTTTGGGGTCTTCATTCATCAATGTCGCTGCCCTTATCTCTGCAGCCATTTGACTTTGCCACCTTTTTGCTCCTCCTTTCTGCTCCCACAACTTCCTCTCCTGGAACCCCCACCCATTCCCCTCTACCAGAAGAGAGAACAATCGGATTTCCTGTTACAATGGTTGGAGAAATAAGAAGGGGTGTTTCTGGTTATCCCTTAGATGATTCTTCAGCTTATATCTAAAGCTGGCCCCAACATAAAGAATGTTGAGTAAAAAACTCTGTGGATATCATTCAAGGTCCTTGACATCTAAATCAATCAACCATTTAGTTATATTGGTATAATTCATTCTCTGGTATGACTGCAGTGTGGTATTCTTTTTTTGTTTCATTTTGTTTCTTTGTTTTTGTTGTTGAGCTTAAGTACTTAAGTATATTTTGTCACAATTTGAATAAGTAGCTCAAAGAACTCAAAAATTCTGTTGGTGTATGTCTAGTTTCCAATAATACACCCATATTCGTGGTTCTTCTGATTTCAGAAGGGGTCTTTTGTGAGGTCCTGAGCTTTCTTTTCCCCCACATATATTTGATAAAATTTTCCTAGTGTTGCTGCTTCTGGCTGTGTTGATCTCTCTGAATACACTGAGTAGACCAGTGCCTGGCCTTCACTTTGCATTCAATAGATGTTTGTTAACTGAATGAACATTTGTGAAACTGAGACAGAGAGAGGGGAAGTAACTTGCCTTTGGTCACACATGAAGTCACTGAGCAAACTGAGGTTACATTTGGCTATTTAGTTCAAACATTTGCTTAAGTGAATAAATGCTGCCTTTTCCCCATTTCTTCCCACTTCCCATCACACTACAACTGTAGTCAATGTCCGACTTTTCAGTCAATGTTCAATTTTCACTTAGCGTAGGCCCCCGAAATGCTCGTAAGTATTGGTGGCTCTGACTCTAATTCATGCTTCTAACAGATTTGTACTCAAATAATGGCTTCCAGTTTTCAGAAAATTTACAAACTGTTTCCTTACTTAAATGATTATGGAATTCTGACATTTTAGGCTCATAATTTCCTCTTCATATTGCAGACATCACAGTCTGTTGGCAGAGGTTTTATCAACCCAAAGTACACACGATCACATATTTGTACGTGTTTGATCAACCTGCAAACAACTCATGCCTTTGAAATGTCCCAGGGCTTGTCCATGGAACTCAGTCTACCTCTTTTAGTGACTATTGGTATAGAAACCAGCCTGTGTACTCCAAGTTCATATATGATGTCTTCTGGAAGTTTTTCCACCTTACAAAATACATATTAATTTAGTTTCATTGTGCTTTATTTTGCTGCTCTGGGCGAGACTTTCTCTGTGTAGCTTTGCATGAATTGCATGAATTTCCTGTTAGACTTGACTTAATTCATTCTTCAGAAATGACAAGTACTTTGGAGGCATTTCCTTCCAGAGTCTCCCAAATGCACGTACATACGAGCACACCACCCTTGCATACATACAGACATACATATGCCACCATGAATTGAGAAGAGCTCCGAGCCACTGAAGTTGTGAGGAAACCCTGATCTAGAATGAATTTTATCCAGCTTCTCCCTTCCTCGGGACTCCATTGTTGCTGCAGATAGGAAGGTGAAGATGAGAAAGAGGACCCATTAGAATGGAGAGCAAACAATAACTGTCTTACCCCTAAAGCTACTGGAATCTCAGCTCAAATACTCATAATATGCACCAAACTGAAAAGAGTACTTGTGGGCAGAGTGCTGTGACAAAGTGCTTTGGAAAATGTCACTTTATGAAAGAAAACTGATTCCATGTTTATCTGTACCTATCTGATCTAGACCTATACCTATATCTGATCTATATGTATGTGATTATAGACATGTATATACATACATATACAGAAACATACACATACATATATATCTTCTGCTCTTTGCATGTTGTCTATTCCTGTTGGCCTCCCTCAAAAAAAAAAAGATGAAATATTGATTTCATAGGGTTCAGCCCAATAACCCTGACCACAGAGAGGGTTTCTGCATACTTTCCCTACCCCTTTTTCTCTATTTCCTTATGCACTACAGAAATAAACTATAAATGCCAAAAGAGAATTGCAAGATTGAAAGAATTTTGCAATGGCTTCCAAGACTTCTACTCCTTAGTGTATGTGCCCTATATAATCTCATCCCCTTGACTGAGGTCAAGACTTGTGCATATGATGCTATGCCACTTCTATAATTAGGTTGCATTAAAAGGAAAAGGAGAGGGATTTGATATATGTAATTAAGGCCCCAAATCAGTTAATTCTGAATTAATTAAAAGAGAGATCATATTGGGTGGGTCTGGCTTAATCAGGTGAGAGCACTAAAAAGGGTCCTTCCGAGGAGACAGACACTCTGCTTCTGGCAGTGATGAAACAGGCGGTCACATTGTGACCTGGCTATGGCCCCTGGGAGCCAAGTGTCTCATTCTTGAAGTCTCAGTCTTGCAGAAACTGAGAACTGCCAACAATCTGATTGAGCTTGGAAGAGGACCTTAAACTCCAGATGAGGGCACAGGCTGGCAGCACCTTGATGAAAGCCTTGTAAGACCCTGGGCAGAGGATCCAGCTGAGATGTGCCCAACAACTGACTTACAGAAACTGTGAGATAAGAAAAGTGTGTTGTGTAAGACACCAAAGTTTTGGTAATTAGGTTTGTAACAACAGAGAAGGAATACAAACACCCAAATATCTGCACGTTCAGATAGCAGGTCTGACAGCTCCTGTGCCTGCCACAACCTGCCTCTTCAGCATCTTGCTTTGTCCACCTCCATCCATAAGTGACCCAGAGAAAGGTTCTAGGTGAGAGCCCGAGGTACCGAGAGAGTCTTGTGTTCGTGCTGGCTTCAGTGGGTGTTTTTGCATCTGTATCTGTGAGCTCTCCTTTATTCTTATTTACTTTGTTCCATTACTGCAGTCAGGAGAAACTCTCTTTCCAGGAAAAAGAAATATTTAGTTTTCTCTTGTTTTGGAAACATCGGACACTTGATCCTAGGAATGGGGTCTTGGACCATTCCCTGCAGACACGTCATCCTACACCATTGCGAGAGGAAGAAGGCGTGTGGCTGCCATAATATACTGCTTTTATTTCCCTACTTTCTTTTTTAATGTTCTTTTCTATTCAGGCTTCAGGCTTTTTCTTCCTCTTTCCCTTTGTGTTGTAGCATCTGCCTTGAATGTTGATGAGGGAAAGTTGGTCAGTCCCCAAGAACTTATTTGGGGGTAATTAATTCTTGGCACCATAGCAGTGCTTCACAACTGTGACTTTCTTAGGTATGAATTGACCGACTAAATGTCTAGGCATAGGATATGTATGTACAATTATTGCATTTCCTTTTGCCAATAATTGTTTATTGAACTTGCTCTAGGAGGAATGGCAATGGTGATTACTTGTGTGCGCAAGGGAAAATGGGAATTCCCATGAAGACCATGAGGGAATCCTTAAATACCTGTATTCCATTATCAAGTCATTCTTTGCTATTTTTTTTTGCCCTAGAGCTCTGTGAGAGGACCATTCTAGAAAGCTGAATCATGTCTCAGGGAGATTACAGTACATTCAGGTAGCAATTATGCAAATATGACTGTGAACTCTTGATAGATTGTGAGCTACAAGAACAAAGAGATGAAGGACAAGAAGATAGGGAGATGAAACCATCCTGGGGCAGGAGAAAGAGGGGAGGCATCAGGGAAGAAGTGTTGGGAATGGAGTTGGATAGGGGATTTTAGCCAGAAGAAGAGTCTGTAGTGATGATAAACGCATTGATTTTTCAACACATACTGAACTTGGACATGAACCTATAATTTTAGGGAAAATTTTGTATTACCCAACACATGGCAAAATAAAAATTAATTAGCTGAGACTCTGCCAATTGAGAATTTATGGGAATTTGGAATGTAAACTCCACCACAGGGCAAGAGACATGTCTATCTCATTCTCCCTGGCTTCCATAATGCCTACCAGAGAGTTTTGCACGGCAGTGGATGCTCAAACACAACTGGGACCAAGTGAGCGAATCTTATCCACTGAGAAACCCGTTAAAATTGTTTCCTAATAAGATTAATTATGTGATTACATTTGTAGAAACAAAAAAGTGGCAAGAATGAACTGTTTACGTGGAAATGATTGCTCAATCACAAAACATTGTTTTCTAGTCATTAAAGTAGGGCTCCAAAGGAAGGCTGCAAATGAATTCACTGATAGCCCAGTGGGACTCACTGTATATTTTCAATGTACTACACACACACACACACACACACACACACACACACACACGCACATATGTATTTGTTTTTTTTTTTTTTTCAAAAGTAATATCTTATTTATTAGCCTTTCATGTCTCACCTTCGGGATGATTAAAGATTTCCTGAACTTTGAATAGAGTCTCCTTTTTGACGTTTTACCAGATTTAGGGACAATAATGGGCTTTGGTAGCCAATTAATCAGCCAGGCTTGAGTTCAGGACAAGTGATCAAGATCTAGAAACTGCTATGAAGTAGGACTTCAGAGCTGAAGAGTAGCTCAGTATCAGGTCGGCGATCAGGGAGCTGGGGCAGAGGAGAGTCCCATCGAGATGGGCTGGCAATGGCCAGGGAATATTTCAAAGGTAGGAGTGCAGGTAGTTGCTAATGTGGAAGGGAGGTTGAATGAACAGCATAAATCATTGGTTCAGTCTGAGTAATGGGTCAAGAGCATAAGACTTTCAGTCAGCCATGAAGAGCTGAGCTGTGCTTCTTGACAATAGGCTTTCCCACACCTAGAAACTACCACCTTGCTTGAATGAGGTTGGCTGGTCTGCAACATACTTTTGCTCACCTCTAAGTCCACAGGTGTTTTAGCTTTACCCATACTTGACACTCTTCACAAAAATGATTCCTCCTTTCTAAGACCCATTGGATACATGATGTCAGCTCCATTTTGTTGATGAGTCGCTCTCTCACTGTTTTCTCAGTGAATATTGTAACTGCTCCTATGAGGGGGCCCAGAGTATGAAAGGTATAATATCAACCCAGGTTTCTATTTTAGGGAGCAGAAAGGTTATGTGCACAAAAGGCCTTTTGCTGGATTGCATGTTAGATACCTCATTAACTTAAAAACAGAATTTGAATGTAAATTATAACCCTTGTTACTACTCATAACTGCAGTTCAGATGATAAGTTGGCAGTTTTCCCAAACCTTCATAAACCAGTTACCTCCTGAATAAATTATATATTGCACCTAACACCAATTGTCCTTAAAGAGGCAACACTTGTTCACAAATGGCTTAAGGTTGCCACAGACTCCACATAAAGCTGCTGCTACAAGCTTGTGGTAATTTATCTTCTTTCTGCCATTCTTCCATTTCCCGATAGACCCCGAGCTGACTGAAATCAGGACTTGAGCATGACAGAACTAGAGTTGTTACATATGGTTGTAGTGACTGTGAGTCAGAGAAGTTCAAGGAGAAAGTCCAAGACCTTGTGGATATTAGAGAGCAGTCTCTGCACAGCCTTCAGATGGTTCCAGATGACTCTCCCTCGAGCCCACAGGCTAGAAAGCCAAGGGACTCTGGGACATTCCTTCTTGGGCTCAAACAGCCTTGTTTACTCTGCAAGCATTGGAATGAAAAGCTGTGCAAACTCCTTGAATGAGAGTCTCCAGTATATATTTGCATGTGTGCATGTGTGTGCGTGTGTACATGAGTCCATGAGTGTATAATTGGTGCTGCTTTGTTGTCATCCAGACTTTAATATGTATGGGAAGCAAATGTCCTGATGGTGGCTGGTAAAGTCCCTACATGGGTGCATTTGCCCAAGAGCTATAGAGAGAAGGGACAGAAAGTTTTGACCTTTTTTAAAAAGGAGACAATCCTAATTAAAGTCTATTATTATTCAGTTGACTCACTTTGCAGTCACAGGAGAAAGAAGGGGTGGCACCTGGGAGTTTTACAGGTAGCCCACAGGATAGATGGTGGTTGCCTCCATTTGTTCTGAAAACGACAAGGTCCTGCTTCTGCTACTGGTTCTTCACATATCTTGCCACATTCCCCAAAGAAACCCACTGCCCCTCATTACCATAGTTGAACAGATGGTTCTGAGTGGTTCTCTGGAATTCTGTATGATGCCAAGTAAAAATTAACACTCCTGGGAACTCTGCACTATTCTGAAACCAAGATCTGAGCTTCAGTGCTTGGAGACCCTGCCCCAACCTGGAATGTGTCTGTAGTCACAATTTTCAGCATTGCTGTACTTCTACAGGAAGTGTCATGGGATGCGGCCTCCTTTGAGGAGGCTTTGCGGACAGTTCTAATTTCTTAGCTCTTTTATTTCTTGATACGTTAGGTATATGTTTGCCTAAAATTATTTACCCTATGCTGAGAAAAATTATATAAGTTCAGTGATTTGTAGGAAGTAATCAAATAAATATACATGGAATAAATGAATGAATGATTTCTATGCATCATTACTTTATGACATGTTGCAGATCCTCTTGGTGTTTTTTTTTTTTTTTTAACCTGTCTTCTGTACTAGAATATGTCTATGAGGGCAGGAACCTTGTTTTAGTCAATGCATATTCTCAGGGCAGGGATATGGTCGGCATTTGATAATATTAAATGAATGGTCTGACTGAGTGAACAAATGGTGGTGATAATGTTGAAATCTTCTTTTAAAGGTATTTTAAATTGAATTGCTGGGGCAACTTTAAATAGTCTAGAGTGCACAAAGCTGCCTTGAGAGTCAATATTTATTGAGAGTCTATTGTGTTCTGGGTACTGGGAGAACTAGTTTGTTGACACATGCATGAATCTTTCACTTACAGTTCTGTGACGTGTGTGTTATGAATATACCCATTTTGTAAATGAGGCAACTCTAGTTGCAGAGGTTAAAGACTTGGCTAGGAATATAGACCTAATAAGGTGAGTGGCCACTATCTGACTCTAGGTCTGGTTAACTCCAGAATCATGAGAGCCCTCCAATGTCTTTCTTTGTTTTGTTTATTCAGCCAACCAATGAACTAACCTACTCTTCTTGAGGGCTTTCCATGTCAGGCGCCATGTTGGGTTCCTGGTGGCATGGCCTTCACATTTTCGACATGCTAAGGAGAACAGAGTTTGGAGAAGGTGTAGATGTGTACCAGTAGGATAAACTGACCAGTTTCAATAATTTTTTTTTGAGAGAGATAGAGAGAAAGAGAGAGAGAGAAGAGGAGTGAGAGAGAGGAGCAGAGGGAGAGAGAGAATCTTAAGCAGGCTTCATGCTCAGTGTGGATCCAAATGCGGGGCTTGATCTCATGACCATGAGATCACAACCTGAGCCAAAATCAAGAATCAGACACTCAACCGACTGAGCCACACAGGCGCCCCAACCAGTCAACCAATTTACTTCACAGACATTCCTGAGGGAGTGTGTTCTGCAACAGAGATCTTGTCCATGTTCCCCATTCAAGTTAAACCCACAGCTGTCCCTTAGAATATTGACCCGGTCTGTGTTTTACCCACTTCACTTCTTCTCAGAGTGGAAGTGTACAGAGACTTGTTTGTAGTCACAAGGAGAGGGAGAAGAAGGAAGCTAGAATCCACTGTCAGCCCAGAAATGTGCAGTGTCTCACCTCCTGTCATCCTAATGGACTGATTGACTCTTCAGAACTGTTTATCGGTTTTCATTTAGGGCTACATTATTTTAATGTCACTCACATTGCTTCATAATCTTCTTCCATTTCCAGAAGAGATCTAGCAAGAGTAGAATCAGACCTTGTTCTCAAAATGAAGCCTGTATACAAACCTTGACCACCTTCCTTTCTTGCTTCCTTTAGTGGGAGACATAGTTGAAAAATGTTTATATTAGCTTCTTAGTGCAATGCTGTGTAGGAGAGGTGCTGTGCTTTACTGTCAAACTCTCCATTAATTATGTAAAGTTGTTGTACAATAGTGAATAATCATCAGAAGTGTTTTGCCTTCCATTTTTTCCCTTCCCTGTATTTTTGTTTAATAGGCTGCGGGACACATTGCAGCAAATATTTCACATGGGAGTTTGTGCCACCACAATAATTAATGCCAGAAAGTTATGTGAAGGTCTTCCTGTATTAAGTAAACTAGCCCTTGCTGAGAATGGAAAGATAAATGGTGGGAGAGTCCAGAAGGAAGCTGCTGTAAAAATGACCTAAGATTTAAGATATATAAACTGCGGGAAAAGAACCCACATATTTTTATCTTTGCCAAGAAAGGTTACTATTTTTCTAAGACAGTAACAGAATAATAACATCTTCAGTTAGCAAATAATTGCACAACTGTGTGATCAGATGCGTATAGATGTTGCAAGGAAAAAAAAAAATTAACAGGGAACTGTGCTTTGCCCAGCTTTTGTTTGCTGCCCTTCTAGTGATTAGATTCTGTCAATCAAAGACTGTTTTTATATAAAAAGCCGTTAGGAGTTAGATCTTCAGTACTTCTGAAGGGCAACCAACTCGAATGCAGCTAGAGATAGCAGTTACTCTATGGCTAACGTTATCATGGGGGTGAATTATAGGTATTGGCGTTTAGCTTTGTAAACTGTGCTTACCTGGGGATTTTAATAAAACATGGATTGAAGTTTTATGTTTTCCCTTCCTAAGAACATATAGCATTTTTGCACTGAGACTTTATTAGTTGTTCATATGGCTTCATCAAATTGCAATTCATAGGGCAGATGTACAAGGACTGGAAATAGATATATTCCAACCAGTGGAATAAGATCAGTTTGTAAGTCAATATCTGCCAAGGAAAAAAAAAACTCCTAAGGACCCTTTGTGTTCCCTTTAAAAAAGAGCACTTTTTGTTCAGGCTTCAAATAAACTTTTATCTTCCGCAAGTTGGTTGTGAGGTCTCCAGTGCATCTAAAGAGGACCAAGTCAGAGGTACTTTCAGAGCATTGGAAAGTTCAGAGGAAGGGCTGGACTGGTCACATAACTTTCCCCCTGGGCCAGACTTGGCAGACCATATGGGCTGTGCTTCCTTCCTCTCCTGGTGCATGCCCAGGTCCCCTTCTCCGTCATGCTTTGTTCACAGTTCTCTCCCTTCTGCAGCGGGAACTTTTATTGAATATTCTGACCTCCTTCTCTGGAAATTGCTCCCAGGCTGTCAATGCAGGTCTGTGTCCAGGCTATGGAAAGCGCTGTACTACAGAGCTGAGGTCTGTGGCTGAGCCAGGAAGAAGAGGAGCCCCGAGTCTCTATTTCTCTATTGGTTCCCATCTGGGCCACTAGAATGCTGTTTTTGATCTAAGCATCTTACCTCTCTCACCCCATCCCCTTAGTTTTATCTCTTCAATGCCTTCAAATTTTCATAAGATAAAGACAGAGCCCTGCCACATTCTGACTCTTGACCCAACTCACCCCATATCTGTATCACCTCACCTCATTTTCTGGGCTCCAGCAGCATGACTTCCTCAAAGCTTTACTTCTGACTACCAAAGGACCGTTCAATATGATGTTCCCTTTGCCTTCAACCTTTGTCTTAACTTCTTCTCAAGCATGGTATCTCAGCTTCTTTTTCACTTCCTCGAGGAAGTCTTCCCAACTAGGTCATTACTCTGTTCTAGACTCTTTTCTAACTCCATAAACCTCTCCTTTCAAGCACTTTGCTATACCTGTGGCTTTACATGTGTTTTTGTACTACTTAATCATTACCTGTACAGAGACTTAGTAGATGGTAAGCCTCATGTGGACAGGGACCACTTCTGTTTTGGCTCATCATTACATCTCTGGGGCTTAGCACAGTGCTTGTCACAGAGGAGGCATCTGATTCATCTTAGGTTAAAAGAAGAAAAGGATGAGAGAATGAGAGTGAGAGATGCATGTGCATATATGAAGGAGGGAGAGAGAGAGAGACAGAGAGAGAGAGAGAGAGACAGAGAGAGAGAGAGTCCTGTAGTTTATGGAAGGTAAGTGATGAAATAGGTCTCCATTGCCACTTTGAATACTGTATTTCATTAAGTCTAAGATACCATAATTATATCACACATAATTATATATCACAAAGAATGAAAAAACACTTCCAATTAAAATATAAATTACCATTGATTGTAAAATGTCCCCACCACCAATTTTAGAAATTAAAATTTCAGATGACAAAATGTGGAAAGATATGCATCTTGGAATAAATGCGCATTAGAGTTAGATGATATTGAGTCTGGGGAAAATGGGCTAAATTGACAGTCAAATGGATGTGGAGTTTGTGCTACTACACATAAGTTTTTGAATATCAGGATGCCACTGCTGACCTCAACAGTGTTTTTATTTTTCTTTTCTGGTAGTATAGTATGGATTGGGGCACATCCAGTCACACAGGTGTGCCTTGATCATTGGGTGAGAAGTGGCATTCAATTTTCAGGTGGTTGAGGTTATGAGGAACCCTGTAGCAAGAGGAAGACATCATGGCTATCAATGGCATGCACTAACCAATGGACTAACAGGTTACAGACAGTACAGCACGTAGTCCAAAGAGGTCCTCTTGCATATCTTCTTGCTTAGGTCCTGTAGAGTAGCATATTTATATATATCTCTGAGATTATTTCAGCACCACGGTACTTTAAAGACGAGTAACAGATTAATCATGGTTTAAACCAATGTTTAGGGACAAATCTCTAAGTTGCAAAGCCATTACTCATGCTTCCTAGGAGTGGAAATTTTCAGTGGCCCTTCCTTGCATGGACACTACAGCTTTCTCTCTAGAAACCAATCTATAGAATTTCCAGCAAAAGGAGTTCTTCAGGTCAATAGTCAAGGATCTTGGTTCTGATCCTAGGCCTATGATTAGCTGAATGACCTTGACAGATAATGTCATCCCTGTGAAACTCAATGGGTAGCTCTTGTCTCCAACACTTTTCTGGTCCCCACACTTAATCTGAATCCCCCTCCCCCATGAGAGTGAGATCATAAGATTTCTGAGTTTTGTGTAAGAATGCCTTTCACAGATTCTTCTCCACCTTTGGCATAGTAACTGGCACTGACAAGGTCATAGAGAAAACCCTTCCTTTTCCCCTTTCTCTTGCATTTCCCCCCTCACTCCTGGTATTTGTTCTTTTCATAGGTTCACCCTGTGTTCTCTCCTTCAGCTTAGCTATGGTACCTCAACTCCAGAAACTTCCAATTGTGTCTAGAAATGAAGACGTGACTCATATAGCACTTACCATTGCTCTTTCAGTCTTGTGAACTGTGGGCCATAGAAATATAAAAAATGCTGGATCTTACAGGATCTGTTGGGATTATTTTAGCTAATTAGTTCATTTAACAGATGAGCAGACTCTCAAGGGGATGGGCAAATGACTTACCAAAGGTTACCTGGTGGTATTGGTAGACTTAAGACAGAACTCTCTGGGCTACCATCTTGTGTTCTCTGCAGCATATCAAACTGACTTCATTCTTAACAATCCCCAGGACAATGGATTCCTGTACCCTATTTTAAGGTTCTATTTACTTTGGCTTCTGAGTTTTGCAAACCTGTTTTGAAGAAGAAACATCTTTTTTTTTCTAAAAGTTCTTCTTTTATTTTGCATTTAAAAAAATACAAATATGAGTTTCCTTACAAATTTAGTGGTATAATTTTCTTTAAGTCATCAACTTTAAGACACTTTGTTGCCACTTTTTAAATGTAAATCCTTTCTTAGGAATAACCTGAGGTCCCAGGACATTTCTTCAGGATCTTATCTTAAGGATTCTCATTCACCTGAAGACCTTATCTCTGTAACCAGATCATCTTAGCTTGGGATATTATAGCCAAAATACCATAGGTTAGGTGGCTTAAACAACAAACATTTATTTCTTACAGTTTTGGAGGCTAGGAAGTCCAAGATCAAAGTGCTGGCAGATTTAGCATCCTATGAAGGCCTGCTTCCTGGTTCTTGGTGGAAGGGGCAGGAGAACTATCTGGGGTCTCATTTATAAGGGCACTAATCGCATTCATTAAATAGGCCCCACCTTGAAATATTATCACATTGGGGATTAAGTTTCAACATATGGATTTGGGAGTGGGGGACACGAATGGTGTATAACACAGGTAGAATCTAAATCATGAATACTGTTGGAAAACCTTCAAAGGTGAAAAGGGTGAGCAAGTTGGCATGGAATGAGTGTATCTTGTGTACCTCCTGTGTGCTTTACTAACATGGTCTCATATTAACTCTTTCAGCAATCAGCTGTCAATACGACTTTCATTTTATAGATAAACTGAGGTATAAAGATGTTAAAAGTAATGTATTAGCAAGTCACTCAAGTAGCAAGTGGTGGAGCCAGGATTCAAACCCAAATCTGTCTCTTTATGAAGCATGGTGTTCTTGTAGTTTGCCTTTTCAAATCCAAGAACTTGAATTTTTCATAACATGTGGCTAGCGTGGTTCTTTAACTTTTGATTTAATTATTTAGCTTTTAGTGAAGACCAGTAACACAATCAGTAATTTCCCTAAAGAGATTTATAAACTGTCTCTTTCAGTTTCTGTCTTATCTGAACGTCCCTGGACATTTACATTCAGGGGCGGCAGTTTAGAGGCGGATTCTGCCATGGATTAGTAGTATATAGTAGTGCACTACTGAAACTGAGTGGAGATTGGCAGAATGAAATTAATTGGCTTGAATTCAGCACAGTGCAGGACTCTACCACCCCTTCAGTGCAGGAAATGACCAGTTGTGTTGTAATTATCCCAACTGATCTAGACTTTGATCCCTCAAGTCACGGGGTGTTGCCTGTTCTCAATGCAGAGACTGCATTTCTGTCTCTCATATCACTTGTACCATCTCTTTTTTTAAAAAAAAATTTTAGGGGTGCCTGAGTGGCTCAGTCAGTTGAGCATCCAACTTTGGCTCAGGTCATGATCTCATGGTTTGTGAGTTCAAGCTCTGCATTGGGCTCTGTGCTGACAGCTAGTTCAGAGTCTGGAGCCTGCTTCAGATTCTCTATCTCCCTCTCTCTCTGACCCTCCCCTACTCATGCTCTCTCTCTGTCTCTCTCTCTCTCTCAGAAATAAATAAAAAACATTAAAAATTTTAAAACAATTTTTTAAACATTTTTTTACTTTTGAGAGAGGGAGACAGAGAGAGAGACAGACAGAGTGTGAGGGGGGAGGGGATGAGACAGAGACACAGAATCCAAAGCATGCTGCAGGCTCTGAGCTGTCAGCACAGAGCCTCACATGGGGCTTGAACTTATGGACTACAAGATCATGACCTGAGCTGAGTCAGACACCTAACCCAGACACTGCTGTGCCACCTATCTTTAAAGCAAGAGGATTGTTGGGCCCTTCTTTGCAAAATAAATAAATAAACAAACAAATATACATATTTATATATGTGTATATATACATATACACACATATGTGTAAAAATATATATACATATATACACACATGTGTGTGTGTGTACACATATGTACACATATGCATATATATGTGTATCATTTCCCTCAATTCAACTGGGAAAGCTTAGGAGACAAAATTCTGAAGTGCTCACAGCTTCTGACGTGGTCTCAGAGCACCAGAGACTTGCCTGTGTTAGAGTCTGGGTTTTCTTAATCGACACTACCAGCACAGATGGCTTGAATTCCAGTGACGACACAACCCAGTGAAGCCCAATGTCAGTTTTCTCTTGCCTCCGCTTCAAAGATCTATCTAGTCAGTGTTTTGGAATGTGGATAGACCACGTGCTTTTGGCTCATGCCAAAGTTTAAGTCATTCTCTGAGAACTATCACTGCATTATTATCATTTGAGATTGTGATGCTGTTTACATAATGACAGCCACTGCCTCCATTTAGATTTTACCTTAGCATTTTTTCCAAAAGGACTTTCATGTATGTTATCTCAATCCTACAATCCTTTCTTCATACTGAAGTCAAAGTAATCTTTAAAAAAAAATCAATCTGATCATATCATACCCTTGCTAAAAAGCTTCCATCCACTTCCTGTTGCCATCAAAACAAATTCCTTCCCAGGGTTTCAAGGTCCCTACAGGCGCTGACCCCTGCCTACCTCTCTGTTCTATCTCCTGCCTACTCAATTGTAGCCACTTTGGTCTTCTTCCTATTTCTGGAGTTCATTTCTGCCTCAAGGTCTTTGTACTTGCTGTTCTCTGGGCCTAAATGCTTCTTGTGAAGATGTCTGTGTAGCTGGCTCCTTGACACCTGAAATTGGTGTCAGCTGAATTAATCTTCATGGCCTGGGTAAGAATCCCGAATGAGTTCAAATCCTTACCTTCTTCCTCACTCAAAACTTCTTCAACTGCACATTTTCTTATGCTAGTTCTCTTCTTTCATCTGGATGTCTGTTGCAGGCGTTGTGTACTGCTGAAAATATATTCAACTAGGATCCCAGAGGCTGGAGGAACATATCTTTGATTTCTTTGTGATTTTCCTTTCAGTGCTGTTCACTTGGAGAGTAAGAAGATACGAAGTTTAGCAGACAGAGTAGAAAGAATATTGGACTTGAAGTTAGGGAATGTGTGCTCTAGATTAACCCACTTGCTAACCAGCTGTATGGGTATAGGTAACACATCCATCTCAGATGCTTTTGGCTCGATCTCTTAATCCTGGACAAAGTTTTCAGCATGGGAATGATTCCTTATGAGATCATAAAAATTGATTTCTCTGTGGTGATCAAGAGAGTATCAGACTAAAGAAATCCAACAAGATTGACATGAACATGGCTTTCCATTTCAAATGCTTTCTGTTTTGGAAAAGATTCAAGACCCTGTGAGGTGGACACAGTCCCATTTGTGAGGGTCCATTTTCCCCAGCAGCTGTTTTTAGCATGAGTGACTGGAAAAAAAATCACAACAACAATATATGGGACATTCGTGTATATGTGTGGCAGGCCAGGTAGTTGGACCCAAACTGTGAGGTGGTCCATAGAATGAAGGGCACTATGAGGTGTATTTTCTACTCCTTTAGCATGAAGTTTCTTTTCTTTTTTTTTTTAATGTTTTATTTCTAGGAGAGAGAGAGAGACAGCGTGAGCAGGGGAGGGTCAGAGAGAGGGAGACACAGACTCTGAAATAGGCTCCAGGCTCTGAGATGGCAGTCAGCACAGAGCCCGACGCGGGGCTCGAACCCACGAACGGCGAGATCATGACCTAAGTGAAAGTCGGACGCTTAACTGACTAAGCCACCCAGGCGCCCCTAGCATGAAGTTTCTATTGAAGAACTTGCCAATTCAATATTGTGTCCATTTATTTTTGTTTGTGTTTTAGTGGAAAACAAAGCCAGGGAAGTATTGTCATGACTATTAAAAAGAAAAAAAAAGCAGTATGCATTTTGAGAACCATAATTAATGCTGGGATTATACCAGAATCTCTTGTTTGATTTTTGTAGAACCCTTTCCCCTCTCCCAATGGCAGATGGCAAGAAGATCAGTGACTTCTGCTTTCCGGAAATGACCAATCAGGTCAAACTAAGAATTTCTAAAGCCTCGAAGAATGTTCCTAATTTCTAGACACTCCTGGAAATGTTTGTCTTCAAGTTTTCTTTTTTTTATCATCCAATTTGTGTGAAACAGAATAACTAAATAACAAACCACCTTGAATGACTCTCTTCCTGATGGTCAGGACATTAAGCTGACTGTACAGCCCCCTTTTCTCTTCTTGGTATGTTTCCTGATAGACTTATGCTTTGGCTAATTGCATCTCTTACTTCTTGAACTGATACATTCCATATATGTCTTTGGATTCTTGAGGAGCGTCTGTTTCGGTACCACACTCTAATTAAAGGCTGGTACCCAGCTGTAGGAGTTTACAGTTCTCTAACAGCTTTCCTAGTGTTGTCACACCGAGTTAGCTTTCTGAAGACAGGCTGGCTTTGCAGCAGTTAACGCTCTTGAAGGACGCTACCGCAATTACCAGTGATCAATATTTAATGCCTCTCTACCCAACCCCACCTTTGCCCCTTTACAAGATACGATGTAAAAGAAAAAAAAAATCAGTGATAGCAGCTTTATAGTGAGCTTGATTTAGTTTACAAGAAAACTGATTGTGTTCTGGCTTTTGAAACATACTTAAGCTCTACAATGCGCTGTTTCTGAGTATTCTCTGAGATGTCAGTTGCTAGATTGTTTCTATATTTTTCTACAATGGATCAGTTTCCTTTCGAAGATGTACCATGTTCTCACTTAAAAAAAATTACAGGGAGAAAAAAATCATTTGATTTCTCCCTCTCCGTTTCTTACAAGGGCAATCTATATAGTTCAGTACGAGTGCTTTGTGATTGGTATGAGTGTTAGCAAAGAGCCTAGGTACTACAAAGATTCAACACGAAAATATAAAGGTACATCTCAGAGAGATGACTTATTTCCCTCCCACTCCCACTAATTAATAGCATATTATAACAAAGGAAATCATTAAAACACGAATGTATGTTTGTTTCAAGTCGTGTTTATCAAACATGGTAAAGTAGTCCTGAGCTCTATTAGTTCCTGTGGATTTTAACATGATATATGGATTTTCCTTTTCTATTGTTCAAATGTGAAAATGTTTTAAAAAGAAAAACATGCTTTTATTGCCATTTTTTAAAATATTGAAGGGGATAAAAAGGAACGTGTAATAAGAGCAGTATATTTTTATGTCAAAAGTAACCTTTCTGTGGTACTCTTTAGATAAAACTGAATATTGGGAAGGAAAGAGAAAGATAAGTAGTTTCCTTATTCATCTTAGTCCAAAATCCATTTTACTCACTGCTGGTTGTTGGCATTGTGTGATGATGTGACATAGTCCCAGAAGATCAGATTATCAGGAAAGAAGGAGATTCCCAATTTAATAGTTACTCACCGAAAATTTTCCCTTATCTCTACATCACAGAAAAATAAGTAGTTGTTAAATTTCAAATCCTGCAGTCTTTCTGATTTATCATCAAATTATGGATGCACTTAGCTGCCTAGAGTCAAGGAATCCAATAAGTCCTGTCACATAAGAAGAAAAGAAAAAATCCCATTGGATAATGGGTTACATTCTCCCCCACGGTGATTTATTTCTGTCACAAGACTTAATTTTATCACGAGGCAGATGCTCTGTCTGTATCAGTGTATTCATTTCTGCATTTATCTGCTTCATTACAAAAAAAAAAAGCACCTGCTGCATTTTGTTGGGGGGGTGTATTTGGCTTCTTTATTATATATGCCCTGATGACCTGATTATATGCTATTTAATCACACCTTTAATTTCTACTTCTTTGTCATTTAAAGAATTCCATATGTATTTTCTGAAGTGAGTCTGATGTGAAGAGGTGCCACGCAAAGGCAATGGCAAGGGGTAACCGTTATAGCGACAGAAGGTGTTAACATCTGAGCTCTCTGGTACCAGGTCTCTGAGATTCATGTCAGAGGGAATAAGCAGAGCTTACCGGGGTTATCAGGTGATACCTGAGATGAAACGGTGACAGCCTCTGTTATGAATTAATTTTGTTGGCCTGTGTGTGGAAGACATGGTTGCCTTTCACACAACGTGTCAGATAGACTGAAAAAAAATATACACATATATACAAATATGAAAAAAAAGATGGGGAAAAAAGAGAACAGAGAAAGGAAAGAATAAAGGAAGGAAAGGAAGGAAGAAGGAAGGAAACAAGAAAGAGACTTAAAAAAAAATCCCATGATTTTTATTTGGTCTGAGTCACTACACCTCACCGCAGAACATTTCAATGACGCGCTTATGTCTCATCAACTCGACCCTCCCTCCAATCTGCCACTTAATACAGAATCAGCTCCTATGAATAATCATCCTTGTTCTTGGGGCAGCTGAGGTCTACAGGTTGGAATCCTTCGCCAACTGTCATCATTCCAGAGCAGCCGCCACATCTGCCTCTCCACACCGCTCCTTGCCTGAGTCTCTCCATGGCGGTGCCTTCACCCCTCCAGTGCAAGGAGGTCCCAGCGAGAGGCTGTCAGATAGCTGAACTGTTCAATAAGCTCAGGATATCTGCCGGTCTTGTTCCGACATTCAGCCCAAAGGACTGTCCTGTTGTCAGCTGCCAATGACAAGTGACAAGACGAACTGTAACTTCAAGAAAGTTTCCCAAATCCCAAATCCTATGGCTTCTCTTCTTTCCATTCCTGCTTCCTCATCGGATTTCCCTTAAAAAACAAACAAAAAATCAGCCCAGACCATCTTTTTTTTTTTTTTTTTTTTGCATCAAAGAGGGCACAGAGGTGAAGGTAAATTGTGATGCCGAGTTTCCCAGATTTGCATTTTAGTGGGAGCGCTGCAAGAAAGCTAATAGACGGGAAAGGAGACCAAGTTAATGACAATTCTCTAAACAGCTGTTGTACGATTCAGCTTCACTACTTCAGTTAATTAATCAGCACCTTGCTGGCAACTCTGGGGGAGAGACTCGTTAGATACTGGTAGCAAACAGACAATGCTTTCATATCAAATATGTTCAACAACATCTAATACAGCAATAACTTCCACAGAAGAGGGTAGGGAATACCGTGGCTTCTAAAGGCGCTCAGGAAGAGGCCGTTGGTATTCTTGTAGATATCCACTTGCTGGAAGGGCTACATATGCTGGGTTCTTTGTTGCCTGTTACCAGCCCAAATAAAAGATGGGCACAAGCATCTCCAGGGTCCGCTGTTATCACAGATGCCTCTTTTTATTGTAATAAATAAGTGTGTACTCATAGGTTGATTGCAATGCTCACGATACATAATAAATCAAGCGTCTTCATTTCTGATTTTAGTCACAGTATCCCATTTGGAATTTTAATCATTGAAATCGTCCTCAAACTTGACAACAACTAAGGGAGATCAAAACGTTCGGATATAGGCCACTCACCAAGCTACCACGGCATTTAGGATGAGAGCTATCGACTCTTAAGCTTCTCCTGACTTTTTATATTCTAAAGGGAAGCAACCTCTCTTCTCCCTGAGAAGTCAATAAAGCCATACATATTTTATGAATGATAATGCACAGAAATCTTAAACAGACAAAATTATATCTATATCTGGCCAGTGTACTCTGCATTTTCTTACTCTTCCAAAATTGTTGTCAGTAAAATCAGTACTGAGTTTAGGGTAAAAGTTGTGTTATTCTATGTTTCCTGTTATCACATGGCCTTCTCATTGATTTATTAAAAAGTTACCATTTTGCATAGTGCTTACCTTACTTTCTTTGTTACTGTGTCTTTACCCTGACATTTTACAGGGATAGTGTAGAAGCATGTTGGCCAAAAAAATAAGGAAAAAACCCCACAAGATTTGCCTTCAAATGGTAATTCTTCTTCAGCTTAATTTAAGTTTCCCATTATTGATATAATGAGAAAGACAATATAGAGCGCAATAAACAATAGAAATCATTATTACGTAAATCGTAAATATACACATGTATGTATTTTATAGATGTATATAGTTTTACCTATTTTATCATTTTCCACTTGGGGGAATAGTAGAAATTGTCATATGTTTGTAAAGATTATGATGCTTTAGTGATTCTCTTTGAATTCCCTTCTCTGATATCTTCATGAGTAAAATCCAGCCTTGGGTTTTCTGCCCACCTGCCAGGGGTCAGGTGGAGAACTTTATACCAAAGACTTCAGGTTGTATTAACCAATTCATTTGGGCGATTTATCCAGTCGGCCTGCATGTACTGATGTAGACAATTACAGCTTCAGTTCTTTAATGAATCCTACATTATGGCAGAAGAATATCATCAAGTCTATAATACTCCAGGGAACTATAAAGAGAAATGTCCCTTTTAAATTAGCTTTATGGTGCTGAAGCTTTATGTATTTACTCGCGAGTTCAATATTAACTCAAAGTACAATTCTTGAACTGTCCCTATTGTCGACGACAACATGCTTTCAGAAAGGGCTTTCTTGTCAGTTATTAATGGTGAGTCTGTTTTAAAAAAGAAAAACAATTTCCACCTGCTAGAGTTGCTTTTGCTACACAGAGAGAGGATGCTTTCTTAATCCTAGGTAATCTGACGTACAAGACTTAGATAAAAAAGGACTTTTGCCTAATCCACCTTCTCACGGTGTGATTTACTTTTAGGTTTGATCTACAGATACTTTTTTATTATCTTCTTTTTCCACTTCATAGTTTCCTGATTTGTGAACCACTTAGAATAGAAAGGAGATGAAATTTACTAGGGAAGAGGCAGTGGCAGAGTGATGGCTTGACCATTGCTCAGTTTGCTGAGTCTTGGACTCTTTGAAAACTATACATTGTTTGGTAGTTTCTTTGTAACTGATTTGTACACTCAAAGCTTAACCAAAAATGGGTAATATGCCACACGTACCACCGTGATCCTTCTGATATCTAAAGCAGACATCACAAGTTGATCATGCCATCTATCTTATTGAGCCCATAGATATGACCTTAGAATCTTTGTGGATACCAAACTCTAGGAAGCTGACTACTACTCATTATTCAAAGCTGGCATATGAAATAAAATCTATTGATTGCCCTTGACCTAGGCCAGGGGGTTGGCAAATTGTAACCCATCGACCAAAGATGGCTGGCTACCAGTTTCGGAAAGTAAAGCTTTATTGGAATACAGCCATGTTCATTCATTGACATATTATCTTGTAGCTGCTTTCATGCTATAATGACAGAGTTGAATAGTTACAACAGAGGCTGTATGGCTCTCAGTGCCTGAAAAGTGCTTACTCTTTGGCTCTTTATAGACAAACTGTGTTGACCCCTGGCTCAGATCTTTATAGGTATCCTTTGTCTAGGCTTTTCTTGTTTTATAGAAACAGAACATGTTAGAAAGCTTCTTCATGGGAAATGGGGTGGAAGGGAGGACAAGATGGAAGAAGAGGAGGTTGGAGCAGAGGGGGAAGCCCACTCCCCAACCAGGCTCCAGAGGCTGTTTTGCCCAAGTCTGAGGTAATGGGAATGAAAAGCAATGAACTTGTTTCATGAGGAATCCTATTCTGCAATTCTGGATGGAAAATCTCTTTTAATGGAGACAGGTAGGAATGAATAGAAGGCTTTTTCTCATCTGCAGAAACTTATATGGCGTAAGGAGCTTAGGTTTTCACAACGTGCATTAGGCACTTTCTGTGTGACTTTGGGTTTTCCATAGTAAATGGAGATGATGCTTACCCGTTCAGGTTGCTAAGGGAGAGAACACATGAAAAATGCTGGTAGGAGGAAAGAGTTCAATCGTCTTTGGTCTCTATCACTGCATTTCATCAGGTTAAGAAAATGCTCTCCCAGCTCTGAAAGTGCTTGTAAACAGCAGGGTCTGGATGATCCAGAAGGATCTTCTTGCTTGTGTCATTGTCATGCAGACATCAGTCCTGCTAGGAGATGAGAAGAACATACTTTCTCCAGAGCCTTCATTTTTTTGTTGCCTATGAGGATTGTCTGGATTGGCCTCGAAGTCAGGCTCCCTTTAGAAGGCTGTCCAGAATTTACCTCACCTTCTGAAGCGTTCTATATTTTTAAAAGGGATTCTTCATTGTTTCATTTAGCTAATCAATGAACATATAAAACTGTATATGACTCATTTCCTCCCCACAGTCTACCAGAGCAATAAGCAAGTAAATGACGATTAGGGTGAAAAGGAAAGGGGTGGGCATTTGGCGATGCCCCAGGAGGGTCTGCTCCTTCCTTGGGGCGTTACTTTCTCACAGAAGGGACTCTTTAGCTGAAAGTTGAGAGCTGCATAGAACACAGAGAATAAGAAGGGGCAGGGTGGGAATCCCAAGCCTGTGTCCAGCTAAGGAGGTGACAAAAGTGAAAATCCAAGTGAGGAGTCAAATGTATTTGTGTACCACTGGAAGGTGGTAGGAGCCAGTCATGCAATCACGGAAACCTTTATGTGCAAACCTAGGGGATTTGGATTCGCCGTACCACTGAGGACCCTGTGGGGTATTAAGCAGGATGGTGACATGATGCAATGGTGAACGGGTCCTTAAAAGAGTATTTGGTAGGTCAGAAAGGAACTTTAGACTGAAACATGACACTCAGAAGGAGAATAAGCCCATGGCAAGGTGGAGAAGTCCAAGCGTGTGTGCGTGTTTCTCTCAGAGAGTCAATCTACATCACTTTCCTGCGTTACCTTCCACTGTGGAGCACAGTATGTGGGGAGGACCAATAAGAATCTGCCAGTCATCATTTGGAAACCTTACTTATCTGCAGACTTTACGTAGCCCTGAGAAACTTTGGTATAATCAATATCATTGGGGGGGGTTAACTGGAGCTTGTCACAAAAAGAGATTGATTACATAACAGTGATTTAGACTCACACTAAATTATATTAAACTCCTCGTTTAGGTAGGACTCGATCAATTTCAAATATACTATTGGAAATGCACGTTTCTTTTGGGCCCGCAGTCCTTCATGGAAGGAACTGGTAAACATGTTAAGTCCAGGACAGTCTCATTCCTGTTCCGCTAATTGTTGCTTCTATTGGTGTATGTTGCAGTGACCAAATCCATTCCTTGGCAATGTCTGCTCATTGGCATTTCTGAAAGGAATCCTCTGTGGTCTCCTTTCTTGCACAGCCTGACCAACTTCCTTTCCTAGCCTATGATAGGCTTCTTTCCTTATTATGGTATTTTATGTATTTTTTAAATGCATACTCCTCCCTCTTGAACCCTTGTAGATTGCTGCTGTATCACTGGTCTTGAAACAGTGGAACATGCTGGAAGCAATGTGGACTTTGAAATGTGACAAGCTTGAGGTAGAAATCTGAAAGCATCACTTAGTATCGTTGTGATCTCAGAACAAGTTAACTTAAATCCTTTCATTTCTTTTTCCTTCTTCGTCTCTAAAAAACTGAAATTACTGGTACCTACCTTGCAGATTGTTGTCAAATTTAAATCGAACAGGAGGACTGTGCCTAGTGCTGTTTTGCTGCAAGTTACATGCATAGAAAATGATGGCTGAAGGGATCTATTAATAATAGTGTTGTCTATGTTCCTCTTCTCTATCCAGTCTGGGTGAGTGTTTATGTCTCAGAGAAGCCTATTTCATTAGCAGGAAGACCAGCTTCCATACAGATCACTTTTCTCCTCAACCCCCTGGAAGATTTTCGCCCCAGGAAACAAAACAGCCCTTTTCTCTAGTACTCTCTGACTGGTATACTTTAAAGCTTCTCTGCTGAATCTTCCAGGCAGGATCAAAAGAACTCTGGGCTCCTGGAGCTTCAGAACGTTTTAAATCTGTTCGGGAGCCTTTAACTGGTTACTGCCTACATACAGGGATTACATGGACAGGGGCGGGATGGGTTTAAGCTGAAGCAGACGGAAAATGGCCAGAATAGTAGTATAAAGAGGGTTTGCTGGGAAATGAGGTGACCAAGGTTCTAATCCTTAGCTTATTACTAGCTCGTGGCATGGGCATCTGAGCAGACTGGGATTTTTTTTTTTTTATCTCCAATTCACAGTTTCTGGAAACTTCTACTTGTTTTTTTTTTTTCCCTTTTGACCTCAGGAGAAATTGTCAAACAAAAATGATAACTGTTTTTTATTCTGAAGTTCCTTTAGAAAGGAAAGAATGCCCAATGGATTGTTTCAAGCCCCTAGGATACCACTGAGAAAATTGCTCTTAAGGGTACTGAATGGCATCCCAGTCACTCAAGAAATTATTATGCCTTTGCTGTGCTGCTTAGAAAAAAAAATCCATTTCCTTCCTTTTATCATCTATATATGTGCTGTCTTTTCAATAGCCCAGAGACAACAGGTAGGTAACGAGCTGTCTTAAGAGCCTTTTAGCTTAGTGGCCAAGGTCTTGGACTTGGGAATTTGGTCCAAACCCTGCCTCTAAGCCCTGTTGACCTGTGTGTCTATGAGCAAATTACTTACCCATTTCAAGCTGCAGTTTCTATATCTGTAAAATGGGGGTGATGGAAATAGTCCTTGGCTCATAAAGGTAAACTGTGAACAAAATACATCCAGCAGCTAAAACAGACAGAGCATGGTTAATTTCAAACATGCTATTGCACATATGAATTTACTTTTTGACCATTACTGCTTCTTCATGGAGGAAATTGGCAAACATTTCTGACTAGGGATCATTAGATATTAGTGCTTCATTCTTGCTGTGCTGGTCCAGTGAACTTTCTCCTCCTCTCCTTTGTTGTCTTCTCTGTACATTGCAGGGGTTAAATCTGTTCCTTTTGCAGTGAGTTTGTGTCTGGTGTGATTCACTGTTGAAGGAAGAATAATCTAAGTAAGACGGTTAACGTGTTATCTGGCACACAGAACATATTCAGTAATTGTTAAATACTGTCATTATTCCTATTAGCTTCTATAATATAGTAACACAGAATATTGCTTTTCTTTAACTGTTTTTTATTACTATTACAGCATCTGACCTTTGGTTGGCTCTGTTTGTTTATTTGTCCATTTTTGTGGCCCTCATTTTCTAAGGGAGGAAAGAGTAAGAATTCAGATTCCAGAATTAGGGGATAAGGGTAATTTGTCATCTAAAGGGGACAAAATTAAACTTAAGCAATAATTTAGGTACCAAGAGAACCTGATTAAAAGCACCTAAGGCTCTTTGAATTTTTCAGAAAGGAAGTGCCGTGTGAATTAAATATTGTTTAATTGAAGTAGAGAAGGTGCTTTCATTGGCTCTTCAAATGTTGGAAGATTAGGCTAGAAGGAGCCTCCTGACTTCATTCTGATGTGTGCACAGAATGGCAGGAGAAGCAGAGGGGACAGCAGAGTTTAAAATGGAAGCAGAAAAGCTGCAAAGGGAATTGAAGAGATTTTGATACAAGTGGGTTTGAAATTAATGGGCTATATCGCATCTTTCAATCACTCTTTGAAAAATGGGAACATGTAGCTTGTCAAAAGGTGCGATTAACAGTCACAAAACCGGCACCCTCCATTTAGCTGTGGTTAAGAGGATGGGTCTTTAGTGTCAAGCGGACTTGAATTCAAACCCAACCTAGGTTCTTTTCTGGGTGCAAGCTTGGTAGGAAAGTTAAGGGGCCTCTGAGGCTCCCAGTTTTCTGATTTTTTTTTAAAGGTGGTGACATACAATACCTATTTTATAGGGTTGTGAAGTGGATACAATAAAATAATGTATACAGGGCTTAGAATAATGCATGGCACACAGTAAGAATGGGACATAATGGTAATACTATCACCTGATGGTAATCATAGTAATACTAGTAATATAATCAGGTCTGTTCTTGCTCTGTATACTAGGACTGTGGCATAAATGGAACTAAGATAGTTCTTGTTTCCATGTGACAGACACAAGGAAATATGATTGAAACTTCCCCTTCCTAGCACTTGAAAGGAGGGGAAAAAAATCACCAACCAGTAGTTGATGCAAGAATCATTTATTATATTGTTCAATGCATGTTATAAAAGGAATCTCATAGTAAATTCCTTCCAAAATGCAGTGCCTGCAAGCCCGTTTTATTCTGTTGAACTGAGATCTTGCCTCATGTGAGATAAAGAAAACTTGCTAGATTTAAGGAAATTTAACATCAGTGATTTTTCGGTCCTGTGTTACAGCATTCCTCAGCTAAGATTTCTTGCTATGTTTTTCCCCCCATTCCTCTTTCTTTATGTCTTGGCAATTGACCTTGATCACATGTTAAGTTTTTAGTCCACTTGTTGAACTATCTGGGGTGTCGAGGACAGAACGTGACATGGGTTTCAGAAGCCTGCGCTCACATTTCTGTCCCTTCTTTTATTCGTCGAAGGTTTTGAGCAAATGATTTAAGCTGCCCCAGTAACTAAATTATTGCTTAAGTTTAATTGTGTCCCCTTTAGATGACAAATTAATCGGATCCCCTTATCTTCGGTTTTTATTTTGGTCAAATGAAGCTTATAAAAGTGACTTTGCGGTAGGGTTGTTGGGGAATAAATCCAGACAATGCAATGTCGGCCTCCAGAGTAGAATTGACCCACTAAAGGCTTCCATATGTCACTGCCTGGTCATCCATGTGAACACTTTCACATTCTCTGGAAGGCTCTTTCCAGAAGGAAGGACATACTCCCAACATTGGATCAGAGTAGAAGAGTCCTCCTTCCCCCTCCTCCCTCCACCAGCCCTGATGAGAAAGCAGTAGAGAGTGTTTGTTTGAGCCCTGGCTCAGGGTCAAATGTTTCTCTTACCTGGTTAATTTGTGCTAATTCTAGATTAATCAATTCTTCAATTCATTCAACAAATGTTTATTGAGCAGCATTGTACTTGGCACTGGGGGCTTATAAAAATGGAGAAGACCTAGTTCCTTCTTCTGTAAAACTTTCCTTGTTGTCTTACACCTCTATACAAAACAAAAAAAGCCAGCCATCTGCCTGCCCATCTCTCTTAATTGGCCTTGTCTCTGGTGTGACCATCATTTCCAGAAAGTAGAGTGGCCCTGTCATTTGTGACTGGTCTTTGGGGATTAGGCTTGGAAGAGGCTGTCCCTCCAGGTCAACAGTATGATTCTGAATAGCTCTTTATTTCTCATTTCAAATGGACATGGGAAAACTCAATTCAAACAGGTCTCCTACTTACAAGGATGCTCTCTCTGACTGCAGCTGCTGTATTCTTACAGGGTGAGACGTTTAGCTACTTTTATTTCATTTTAGCATTTTGCGGAGCAGGTTTAGCAACAGATGCTGATTTCTGTATCCGATGAGGATGCTCCTTTTTCCCTCCTACTTGATTTTTATTTGGTCAGGCTTCATCCCCTTCCTCCTCCCCTGTTACAGGAACTGATTAAAAATTGTACCTCAGTCTTTGGAGCTCTTGACTTTCTGTTGATCTTCTGTGAGGTAGTGATGCCTGCAAAGGCCACTCATGTCAGTGTCATGATTCCACCTCTGAGTTGGACCTGAGCACGGCGCCTCAGTTCTCCAGTGATCAGGAAATGGCCAGTGTGTTTCTTTTCTGAGAGGCCGGCCAGTTTTGACTGCTGTGAAACAGGAGATGGAGATTGTTCCTTATGTTTCTTGAAAATGATTTATCCTAATGTACATTGGTTCTTCTTACTACAGTCTAGGGAGCATCACTACTGTGATCAGGCCAGGCTATATAATTGCTGCATTAATACATGCGTGGTACATTGTATAGTGAATGCGATATCTATGTAACATACTTTACTATTGTTGTCATCGTTATTCTGTGCATTCAGGGTACCTGGTAAATTACCAACTAAGAGACTCAAGATCCTATTATTAGTCTTCATGAAATATACATATTTCATATATATTTCACATATATATATATACATATATTTGAAGTGAGAATTAATGGAAGAGACAAATTATTTAAGAAAGTCAATTTAAAAAATCAATAATTGTTGCCTTTTAGGGTGGGGATAAACTGACTAATTGTCTGCTTTGAATATGTATAACTACTTTTCCTTTAAGTCATTTTTACTCTTGTTAAGGAATAGACTAAGAACAAAATATTTCATATATTGGGGAGTACAAGAGCCTGAGAATCAAGAAATTAGAGGTGAGGTCCTATTTCTGCAGAAAATTTCAGTTTGTATTTACTCGTTCTTTCATTCTCTCATCCGTTATTTAATTCAGTAAATACGTACTGAGCCACTGCCATGCTAGGGGTGAAGCAGGCAGTGGGGAAAAAAGCAGATAATGTCTTCATTCTCATGGAGTTTATGTTCTTAGGTAAGTTACACAACTTGTCTTCATTTGTGTTTCTGCAGTTCTAGAAACATATAGAATAGTGTCTTCCACTGTTCTGGCTTGTTCCTCTTCCTTCCATTCTAATTTCCTTGCAGGCTTATTGTGCCTGTCAAATGGGATAATATGTAAGAACACTTTAGAGCACAAGAAAAAAATGCAAAGCCCAAATGCCTCCTGCCACACTTCCTATTCCCTTATCCACTTGCACTTAGTTATGAAGACAAAGCAGACATTTAAAAAATCTGTCAAGGAAGTGCTGCAGTGTTGAACTGCTACAGAAACCATTAATTATTGACATGACCTCTTGTTAACCGAGGATTGAAATGTGCATTATTAAAAGAAAACTCCACCCCAAATTCTAAAGCCATTAATCTGAAAGTTTAGAAGGTATTAGATCTTGTAATGATGGGGACATTAGAAGCATTTGATAAATATATACTTGCTGGCAAGCTTTCCAACCTTGTGTTTCTGTGTAACAGTGTCTGCATTAGGGAATATTCAAATGTGAGATTTGTTCCCTAGAGGTCAAGAAATTAGTATAGCATTCTATTTTATATACACATACACGTGCATACTCACATGAATACATAAACTTACAGTGCCAATTATTTTTGTGGTTAAAACTCTTTCTATGTGTTATAGATAATATCTATTATGCATAAATACATGTAGAATAGGTATGCATATACATATTAATATAGACCCACTGTATATAGTTTTCTCTGTAAAGAGTAGTAAGAGTATAAACTCTATAAAGACTTTTCTCCATGTATACTACTGGAATGATTTCTACAAATACAAAATATTAATATATTCTAAATAGTTAAAAGAGCAAGAAAAGTTATTAATCTTCAGTGCATTAAGTTTTTTATGAAGTTTTCTTTCCAAAGTTTGTTTCTTTGATGATAGTTTCTGCATTTGCTTATTCCCAACAATACTGAATACCAGGACCATTCATTCTTGTTCATTTAACAAGTATTTACAGATCACCTACAATGTGGTAAAATTGAGCTGGGAGCTATGGATGTCACTGCAAACAGACTAAGATTCTACTCTTGTAGGTCATGTATTGAGCAGGGTAACCAAAGAACAGGCAGTTATAGCTTAGAAGAATATGCACGAGAACATGGAGGTGATGAGATGTTCTGGGAAGGAGCACCTCCTGCGGGCATGGGAGGCAGGGTGGGGATTAGCAGATGTCTCCATGAACACTGACACCTAAAGGAAAAGAGTTAGGTGGGTAGTGGAGAATGAGCATAGGATTGTGTGGCCTGACTGAACAGCATCTGCTAAGGCTTGGAGGCAAGCATAGCATGATGGCCTTAGGGAACCAAAAGTATCTCTGAAATGCTGCAGCATAGTTGGGAGGGCAGAATGGTGAGGAATGAGTGTTATTATAATAAGAGTTGGCAGGCAAACGTTAGGGTCTATAGCAGAGGAAGTCTTGCTATAATAAAACCACTTTTTCTAGTCCTTTAGATTTGGAGGGCGCTTTGTGTGTTACCTATGGCTTTAATGCAGACCTACTTGAAAGGAAGGAAGTGGATAAACTCCACGTTTTTAAAAAATATTTTTTAATGTTTATTTTTATTTTTGAGAGAGAGAGAGAGAGAGAGAGAGAGAGAGAGCAAGGGAGGGGCAGAGAGAGGGAGGAAGACAGAGAACCCGAAGGAGGATCCAGGCTCTGAGCTGTTAGCACAGACCCCAATGCGGGGCTCGAACCCATGAACCACAAAATCATGACCTCAGCTGAAGTCGGATGCTCAACCGACTGAGCAACCCAGGTGCCCCTAATTCATATTTTTAATATTGCTTTCAACAAGTGGTTTTATAATCCTGTGCCCTTGTTTTGATACTATGGAACATGGGCTACCTAAGGAAGATTCCATTTTGCATCTATCCAACAACCATTACATGTGCCTCTAGATGTGTTTAGGGGACTTCTAGTTGAAAGTAGGCCTGTATACCTCAGGATTTACTTTTACAATGAGTTCTATGTTGTTCTTCACAGTAGAATTACTATTGGAATACTTTTTGACCACCTGTAATTGCCAAATTATATTGAAGAATTTGAAGATGAGAAGGAGACATGATGTACTTGATAATGTTTGATAAACCTTTTGTGCATTTCTTTGTGATTCCCACTGAACATGTCATTTATTTAATATTGAGGCTCAATAATGCCTCACTGTTTATGAATACACCCCAGGGAGGTGATAGTAGATAATGGAGAAAACTGGCACACCTGAGTTTGAATTGTGTTTTTGCTGGATCCTGGGCTGTGTGACCCAGGGCAGATGTGACTTTCCTCAGCCTCCATCTCATTATCTGTAAACTACAGACAAGACTACCAACAGTTGGTGTGGGTTGAAACATTGAAAGAGATCATGTGATCAAATACCTAACGTAGCCTACATTTCCATGGGCTTTTCCTATAAGGGAATTCCTTCAACTCCCAAAGGGAAGGGAGCTCACTTGCTCCGAGCTCGTTGAGAATCTGTATAGAACTGTGCTCACTTAATAAACACCAGCCTGTTACCCTTGCAAGCACAGCCTTATTAACTATTACTTTTAACTGAATGTTACCTGGGGTCATATACAAATCATTTTAATTTGAGAACCTGAGTCAAAATGTCATTACATTTAAGTTTAATTGATGAAGAATGCCATGAACCAAAGAAAGGTAAAATCTTCTTTCTATTTTCCCCTAGCTGATCTCTATTAAGTGTATGTAAATATTTTAGACTTTCTACTCTGCCTTAAGGCATTTCAATTAATACCGAGATGCATCCCAGTGAACATTTTACTTTCCAAATATTTACTAATAATACTATAATTTTTAGATTGACATGAATTGAAGGAGGCCTTCAATACATAGCTTACCTTCAATATCTCTTTGGAGATTGAAAATCAGAGAGCCAGGTTTTTTTTAGAACTAGAAAGAGCCTTGGGCAGTGCTAAAATCATGTTGTCTCATTTTATAGACCAGGAAACAGTTCTGGAGAGAGGAAGGGTCATTGCCCAAGGTCACGTGGCTAAGATATTTTGACATTTACTTGAGGTTTAGTCTCAGAATTGAGGGTTAGGTCTTCTGATTTCTTGATCACCAGTAGTTTGCCATTTTCTATCATCATTTCCTCATTAAAAAGTTGTTTGAGGTGTGATTTAGAACATGCTGTAGGTGTGATTGGCCTTCCTGAGAAATAGCCCCAATAAAAACCATTCTATTTTATCATTGCTGATTAACCTAAAGTAGGCACATCTGAATTTCCTCTCTTTCTGCAGTTCCTTGAGAATTGTACTTTATGTGTGATTTGTGTTTAGCTTAGTTTTTTTTTTTTTTTTTATTTCATTCTCAAATTGGAAAATACCACCTGGGTAGATAAGTAATCGATCAAAATCACCATTCTTCCTAGATGTTCTTTACTTCTGCTTCCTACTTGTCTGTGTAGCTAAAGTATTTGCTTTAAAAAAAACAAAAAAAGCAAAAAAACCAAACCAAACCAAAACAAACAAAGAAAAAAAAACCCCAAGCATCAATGTCAGTAGTTCAGGAATGGTCAGCAGGAAAAATTGTGGGGATATATCTAATTTTTGTGGCCTTTTCTGCTATGCACGTAACAGCCGCCTCTGAACACTGACTGGACAGTGTTGGTGTGCCTCTTCCATTACCTTTGCAACAGAATGGACCCTGTTAGGTGAGCCCTTTTCTGCTCACCATCAGGGAACAGGATGGCCCTGGGGAGTTAATTCTGCAGTCTAACAACCATCCTGTTCTATGTAGTATTATGTCTATGTAACGAATGGAGAGTGTGTCCTCATATACTTTAAAGCTCTTTCCCAATTCTTTAGTAGTCTTTGGAACTGAAGAGCAGCTGGCTACCCACCTTCCATGTAATAAACACTGACAGCCGACAGGCTGTTAGGAACTCACCCCTCAGTTTCTGTCCTCCAAATTTTCACTGTAGCCCTATAATCTTTCTCACTTTTAATTCCCAGGGCTTTAATTATCTCCATTCCTGTCTTCTGGCCACTCTGAGATGTTTGTCAGTGTTGTGTGGCATTTCATGTAGTGGCTTCTTCTGATAGTTCTAATTCCTATCTTCCCGAGGACATTCCTGCTGCCCTGCCCAGGCTTGCTTACTGTGTCCTGCCTCGCATTGGTTGTGCGGTGGGCGGTAAATAGACTGTCAGAGCTGTTGTTCTGCACCATCTAGCTGTGTGGCTTTCGGAAACTCAGTCTAACTCTCCGAGTTTCAGTTCTTCCATCTGAACAATGGGCACAATAATCCCTGTGATCATCTCCTTGAAGAGGTGTTGGGAAAATCTGATGCGATCACAGATGGAAAAGGCTTTTGAAAAATAAAGATGCCCTTGGAAAGTGATATGTAATGACTCATCTGGCTTTATCTTATCAGACACCTTCTTGATAAGCCATTAGATATTTCTAAAGTTAGCCTTTCTGAAGCTTTTTTGGGCTTCCATTTATTTTATAGAATAGGCTCACCCATTTGCTTACTAAACATTGAGTAAGAGCTATAGTGTCATCGCACAAATGATAAGTACACTCTGGTAAGTCAAACAGGCACCATCTCCATTATCACAAGGAGGACATGATAGATATTTGAATGGGTGATAGGGTGGTGCCAGGAGGGAGAGAGGGAGACATTAATTGAATGATTACAAATGAGCCTGTAGTTTAAACGGTGGTAAGTACCTTGAAGAAGAAGTAACAAGTTATAAGAGCAAAGAAGAATGGTATATACCCTCTTGGTGTGAAAGGTTCTCTGAAAAAGTGACCCTCGAAATAAGACCTGAAATACAATGAGTGAGGGGTAGAGACAAGGGAGAGAAATGCAGGCGTGTGTGTCCAGGGAGTCTGGGAAAATATTAAAAATTAAGTGGGGCACCTGGGTGGCTCAGTCAGTTGAGTATCCAACTTCAGCTCAGGTCACCTTCGGCTCACGGTTCGTGGGTTCCAGCCCCGCATCGGGCTCTGTGCGGACTGCCATCTCAGAGCCTGGAGCCTATTTCGGTCTGTGACTCCCTCTCTCTTTGACCCTCCCCTGCTCATGCTGTCTCTATCTCTCTCTTAAAAATAAATAAAACATTTAAAAATTTAGCTTCATAATAACTTTTTATATGGCCTTTAAATTCTCTTTTTGGCATTTTTAGAGAAGAATGTATATATACAATTTGTAATAATTTTAAATGACTAAATGTTCATGCATTCTGGGAAAGGAAGAAGGGATACGGACAATTTTAAGAAACTTCAGTAAGAGCAGTATGGTCAAGGGGAAGAAACTGAGAAGGGCTGGTGGTGTGTGACATGCTCTTAGAGGAAGATAGGATAGGCAGTTAAGGATTTTCTTATTTTGGGAACATGGGAAAGCCTTTAGAGGCTCCCTTCCTATTTTCTTTGCATTTAACAAATATTTTCTATGGGCCAGGCATTGTTCCATCTTTTTCTCTATTCTGTAGTTCTGGAAATTCTTGGCTTAAATTTTGCATCTCCTCATTCAAAGCTTTACACATTTTGGCCCCATTTAGATTAGAACTCACCCTTTACGTGTACATGAATGCTTTGTTCCTATTTGCACGTCAGGGTGCACACAGCAGCTCTCCCTCGCATAACATGAGGTGTCACTGCACTGGCTGCTTGTACCAACGTTTTAAAGGCCCTGAATCTGCATTTGATATGTCAGCACTTCAAGGGTAACTTGGATTGCTCAGTAGGTTACTGCATCAGGTTCTGTGTTGACAGCTCGGAGCCTGGAGCCTGCTTTAGATTCTGTACCTCCCTTTCTCTTTGGCTCTCCCTTGCTTCATGCTCTCTCTTTCTCTCTCTCTCAAAAGTAAATAAACATTAATTCAAAAAAGATATGCGAGCACATCAGAGTAAGAGATTTGATTTTGTCTCATGATATCTTGCACGTATTTAACAGTGTTTTTTTTTTTTTTTACAACCAGCGTTGACCATACACCAAGGAAAAGAAAACAAGTCTAAAGGTTATAGAGTGTTTACTATGTGATTGCTGCTGTGGTGCTTTACATAATTTATTTCCTTTATTTTTTACAATAATTGCTATGAAGTAGGTATCATGATTTATTTGTAACAGAACATATGCAACTCGGCAAAAGAAAGATCTGTTTGACTTTATACATCCGTGGTTGACAAACTTTTCTTCTAAAAGGACCAGAGAGTAAATATTTTAAGTTTTGCAAGCCATACGGTTTCTGTCTTAGCTACCCAACTTTCCCATTGTAGTGTGAAAGCAGCCATCGACAATATGTTAACAAATGGGCATGGCTGTGCTCCAATAAAATTTTATTTACAAAAATAGATGGTGGGCTGGATTCGGCTTCCGGTTGTAGTTTGCCAATCCCCATTAAAAATAATAACAATAAAATATTATAACTGTTTTTTATCAATTGCCAGTTCAAGTACTTTACATACATTATCCCACCGATTCTTCACAGGTTTTCTATGTGATGAATATCTTTGCCCTTATTTTTTAGATGAGAAAGCTAAGATTTAACCAGGATAAGTAGCTTGTTAAAGGTTAAGCAGGTGGTCAGTGGCAATGCCAGGATTTTATCCCTGACTTTTTATTTCTAGGCTTTTTGACAGACAGTGCCGGTTGTCCCTCAATATCTATCATTTCTTCTTTCCTTTAATACAACAGCTCTGAGTTTTAGCTGAGCTCCCAGCTGCTCAGTTATGGACTCCATTTCCTTGCATTCCTGGTAGTGAGGAGTGACCGATCTGGCGGTTCTAGTCAATGAATCAATGTCATGTGAGTGAGTGTTATGTTTTCAACCTCCAGGCGAACCCATAGAAGGGAGGAGCATACCTATTACCTTGTCTTGTTCCTCTTCTGACTGGCTGGAATGCCTTCGTGATGGCAGGAGCTGAGCAGCTCTCGAGATCATAAGTTGGAAGCAGTGTGTTGAAGATGGTTGAGTCCTTAGCATTCAAGCTAAGTACCTGAGATGAACCTAGCATTTCAGCCTAAGACTACACTTGTCAGTTGAGCTACTTTGCGAAACAAACCTTTATCTTGTTTAAACTACTGTTAGGTGGGGGCGCTTGGGTGGCTCAGTCAGTGAAGTATCCAACTTTGGCTCAGGTCATGATCTCACAGTCTGTGGGTTTGAACCCCACATCAGGCTCTGTGCTGACAGTTCAGAGCCTGGAGCCTGCTTCAGATTCTGTGTCTCCCTCTCTCTCTTCCCCTCCCCATCTCATGCTCTGTCTCTGTCTCTCTCTCTCTCAAAAATAAATAAACATTAAACAAATTGATAAACTACTGTTATTTTGAGGATCTTTGTTATAGCAGCAAATCTGTTACTAATATAAAAACCCATATTGCATAGAGCGCATTCTGAGGAGGTCCTCAGGAATATCTTTTGCTTGTGTGTGGAAATGAGTGGCCTTCAGGTTGGAGGAGAAATGAGATGAAGGTGTCACTTTCTTGGTGTGTCTAAGTAGAAGGTCTTGCTCTTTGGCTGGTTAATTCTGGGCCTCTATCTTGGTCTTACATTTTCTTTCTTGCCTCAGGGTCCATGCGTCCTACAGCGTCTTCTGCTTTCCTCTGCTTTCATTCGGTTAGCCACATCCCATCCCCAAGCCTGATCTTCCCACTGAAACTGGCATCTTCTTGGCTTTCCCATTCATTGTGGCCTCAGAGAAAAGCACCACTGCTGTTCACTTTATGATCAAACAAACAGAAACAAACAAACAAAAAAACCCCACACAGGACAAAGAAAAACCAAACACAAACAGGGAACAATGATAATAATTTTTAAAAACAAATGCATGTGGAGAAATGACAAAGCTTTAAATGCTTATGACATGCCTGCATTTAGGTCCTTTGTTTCTGTGTGTTGACTTCCCTTTGAAGAGTTTGGACCTGTCCTCTCCTTATCTATGCTGTGAAACTCCCTTCCTCCTCCTGACTTCTTCCCTTGGATAGATGATGCCAATCCCTTTTTCCAGAAATGCTCCTTTTCCAACCCACATCTAATTTCTCTCAAGCTGCCCAATTGGCTCAAGTGGCCATTAAGAGTTGTAGAAGGGGAAATTTCCACAGCAATGGTATCCTTGACACGTTTCTTCCTCATCTTCCTTAGAAATACAATGTCTCATGGTTGCTGGGCTGTTTCGCTTTGTCCTGAAAGTTCTAAAGGAGAGAAGACACAAGCAAAATTGTTTATGCTCTTCTAGGTATGAGGCCAGCAATTTGAAAAAATAGCCGGTCAAAAAAATCCCGGTTCCTGACTTCTGCCTTCAAGCGTGTTTACTGAGGATAATGTGTAGTGTGTTTTCAGTAGGAAGCTGGGCAGGTCATTCATCTTCACCAGAACTCTACTGCCTCATCTATAAAAGCAGACCACTGGGGAAACACAACTGACAAAGTGTTGGGAAGATCAAAAGAGATGACATGTGTGGAAATGCTTTGCAAATCATAATGTAGTTTAAATGTGTTTAATTAAGCTGAACATTTGAGATGTAGATAATAAGTTAAAAGGAGTTCAGAGACAAGGGAGAATGTTCTATACTAGAAAGCTTGGAGAAGGCCTTGGGAAGGGGAAGGTAGGACTCTAAGGGCTCGGATAGTAGACGTTTGTTAAGTTCATGGTCACCCAATATCATGTGCCTTTGTGACTCCCTGAAGGCAGAAGACAGAAACTTTTCCCCAAGGTCCTTCCTAAGGTACAGGAATGTGATCTAAGTTCTGTGTCCATGTGATTTTGGTTTGGAAATGAATTTTGGGAAGGAGTAGGCTCGGCATGGAGCTGGTTATCAGAGGTGCAGGGGGAGAGACTCTGGGTAAGTTCCCGTGCCTGCCTGTTTCCTGGGATGTCTATGGTCTGTCTTAAATGCCTTGGATACCTACTGAACAGTAGGCCTGGGATGTTATTTGAGCATTGCTTTTGGTTTCTCAGTCTCTGGGCTGATACTCTGGGAGTGTATGGGAAGTGCTTTATGTCCTTTGATAGTTTTTCTTTTTTAAGTCAGCTTCAACTGGCAGAAATAGGATCTGTTCTTTCTAACTAAGAATCATTGCTGATAAAGATTGGAATATTTCTTAAATGGGATGAGCCAGAGAATATGCAGATGCTCAGAGGAGAGCATGAAGTAAAAGGAAGTGAATTCACACAAGCAGTGGATTTCTTGTAGTGAGAAAAACCAAACAGCAAGAAACAAAATGCAGGAGTTCAGTTTGGATAGATGGATGGGGCTAGTTGGGAAGGGCCTTGAATGCCTTGCAGAAGAATGAGGATTTTAGACCTTGGAGAAGGGGAGCTTCTGAAGATATCTGAGCAGATAAATGACACCGCGGAATGAGAGTTTGGAGGAAAGTAACGACCAAGATGCTTATCTCCCCTTTTCTGCTGACTGGTAGTTTGAATTCAAGCCACAGAAAGTAAAGCTGGCTAAGTTAATTAAAACAGAAAAGGAAGGCTATGGAGTAGCTTACTGAAGAAGGGGAAAACCTGGGAGCCAGGTTTCAGCAAAGTAGGGGCAGAGCATTCTTGAGGCCCTGGATGCTAAGAATTATAAGGCAGTCTTCAATGGGCTGGAGCCTGTGCTTACCCTGATTGGTTAAGAGACACCCATAAACTCAGATTAACAGTTCCAATAAGACCACTCAGGGAGAGAGAGAGACCGAGAGAGAGGGAGATAGAGAGAGAGAGAAATATCAGGACTCATGAAAGGATGAAAGAGGAGATGTCCACTCTATCTGTCCTCAGCGATAGCCTTTTTTTTTTTTTTAATTTTTAAAAATGTTTTATTTATTTCTAGGAGAGAGAGAGAGAGAGCGTGAGCAGGGGAGGGTCAGAGAGAGAGGGCGTCACAGACTGAAACAGGCTCCAGGCTCTGAGCTGGCAGTCAGCACAGAGCCCGACGCGGGGCTCGAACCCACGAACCGCAAGATCATGACCTAAGTGAAAGTCAGACGCTTAACCGACTAAGCCACCCAGGCGCCCCTGTCCTCAGTGATAGCCTTAAAGACATTGGGCCCAGAGTCAAGAGTACATTGGAAATGAAGTATACAAAATATGTCTGAGTCTATCTGAGTAAAGGTAAAAGAAAGCCACTGGAGTCGTTATTTTCCCCTTCTGTACAGCAAGGACCCATGGCAGCATCCCTCAATAGGTTTACAGCAGCTTCTTATCCCCCCTGCAGAGTTGTGAATTGGGATCATTAAGTTTTAAGTTGTTCTGCTGCTTCCGTGTAAGTGATCATGTAAATATCAGGATGCTGGATGGGGGAAGCAAGTAATGGCATGACTCTCAAGATCCTGGATTGTTGCTTATTAACTTACATCCAGAAAAACCTTAAGAATAGCACCCCATCCCCCAAATCATAAGCCGAGCATACTTTATGAGCACTGCGTTAGAAAGGCAAAGCTAATAATTGTAACCATGTAGATGCAGAAACCATTAATGTTTCTCATGCCCTGTGGTAGGAAGAAATATATTAAAAATTGATTTTTGGTTTCTGCCTTTGTCTGTGTAACATTTATAATAAAGGATATGGGAGAAAGTATCCTTTAAAATTGATATTTCAAAGCATTTTGGGCTTGTTGGTGTTAAAATAAATTTTTATTAATGGTTTTCTATTGCATGGAAAAAGGTCAGCATCTGAATATGACAATTTTATCTTCTGAAAGAAAGTAAAAGATGGTGGTAGCCCTTTTCAATAATTACACATGAACCAGAATTTTTGCTAAAATTATTGGGTAAAGCCATTTTTAGACCTGAAATTATTGTTTGACTATAACATGGGCTCAGTGTAGTAAAATGTGCAGCCTTTATTTCTTCCTCTATTTTCTGTCTTTTTTTTTTTTTTTACTCTTTCCCTGTCTCTTTCTATGTGCAATAAGGTGTAACTTGCTTCCATGCTGTATATATGGTAAGCGGTGAGCCATGTGTTCATATTACTTCTTTGTCTCTGGGATTCTATTATCAGTTTACTCTTTTATAATTGAACAAGCTTTTGTTCATCTGCAAAAAACACATTTCATTTTATTTTGTTCCTGTTTCAGCCTCTTGGACATGATGTGGTGAACATACAATTCTGCGGGTGTGTTTTTTTCCCCCAGTCACTTTAAATAAAATATACTTCTGAAAAGCCTGTCCCATTTGTTCTGAATGTTTTAGAATGTGTCTTAGCTGTAATTCCCCAGAAATGAAATGACAGGGCGTATTTTCTGATGGGTTTTCATTAATCTGGTATAGTTTTGCTGCTGATTTGAGTTTATCAAATAGTGTTCTAACCTGATAGAAATAATGCTGTCAAATGCTTGGATTTATCATATGCTTTGTAATTCCATAGATGATGTGGGCAAGATGGGTCCATATCAGAAAACAGCCTTTGATTCAGAAGAGATGCAGAGGCTTGACGTGTTAATTGCCATACCACCTAAAGTGTATAAAGAATGACACTTTATGCTACCTCGTTCATCATATTTTTAGAAAGACTATGTGATGGATTAATAAAACATAGCAAATCTTCTATGCAAACCAAATGTTTATAATAAATGGAGCATAATCTAACAGTTCTGCTATAAAATGAATTCAAGTAATCTCTAGCCAGTAAATTCAAACAGAGTAGAGTCGGATGGTTAGGTGACCTTAACAGGCAACCGTTTTACTACTGAATACATAATTTCCTTTCAAATGGTTCTCCCCTGTCAGATTGGAGTGGGCTCAGAATAACACTGGAGTCTTTTCTTTTTCTGGGAAGTAAGCAAAACTGGATGCAGACTGTAAGCTTAGGGGCCTCGGAGGTGGGGACGGCTGCTGGAGATGGCGGCTCCTATCTGACTGGAGTCCTGTAAATACCAGCTGAAAATATTGTCAGTGTCATGTGAGTCTCTGTCCCGTTGTACAAAGTGGTAGTGGTTTTTGAAACTTAACTTTGGCTGCCACAGTATGTGAAAGAGAAGGCAAGCTAATACACATTTAATATAAATTGTGATGAAAATACATCAGGAGGCTTATAATATAGTCATGTCTCAACACACTTTTTAGCTTTATTATTGGCCAAGAGGTACCATGTTAACCTTCAAAGAAGGAAGGGAAGGGACGATGATGACAGAAGTGGAGAGAAAGTAAAAAATGCTTTACTTTTTCATATTTGTATTCATCTCTGAGCCATCCATTTCTCTGAAACTTTAATTTTTCACTCACTGCAGCCATGTATATGGGAGACAGCTTCTCTGAGAGTTTGCTTCTTTTCTTTTTTCTTTTCTTTTCATTCTTTCCTTTATCTTTTAAACAATGAGAGGTTTCACAGATAGCTAAGCTTCCTATTCTATTCTTCTCTTTAGAGTAGAGGTGATTTTATTAAAACATCATTTTGCTTGGGGCTCAATGTCAGCGAGTGCAATGGGCAGAAACTTACCGATGACACATCCTTGCGGTTTTAGTGCTCAGGCAGAAGACAGAGTGGACACGGCCCCACGCATGCGGCTGAGCACAGTGAGAGGCAAATTCAGTCTTTCCCAGGGAGTCATGGGAAGATTTTACAGCTGTGATGGTTTTATATTGTGATCCAGAGTAGATACCGAGGAACATTGTTCTTCTCTCCACCTATTGCACCTCTTCCTCCTCCTCCCTCTCTTCCTTCCCCTCCTACAATGCAGAGCCTTCTACCTTTCCTCCTGCCTCTTCCTCAACAGCCAAGCAGAGGACCACTCTAAGCCTGCTTCTTAGGGCTGCTGTCAAGGTAAGTGTCAGCTGCCATTATAAGATACCATAGACTAGGTGGCTTTATTTCCCCACAGTTCTGGACACTGGAAGTCCAAGACCAAGATGCTGGCAGGGTGGGTGTGGTCTGAAGCTTCTCCTTGGATTGCACGTGGCCTCCTTTTCCACCCTGTGTCCTCACACAGTCTTTCCTCTTTGTGTGCACACACTTCTGGTGTTTCTGCCTCTTCTTACAAAGACGTCAATACTATAGGATCAGCACCCCTGCTCCTCTGATCTCATTGAACCTTAGTGACTTTCTTATAGGCTCTGTCTCCAAATACAGTCACATTGGGGTTAGGTCTTCACCATACAAAATTTGGGGGAGACACAGTTCAGTCCACAACAACTACCATTAACGCTGTCTGGATAAATGGTCCATTTGAAGCATTGTCTGAAAAAATACCTTAGGCCTGTTTTGGGGAGTAAAAGTTGTATGTCCCACATCCAAGAGAGATCTATCTCTGAAAGGACCAATACTCCCTATCTTTTCCAGAGAATCTGTCACCCCAGGGACCCCATGTCTTCCTCTTCAAGGCCCCAAGCCTATATTTGGGGTGCTTATAGCAGAACCACTAGATTTTAGGAATTTTTTTATTTAACTACTGAATTAAGTTTCCTTCATTTCTCTTTCCTGCTCCACATCAAAGCTTGTGTGGCCTCATGCACATTCATTCCAAATTCTGCCCTTCATTTTTCTGAAGTTTCATGTCTGCTAAACCAAACCTAACTTGCTAAATGATAAGCATTTCAAACCCCAGTATGGCTAATAAAAGGCCACTCTCATCTTCGTCGCCATTACCATTGTCATCACTGCTGATACTAACTGGGTAGACTTTAAGTGTGTTAACGTGGTCCCCACAACAATCATATCCAGTGGTTATTATCACTACATTCATGTATTTCAGATGCAGACACTGAGACTATCAGGTCATCATTTGCATGTTAGACATTAGAAATGAGGGTCTTTTTTTTTTTAATTTTTTTAATGTTTTATTTATTTCTAGGAGAGAGAGAGACAGCGTGAGCAGGGGAGGGTCAGAGAGAGAGGGAGTCACAGACTGAAACAGGCTCCAGGCTCTGAGCTGGCAGTCAGCACAGAGCCCGACGCGGGGCTCGAAACCACGAACCGCGAGATCATGACCTAAGTGAAAGTCGGACGCTTAACCGACTAAGCCACCCAGGCGCCCCAGAAATGAGGGTCTTTAAGAGTTGAAGTGACTTGGGGCGCCTGGGTGGCTTAGTCGGGCGTCCGACTTTCGCTTGGGTCATGATCTCGCGGTTTGTGGGTTCGAGCCCCGCGTCGGGCTCTGTGCTGACTGCCAGCTCAGAGCCTTGAGCCTGTTTCAGAGTCTGTGTCTCCCTCTCTCTCTGACCCTCCCCTGTTCACGCTGTCTCTCTCTATCCTAGAAATAAAAAAATAAAAAAAATATATTAAAAAAAAAAAAAGAGTTGAAGTGACTTGCTCAAGATCTCACAGCTGGTAAGCAGCTGGGCAAGAATTAGCGGAGCAAAAATGTGAATTCAGGAAGCCCGCTTCTGGTACCCTCACTCCTAACTGCTATGCTGCGAGGATTCGGTAGCACAGTTTAAATCTGGAAGTGTTATAGTTGAAATCCATCGACCCTCTCTAATTCAACTCAGTTATTCAAACTGAGGAAGAACCCAAGATCCCACGTGGTATATGATGGAGTGCCACCCAACAAACCCTAGGCACCTGGGATCGCCATCTTTATGACACATCATAAACACAAAATTCAGTTTTAAATAAATACCACTTTTTCTACATAATCGCAAATTTACATATTTGACAAATCGAAATTTCAATTTCCCCATTTTACAGATAAAGAGACTCAGATCAAGAAAGAGGTTAAGTTGGTTATAATGAACTAGTTATAATGAGCTCCAAACTCAGACTAGATGGTTCTCTGTATCACAGCCATGTTCTCTCTCCCTTGGCTTTCTGCTGTGCCGACGGCCACAGCTCCACATTCTGACGCCTCGCCACTTGCAAACTTTGCCAAGGAACATTAGGCATGTCCCTGTCCTACCTTAAGCAGCATTGTCTAAATAAAGCATAGATGTGACAGGCCTGGGTGCAAGCGGGCTCTTGCAAACCTCTGCCTGTGTGGGATCCTAACCCCTTCGAAGCTCTCTGGGACTCAGTTCTCCCATATGTAAGGGCGGAAATATAACGGTAACTGCATCAAGGCAATGTTTCTTAATTTCATACATGTTTATTTAGTGTCTTTAGTGTGACTGTGAATACTACAGATGAAGTATGACCTCAAAGATGACTGTGAGAATGACATAATAGGTGCACAGTGCTTAGCACAGTGGCCTGCCACATAATAGACACCCAACAAGTGTTTGGAGGTCATATGATTATTGCTACTGTTACTATATGGTTTCGGGTCCCCTAGCTGGTGCCTGCCCCAATTGGTTTGCAGATAGCATTGTCACATTGTCACAGATGTTCTGTGGGAAAACACACACACACACACACACACACACACACACACACACACACCTACGTTCTTTTTTTTAAATGTTTTTTATTTATTTCTAGGAGAGAGAGAGAGAGAGAGAGACAGCGTGAGCAGGGGAGGGTCAGAGAGAGAGGGAGTCACAGACTGAAACAGGCTCCAGGCTCTGAGCCGGCAGTCAGCACAGAGCCCGACGCGGGGCTCGAACCCACTAACCGCGAGATCATGACCAAGGCGAAAGTTGGACGCTTAACCGACTAAGCCACCCAGGCGGCCCACACACCTACGTTCTTAAACAGAGAACAATTTTTTCTCATGTGATCATTATTGGATCCCTGATAGTGGGCTTTGTGTAACTACTTCTCCCCTCTCCATCTAGGTCATACTTGGGGCTCCTCTCATTGGCTTTGTAGTCACTCTTCTCTCTTCCTAGCCATTAGATGTCCTCTCTTTGATCTTCAGTAGCTTTTAAAAGAGCTAGAGAAATCTTTTTTACCCCTGGAGCCACTCTTTCCTTCTTGCTGCCTGACCTGTGACTCGGGGACGATGCCACCACCCAGCCCTGCTCCAAGAGACTGCTTTGGTTTTATGGATATCTGTGCCATCTACTAATGCTGTTCTGTGCTGTTCCCTGAGCTTTGGATTTCATTTCAGAAGTAGACCCCACATATTCAATTAGGAACACTTAAAAAACTTCTTTCCACTGGTTTATAGTCCCATCTGGAGGACAGGAGTTACTCTGCAGAATAAATTGAGTGTGAAATTTGGCTATGCAATAAGAATTCACTTCCGTTAAGGCAAAGAGAAGAGATGCATAAAATTCAAATCATGCATAGAATAAATGCTTTATCTTTAAGAAACATATAAATAGACATCAAACACCATAGAAACATAGAGGGTTTCCTCTCCCTCATCTCTGTCTCTGTCTCTCTCTTTTTAGAAACAAATTTTTGTGCAATTCCATAGCAAAAACTTTGCAAGGAAAGATTATGCATGTCCAATGCTGATAAGACTGCCCAAATATAAATTTTATGATGCATTTCCTTTAGAATTCCATCTTTCTCCCCACACAATCAAAGAATGGAAAATAAAGTTTGAAAGCCTTTGGAGTGCCAAGTGCAGGCACCTGAGGAAATCAGAAAAGAATTGAGAACTTGATATTGTAGCTAATTTGTAACATTTTTGCTAAGGCTGCTCTCCTTAAAAGAAGGCACTTGCTCTAAATTTTCTTTCCTTCTTCAGCCACAGGACTGCACTTCCTACAAACACGAGCCAGTGATAAAAATGCAGGGTAGGAAGTGAGGGGGTGAAGCAACTAGGGAAGCCTGCAAGCCAGCATCCTGAGCTTGGGAAGACCACAGTGAAAGGCTTATCTGATCCTGCAGGGAATCGGCAGTGAGTACAGCCCCTGAAGTTGAATAATAATGCAGTTAATCTTTGCTTAACCAACAACTGAAAGACCCTCAAACTAACATCACTGATACAGATAGAAGTCACAAGTAGAAGCCTGGGAGGGTCTTTTGAGGACCCTTAGCATCAGACACCTGAAGATATGCACAGAAAATTTGTGTTTCAAAACTCTACCAATAGCATAATGATAATATCTTATATATTTCTAATGTAATAGTCTTCAAATTATGACCAATGAAGTGTTTTCTGTGTTCAGGCAAGTTTGGGAAATAATGATTAAAGAAAGACAAAAGTAATATTGCAGGACTTGTCAGAGCCTTTAATGGATTCCTGAACATTGTGAATATCTGAGGAACACAGTGGGAAATAGTAGTTTAATTTTTCACTAAAGATCCCACAAGCCTTTGATTCTTTGGATACACTCAAAGATAAACCAGTTTAGTGCTTCACAAAGCACTTCCATAACAGATTATATCGGAAAAGTGAGCCCATGTATATTCTATCAAGGATGGGTTAAATTATGGTCTGTAAGTTTAATAAAATCACCAAAAGTCCTACTTTGACCATCGCTACCAATGATCCTCTGAAACTTTCTGGCTTCCACAGCTGTGCTTTCCATTTTTAGAAACTGCTGTTTATTTGCAGGAAATATTGAATTCATCTTCCTAGACTAGGTTTACTCTACTGGCAAGAGATTTCAGATTTTCATTTTTATCATTATCTCTTTAAACCTGATTGTATTTAACTTCTTACAGTTTCATTATTCCTGAGCACCACCTCTGACGTTTTACATTTCAGATTTTACTTTATTTCTTTAAATGTCTGTGCCTTTATTCCATTGTCATTTGGGGAGGATGAATGTCCTCGTTTCCATCCTGCTTGGTTAACGTCATTGAAGATAAGCAGCTCGGCAGCCATAGCGTGTTGTGTCTAAGTATAGACGTTGGTCCAGAAGACAGATTTTGTAATTTGGTAGAAAAGTGCTATTTTCTGCTTAAAATGGGAATTATAGAAAGCCTGACCACAAAAGTCAAATACCTGACAAACAGGTCCAAGGTGCTATCTCCACTGTTTGGGGAGAGGGCCTTTGCCTCAGGTGAATTCCCTGCAGGAGTGGACTAATTTTTAGTAAGTGGCAAATTAAGTCATTCTGCATACCCTATACCCTAACCATATTGATTCTATGAGTAATTACTATCATATTTTCTTAAAGTTATAGGGAGTCTTCCATAAATCTCTAAGTATTGCATTTATTGCCCCATGTATCTAGGAAGATATTTGGGAAATATAACCATAGGTACAGCGTGGGCAGTAACCAATTAGAATGGGCCAAGGTCTGGGCTGGGATGGGATGGTGGATGCCCCCTCGCCCTCTGCTGTGCTGGGTGCTGCCCTCTTAGTTGCTGGATCCTTGAGAAATTGGACAGAGAGTGGGGTGAAGATTGGAGTACCTGCATATACCAGCGTGGAAGTGTAATGTTTTAACAACCAATGCCATAGTACTATGCTAATATCATCACACTGGCATATAGAATGAGAACGATACTGGACAATAGAAGTGGGCACCATTTTCCTCATTTTACAGAAGGCTGGGGTGTAAAGACCTTTTGCCCTTTCATTAAAATCATAGCCACTTACACTACTCAGAATAGATACCAACCTGGCAATCCTTCCGTTGAGGTAGGGAGAAGAGGTGTAAAGGAGTGGCCTGAAGTCCCTCAGCTGGAGGGAACACATTTTCTATGGACTGGCAAACACTCAGGAGAGAATAAATGGATCAAGGCAAAGAGAACAGTGTGACTATGAATTGTATCCACCCTTCTCTGAGGGTCAAATTCAAAGCTCGTTAATTGTGCTAAACCTCCAGGTAGTGCTTTCCCATGGTTATCTACCCCCTGCTATAACCACATATTACATAAGCAGCCAAGCATATAAATCATGATTTGAAAAATTGGAGGGGTCTAGGCGGGGACATGTGGCTAACAGCTTGTTTTCTGCTAAGTCGCAAAATAGTAGGGCTGCACTCAAAGAGTTGCAAGGTTCATCTGACTACACAGCTCACCATTAACTCCTTCAGCCTCAGCCTCGCCTCACACCCCTTTGCAGCAGTGGGAAAAGAGTTGCCTATGTCATTTGCTTTCCTATCTTATCCAGGGGTTGACCCTCTGGTGAGCTGGAATTTTTTGTACGCAAGACTTTTCTCCAGTCCCCTGCAGATTGAGATGGGAATTGTTAAACCCAGAGATAAAAGGTATCTCGTAGAAATCTGTAAATCTACATTATTTTTGGTAAATGAAAAGGGGGGTAGTCAGTCACTTACTAAACTATCCCATAGAATGTTCAAGGTAACTCACAAACAACTGTATCTTGTGTCACTGTCTAGATGTCTTTTATTTGCTTTTGGAATGTTGAGAATCCTTTCTTCATCTCTGTGGGAAAAGAAAAAGGGAACAGAAGAAAGTCTTCACCCAGCCCAGGAGAAAAGATTAAGGGACATAATGGGATATTTTGAGCAAATACCATTGAAGTTGCTTTCTGCTGAGTGAGTGTAATTCAGGCTCGCAGCTGCCCTTTGAGGCAGGCACACGTCTGTGAGTCCCCATGTGGGTGAGCCCCATGGGTGACCCAATGGCAGAGAGAAATAATATGACAGAATGTCCATGGGTCTAAGGTTGAGACTGAATTTAAAACAGCATTAGAAAGAGTTGATTCGGGGTGCCTGCGTGGCTCAGTCAGTTGGGTGTCCAACTTCAGATCAGGTCATGATCTCACAGTCCATGAGTTTGAGCTCCACATCAGGCTTTGTGCTGACAGCTCAGAGCCTGGAGCCTGCTTCAGATTCTGTATCTCCCTCTCTCTCTGCCCCTCCCCTACTCGTACTGTCTTTCTCTCAGAAATAAAATAAAAACATAAAAAAATTTTTTTAAAGAAAACAAACAAACAAACAGAAGAGTTGATTCATGGATAGCCGTGGTCCTTATGGGAATTTTGGAAGAGAATAAACAATCAAAGCCTTCCAATATTCCAAGATACTTATGCTCCCCAAAGTACCGCAAGCTGTTATAGATATGAATAAATAAATATTTGTTGAGCCCCTCCAATATTCACTGGGTTCTTCCCAGCACTGGATGATTCTACCAGTTATCAGAGAAGTCAAGAGAGGCAGTATGAGGAGTGGTTGTGGATATGGGCCAATGGGTTGGCCAGAGTGTAGGTTACAAATGTATCATTACTAGTTTAGTGACTCCAGGCAAGCTGTTTCACATCTCCGTGACTCAGTCTCCTTGTCTGTAACAAAGCACACAGTGGTAGTCCATGCTTCACAGGACTATTGTGAGATCAGTGGACTTTATACATGTAACATTTTTAGAACAGCACACCCAAGAAGCATTCAATAGATGTTAGCCATTTTATCAACACACTCGCTGACATTTAGTATTGTGGCTGTAAGATCCTAGCCTCAACTCAACCATGAAACAGCTGTGTGGCTTCAGACAAGTCACTCAGCTTCTGTGCTCCTTCAGCAGAATGAGGATTATAACACTTGCCCTCCTGGCTGAGGGTATTATTCCGCAGATTGTCATAACAGTCCCTCTGGTGAAAACCCGTTGCAAGCTACAAAGTTCTGGCAAGTGCAAAGTCTTAGTAGTTCTTATTTTAATAAGGCATTTATTACGAGTAAGTTGTTATGATCTAGTTGTAGAAATAAGGGAGGCAGAAGAAAAGTGATGGAGTGTATAAGGTAGTCTGAGTAGGAAATGAATGGAAGAGTGAAGGTGATATCTCCCGAGTGGTCTGAGAAGCTTGCTGGGTGTGGGCTGATAGCAGACCAGAGACTAGTGACCAGCTCTGTGCGATGACGATCTTGGTGCTGATGACAAAGCAGCCACCGCTGGCATTTTAGGCAGCTCATTTCGGTGCCATGATACCTGCTGTCCTCAGCATGTTCTCTAATTCTCATGAAAATACTCTCATGATTTCCATTTTGCAGATGTGGAGAATAAGGCTTAGAAGGGTTAAGTCCCTTGCTGGAGTCCATGTGATTAACAAGCAGTGCTTATGGCATCTGGGGGCTGTTCTGCCTTCTGCCGGACTTTGGTGTCGAGGCTTGCAGGTCGCCTCCACTTGAGAGGGACAGACCGAGGACCGTCTGCCTTTGTGAAGGATCGTGCCCAGGGCTTTCTGACTTCCGGTTCTTCTTTTCTGTTGTTGCCATGGCCTGAAATATCCTGTCTTCCCCCATTTGACTCTCTCCTGCTCCTTCTTTTATTTTCTTTTTTTTTCTGGGAAGGCTTCTTTATATCTTCTTCCTCCCTGTCTATGGGCCAGGGGTCCCTCTGTACTTCTGTACATACCTCTTGTCACACTGTTGTGTAACACACTTTCTCTGTCTTGAGTCTTCATCTGAGGTGTGAGCTCTGTGTGAGCAGAGACTGGGTCTGCTTTACTCACTATGGTATTCCCAGTGCAAAGAGTGGGGAGGGAGAGAAGGGCAAGAGGAAGGAAGGGAGAAAGGGGAAAAGGAAAGGGGGAAGGGAGGATGGATATTAAAAGATAAACCTAGTAAACGGCTTTGGTAGTTCAGATTGTAGAATAATTTTCAGAAGGCTTCTTAGTGAAAAATTCTTGTATCCCTCCTACTCCCCATACACGCATCTGGGAAATATATTAGTTTTTCCTTTGAACCTGAAGCTGCCAGGAGCCACTAAGGGAGCCGGTTCCCAGGCCGACCAGGACTCTTCCCATCAGACCAGGAGCCTCTGTTGTCTGCTCACATCTGCGTTACCTGCCCCTTGGACATGTGGGCCCCATTGCTCAGAGCCACAGCAGCCAATTTGGTCGATAATCTGCAAATTAAAAATTCAATAAGTAGTTCCCCGAATCATTTTCAAAAGCTGGGACATAGAAATTAACATGTTAATAATCGGTGCATGGTGGGGTGGGTTTCTGCTGTGGATTGTCATTGCTTTAATTTGGCATTACAAAAAGTTCATGGGATGTGTTCCTTTAATTTCACTGCACAGAGTGTAGGCTTTTGGGGGTGTTTGGTGAATATCGATGTGGGTAATGATATTGCACATGGATTTTGTGGCACCTTAGTCAGGAAATAGATAGGGTTCAGTAGGATTCATCAGAATTTCCTTTAATAACAAAGCCTCACATCTATGTAGCACTTTTACTCTTTAGCCCATCCTCAAAGGGATCTTGTGTATGCTCCTAACAAGCCTGGAGGCAGGCAGCGGTCGGCATTTCTTCCTGTCCACAAACGTGAGGAATTGTGTCTGGCAATATCTGGACTCACTCCAGCAGCTAGTGGATAGTAAGGCATGATGGGAATCTAGCTCTGTCCGTTTCTAGATGGAGAGCCTTGCTGACCTAAATGTCGAGCCCCATGATGCTAACAAATTCACAGAAAGGTTGCCCTAGTGATTCAAGTATAATAACCTCGAGCCAGGATGCCTGGTCTAAGTACTACTCTGAAAGAAGCAGAGCTTTGACAGACAGACCTAGGTTCGAGTCTCTGCTCTACTACGTGGTAGTCAAAAGATTTCAGACTTGTCATTTGAACTCTGCCAACTTCATGTGCCTCATTTAAATGATGGAGATAATAATAACTGCTCCAGAGAGTCACCATTAGGAGGAAAGCAGAGGATGTGTGAGACAAGGTATCTGTAATGGAAGACGTATCAAGTACCCTTTACTGTGCTGTCCCTAAGGTAGCCACTAGCCCCAATGTGGCTATTGATGCTTAAACTGATAGCATTTCAAATAAAATAGAAAATTGAGTTTTTCTGTCTCACTGCGCACATATCAAGCATCCAGTAGCCATATGGAGCCAGTGGCCACTATACAGATCAGCACAGGTGCAGAACATTTCCATCATTGCAGCAAGTTCGATTGGACATTGCTGCCTTAGGAGAAATGACCTCTCCAAAGAAACAGGCAGGGAGAGATGTCAGGCAAAGTAAAAAACTCCAGGTTACCACAGGAGGACCCCAGCACCAAAATGTGGACCAGTGGGTGCCCACTTCCTGTTGTTCAACGATGTTTACACGGGGGCTATGCAAATCGTGGGTGAGGAACACAGTGCAGTGCATTGAATAGGCCCACTCTAGAACATCCTGCTGATAATTGTGTGGAGCGCTGCAAATGGTGGGTAATTTCCTCTCAGGTGCCTGTTCTATGTGCTTGTTTGGCATGCTTTATTGCCGGGTGGATTTACACTCTGCATTTGCCATAAAAACTGTTTCCAAAAGAAACCAGAAGCGTGGCAAGATAAAAAGCGATATAAAAAGGGTATTTTGTGATTTATTTATGTCAAATTTATGGAAGATGACAGGAGGCATTACAATTCCAAAATTAGTTGTCATAGTCAGGCCATACATCTTGCAGGACAGGCATTAAAGCGGTGGGTTGGGAACCCGGGCTCCTGGGTCTATGAGGGGCCTGAGTCCAAACCAGGTAAGAGATTTCTAAAAACCCTTCACTGTGGGGCTTGGCCAGCCCTCAAGCTGGGAAGCTGGTGCTTAATAGCTAACGACTATTGGATGCTTGCTGTTTTAAGGGTATAATCTCACTTAATTCCCACTAGTTCTGTTTTACTCAGTTTACATATGTGGAGCTCAGTCCTACCAAGAGGTCATGGCAAGTAGGGTTGAATTCAAAGAAAGGTGGAGGTGACTTGAATGTACCTGCTATGCTTTCACTAAAGACTTAAATTTATTTGTGGTACACAGGCATTTATGAGGCACCCCCCATGTGTCACACATGGCATCAAGAATTAGAGGTACAGGACTGACAAGGTAACCCGGCCCCTCCCATCAATGAATTTTTAGTCCAACAAGTGATATGCAGACGGCTGTGGTATGCATCAGGCTGCAAACATTGATGCGGTATAGATATATATATGGAATTCTCTAGGACCAAAAGGGACCATGGCTTTAAATCCAACTGGAGTACCTGGAAGAGTGTCGCGGAGGAGATAGCCTTTGAGATGAAGAATGGATGGATCTCACTAGAGATGGAGAGAAGGATGGGCCAACCACCCACCCCTTAGCTCATGATATGAGTTCCCTTATTTTTCCAGGAAATGAGTGGGCTGGCACTAATCCATCTATTCTGTCTTTTAAATTCCTTGCTTTTAACTGGGGAATGGTATCCTAAAATGTTAAGCAGAGGAAGATAAACTATTTTTTCCCAGTTAAAAAAATACGGTTTTAAACCAGAAGACTGTTAACACCTCTTCCCTTTGGCATCTATCAAGTGTTCTCCTTTTCCAACTACTCCTTCTTTCTCTCCTTTAAAGGCTCTTGGGTGTTCAACCCTTATATGTTAGTGTTCCCCCCCACCCCCCTGCCTTTCCTCAAAGGGATACTCTTTTAGACTTCTCCCTTTCTCATTTCATACAACGTGAGTATGACCCCATCTATCATATAAATACAGTTCCCAAGTATTTTCTGATGAATCTCAAATATATAACATCTGCCCTAATTTCTTTCTTGAGCTCCAGATCCATATACCTACCAGTATATTATTAACCATTCTGCCCGAATATTCTACAAATACATCAGACTTGCTCAACATGTCCCTGGCACACGTCTCTTTCTGTATTCCCTATCTCCTGGAGCCAATGCCCTGAACCATCATGTAAGTCAAAGCACCAGGAAGCAGTCTTCTATATCTCTTCTGTCATCATCCATACATCCTGTCAGACACTCATTCTTTAATATGCCTTAAATCTGCCTTCCTTCCTGATCTATGGCCTAATAGTTGCCATTATTAGAGAAGTGATATGGAGCACAGATTCCAGAGATTAGTGTGTGGGTTTGATTTCTGGTTCCATGACTTAAATGATTAATTCCCTCTTTACCTTAGTTTCCTCATCTCTGAAATAGAGGCAACATGTAATATGTACTTTCTGAGTTGTTACGAGGATATAATGAGAAATAGGGCCATGCCTGGCATACTTAAGCACTAGTTAAGTGCTTACGTTTACGAGTACGCTGAACATTTATAGTACTGAATATTGCGCTGAGTGATTTACATTTATCTTATAGAGTCTCCACAATACTATGGGGTTTTTTTGTTAGCTCCATTTTACAGGTGAGAAATGGAGTCTTGAAGAAATGAAATAAATTGGCCATGCAGGTAGGGAATATACCAAAGCCAGCATTCTGTCTCGTAACTGACCAATACCAAAATTCATGCCCCTAACCACTCCACTTCCTGGATTCACCCTAAAATGACATCTGAACTGGCCTCCTGGCCTCTAGCTTTAGCTCCTTCCAGTGACTCCTCCGCACAATTGCTTGACCATGTTATAAAGAAAACTTGCTTTAAGAAGATTAAGACATCAAAAACTATAATATTTCCTCCCTGGCTGGCCTCACACTAGCTCTGCTCCCACATCCTGATTTTCCATCCCTTTGGCCAACTTTCCAAGAGCACCCAGGAGTGAATGCAGGACTTCCAGGGCTCATAAATGCAATTATGTAGTTAGTAGGAATTTAATATTATGGCCACACATTTATGAACAGTTAAGCTGCCTGGAGGGGGTTGGGAAATGTATTGAGCTCCCTCTAGGGCTTGAGTCATGCATGACTCTGCCTCTATGGGGACCTGCAATCCTCTGGGAGTTTTCTCTACCTCTCCACAGGTAAGATACCTTTTATTTTAAATGGACTATGAGGCTTAACTAATGATCGTGAAGGACTTACAGGTGCTAGAAGACAAAGGACTGCTTAAACGCACATGTAATATAAATCATATGTGGATAAAAAGAGACAAGTAAATTAGATCAACCAAAGGTCACTCATTTACTCAGCTGGGCACTCTAAAAGTTCATCCAGATTGTTTCTTGCCAGGAGTGAATGGATTTGAAAGTAAAGATTTTCTATGGTATTTTGCTCACAAAAGGTTCCTGCAGTGGGTAAAGAATGATATTGCTCATGGTAATAGCAATGAGAGAGGCTAGTGAGGGAGAATAATTTGAAAAATGAATGTCTCTTGCTATTTTCCTTTGACGAACAATCATAAAAGATCTTCCAGGTTTAATGCTAGGTCCCAGTTTCGTGAGCCTGTGTTTTAGAAACGGATTGATTGTGGTTTTTCACTGGGTCTCCACTATGTCCGCATCACAAAATGTCACTTTGCAGTTAGATGGCCCCCATCTGAAAGGCACCGAGAGATGCCAATTGCAATTCAAAAATCTCAATTTTCAAATATACCTTACAGCTTATTCCTGGTGAGAAACACTTTCCCCCCCTCATGGGCATGGTAAGTGTTGTGCTGAGAAAAAAGGTGGAGAGTGTTCTTTTGAATGAAAGGAAATTTGCAGCTAGGAGCTCAAGTCCCTGGAGTTTAAGAGGCTTCCCTGCTTTTCGTGTGTCTTGCTGTGCAGCTTTCCTGTGGGCTCAGGTAAGAGCCAGAGACAATTGAAATGGGAGAGGTAAAAGGCACAGACTAATGGCAGCTACGTTGATCACCTCCTCTGCTTGGGCTTTAGTCAAGGTTATATATAATCTATACATGCGGGTACCTAGCAGGCCCTCTGCTCTCAGTGGACCAAGTTCATGCAGTAAGCCTTTGGCAAACAGGATTCTTGTATTGACATTTGGGATTGCTTAGACTCAGACAAATATCTTCCTGGCTAGGAAGAGCCAACCCCAAGTTCAAACACCTAGTTTGGATTTGAGAGTTAGGAAGCACCGATCCCTTTGCACTGTCAAATTGCCTTGGGAAGCTTGAACAGAGAGATGGTAGGCTCTAGAGAGGCTTCTCAGCAGCGGATCTGAAAATGGAACAGAAAGCGGAGGCCATGTGATGAAGTGGAAAGTTTCACTTCCTCATGATCTTACTTAAGAATTGTTTGAGGAAGACATTCACCCTCTCTGAATATCAGTTTCTTCCTCTTTAGAATTAAGGTGTTGGGGGGCGTCTGGGTGGCTCAGTCGGTTAGGTGTCCAACTTCAGCTCAGGTCATGATCTCGCAGTTCGTGGGTTCGAGCCCCGGGTCAGGCTCCGTGCTGACAGCTCAGAGCCTGAAACCTGTTTACAGATTCTGTGTCTCCCTCTCTCTCTGACCCTCCCCTGCTTGTGCTCTGTCTCTGTCTCAAAAATAAATAAACATTAAAAAAAAAAGAGAGAGAAAGAAAATGAAGGTGTTGGGCCAGTGTCTTCATGGCCCTAACATGCTGTCTTACGTGATCAACTTAGGTTCAGTCCCTTTTACTGATACATTGTTTTCAGCCGAGATGTACAACAGAATATGAAAATTATTGCTGAATGAATATTCAGACTGCCTGCCCCCCTTGCTACTTCTGCTTTTCTTTCTGGGGGGAGGGTTATTAAAAAATGAGAGGAGAGGTTATAGAAGATGGACCCATTTGGCATTCTCAGCAGATTTTGCCGTTTGATTTTTTTTTTCCCTCACTCTTTTCTTACTGGCCAGAGGGTTTGATTTAGTTGGAAATGGCACCTAACAGTGCAAATGCTCATTATCTTTATTGGTCATGATTCTCACACCCATTTCTCTATCCAAAGTCCTCAAAACAGCCTATTAGTTAAAGTACTCACTTGGACACCTTTAGGGCTGGTGTCACCGTGCAGGGAGAAGGGTGATTTCAGGAGAGTCCTCTGCGATGAGCGTCTCATCACCGCATAACAAGCACTTGGGGGCTTGTGATAGGGAGAGGATGTGGCCACTTTATGCCTATCCCAAATGCTACAGTGAAAACGGCCATTACTTGCACTGTGTACTTATAATGCAGTAACAGGTAACACGGGAGGGTGGCTGTGTTCCTGTCAGCCTCACTGTTGTGTGTTGCCCTGGAAATTGGATTCACTGAAATTACCCACAAGTGCCCTAACCTTTTTATAGGAAGGGTAATGTGGGCACCAGAAGGGAAATGGCCAGTCTCCCCCGTAGTTTCTGATGATACAGTTGAGCAGCCTGGGAACTTGTAGGTACCATATGGTTTCTGTAGAAAGGATAAATCATGTCATATACTTTAGCTGCCTCCCTGAAATCCTCCAGAAATGGGACTGGGCCTTGAGTTAGGAGAGTCTGCCCTTTTGTTCAAGTTTGATGAAATTTTGATCAGAGAGAAATTAAATCTAAATGACTATTCTGCCATCACAACTTCTGCTATGGTAGCAGATCTTTGATGGAGAGATAGTATTGTTACAAGATGAAAATAGTAAAATGGCATACTGCCTCTTTCCTGACATTATTAGCTGTCTAGTCATGTGATTATTTTAAGAGAATTATCTAGAAAAAGTACACATATATACACATGCTTTTAGCCATCTTTCTGCTTTTTCTGCCAACATGTACACTTAACTAAACTAAAATGTAGAAATGTAATTAATGCAACTATTCACAGATTATTTCCTTGATAACTCTAACTGAGAGTACTTGTTGATCAGAGGGATTAATCTAACTACCAATATTTTGCCATGTACGTGTAAGTCCATTAGTCCGTCAGATTCCCAGTGAAATTGGAAAGGCTTTAGTGATGCTTAATTTTGTTATGAATTTGGGCAGATTAAGGGGAATTTGAAGCCTCAAGCACTATAACAACGCAATGACTTTCACCCTAGGTGGAGGTAATGGAGCTAATTGAGCATGCTCGTTAAATCTTACCCATCTGCAGGACACATCTCACAATTCAAGATGATGAGGCTCTCTGCCAGAAATAATGATGATTTTACTCCTTTTTCATTTCATTCATTTTCATAGGACAAATGTATTGTGCTCAATAGGACTCCATACAGGATTTACTTGACCAACCCACGCCCAGTGGAACTCAACTAGGCTTGCAAGTTTTGCTCATTCCTGCCTCTCAAATTAGGAGCCAGAGTTTTCCAGCTCACTCTTTTTGGTCAAACTAGCTCCGATTTTCCTACTATATATGCTGTAGAGAAGGATATATATTTTTAAAGTTTATTTATCTTGAGAGAAAGAGTGGGAGAGGAGCAGAAAGAGAGAGAGAGAAAGAGAAGAGAGAGAGAGAGAGAGAGAGAGAGAGAGAGAATCTCAAGCAGGCTCCACACTGACAGTGCTGAGGCTGATTCTGGGCTCAATCCCACAAATCATGAGATCGTGACTTGAGCCAAAATCAAGAGTTGGATGCCTAACTTACTGAGTCACCCAAGCACCCCTAGAGAAGGGTTTCTTGATAATATTTTAGTACTATTGAGATTTTGGGCCAGATAATTCTTTGTGGGGGTAGAGGGGTTGTCCTGTATATTGTAGGGTGTTTAGCAGCATCTCTGACTTCCATTTACTGGTGTGAGTAGCATCCCCATCCACTATGTAGTCACAACTAAAAATGTCTCCTGACATTGCCAACTGTCCCCTGGGGACAAAATCACTACTGCTCTGGAGATATTTATGACACAAAAGGATGAAAATTTAGGCCTCCCTATCTAAAATAGAGGCTGAATCTATCTGGCCACCTTATTGGGAGATTTCAAATCAGTTTTTAAAGGTTAGCCTAGATTGCTACCTGATTCAACTCAGCAGGAGAAATCATACCATGTTGTGTGTGAAGTGACTATAATTTATTAGCTCATTAGTCTGGCCTTGAAATCACCATTTTGAGCCCTTGCCCAGGCTGACCAAGCTTAAGGCTGAGTTGCTTTTTTACAGACTCAAGGTTTCCCCTCAGCTTTTGAGCACTCATTACAGAAGCTCGCTGAGTTTACCATGGCCTGGTGCACTTCCTGATAAGTAGCCTTTACTTGTGCATCAAACGATTCAAAATCTTCTGCTGCCATCACCTTCCCAGCTGATACAGAAGTTCTGCTTTATAAATGAGAAGGACAAAAAGTGCTGATCAGATTGCTAAGAAGGAGATAGACTGGCCTGTCACATTACTCTTCTCCTTCCACCTTCATAGGACAGTCCACGACCTCGCAGCCTCTTAAAGGTTTAAAAGGGCAGCAAGAGTCTCTATGGAGCTCCCTGTTGGCCTCTTTCCAAATGGCCAAGATGAGGAGTGCCTGAGTACTCAGTAGGTTGAGTGTCCGACTCTTGATTTCAGTTCAGTAATGATTTCATGGTTCGTGGGATCAAGCCCCCTGTAGGGCTCTGCACTATTGGGATTCTCTCTCTCTCCCCCTCTCTCTCTGCCTTTCCCCTGCTCACCCTCTCTCTCTTCTAAAAATAAATAAGTAAACTTAAAATAAATGGCTGAGATGAAGATATGACAAGTGATTTTCCTCAAAGCCACACTGCGCCAGCATGTCCCCAATGAAGAAACAGGGAGATTCACAATTTCTAATCTCTTTCTCTGTTTACCATATCTTACCATCCCCTTCTGTAGAGCCCAGAATCATACCAGGCAATTGAGGAGGTTTTTCCTTTCAGGAGTCTGTCGTACACATCCTAACACCACAGTAATTACTGAAATATGCAAGAGGGGCACATTTCATTTTACCTTGGACTTGATGCCTGTGAATAATTTGGAGACTGGGCAGCCAGTTCAAATATCCTGATGGATTTTTATCTGACCAGGTGTTCACTTTGTTTCCTGCTTAATTCTCTGTCAGCAAAGAGCCCCTCCTCATGTTGACTCCATTGAGGAGGGCCATATGGTAGGCAATACTGCCCCTCAATCAATGCAGTCACATTTGCATCCATGCTCTGATGAGATAGGAGAGGGGAGACTCCTCTCCCATGCCAAGAACCTTGTGTTTGGAGCAGAATGGAAGGCAGGGGTTGAGGGGTGAAGGCTTTTTTTTTTTTTTTTTTTTGTAAAAACATCAAGGGTACTAGCTAAAGTCATTTAATTACACACCGAAGTTCTAGGATATGTTCCAAATTCCACTCCTTCTGTCAATATGACTACACCATAAACCCTTTGGGGATAAATCACACTAATAAACATACTCTTTAAAAAATTAAGAGAACTAGGATTCAGTTTGGGCATAACTTCACTAACATTTTTTAGTCTTCCTTGTAGGAAGGGCAAATTAATCTATTTTTATTCCGTGCCTTAGTCTATGCTAAATACAGTTCTGTTTCATTAGTACATTGAAGTACTTTCTGGCAGTAATTTTACTATAAACACTGTAAGTATAAAAACATTACTTTCTATTAGCTCTTTTTCCATGAGCTACACTTTATTTCTGTGAACTATTTTCCATTAACCATGATGTCTATAAGAAAACACATTTATACAAGAAAACAAATTTCATATTTCTCTATTTCTGTTTTCTTACAGAAAGTGCAGTGATTTACATTCACAAACATAGATATCCACGTAAGACCATTGATTTGAAAACTACCCTGAGCTTGAACAAAATTTATATCGTTAAGGTTAAATGAATTGTCAAAGTAGATTACAGGTGATACAGATACATTTAATTAAAGTGAAGCAGGATTTTAAACAAGGTAAAGTAAGTTCTGAGTTATGAACCTAGAAAGTATGTTTAGGCCCCTGGATTTCTATCTACTTTTGCTATGAATTTGTGGTTGGCCTACGTCACACTATCTGCTGTTTTTAATCTCAGTGTACCAATTTACAAGTTTCCCTTACTGGGGTTTTGTGCAAATTTTCTAAGGGTTTCAGGTTATATTTATTTCTATGGGCGTGCTTATATTTTTATTGTAACTGCAATTCTATGTAGAGTAAAAATGACCAAGAAGTACAATGAAAAGAAAAACGATGATTATTGTTAAACTCATCCAATACTTAGAATGTAATTCAAACTTGAATGAAGTCATTTGTGCTTTTAGTATACAATTAAACAGGTATAACTTTCCTTTCCTCTAAAAGATAACTTTCTCAAATTATGGGAAGGTATTGTCTCTCATGCCTCAACTTATTTTATTTGTAGTGTCCTTATTTAAATGTACACCCAGAAATGGGCTGCTTAGCAACTGATAATATCGATTGCAAAACTTCTACAATTTAAGGCCCCAAAGGACTGTAACATCAACCTAAACTCAGGTGTCCATCTATGCTTTTGCCAACATTACAGATTCCCACCGAACCAGAGGAACTGATTCTTACTTGCACCATACATTGATTAATAAAATCATAAATATCACCTATAAATAGATCTCTTTTTTTTTTAAGTTTATTTATTTATTTTGAGGGAGGGAAAGAGGGGGAAAGAGAGAGAGATACAGAGAGAGAGAGAGAGAGAGAGCATGCATGTGAGCTGGAGAGGGGTAGAAAGAGCAGGAGAGAGAGAATCACAAGCAGGCCCTGTGGTGTCAGTTCAGAGCCCGACTCGGAGCTTGATCCCAAGAACTACTAGATCTGACCAGAGCCAATATCAAGAGTCAGATGCTTAACTGGTTGGGCCACCCAGGCATCCCAATAGCTCTCTATTTTTATGTGTATGTGGAGATCTCTTTAAAAGAGTGCTCCTTTTGTTCCCTCTATGGATTTATCACTGACCCACAGTCTTCTCTCTCTCCCATCAGACTGTAAAAAGCACAAAGGCAGAGATTTTGCTTTCTTTGCTGTTGGAGGCTGAGGACTTGGAATTGGGCCCGACATGTTGTAGAAGCTAAATAAACATGGGAGTGAATGAGTGAACGAATGAATGAATGATTACATGATAAATATTGATAAAAACAATTTAGAACTTATCTGATTCCATCCCCTTTCTATATAGATGTGGAAATTAGGCTACGGATGATTTGTGAATCGATTGTTCTTCCATTCATTTATTACTCAATCCTCTCATTCATCCATCAAATATTTACTGAACACCTACTAACTATAGAACATAGTATTAACTGATGGTGGTACCAGAAACAAAGCTAAACAGAGACCCTGACTTAAGGGAGGTCAACGTGAGTAGGGGAATCAGACATAGGAAAACAACAATGGCTCTGTGTGTGCCTGTATTCCTTGGGGAGAGGAGCTGAATATTTAGAGAGGAGAAAAACACAGGAGACGATGATGGTAGAGGTAGTGGGCAGAGGGCAAATGGCTGCAAAGGCTTGTGGCCGGAAATGACATGGCCCGTGTTAGGGAGCCGTTAGTGATTAAGCATGATGAGCAGGTGAACTAATTTTGGGAGTGAATGCACCTTAGTGGTTAGGCTGTGGGCTCTGGAGCCAGAATTCTCACTCTAGGGTTTATGAGCTCTATTGTTTTCTAAGCACTTTATGCCTTAGCTTCCTTATCTGTAAAATCGAAATAACAGGACTTAACCTCATACAGTTGCCTGGAGCAAAGATGAAAAGAAATATAGTTGTGCCTTATACATAGTTAAGAGCTTGACAAAAGTTTGGGGCTTCGGTTATTATTGTAAGTAGAAAATGTGCAAGACAAGGGTATTGAATGGCTCAGTTAGTTGGTTAAGTGTCTGACTTTGACTTAGGTCATGATCTCACAGTTCATGAGTTTGAGCCCTGCATTGGGCTTGCTGCTATCAGCACAGAGCCCTCTTCGGATCCTCTGTCCTCTTCATTCTCTGCCCCTCCCCTTCCCTCTCTCTCTCAAAAATAAAATAAACATTAAAAAAAGAAAAGAAAATATAAAAGACAAAGTCGGCAAAATTGCTTAGGTGAGACTGTGAAGAACTTAGCATTTGAATTTTATTATGTATGCATTAGTCCACCACTGAGATGAGTGTGATTCAGGGAGGGAAATATTTGGATTTTGTTTTAGAGAGAAAGATGTCTTGTATTATCAAATAGAGGAAAGACTTCCAAAAAGGCTGAAGATGTGAGACCCATTTGGAGGATGTGACTGGACATGGCATTGGAGCTTGGAGACAAAGAAGAGGCAGAGCCCTAGAAAGAGAATTTAGAGGTGGAATAATAATGATAGAGAAAGGGAGCTCCAAGCTTCCCAACTTAGAGAACTTAAGAAAGATCATCAACCCAAACTCTGGATATAGGAAAATTAGTATCTTTAGAGATTTTGTTGGATAGCACTATAATATAGAGCTTTGCTCCTCAGTGTGGTCTGTGGACCAGGATCATCAACATCACCTGAGAGTTTGTTAGATTTTCAGAATTTCCAGACCCAACCCTAGACCTCCTGAATCAAAATCTGCATTTAAAGCAAATCCCCAGGTGATGCGCATGTACATTAAATTTAGAAAAGCACCATTCCAGAGGCACCTGGATGGCTCAGTTGGTTAAGCGTCCAACTTGCTCAGGTCATGATCTCATGGCTTGTGGATTCAAACCCCGTGTCTGGCTCTGTGCTGACAGCTTGGAGCCTGGAGCCTGCTTCAGGTTCTGTGTCTCCCTCTCTCTCTGCCCCTCTTGTACTCATGCTCTGTCTCTCTCTCAAAGTAAATAAACATTAAAAAAAAAAAGAGAAAAACTTAGAAGAAAAGCACCATTCTAGAGAAAATTTTGCAAATAACAGCGCCCTGACCGAATCTAGCCCACAATCTGTTTTTGTTGTTAGCCTATGTGCCAAGAATGGCTTTTTACATTTTTAAGTGGTTGGAAAAAGTTAAAGGAAGGATAATATTCTGTGACACATTAAAAATTATGTGAAATTCAAATTTCAGTATCCTTAAGTAAAATTTTACTAAAACACAGCCACACTCTTTCCTTGACACATTGTCAATGGTCATTTTTGCTCTACAATGGCAGAGTGATTGCTACAGAGAATGTATGACTCACGAGGCCAAAAATATTTACCATCTGGCTCTTTACAGAAAGTTTCTTGGCCTCCGGTCTAGAGAAAGGACTTGGAAGTTAGGAGGCCCTAGGACCTGGTTCTGCTTCTATTTTCCAATATTTTGTTAGTTACTTAAAGTCTCTATGCTTTGGTTTTTCCCATTTATAAAATGAAGGTGAAATTTCTATCCCACGGGATCATAAGAATATACAGGAATGATGCATCTATGGTAGTTATCCCAAAGACCGGCATATATGGAGTGCTCAGTACATATTGGCTCTTATTACTGGATAAAAATATGAATAAATGACCGGGGTACATCCCGTGACTTTTGCTCTGTTCATGCATGTTTCTCACTGATGCCCATTTCTTCTCGGGCACATTGAATGCCACTGTCCCTCTGGACACTCAGTCTAAGTTACCTTCATTTCTACCCTTGTCCAACTAACCAGTTTCAGAGGAATGCCTGGTAATAAAGAAAATTGCCCCTTTACATCTGTAGTTAGGCCTGTCATGAATAATGATATTAATAACTAATCACCTACAATGTGGTATAGATACTGGGGAGTAATTTATTTTGATATTTTTATGCCATCATAATGAATTTGTTTGTTATTCACTGTAATTCTACATTCAAGGCATAAATCAATGTTGTTTTATATTCTGGGCAGATGCTGTGTGTATTTCCAGAGGTTTTCTAGGGTAAAGAATTAACATTTATTAATAGTAACACAAGCATGGGGTATTCTGAATGCATTTTAAAAGCGTCAGTAATGAAATCACCGCCATGGAGATTTTTCCCACTTTGAGGAAATGCTGCAAAAAAACCGTGCTGGTATTTAATACTTGGACCTTGATTTGAACTTAAATTGAATACAGATAAACATTTTGGTTATCTTGTCAATTGAAGTATAACTTTTCCTCAAAAGAAGATACTGTTTCAAGAAAAATGGAATGCCCCTGCCTTTTTACCTGTGCCTTTTCTTATTAGTTACAGTCTGATATCTCTTCTAGCAAATACTGATATCCAGGGACATTTAGTGCAAAGAGCAAAACAGCAACAAAGCTGAGAATTTATGGGCAGCTATTTCCTGGTTGTGAATAGGATATTTGGGCTGTGGTGTTAAGTATCAGATAATTTCCTTAGATCTTCAATTATTGGAAATATCTTTTCTTAGTACAGACTTTTAAGAGTTAGGAAATAGAGAAACCCAATTCACATTTCTAATAAGTTATAAACATCAAAAATGGAAAAAATGGGATATTGCTTCAATATGAAACTATTTCTTCACAACTTTGTAGAGACAAATACATATGCTATTTATATTCTTTTTCTCCATCTTATTTTGTTTTATTAATAGACATTATATATCTGATTGGCTTCTATTATCGTTATGCTAAAATTATATTATATAATCATTGAGACTATATCAAACTTTCATTTAAACTTCTTCATATTAAATGTTCACTAAATGTGAACTCTTCCCACAAGACTTTTAGTTGTAAAACAGTGTGAAAGAATTCTCAAGAGCCTTTCTAAATATAAAATAATACATATTACATTTAAGTTACAAATCGTGCAAAATTGTCCAAAAAGTCCTTAAAATGACCATTGCTTAAAATAAATATTTATCGGGGCGCCTGGGTGGCTTAGTCGGTTAAGCGTCCGACTTTCGCTTAGGTCATGATCTCGCGGTTCGTGGGTTCGAGCCCCGCGTCGGGCTCTGTGCTGACTGCCAGCTCAGAGCCTGGAGCCTGTTTCAGTCTGTGACTCCCTCTCTCTCTGACCCTCCCCTGCTCATGCTGTCTCTCTCTCTCTCTCCTAGAAATAAATAAAAACATTTTAAAAAATAAAAAAAAAATAAATAAATATTTATCTGGTTACTAACACACCTGGGACCAACCTGCTAGAAAACAAGTACTATGCGTAAACTGGATATCCCCAGTTAGCACTCCTCAACTGCAAGAGTGGGAGAACAGAGCGTGCTTAATTTTTGTAGCACATTTGGTGTGGTTGAACTTACTATGCAGATCTCATTCTCCCTTGCCTTTCCATCCTAGAAACACTAACATAGTAATACAAATATCAACTTGGTTGGGAAACTAGCCAGCATCTATAAGAAGTTTAAATTCTCAAGTTGTGAAGTTGCTATGAACGGGTTGAAAAGAAAAGAAAAGAAAAGAGAAGAAAAGAAAAGAAAAGAAAGAAAAGAAAAGAAAAGAAAAGAAAAGAAAAGAAAAGAAAAGAAAAGAAAAGAAAAGAAAAAGAAAGAAGGATACAACTGACCGAGTGGGATTAGGTGGATAAGTGATGATATGGGGGAGAAAATAAAGCCACATTTCAAAGGAAATTTCACTATTTCTTACTGGACAGCATAGTCCTATATAAAATCTTAGTTACAATGAATGTACTGTTCTACTTTGAAGCACTTTTATCGTATGAGGTGACTGGAATACCATTGTGTATTTCCAAGTGTGACAATGTAGCCTTGTATTTTCTTCTTGGCACTTAGCTCTTCAGGTTTCTAACTTTGGAAGGTGAAGTTGTTTGACGACTTGAATCAATTATAAAATGGTCACAATTTCTTTTGTTACTGAGTATTTGTGGATATTAGTAATGACACGGTTCTGAAAATTGAGAAGAAACAACAGCTCATGCAGGCATAAATTGAGTGAGCTGTAAATTCTCAGGAAAATGAAGCTTGGCCACTTCACTGGGGATATTGTTCTATAATCTAATGATTGCATAATCTCTAATGGACACCTTGGATATTACAGTAAACGTAAGGACTGATCATTCAAACATCTGTACCAAATACCTGCAGAATTGTGTACTCTGTGTGGCTAGAGCTGAACCAACATGATTCTATAATAAATTTCTTCTGTAACATAATAATACTTTTTCCTGAATGGCCACTAAGAGGTTTACTCAAAAGGAGCAGCAGGGGGTGATTTAGAAATGCTAGATAGAGCATTGTAATTACAGTTGCTAAAAATAGAAGTTGATGGAATGTGTCTTTGGAAAGATACCCTAATATTTCTTTTATACATTCAATGAGCATAGACCCAATACGTTCAACTTGTAACTGCTTGGAAAAGCTCACAAGAGAGTAAAGCATTTCCTTCTAGTCCTGTTTAGTTTATTTTTTTTTTTTTTACTTCTGCTTTTCGAAAGGAAGTGGAGACTCAAAAGTTACACCAACTTATAGCAAACTTTAATGTCTCCCAAGCAGGTAGGCAATAGGGGAAGAAAGCGAGGTTGTCTGTCACAGCATCACATAGTATGTTAGAAAAAGCTTGTAGGCAACGATTTCTGAGGGACACAGAATCTATACAGATTGTTTAAACGAAGAGAGGCTAGCTACAGAGTTGTGGTAAAATTGACTTTGTGACCTATTTTCTAATTCAGATGATTTAAATGTATAATTTCATGCTTTGAACTCTTTAGAGGCATCTGCGAACCTGTGAACTGGGGAGGGAGATTTCTAATAGTAGATTCCGAGAAGAATAAACCACAAGATAGTGATAAGATTTTACTGCAGACTCTGGTTTCTCCAACAGCCTTGTCAGAACAAGTAACAGAACACTTAAAGAATTGTGGACTGGAGTGTCCCACATGCTAAATGGCGATGGGGAAGTGGAAGGAAATGATCATGAGTTATAAACAAAATGATTCAACCTACAGACACGTTCCAGACGAACAACTATCTTTCAGCCTGAGCTTTCATTAATAACTGTTCAAATATTTACACAAATCCCTGATGATGGATATGAGTGGTGGACTCCTGAAGCATTGTCTTGGAGATGAAGGTAATGGCTTTGCTGGTAGGGCAGAGGGGAACAGATGTACTTTTCATAAATGGGTTCTAGACTGAGATACTGATAATAAGTCAGTACACTGAAGAGATTAGAGCAGGTTTTTCCTTCTCAACTCTGAGGTAGTTTGTGTGTGTGTGTGTGTGTGTGTGTGTGTGTGTGTGTGTGTGTAAATTTCGGTCAGAGGGAGTTAGCTTTCCAGCTTCCCTTTGACTACCATCCCCCTCCTTGTGTGTATCTGCTGTTCCTTATTTGAGTAATGGATGTTTTCTTCAGACTCTGTGGTAAGCCTGGATTTTACAAACTGGAATGCAGTTTGCTTGTATGTTTTGATCTTTCTTTGAAGAAAAGCTGTGTGATATATTGACAGTAAAGTCAAGAATCCTTTGATAATACATGACACCCATCTCCTGTTCTTAGGTTATCTGTTTAATCATACTCCCTAGTTTCATGTTCCACACCTTGCTCTTTTTTGTTTGTTTTCTAGGAAAAAGGACCAGCCTTGAGCTCCTTGTAAAGTTTCCATGTAAGGTTTTGTGTGTGCTCTTCCCTCTGCCTGGCACACTCTTTCTGCTCTTGGTCACTCAATTAAACTTATTCATCTTGACTCAGACCTGGCATCTCTTCTAGGGAATCATCCTTCCATCTCTGTGTACCTCTGTCTCATCATTCATCTATCATAATGTATCACATCGACACCGAGTGTTGGACTCTGCTTCCTGGACCACTGGGCTTTCAGACTCAGGGAAAGGGTCTCATTTCTATTAATATCCAGAGCATACAGGATCTGGCTTGAAGCAGGTCATCAATAAGTATTTGTTGAACTGAGCAATTGTATAATTATAAAATTCACATTTTCCCCAAAGCAGGAAACACTATGTAATCCTCAAGGTAGCTCTAGTGTCCTAGTTAAAACTTAGTCCAATGTGTAAAATTTAATTATCTCTCTCTGATTAATTGGCTCCTGAGATGACTTTTGGATTTTCCCTGTGCTTGGGGTAAAATTAGACCAGTAAGTGTCTGCTTCATCACACTAAGCTACCTGAACGAGTAAGTTGTACTCCTTGTGAAGACTAACTTGCAGATCAGGTAATATCTTTTATATGAAGTAGTAGAGCAGGGAACTAACCCTAATTATCACTAGCATGCCAAGTCCACAGTGAATAAGATGGCAATGACAATGACCGTTATCACCCTGGATCCTCAGCCCTCCTCTGTCATGTGGAAAGAATAGGGATCTGATTGTCATGTTCTAGCTAGGAGAGATCAAGTAATTTTCCCAAGGTCACCACTCTGGCGGAGACAGGATTTGCACCTTAGTCTTCCTGAGTCAGGTCCAGTGCTTTCTATCCATTATTCCAAGTTGCCTTTTTGCTCTGAGAGAAGGCTCCATCACCATTAGGACATATTTTCACTTTCACCTGACCAACACTCACTACGAGCCTTGATCTGGCTTTGGTCTCTCCTTAAAGGCCATCTTGTGAATTGGGCAAATGAAGTACATTTTTGTCAATCTGCTAAAAATTGGCTTTGGAGTGAATGTTGGAGAAGAAGGGAGTCTATAGAAGAGAGTAGCTAAGAGATACTAGAGATTGATGATGTATTGAACATGTCACTTTTCTTAGGGCAAGAAAACAGACTCTTTTGAAGATAAGTTTCTCAGGGAAGATTTATATCAGTATTCCTCAGAAATGTATGGAAAATATACCTTTCTAGGAAGTGGATCAGAAATCTACTTTGGGTCTGTGCCTATGATGAGTCAATTTGCCAATAAAGTGTTTTGGGTTTGGGACTATTTGCTATCTACTTTTCTAAGTACCCGAGTGTTTTATACCTTGCCTGGCATCATCCATTTCAGAGGAGAGCACTTTTAAAATGGGTTTCTGTCTAAACTCAGTCACATTTTTAGTGCACGGTGAAATTCATTTGAATAATAGGCTTTATTTTCTATGTGCTTTCAGCAGAATTGTGAGCATGGAAAGAAAACAAGGGAGATTTGTAGGGTAGCTGCAAAGTGAAAAATATGCATTTGAGTGAGTGATGGCATGTGATTGTTTTTATTCCCCCACCTCTTATGGGTACTTCCCCAGGGTGTCATGGATGGAGGGAAGGGGTAGCTCTTGTCCTTGAATTCACATCAGGACACTGTGACACTTCACAATATAGATTCTAAGGGAAAAACATATCTCAAGGTTCGCAAAGTCTAAAGAGGTCTGGCAAAATGGAATCCATTTGCTTAAAATGGTAGGGAGTTTATTTACTGGATTAAGTGTGAAGTATGTTGATAACAGATGGAATGAGTGATCACATGACATATTTAAATAGTCTAAGGATAACCTCGATGTCCTGGTCAATGTTCCTTCTCTCGATTAATGCCAGTGCTAATTAACTGGCACAAGTGTTCCTAGCCATATGGGGGATGTTGCTGAAAGCCGGCTGGCAGCCTATATCCAGCCACTACCTGTATGTAATTTAGTGCTTTGCTTGGTACTTTGGGACTGCCATTATGGAACAGCCCAGTACAGACAGAGTCAATGATTGCAAAGCGTCATGATGTTTTCTTTGTTTCTTTTGTGCACCTCCTTCCAAATGTGGTTGACAAAGTCGAAATTGCACTGGCTTTCTGTGGGATAAGTGAAGCTGTACCTGGTCCGTGATCTGTATGAGGTCTCTTTGAGTTTCTGAGTGGTCTGTTTATTGATCTTTATTTGGATTTCCTAACAATGGGCAGCTAATTCAGAAATGATCTTCATTGAACCAGTGATGTACCGTTCAGCTATCTGGTTTGTCTTCCGACTTGAAAAATGAGGTAAGAACTAGTTTAGGCCAATAGAGAGTAATGCCACCTGACAGTTAGGTTTTAAGTTCATGTCCAGCTATGATTTTCCTAGGGAGTGGGTATGTCGGGGAAAAGAGCTTTGGCTTTCTAGTGTGTTCACTTGGGGAGGAATCACACTTGTTTTGGTCACCAGTGTTTTGTCTCTGGGTACTCTCATGGGCTAGCTTGGGAAACAGAATCTTTAGGCTCACCAGTGTCTACCAGTCTTCTCTAAGCCATCTCAAATATGAGTAAGATAGAAGTAAAAAAAGTGGAATGATCATATAAGTCATTATAAAAGTTGAACACTTTAAAGTGAAAACAGGAGTTTCTAATAATTTTTCAGGGACCACAGGCACAAAGAAGGACCATGCTGGGCATACTGAGATGTGTGGGCTTTGTAAGTCAGGGCAATGGTCTCCCTCTGCAGTTGCAACTTCAGTACAAGCCCCAGGGAGCCCCCAATTCCAGCTGATTTCAGCCCCACCAACCCTCTCAGACAGAACCGTTGAGGCCTCCCCTGTCTTGGAAAAGGTGTTGTTGAAACTGTCTGAACCCCCATTAGCCATAAAATAGGGGTTACTGTCCTTTCATCTCAGACCTGTAGATGGGATTAAATGAGATGTGTGTAAAGCATATAAAATGGGTATTGTCACACAGAATTTGCTCCTTAATAAGTGTTTTCTTGTCTTTCTGCCTCTTTCCTCCCCTTCTTCCCTTCCCCATGTGGACAACTCTACTATAGCAAAGAAAATTACCACACATTTTTAAAGGTAGGAACTATAGTTTTGTATTTCCTACTAAGTGCTGAAGTGTTGAAGTCAGCAAGCGTCCTATTAATCATGTATCCTGACCACATGGTACCTGGGACAGAGTAGTACTCAGCCAGCATTTGTTGGAGAGATGAATGAATAAAAAGACTAAAAGGATAGTAGAGGCTTTTCCAGAGAGAAAAAGAGGTGTGTGGCTGCATTCTTGGCTGATAAGAATTCAGGAAGCACGAGAACACAGAGTGGCCATTCCCAAATGGAAACTTAAGCTGAGTGGCAAAATCAGAAGGTTCTTCACAAGCGTTCGTCATACCCGAGGTAAATCCAGGCCTTCCAATCTCCACTTGGCTCCCGAGTTCTTGCTGTATTTCTGAGATGGAAAGAAAGCAAATATGGAGCCCAGCACAGCAGGGAGGAAGAAACACATGTAATTTCCCTGGTGCCCACTCTCTGCCTCCCACACCGGCAATTATGTAGCTCTTCTCTTCTAGGCTGCTCTAACAGGCTGCCGCATGCCCAGCGTGCATCCGACAGACCCAGGAGCCTGAGAATGTCAGCAATTCTGTTGGACCCAAGAGGAGATAGATCTGCACGTGTAATATCTGTGAAATCTGATGGGCCGTGTCTCGACCCTGTGGCTTTTATTTCCTGTGTGCCCTAAGGGGTAGTAAGCCAGCTTTGGGGAGTGGGGCATGAGCAGATGTTCTTGAGAAGGACCTGGATCTGAGTAGTGGACTAGAGTACACTGTCCAGGTTCAAATCCCATCTCTACTAATTAACACTAGTGTGGCCTTGGGTAGACTGATGGGAGTTCCTTAAGCCTCCATTTCCCCATCTATTAAACAGTAACGGTAATTTAACAGGATTATTTTGTGGGGGGAAAGAAGATAGTCTAGAGAAGCATTTAGCACAGTGGTTGGCACATAGTAGGCACATCATAATTATTAGTTGCCATATTTCATATTAGTGTGAGATCATCACCATCAGCCTCCTTATTAACGGGTTCTGAACCTGACCCTTCGTTATACCTAATTCTCTCCATGAGGTGATTGCTCCCAGTTAGCTGGCACTAGGGAACCTCCAGGGGGGAAAAGTAGATATTGTAAGACAGGGAATTGTCACATCAAGTGTATTACATGCTTCAACAGCCAGGGGCTGATTAGTACAAATCGAATTTCGCACTAACCTGCCAGAGGCAGAGAGTGCACAATTGGGCTCTGTGAGTTCAGTGTGATTGTTGTAAGGAGATACTTACACCAGAGGTGCCATATGAATATTCAAAAATGCTATCTTTGTAGCAGTTAATAAGAGAGCAAAATACTAACACTCACATATATACATATATATTCATTCTTTTTAACCTCCCCACCAGGAAAGGAATATCAGCCTTGATGCTTGAAGGCCAGGATCTGCCCTGGGAGGGGAAGGCGGGGGGACCTAAAGAGGAAAAAAAAAAAAAAAAAAGACCCAATCCTCTCTACTTTCAGAGCAAGTTTAATTCATGGCGCTTTTTTCTGTTCCCGTTTGACTGAGTTTCACTGTACCTGCTGCTCTTCCTACTAATATTATTACACTGTCAAGATCCTGGCACACGGGTGTAGGAAAGATTTTTTTTTTTTTTGTACTTTGAGCTTGAGCTGGGCAACGGGAAATCCTCCTGTTCTGGATTTGTAGCCGCACGATGCCATTCTTCAAGCTGAAGCCGCTGTGTGCCCGCGCACTGTATTTTGGCAATTGTTACAGCCAGTCCCGCTTTGGCTCGCGAGGGGCTCCGCTTGATGGAGACGAAAAGTGAATTTCTCCTTTGTGCTTCCATTCACGGCTCGCTCGCGATGAAAATAGAACCTGCTTTAATCTTGCTGGGCCTGACGAAGAGATATCTCCCAGACTGCAAGTCAGCATTTGCCCACACAATTGTTTGGCAAAATCTATTTTTAAAAGTCCATAAATTCTACTGGTAGACAAAATGGGTACTCTTTTCTGGGGGGAATGGTAGAGAATACATACCCCGTGATGTGCTGTCAAGCAATGAAGTGAAATCCGTTCCCTGCTTCACCCACTCTGTCTGGGAGCACAGCATCCTAAAGATATCCATGCCAAGTTTTGATATGGAGAGAGTCTATTTTGCCCCAGGGAGGAGGGAGGGTCCAGCCTGTCATTCTGTGACCGCCTCCAGCTGTGCGGGATTGTGCCACTTCTGCATCTCCAGCCATTTGTGACTCACATCTACAGGTCACATGAGGCTGACCATCATGACATGTGCGTCACTGGCGTTGGAAATACAAACTCAGAGATCAGGTTAAGCTTCTTTTGGTCTTTTGTTCCTCTTTCTGTGTAATGGGAGCAGATCAGGAAGGCTTGATGAGGGTTTCATTAATCGGGAGTTTTTTTGGAAAACAAACGTGGGGTCTTGGGGACAGTTAAAGGACCCGGACTGATGTAGTTATAAAAGGCAAGCTCTGTGCCTATCACACTGCTATGCTCTGAGCTTCCCAAATCCTGTGCTTTTGCCCACACTGTCCCTTCTGCTGGGACCACCTTCCTGGCTACTTCATTGCCACTGTCTTCTCATGATCGCACCCTTTCCTTTCATGCAGGTACCGTCCTAATGATTACTGCTGCTACTTTCATTCCTTCTCATCAGAGATCATTTGCCTTACTGATCTGTTCTATTGCTTTACCGACTGGTTCTTCAACTTTTGGGTGGCTCTTTGTCCCTTATCTCTTCAGCTAGATTATAAATGATGTGCAGGACAGAACCACATCCCAGGTCTATTTGCTATGTATCACTGGTCCAGACACAAGCATGCTTGTATCTTTTTCTTTTTATTAATATTTTATCAATATTAAGAAGTGTAATACATTTTCATCATCTAAAAATTATGAGCAGAGAGAAACAATAATTTTAAAATAATTGAGGGCTACCTGAGTGGCTCAGTCAGTTAAGCGTCCAATTTTGGCTCAGGTCATGATCTCACGGTTTGTGGGTTTGAACCCGGCATCAGGCTCTGTGCTCTGTGTTGATAGCTCAGAGCCTGGAGCCTGCTTCAGATTCTGTGTCTTTCTCTCTCTCTGCTTTCCCCTGCTCATACCCTGTCTCTCTCTGTCTCTCAAAAGTAAATAAAAATGTTAAAATTTTTTAAAAATAATTGAAAAAAACCCACATCTTAAATTGGCAAACATTGCTCAGTCTAACTTGTAGCTTCTTCTTTTTTTTTTTTAATTTATTTCTAGGAGAGAGAGAGAGAGACAGCGTGAGCAGGGGAGGGTCAGAGAGAGAGGGAGTCACAGACTGAAACAGGCTCCAGGCTCTGAGCTGGCAGTCAGCACAGAGCCCGACGCGGGGCTCGAACCCACGAACCGCAAGATCATGACCTAAGCGAAAATCGGACGTTCAACCGACTAAGCCACCCAGGCGCCCCTTGTAGCTTCTAATATAGACATATTTTTTATTCACCTCATTTGAGTGAGAGATGAAGATCTCTTCACAAAGAGAGGAGGTGGGAGAGAGAAAACATGTTTTATAGGTATCAACCCACGAATCCTTAGAACAAACCTATGGGGATATGTGCAACTATCATCTTTGTTTTGAAGATTAAGACATGGAGGCTCAGAGCTGTGAACTGACTTGCCCAAGGTCGTATCTTTCATATATAACAGAGCATGCTTTACATAGTGTTTTGCAACCTACTTTTTAACTTTTTTTTTTTTCACTTGACAACACAGTAATCCATTCATTTCTTTAGCAGGTATTTATTAAGTACCTGGTAAGTGCCACACATAGTACTGGGAGAATTTTGCACAGAATAGAATTACTCTCTGTTCTCATGAAGTGGGGAGGAAACTGTTGAAAACCTAAACACATGTAGGGGCACCTGGGTGGCTTAGTCGGTTGAGTGTCCATCTTCAGCTCAGGTCATGATCTCGCAGTTTGTGGATTTGAGCCCCATGTTGGGCTCTGTGCTGACAGCTCAGAGTCTGGATCCTGCTTGGGATTCTGTGTCTCTCTCTCTCTCTCTCTACCCCTTCCTCACTCATGCCTTGTCTCTCTCTCAAAAATAAATATTTTTTAAAATTAAAAAAAAAAAAAAACAAATACATGTGATGTGTGCTCGAGGACAAGAGCAGCTCAGGGTACCATTGGGGCACGTGGTGACATGTAACTTAATCTGGAAGAGGTGCACATATTTATTTGCCATCAATGTTCATGACTGCATTGTTTCAAATAGCCTTTTTATTTTAGAATAGTTTTAGATTTATCGAAAAGTTGTAAAGATAGTTCAGAGAATTCCCATATACTTTGTACCCAGTTTCACCTAATTTAGTATCTTCTATTACTACAGCATTCTTGTCACAACTAATGAACCAATACTGATACATTACTATTAACTAAACTCGGTTCTTTAATCAGATTTCATTAGTTTTTCCCTAATGTCCTTTTTCTGTTCCAGGATCCCATCCAGGATCCCACATTCCATTTAGTTGTCATGTCTCCTTAGGCTTCTCTGGGCTGTGACAGTTTCTCTGACTCTCCTTGATTTTTGATGATCTTGACAGTTTTGAAGAGTACTAGTCAGATATGTTATAGAATGAGCCTCAATTGGGATTTGTCTGATGGTTTTCCCATGATTAGACTGTGGTTATGGGTTTGGGGGAGGAAGTCCACAGAGGTAAAGTGCTGTTCTCAACGTATCATGTCAAGAATATATGCATTCGGGGCGCCTGGGTGGCTTAGTCGGTTAAGCGTCCGACTTTCCCTTAGGTCATGATCTCGCGGTTCGTGGGTTCGAGCCCCGCGTCGGGCTCTGTGCTGACTGCCAACTCAGAGCCTGGAGCCTGTTTCAGTCTGTGACTCCCTCTCTCTCTGACCCTCCCCTGCTCACGTTGTCTCTCTTTCTCTCTCTCCTAGAAATAAATAAAACATTAAAAAAAAAAAGAATATATGCGTTCAACATGAATTATGATGTTAATCTTGATCACCTGACTAAAGTCTGCATGTCAGATTTCTCTGCTGTAAAGTTAATTTCTACCCCACATTTTATATTGTACTCTTTAAAAATAAGTCACTAAGTATAGCCCACACCTACGGGGTGGGGAGTTATGTTCCACTTCCTCGAGCAGGGAGAATGATTGCATTTTTACAGTGCAAAGATGTTCCACAACTGATTTTCTCAACCCCCTCTTGATGGACATTGAGGTTTTCCCATGTGTATCAACTGCTAATGCCATGCCAAATGAATATCCTTTTACAAATATCCTTCAACCCTTCAAATTCTTTTCCTTAGAATAAACTCCTCTACATACATTTGGGTCAACACACAGACATTTTGAAAAAATATTTGAATTTATATTGACAAATTACTTTCTAGAAAGGTGATACCTATTTTAGCTGTTGAGTGATAGCTTCCTCAAGCCATAGCCATGCTGTGTGCTGTTCATTTTATCACTGATGGTTTGATAAGCAGATAATTTAAGCATGTAAGAGGCTATACAATTTTATACAAAGGCTTATTTTGACAGAGAAGTCATAATCACTTTCTTATTTTAAAATGGAACAAACTGAAGTTGACTAGAAAGTGAGAGCAGTGGGTATTTTCTAGACCATTCCTGGATAGGTAAATAGTTCCTAGTCCCCAGGATGCTTCTGTCTAGAGAGGGAAGCACTATAAAAAATATCTCAAAATTTTCCTATAATTGGAATAATGCCTACAATTCAAATTGTACTTACATTTACTCCATTAAGAATTCACAAAATACCTCTTTAGATTGTCTTTTTCTTTCATGAAAAGATTGACTTTTCATGCTGAAAAAATAGTGAAGATTGTTTGAAGTATTTCTGTAGTGCTAAAATTTATTTAACATGAAATTTAGAGACCTACATAGATGGAGCAGTCATTGGTGCATGAAGGAACCTGCACTCCAAACAGAAATTGTTTATGTAAATATTGGACTCGGAATAGATCTTCACTGAGGAAACCTGCCTTTGTGAGTTCACAGATGCCAAATGGGAGGTGATTATGAAAGAATTATGAATTCCAAGATGTAGTGTTACGTGCGCCTAAGTTTAGATTCCCAAAGGGACCAATTTACTAATACTAAATGTATGAGCACTAAATGGGATATGGTGGAAACAGAGCTGCACATATTCAGTGAGTATGGAAGTGAATTTTAAATAAATAACCGCAATGTGGCTGTTTCAAAAGATTGAGATTTTTGTCCTAAACCCTATACTGTTTGTGATGATCTTAATGTACTATGTCTGGATTGCTTACCAGAGAAAAACAGAAAACTTCTGAGAGTATCAACAGCAGAATCCACTGGTTCTGTTGAATCTGACCAGGTGGCATTGATAAGCAATTGGGAGTCATTTAGACACAATCAAAGTCTGGATATTGATACCAGTTCCTTTCCCAGAGGGACATTTTCAACTGTTCTTCAGTGAGTTCAATTCCTTATTCTTCTTCCTGCTCATTGGCTCCTGGTTTCTTCCAAGGAGACCTACACTGTTGATGGTATTGTTATAGAACATATTTGGATCAGCATGGCAAGAGGTGAGATTTGAAAATTATTTCATTAAGGTCAAAAATTCATGAAATTGTACCTTTTCTTTTTCTCCTCCTCGTCCTCCATCTCCTCCTCTTCCTCTTCCTCCTCCTTCTCCTCCTCATCCTCCCCATTCTTCTCCTCCTCCTTTTCTTCTTCTCCTCCCTCTCCCTCTTCTTTCCTGTTTTTCATTAGCTTTTTGGAAATACATTGTCCTCTGGAATGGAAAGACTATATCTACTGATATGTGTGGTGGTACTCTTAGATTGTTGATTTTAGGAGCTGAAGTCTTTGCCCAGCTTGAAGTAAGGAAGACAAAGAGGTTTGGCCATTCTCTGAAACAATGGCAGTTTTTTTTTTAGTCACCAAATCCAATTAAAATCATTCTTAGTAGTATAGGTAAGCAGGAAAAGGAAAGATATTATACTCATTCTTTATAATGTAATTGTAGTGGTGGTCAGTGTTGTGGCTTGGGTTCATTTAGTGAGTTTTTTTTAGTGATGATTCCCAACATGTATCCAGGGAAATAATCCTGAAAGTATCGATGGATATGAAGCCAACTTAGTTGTGATACTGTGCCCTAGGACCTCACATGGCCCCCATAAAGCTAGAACGGTCTTGCATCAGAATTCCTGCTACAAAAAGCAACACTGGGTGCCCTCTGACATGGGAATCCATCACCAGAGCCATTCTCCTTTCTAAAATGAGTATGTGTGAAGTGGAATATATACTCTATCTGTGGAGTTTATAAGTCCCTTCAGGGATGAGGTTAAAGGTGGGTCATTATTTCCATTTTAGAAGGTAATGCTGAAATTCTTTGTTGATATCAGTGGCCCGTCTGATCCAGTATGAGAGGTTTCACACTCTAATCTATGGGTTGGACTTTTACTTTCTCTCTTACAAAGCAATGGGGATTGGTTCATTCATTTTAGACATAAAGCATTGAAAAAAAAAATCTGTTTTCAGTGATTCAGAGTTCTGGTTTTGCCAAGGTCTCTATTTAACAAACATTAATTTTATAAGACATTCTTGCTGAAGCTAATGGTTTGGGGATACTCCATTTAGGCCTTTAAGGTTCATTTATTTCATACTGAACTAAGTTGTGTTCTAGGCTCTGCAGGGGAATAATCTTATGCTGAAGCTTTTAAGTAGCAAGCCACCAAGAAGGAAGGAACCAGGCAAATTAGAGTTGGATTTTACAGGCCAACTCTTTATGAGGCTTGGGTCTAGTTTGTCAGAAAGCCCCAAAACAAGATAATTCCATAAACTAACTACAAATATAAATAAAAGCAAAAACAACAACATCCACACATGGTGTGCATGTACACACACACACACACACACACACACACACACTTGAATTTATGGGATAAATACACCTCATGGATTAATTTTGCTGATGTCATCTGGTTTCTTAATGCTGCTGCTACTGATTGTGCCATTACTATTCATTTGATATTACCATAAGCATGTAGAGTCAGTGAAAATTAGATGTTTCTTCTTTATGTATTTGTTTTTAACATGAGAGTGGGAGCCATAGAATTTCCAAATGGAATTCTAGAATGTACTTTAATCTGTCCTCCTTCCTTTGACAACTGCCTGTTGAGGTCACCTGAGAAAGCTCAACTCATCTTTTAATATGTAAATGAAATATCACCTTCTTCTAGCAGTTTCCCTGAAGCTGATGGAAGAGTTGGCGCTTTCTGTACCATGTTCTATGTAGTACCTTCCATAGTTCTCTGTTCTAAGATGGAACTGTTACATTGCTGTCACTATTTATTACATGTCCTTTGAATTCCTCAAGTCAAGAATGGTATTCTTTAATCCCTGTATATAAACAGGAGTGCATGCTGCTAGGAATTTACCCAAGGGATACAGAAATGCTGATGCATAGGAGCACATGTACCCCAATGTTCATAGCAGCACTCTCCACAATAGCTAAAACATGGAAAGAGCCTAAGTGTCCATCAGCGGATGAATGGATCAAGAAGATGTGGTTTATCTATACCATGGAATACTACATGGCAATGAGAAACAATGAAATCTGGCCATGTGTAGCAACATGGATGGACCTTGAGGGTGTTATGCTGAGCGAAATAAGTCAGGCAGAGAAGGACAAATATCATATGTGTGCACGTATAGGAGGATTAGGAGGAACTTAACAGAGGACCAAGGGGGAGAAGAAGGGCGGAAATGGTGGGGGAAAGGGAGAGAGGCAAACCATGAGAGACTCTTGAATGCTGACAAAAACTGAGGACTGGTGGATGTGGGGGGGAGGAGGGGTGGGCATGGAGGAGGGCACTTGTGGGGATGAGCACTGGGTGTTATGTGGAAACTAATTTCACAATAAACTATTTGTAAAAAAATAAAAATAAAAATAAAATAAAATAAAAGGGAAAATTACGTAGAAAAAAAAATAAACAGGAGTGCATGGCGAAAGAAAGCACTTAATACACATTTGGTAAATTAATTACTGAAGAGAGGCTCACACAATTTTTCTAGGTTTTAGTAAATCACTAATTCCATTTTTAAAAAATTTATTTGAGAGAGAGCACAAGGAGAGGAGCAGAGAGAGAGAGAGAATCCCAAGCAAGATTCACAACCAAGGCAGAGCCCAGTGTGGGGTTCAATCCCCACTGGGATTATGACCTGAGCCAAAGTCAAGACTTGGATACTCAGACTGAGCCACACAGGCACCACAATCACTGATCACACTTTAGAAACTTGGACCAGTAAAAGGAGGCTTGAGAATGTGGAGTTCTGGGGAAGATTTTAGGGATGCCAAAGGATTAAAATGTTTTTTTTTTCAAATCCATACATTTATTATATGCAGATTCTGACCACTTCCAACGGAGGGGGAAATGAAAAGAAATACCTTAAATTAATGAGTGATTGCTTCCCCTATTAATTGGTAATATGCAATTTTTAAGATCATTTTTTGAACGTACTTCTTATATTCTCCTCTTAGAAGTTATGTGTCCTGGAGCCTCACTGTTCTCATAGGTAAAACTAGGGTAATATCAAATTCTAGAGTCACTGTGACAGTTACATTATGATGTTGCATGTAAAGTTCCCAGCACTCCTATTTGTGCATAGTTGGTTGAATGCTAGCCATTATTAATGTTGAAGTGAGAATCTCTCGAACTCCTAGATTTGTGTCATTTATTAGTGAACCACCCTCTAATCCTTTCCTTTTCTCTGATTTTCAAATGGGGTAGAAATTCATTTCCCAGAGTGTATTCATGTGTAGGGCAAGCAAAACCTCTGAGAGAACCTATCACCATAGAATACTATGGGCACGGTAATCTTTGAGATGTGCTTTGAATTTTTTAGGACACTGTGTAGAAATTAAAAAAAACAAAAACCAGTTGTTAGTTTTTAAATGCTATTTGACCTAGAGAGCAGTAAGGTGAGACACACATTTCTGAGGTTGCTTATTGTATTTATACATTATTTTTGCCCATCTGTGAATGAATTAGTCTTTAATTTGGGCTGAGCCATTTTGGTATTGCAAAACAAAGAAACATATTTTGAAGCAGCACAGAAAAATGTCATTATGGATTTTAATATGTTTACTATGCTTTATTTTGGGGGAGTTTGATATGCAAAATTCCTATTGAAATGCAGAGGACATTGCCACCATTGATTTGAGTACTAAAAATAAGATGTAGTCATGTTCTTCCCTTTTTTTCCCCTTATTTGAGTAATTGTATGGTACAGAGCTAAATGACAAGGAAAACAGAATGTTAAAAAGTAATACTGAGTAAGCTGCCCTGGTCAGGCAATTATCACCATGGACCCCATCCAGCCCAAAATAGCCTTGATGAGCTTCTGAGCAAGAGCAGCTGTGGAGGCTTCTCCCTGACTCCAAGGGGGCACCTGCCCAGGCAGCCACAGGATGTCCCCTAGCCACCAAGGCCTGACCTTTGCCGAGCAGCAGACACACTGTCTCCTTGCAGCTTTTACTTCTTCCTATGTGGAAGTAATGTCCTAAAGGGCTGGGAGGAATGTTCACTTCCCTGACGTGGTCTCTCACCAGGTCTCGGGCCTTTGTTTCTAACCTTCTTGTTCAAATCTTCTTCCTTCCCTTTCCTCCCCTCCCCTGCCCTCCCCTCCCCTGCCCTCCTCTCCGTTCCCCTTCCCTTCCCTTCCCTTCCTTTTCTTTCTGTGATTCCTACCTAATGAATGGGTTCATGGTATTACTACTTCCTAAGTGGGCTTCTCTTCCTTGTTTACCTCTTGTACTTGCATTCATTGTTCATGGTGCTTTACACATCACATCTTCAAGGCCTTCCTTGTCATCTTTAGAGTTAATCATTTTCTCCTCTCTGTTCCCTTAGCTATACTTCTTAATAAGTCTTTTAGGGTTTGTCTTTCGGACACTACTGTAAGCTTCTTGAAGGCACGTCTTATTTATCATTACATCCTCTAGTGATTACCTACTATAACATATAACATGTACTAAGTTTGCAAAAATTTAATCAAAGAATGAACAAATGAATGACCTAGTGAGTTATTGGACCAGGGAAAGATGTGTTGTTGTTTTTTTTTTAATTTTTTTTTTTTTATTTCTAGGAGAGAGAGAGAGAGAGAGTGAGCAGGGGAGGGTCAGAGAGAGAGGGAGCCACAGACTCCGAAACAGGCTCCGGCATAGTCGGGCACTCAGCACAGAGCCTGACTCAGGGCTTGAACCCACGAACTGCGAGATCATGACCTGAGCTGAAAGTCGGACGTTTAACCGACTAAGCCACCCAAGTGCCCCGAGATGTGTTTTTTTTTATATGAAGAAGTATCACTTGGTGCTTCTACCTTCCAAGGAGGGACTTTTCCTGGTGCCTCAGACTTTCTCTGTGATAGTTCTGACTCAAGATACTCAGAGGTGCTGAAATTAAACCCACAGTAAGAACCAGAAGTTGTAGTCAGCAGAAACCTATTTTTTGTTCTGATTTTCCCACCTCTGTACAACTCCTCTACTTCTTCAGGTCACTTATTTTTGTAACCTCTCTAGAGCCTTAACTCTGGATCTCATAAGACCCGTTTTGGCCCTTCTCAGCCTCCCATGGGTCACAACATTAGATAGTTTCTTTTGGACCTAACTCCAAGCCCAATTGTGCTTATGCATATTACTCTGACTTAGCAAAGTCCTACCAGGATGAATGGGATGTTTGTGAAGGCACTTCCCTTTGGGACGTGGTGAAAAGGGACTAATTCTAAATAACAAGAAGTTGTATAATTGAATGGACTGTGATGATGAGGCAGAAAATATTACCACACAACAGCTCTGCTCTTCCTCTTGAGGAGAGGGACGGAGATAATTTCTGTCTTTGGTAGAGATTTGTTAACTCTTCTGGACTTTTAAGGTATAAAATGGGATAATGAGTACCCAACAAGTGAATTTATAATCAACAATTGGACGGTTGGCAGTACCTTCCCACCTTTCTGGAAAAGGTAGACCTTTGAGGACAGGCAGAAATTCAGATTATTTAAACAGAAAAAAATGTAGAAGAGAGTCAATAGAGGTTAAATCTGGGTTAACTTTTTTTTTTCCAGTGAAAAAACAGGGAGATTGTAGACTGGGAATTGGGACTCTTGGGTATGACCCACAATTCTATCTCTTGCTTAGTGCCAAGTTTTACTTTAGGCAGAAACGGTAGAACATTCTGACCCAATTTCCTGGTTCGGAATGGGATCAGCAGGACTTTTGAATGCATCATCATACATTGCATGAGCACACTGTGTTGGTGGGAAAAAGGCATTAAATAAACAAAGGATGGATTTCTCTTGTAAAACTACACAGAAGCAACAAATGTAGGGTAAATCAGTACAAATGACATATGGACCTTGGTTGGCAATGTTGTAATTTTATGGTATCCCCTGTCTTCTCTTCCTTTCTTTTCTATGTAAAAAACATGTGATTGAAAGAGTTTTATCATTCTGTAGATCATGAAGTGTGTGACTTGTCACTGGGGCAACTGCCCTTCATCTGGTCTCTGTTCTTTGTAGTGATTTTGCACAGAAAGTGCCTCTTCATTCCTGGGCATTACTGAGAAGTATATGCTTTTGATATCTAGTACCTGCAGGAGCTAGTGTTTTAGTCTGTTATGGGAGCCTATTTCTTTCTTGTTTTTATATGATGACCCTTCAGGACTCCTTCTGCTCTTTTCCATGTCCTATTGATCTGGCTCTTTAAGTCAGTAGAATAGAATCCAGAGCCAGACTGGATATTCTGGCTCCTGAACATATCTATGTTAAGTGGGACTAATTATAATACCTACATTATAAGGGTGTTTTGTGGATGAGGCATATTATGGAAATGATTTAAAACTGTATATAAGACATACCAGATACTCAATACACACTAGCTTTTGTTATTAGCTCTTGAAATCATTTTGGTGTATCAGTTGTATTTGAAGGCTTTGTGATGATATTGGCTTATCATTTAAAATTAAATGAAATCAAGCTTTTTCTGGATTTGGACACAAATTAATATGCACTAATGTCAATACTTAATATTCACTAAATTAAACAAACAGATGTAGTAAAAAGGTCTTCTATAGTAAGAGGACAAGAAAGCTTAATCCATTTGCCTTTTTATCTTCCTGAAAAAACAAAATTAAAGGTCTATTTACATATATAGGGTCTAAGCAACTTTGCAATTCTCTTTTGAAGGCTCATGTCTAAATGTTATATTAAGGCATCAGTTAGGATAGTGAGATAGTTAACATGAGCTTTGGACTCGGATAATAACTGAGTTTGAATCCTGCTGCTACAACTTACTAGTTGTGTTACCACAGGCAAAACATTTAAACTCTCAGTACCCATTGGTATCCTTATTTGTAAAACAGAGATATTAATGCCTACCAGATGACTTGCCATTATGATAAAAATAAGATACTGCATGTCTTATGCCAGACATCCTTTTGATGCCTCGCATAAGACAATAGAATTCAATAGACACAGCCTTATTGCACACCTGTGGGGGGCACTGCAACATTGTATTCTGTGTAAATGCCATCCCTTTGAGTTGTTCAGTAGGTGGCTCCTGAAACAAAACTTGCATCTACTGACATTATCATTATGATGACACAGCTAGGAAAAGTACCTGTGAGCCAGAAATACATGCTCTTCTACTCTTCCTCTGCCAAATGTGTAAGCAGGAAAAAAAAAAATGGCCAAAATTGGTATGTTAGATACTAGTGGATGTTGTCTCTCTTTAATTTCACCAGTTCATCTTTGAGAGATTTCCTGAATATGTGTTGTATTCACCAATGATCAAGTCTCTGACTCTTATGAAACTTACTGCAGTAAAGAGTGGGCATACGCTTTTCTTGCTAGATGTTCTGAGGCCGGTGCTCTCTCCTCCCCACCGCCTCCCCACCTCCCAGACATGCAGGTATTGTCGACAGCTTTTGTGGGAGGTGGTACCAGGACACCAATAGTATTTTGCATGAAGGATCCTTGGGTTTGCCTGTGGAGTGGGGAATGTGATCCCTAGCTGAGAGCCAAACCACAAGCATGTGAGCAGAACCTCGAGTTTGGTTTCTGCCCAAGTACACGTAGGGGAGTGGAAAAGACAGGGGACCTTTGTGAAAATGATACTGCCTCACATGCAGAGACAATTCCACAATGTTTGGTGGGATATTCTACCTTTGTTCCAGTGGAGAGAAAGTTCTGATTTACCTGGAATCATATCCATTAGAAAGGGGACCTGCTCATCTACTTCCTGGGCCTTGAGTCTTAGGCAAACTACTTAAGCCAAGCGACTCAGTCTCTTCATCTCTAAATTGGGGCTGATAAGAATTTCTCTGTGTCTCATAGTATGTGGCCCAGAGTTCTTGCTCAGCCAGCATGGTTGGCTTCAGCAGCAAGGGCCACACAGTTATGTTTCTTATTTGTCATTAATCAACAGAGTGTCTCATTTGCCATTGTTGCAAGAAGTTGAAATTGCCCTCCTAAAGTTTCTTCATCATCTCACGTATCACAATCCTAATTGTTCAAGATAACTAGGAGCTTATTTAGTCTAGAGGATTCAGCCTGTTTTTTCTAAACACCAAGCTAGTGGGATAAATGAATACCATGATTTTCTTTCCTTTCCTTTTTTTTTTTTTTAAGTAGCACCACCACTTTCATTGCTACCACATGGTGTCATTGTTGAATAGTGATCCTGCATAGCACAGTGGGGGCCGGTCCACTGCCCAGAAGAGGCTTTGTTGCTACAGATCCCTGTATAGACCCAATGAGATCCCCTGGCTTGGGCTTCAGTTTGCCACTTGCTTTCATCACACCCACATGCTAAGTCAATGCTCCTCATAGCATTATACCAAGACAGGGTGGTAGGCTCTGGGTGGATTTCCATCTCAGCGAAGTCTATTCTTCCTCTTGCTACCTAGTTAGCCTCCCTACCTTTCTTATGGGTCCTCTTTGGGAAACTTAGTTGAGACTGCCTCATTGTAATGGAAAGATTCCAAAAACACTGAATATCAAATGAGAACTTCCAAACTTTCTTTCCAAGAATCTCCTTATTCTCTCTGGCAATTCGTTCACCTCTTTGCAGTGGACAGTTCTGCATAGCAGCGAATATTGGGAGATATCTTTGTTGGGCCACATCGGATATGTTACCTCTTTCCCGGAAGGAACTGGTGCTCATGGGCCTCATCTTTACATAGCTGCAGAAAGACTTGCCCTGCCTACCCCTGGCAGTTGAGTGGCTAATACATGCCAGGACCCGGTGTCCCAGGAATGATTAAGTAATGTAGTGAAACTGCCTTCTAAACTAAAGCACTCTATATAAAAGCAAGCCATTATGACTATTATTAAATAGGCAGGGATGATTTATGCACTTCGTATAGGCGAGGCTAGTGCTCATGAACTGCAGGTGATAGCCAGAAAGCTGTCTGAAATAAAATGCTTTCTAGAGCCTCAGAGTATGCTGGGCCAGTGGCTCTTTTCCTTCATATGGAATCATGCTTTTTCTTTTCTTTTCCCATCCTTTATTTTCCTCTGTCATCCATTTTTAGTTTCTCTTGCTTAAACTCCCATAAACCTCCAACCAGTATGAGGGGAGCAAGTCTGATCAACAGCTCAAACTAGTGCGTGGTGGGGGAAGAGGAAGCTGCCAACGCATGCTTCTAGAAGCAAAGGGCGAATAATAGTAGTACCAACTTAACAATGTGCCAGGCACACCTTTACTATCTATCTCATTTAGTCCTCAAAACAACCCAGAGGACTTTCTTTTTATATCTAAGGAAAATGAGATGGCAGTGGTGAGCTGTAGGGACGGGACCAGGCCACAGAGCTCTTTAGTGGCACGGGAGAGGCTGACTTCATCATCTGTGTGGCTTTCTGTTCTAGCACATCACCTGGTTTCTGTAAAGGGAATGACCCCACTTAAAAAAAATCACAGAGATTTCAGAAATGTTGGCACTAGAATAATTGGGAAGAGACGCCAGGCAATGGCTCCAATTCCTTTCAGCTGAGTTTCACCTTCTCTTTGGGGTCTTCCAACGTTTATCCCACTGGAGCCACCACTTGGAGGGCGTAGTGTGCGCACCTGCCCAATGCAAATGTTGTTTCTTCTCCTTGAAGCACCAGCCTACTATTAATAGCCTAGAACCAGTAAGATTCAGATTCCGAGACCCTCTGTGTTGGTGGCTTTCCCTTCTGCAAAGCAAGTCGCTACAGACCTTCGTCAGAAAATCTTAGAACATGTGGTACTCTGAATATAATCAGCCTTGGGTACATTAGCAGGAGAGGTCTAGCTTTTCTCTTTCCCACTGGAATTCTTCCTACTTAGCTCTCTGAAATTCTGGCTTCTTTGCTCTATCTTCAGTAAGATGTCTTTGTACTAGATAAAATTTTGATTTCTCACTTAGAAAATTTTTATTGTGTCAAAATACTATTTGTGCTGCTTAAAAATACCTATGATTTTTTTTTCTATTTCCTTCAGTGTAAACAAGAATTTTCATCTGATACCATTTATTGCCATTCCTTTGGTTGTTAATGTTTCCCTACTTACATGGAATTTTTGTCATACTTTTTCTGATCCACGTATCTTTTCTAAAAGAGAAGAGTGGGGTGTGGGCCCCCTACGATATTGACTGTGTAATCTTAGAGAAGTCATTATGTATCTCTGAGCTTCAACCTGTAAAGTGGGAAGAATAACATATTGCCTTCCTGAAACCAGGAAGGTAGACTAGGTCATTTCCATCTGAAGGAAGAATGATGAGTCCCAGTCAGGACATTTTCTGATGTTCTCTGTCTTCTCAGGTATTTGTGTCTTTTTAGAACATTTCTACCATTATTGATCATCACCTTTGATTTTTAGTTATCTATTCCCTAAAATTTTGTATAATTACTACCTTTACCTGTACTTCTTGTAGTTTCCATTTGCTAACTACATGAAGGGACTTGCTTTTTTCTAAATACCTATCTATCTACTACCACCACCAGCACCACCGCTAACCGCCACCACCACCACCATTACAAGCACTGTTCCTGTTGATTGAGTACCTGAGTACCTGCACCTGACTTTGTGCTAAGTGGTCAACATTGCCTCCCTAATTCCTTTCAACAGCCCCGACAGTTGGGTATCGTTATTCCCATTTTTTTAGATAAGGAGACTGAGGCCCAACAAGGTGAAATAACCTGCCTGAGCTCACGCACTACTAAGTCGTGGAGCCAGAATTTGGGCTTGGGTATCTCTGACTACAGAGAACCTCACAGCCTCCGGGGCTTCCCAGTAGCTACTCTGAATCCTGCACCCGCCACATGTTAGCCAGGCAACCGACTTTACCTGCTTTTATCCTCGTGGCAATATTGTAAAGTAAGTATTATTATTCCATTTTACTGCTGAGAATAATAAAGCATACAGAGAGATGTCAGGTAAGTTCACCAGAGGCACACAGCCAATAAATGTCCTCAAACCCCATGTCAAATGACCCTCCCGCCCCCTCTCCCTTTCTGCTCTGCACTTTGTGAATGAATCAGTGAGTGGATGGGTCACCTTCCTTTCTCCCTCTTTTCCACTATACTTTGCTTCCTTTATTCTCCTTCTTCGGAAAAAAAAAGAGAAGATATGGCTTTACTCTTCAAATTAACAATCCAAAGCATGCTGGAGAAAAAGGGAGTGGGGGTGGGCAGCAGAAAAGTGCGAATCAAACAGAGCCAGGCCATAATAACCTTCCACCTAGAGGTGGCTGCTTTCCTAATTTTTTTTTTAATTTAATTTTTTCCTTCCGCTCCTGCCCTTGCCTTTGCGTCCTCTTAGCCAAGAGTCACATTCCTTCTCCACCTCTCCCAGCACAAACTCCCTTTGGGGGTCCGAGTTTCCCCACTGCAGCGCTTGGCATAACGTGCCACACGCACATTTGCAAACCTAATCAAGTGTGGAAGGGACAGGGAGTCCCGGCACAGCTCAGAAAGGCAGCGGCCGCCACAGCAGCAGATTCCCTTCCTCGGGCCCCAGAGGTGGGGGTGAGCGGGTGACTGCCTGTAACGGAGCCCCAGCTGCCTCACCCGGGGACTGTGAAGCCACAGAGGCCCTAGCAACGGAAAATGCCACCGGACACTCCGGGCTGCGGCATGTGCCGCCGCCTCTGGGAGTCTTTCGTTCTAAGCCAAAGTTCAGCTGAAGGGCAGTAGTCAAGCCAGAAAGTCATGTGGCTCTCATGTTGGTTAGTGTGTCACTTTGAACAGCTCTTATCTGATATTATTATGACTAACCCAGTGCTGACAGCATGGGACAGATTATAGGGGCCATGTGACAATTATTTAAGGCACCACTGAGGGCAGTGTGCTACTTCTGTTAACCCATTCTTTCCAGGATCACCTTCCTACATGAGTTTATTCCCTTGGGAGTCTTGGGGGGGAGGAGGGAGGGAAAAGGAGCACACAAACCCATGGGGCCTCGAAGGGTCTTATGGGTTCCCATTTGGATGGTCTCTCAGCAACGACCTATTTTTGTCCCCATAGCTTTGAGCGGTAATATGCTCTCTGGGCTTCAAAAGAAAATCAATGATGATGGTTGTTCATATTTCAAAACCTTTCTTTTCTTACACCTTGTACTGATAAAATCCTATGCCTTTGTTGTTGTTGTTCGAAGGTTGATCTTTAAGGTATTCGAGAACTGCACTGAAGTCCTAGCTAGAGACATAGTCCTTCAGCGTTGTACCTAAATGTCAACAGTGAGAAGGTGTTACTCCCCACAATATGATTGGCGTCTTGGGTGGTGCAAAGCAAATATAAGAAATGCTATTATTTATTATTTATGTGCTGCCCTGGGTGTACGCGGCATGGCACGATGCTAGGCAGCTTCCCAAGAGCTGCCACGACAAAAATCAAATTCTGAGCCTCTCATGTGGTGGAGGGGGATTTTGTCCTGCTTGAAGCCATGTGAAACAGTGCAAAGGATCTCTGTGTTTGCGTGAAAAGGAATTTCAAATTTCAAAAGGATTCAAAAGTAAATAAAACAGAGTGTTTAGATCAAAATTCAGATGATGTCACCTAAAAGATGTCCCAGGAGTGAAAATACAAATGTGTTTAGTGGGAGACCCTAGAGGGGTCTGCAGACCTATAGGAGATGTTGGACAACAGTCATGTTTTGAAGATTTCCTTGGTGAGTTCATGCCCTGTTAGCATTCAGCTGTCTGATAGAATAATAATAGTACCTTCCTCATAACGTTGTTAAAAAGACTTAATGAGAAGAGGCTTAGAAAGGCTTAGCCTGGGGCATGGGTACTCAGTGAAAGGTAGCAGGTGCTATTCTAGTTATTATTATTGTTTGCATGATTGGCAGCAGAAGGCATAACGCTTTGAACACAGACTTGAAATGTTGACATCCAGGATGATTTCAACCATCGGGCCACTTCAACCCATTCCCCACTGAGGATGAAGCCACTCCCAAATACCCATGCCCCAATTCCCCACCCCCCACGATGAGTGCCACACATCTTTCCTGTCAGAAATGTGTCTGCTATTGCTTTCTTCACTGTTCACACTTAGTGACTGCAGAGGGCCTGGGACCACTTCCAGAAAAATGATAGAGTGAGCAGGGCAGCCCCTGGAGGCAGCATCAGCCTCACCCCTAATGCCTGAGCACTTCAGCTCTGCCCCCAAACTCGCATGTGCCGCACAACCATTTAAAAGGTCTATGGATCTCTGGGCCTATATTCTTTGCTGGTGGCTTAAGAAACATTTATTATGATATGAACACATCCTTGGGGGTTTCACTCTTCCATTACAAGCATATTATCAGTTGTCTTTCTACCGCATAAAACACCCTGTCTCATTTTATCTACATCAATGCTCTAGCCCTTTAGATTGGTGTTCTGTGTACCTCCCCAGCTAACCTAACATTTAGTCCAGTTTTGGTGAGTTACTTATTCATTTACTTAACAACACTTATTGAGTGCCTGTTTTGTGCTAGGCTCTTCTAGGGCTGAAGATTCAGAAGAAAAAGAAACTAGGAGCCCAGAATAATTTTACTGCCTCTTCTTCCACCATAAAGTGTGAATTTTCTCTCTAAGGGAGATTCTACTCAATGGCATCTTTTACAAGGATGATGGCCTTGGGAGAGTAAAATATCAAACCCTGGAAATAGGCCAGACCCTTTTTCCTGACACCTGTACTCTGATGGATCAGGTCAGAGTGGATATTCTGCTGATATTGTGGCAGTATCAGGTGTCAAAATAAATATTGAAGAGCTAGTGGGCAAATAACTGCTGCCAGAGCCCCACACCCCTGCTTCTGCTCCTTGAACCTCTTGGCTGCCTCATGATCCCAGAACCAAAGCATTGTTACAGAAGGGGCTTCAAGGACATGTTCTGATTGGTGGGTGCCCATTTCCATAATAGTTGTTGTGATTATAAATGTTTTGGAGTCACAGCACAGTTCTGTCCCACGGTGTGAAAGTCCGTCATTGAGAGCTGCATTTTGATGGAGGGCGGTTGAGTACACAGCTGAAGAATGTGGGTTGCATCAGGGTTCCATCCCTTCTGATTCATGTGGCTTTCGATGAATTATTGCAAATGTGTTAGTTTCCCTTTTGTGTAGCTGGGAAGAATAGTAATACCTAGGCCCCAGCCTGCCTAAGGCTACTGCAAGGATAAATTAATTCAGACATCCAAAGCACCTAGAGCAATGTTTCAACCCCGTAAGTGCTCAGCAAGGATTGTTATTTATTATTGTTGTTATTAGAAGTCTTGGAAAAGCTCATGCTCAAATTTGATTAGTTTTAAGAAAAGGTATAGCAGCTCCAATTGCCCTCTTCCCAAACCGCACAGCAAAACCAAACCAAGGAAGAGGCCATAAAACTTTTCTTGATGATATGAAATACGTATACGTGAAGTTGTTATTTTACTAGCACGATAAGATGATAGTATCTTTAAGATATCTCTGTGTAGAATATATGTGTGTATGTGTGCTTGTGAAAGAGATCATGTATTCAATAGTTGTTTATTGTTGTGTATATGGTGCATACAGAGATGAATAACAAAGACAGCCCCAGCCATCAATGAGCTCACTGTCTATTGAAAAAACAGGTATGTAAACCAACGATTAAAATGCAGTAGTAGACAAGCACACCAAACACTTGAATCCTGAGCAGAAAGACCTAACTGCTCCTCAAGAGGTCAGCAAGACCTCCTGGAAGAGCTGACACCTTAGCTGTTTCTTAAAGGATGAACAGATGTCAGATAAGGAAAGAAGGCCCAGAAAGAAAATTCAGGTTGAGATGGAGGAAGAGCATGAGAAAGGGCACTGTTTTGGAACCTGAAAGCAGGGTGTGATAAGAAGTCAAGCTGGGGGTCTGCGCAGGGGCTGGTCAGAGAAGGCCTCCCTGCCATGTTGCAGACCACCCCCCAAATCCCCACTGAGGTCAGTGTAGAGGCACCAAAATGATGCACCTCGAGTGGAGTGTGACCAGACTTAATATTTTGGAGAGATCACTAGGGTAAAGTTGTATGAGGACCTGGAGAAGGGCACTGGGAGTAGAATGGCAAAGAAAAGAAAAAAAGATTTAAAGGTTATAAGGAATGAGAAGTGATGGTTCCATACTTTTGGCTGAGTGAAACTTGTTGCTACTTTCCAAGTGATACAGAAAGCGTAGACCCAGGAGCCTCGGGATTGGGTGAGGATGGTAAGGAAGATCCCTTTCGTGAACTTTGACTTTCCTTAGATGTGCAGCCCATTAGTGGTCAGCCATCAGCCTCTGCAGAGACTAACGGGGCATCTGGGTGGAAGACATGGAGATAAGAATCATTGGTCCAGTGAAGGTGGTGAACACACTGAGAGGCAGTGACATCATCCAAGGAAGAGTGAGAAGCACAAGCAGCGTGAGAGAACAGACTCAGAAAAGATGGAACACAGAAACAGCATTTAGAGAAGCAGGAAATCCAGAGAATGTAGTGTAAGACTAAAAATCTGTAGGAGGGTCAGCAGACATACAGTCATGTACAACTAATACTGCTTTCTGACCATACATCTCTCATACCATACTTACCGCGGTAATATTTTAGGCTTGAAATTTTATAGGAACTGTCTTGATTGCCTTGACTGAAGATTTCTTATTTTGTTTTGTTTTGTTTTAGTATTTTCCTTAAAATATTATTTTTCATTCCAGGTAACTATTAAGCTTTAAAGTGATTTTTTCCCCTTCTTTTTGCCTGTAAACTAAAACCAAAGTATAAAGTGGGACATAAAAATGATCCTCCTGTGTCCCCTCCTGTCTCACCTCTTCCAATGACAATGAGCTCATAAACCTTTCGTTTGAGTCCTGGACTGAGTTTAGGTCAATTCTTCTTTTTAACTGAATCCATTCCATTTTCTCTCATCATCCTCAAAATATGTTCCCTTCACTGCTTCTCACATCCTTTTATGAAATGTTTGTCCTAAATCTCTTTTATTTTGAGTGGCACTTATAAACTAGACTCTAGCATGGAGCAGATGTATTCATTTAATAGTTCCCTTTGATGGCTCCTTTAAGAGGCTTTATAATCTTTATATTTTACCATTGGGTTTGGAATTTTATGCTCCTTTAACAGGTGTATTACCTTCATCAGATGTTTTCATTTTAAGCTGTTGACTTATAAACACATGGCCTACGGGGATTGATGTGCAGAAAATTTATTCACTTACAGATTTATCCTCCTATTCATTTTTGTATTTAGTGCAGGGATATGCAGAGAACCTTTGATTGACTGATAATGACAGTTTATTGGTAAAAAATGACTCTTTCAATGACCAAAATAATGGTTTCCTCTAGTTGATAGTGGGTCAGTGAAAGATCACTCACATTGAGAGGATTTTTAGTAAAGTTACTTAAAAACAGAATGCTTTCAGGCTCATGTTTTGCTGTCCAGGTTTGCATTTTTGGAGAAAATTGTGCTTACGCATCTCTTCTGAGGACACTTGCAGGTTTGTCTTTTAAACAATTTAATTGTTCAAGTAGTTGATACCTTTTGAGATAAAATGTGTTTTGCTGGAGATTGATGTGTTGTGTTCTGATTTTATGACCATGAACCCATCATGCTTCTATACAAGAAAGGAAAGGGGAGAAAACTATCCTTCTGTTTGCTGTACGAAAGATGGAGCAAGAGTGTGTGTTACCCAAGGGCCAAGACAGACGGCCACACCCCGTACACCTTCTGATAATGTGGATGGAGGAAGGATTCAATGGGAAAAATTGTGAGGAAGCTGGTCCTGCCTGCACTTGGTGCTTTCTGGAAGTCTGTACATGGGAAAGGTCAACTGTCCCAAGGCCTTATAATTAGAGTCCTGTTCAAGGAAAGAAATGGAATAAAAACCTGTCTTTACTTTTTTGCCTTAGAACCTTGGACATCTACTGTGGACATTAATTGAGCAACCCTTACTCCAAATGGTACTAATAGTCCTTGGAAGTCTAGTAGGGAATCTCTGAGGAGGGTTAGGGCCAACCTAACCCTAATTTGTCTACACAGAGGGAGGCTTAGAAGTTTACGACTGGCACGTTTGGTGTCCAGCTTGGTTTGCAGGATTATAAAAGGAAGCTCATGGTCACTGTCTATCTCCTGTGATCGATTATCTTCATCATAAAACTACTCTCAGTGATTCAACGTAATTTGGTATCATTTCTGCCTGTGCCCAGGAGAGGCCAGGACTGAGCCAGCACGGAAATGGAACTACTCTTGCTTCTCAGACTCAGAAATGATATCCTTTCTTAGTAGAGAATAAGAGTATAGGCCAGCCCCAGAATAGGCTGTGGCCCTCTCAAAGAAAACTATGTGGCTTTGACGAGAGCAGAAAGAGAGAAAGCATAAAGAAGGTGTTGGGGGTGAGTGTAAAGTTAAGAAAAAAACCAAGGGGATGAATTATTTTGAGAGTGAACATTTCTGGATATATTTTCTTTGAGAAGAAAGGTGGGGGAGGGTATAATGCCTCTTTCTTATCTCAGAAGGGCAAGATAAAATTTTGCTTCAGTACAATTGGAGTATTTGGGGAATCTGTTTCTAAATATGTGCATATCACGTTATATTCCCTTCCTTTTTTATTCTAAGAGTTCTTTGATAGTAGTACACTGGTAGTCATTTTTCTTTTCATTTCTCTTTCTTTCTTTCTTTCTTTCTTTCTTTCTTTCTTTCTTTCTTTCTTTCTTTCTTTCTTTCTTTCTTTCTTTCCAAAATTATTTGCTGCTATGTGTTTTCCATGCTGGACTGTGAATTCTTTAAGAGGAGCATCTGTGTCTTATGTTTTGTTTCTGTCGCTATCATCCTATCATTACACAGTAAGCTTTCTCATTTGTTGAATGAATGAACAAGTGAGGACCTGAACGAATGAGTGAGCAAGATAAGAAGTTATGACAGGAATAGATACTAGAACAGGATTGTTTTTAAGGAGGTGAGTCTAGTGCTCCGTTGACCTGCATACAATTTAAGGTCTTGGCTAAATTCCATGCCTTAGTCTGCCCATCTACCCTATTTCCAGAAATACTTCTCTAATACTTGAAACCCTCTGTCAAAAACAAACAAACAAAACAAGCAAAACAAAAAAAGAACCCACTGTACTGGACACTCTATTACTTTCAAAAGAAATAACGTGGTGTTGTCCAGCACCAGAGGAGTTAACAGCAGCCAACAAAATGAAGACCAAAAGCTCCTGGGAAAAGTCAAGAACAAGAAAACGCAATAGTTAGCTGATAAAATGTCTGCTTCAGTTTTGGCCAACTTCCTTGAACCTTGCCCCATTACAGTGGCCCCCAGTTGAAGTGGCAAAGAGGTGTCAGTGATAAATCACCCTGCCATGAAACAGCACAAACTTTAGTAAATTACATGTGGAAACGGAGTGGAAACAATAATGGTGTAGCATGGGCAAGCCAGCAGGCCTCCGGTAGGGTTGAATATTTATCCCTCCTTAGCCATGGGATGCCTTCTGTTCATTCATAGATGGAAAATGAGTTGGGCGTTTTTCATTGAAGCATTCCATTGTATCTGTCAGGAGTAAGCCAAACAAACACACAGAGAGCTAAAATGCCAACAGAAGCTTCCACCTCAGACCCAGAGAGATTGTGCCTTAACCATGAACTACTGAAATAAACTGCTTTTACTTTTGGTTTGTTTTCAACATGAAAAAGGAAACAAAGGAAAGTGAAACAACTGAACTAATAAAGCTAACCCTTTTAAAACATGACAGAGTTAAAAAAAACAATGAAGCTCCCCTATTGTGTGAACATGTCTTCTCCCTGCTGCTACTGGTGGAAGAGAGGGAGAAAAAACTCTCAACACCTATAGAGATTCAGACCACACATGCGTGTGTACCTGCATATCTTGGCAAGGAAGTGAAGTTGCCTTAGAGATACTCCTTCTTCAATGTGATGGGACAATGAGGGCTCCTCGTCTTCTGTTGGATAGCAAAGCTAGGCAATATACTTGGCCTTGGCTGGAATCAATTTTGTTTTGAGTGCCAGACATCCAGTCCATTAGGGCTGATTTTTGAACATGCCTCACATTTTTCCCTTGCACTGGGATCTCTGCTGTTTGTGTATCATTTCCTCTATCAGACTACAAATTCCCTAAGGGGCAAAATCCAGCTCTGATTTTCTGGGTATCCTTCCTAGCTATGCCCATGTCCTAGCATGGTCAGAACACTTCACCAACATTGTGGATACTCTATTTATGGAATGAATAGATGATATTATTTCCCGCCGATGGGTAATGAGGAAGGCTCAAACATGTAGAAAGTGTTATCTAACGTTACTAGCGATACGTCATAATTTGGGGACCAGCCGAGGCATTCTATTTAGGTGAATGCCATGTTTTCCTTGAAACCACAGACATATTATTATTTTTCCTTTCAGGCTGAGCTTCCTTTGAAAGCAGAGTCCAAATAACTTTTCCTCCCAACTAATCCACAAAATTTGCACCGGTAGAATTTCACTTGCATTCAGTAGGCTCTATGTGCTTTTTACAAAAGAATTCCAGAAGAGCCCCACACAAAATGTGCTTATCTTGTTAACCCCTCCCCAGCCACCTGCCTGTGCTTGATGGAATCTGAGTGCTTTCAGAAGGTTCTGTTGTCGCTAGTGAAATGTCAAACAAAATGGTGTTCAGCGTGCCCAGGGGCTTTACAAGAGGAGCTGCCTGGCACCCCGGAGTCTGCTGTGTAGTGCAGTGCATTTGTTAACCGTAAGGGCAACCAAATCAAATCCCACGCCTGGTCAGGCTCAGGCTGAAAGCTGGAGAAGCCGGGGGAAAACATAGTTTTAAATTACAAGGTGTTTCACTCACGTGTGCTTCTCTTTGTGGTGACTTTTTCAGAAGTTAAAGAATCTCTTCTCATTCCATTCAATCCCTTCCACTCTGTGCTGCCCCAACACACACACACACACACACACACACACACACACACACACACACACACACAGTTGGTTATCTGAGGACAAGAGTTGGGTTGTTTACTCTTTTCCCAGAGTACAAAGTCTTGAAGAGTTTAATTGTGAATGTAATCTGAAGAATCAAAGTCAGCCCCATTCCTCAGAAGAATGTGACAGTGGGAGAGAGAGGAATTGTCCCTTTGCCCAGTGCTCAAAGTGGTGTAACCCACTCCTTTCCCTTTGAGATGGGTGGTAGCAAGGAGGTGGGCGGGTGCTGTGGGGAACTCAATGATCCCTTTTCTAGAAGAAGGCTCCAGGCCCCTGTGCTGTGCCCTCCTGGCTCCTTGCTGTTTACTTGGTGGGCAATCCCAGGCTGGGTGGTATGGCTGGGATAGCCTCCGCAGAGACTGAGTTCTGGCTTGGCCAAGCTCCCCGTAGCTGTGACTGGTTTGAAGAGCAGGAGGAATTTCATTGTTTTTTTCCAAACAGGAACCTGAGTCTAGCCTGGCTCTGGTCATTTCAATAGCAGGACAACACAAGAAGGGGGATTCTAGGAGCTGAATGATGACATCATAGGACACGGGAGAGCACATAAAAGAATTCCAGCAAGTGTTTCCCCAAATTTCCCTTCCCTGAGGTCAGTGAGGATTGGGACTGGACAATTTGGAGGAGGAAAATTGGTGTGGGAAGAAGAAAAGACATGAAGAATAATTTCAGCATCCGTCCTCAACAAGCTTAGGATTTCAGGGCAGATGAAGCTTTGCTTTCACGGATTACTTAACCCAAAGGGTTATGATATTTACACGGGAGTCAAGTTAACTAGGGGCAGGAGGCATTGCTTGCACCCCTTATGGGTTCCCCTCAACGCATTGCCAAGCTGCTGGCTAGGAAGTGATTTCTTTCTTACTTTTTTTAAAAATGTTTTTTATTATTTATTATTATTTTTATTATTTATTATTTTTTGAGAGAGAGAGACAGCGTGAACAGGGGAGGGTCAGAGAGAGAGGGAGTCACAGAATCCAAAGACAGCCTCCAGACTGAGCTAGCTGTCAGCACAGAGCCTGATGCGGGGCTCGAACCCACGAACCGTGAGATCATGACCTGAGTCGAAGTTGGACACTTAACCAACTGAGCCTCCCATGCGCCCCTAGGAAGTGATTGCTGCACTCGAGTAGTTTAAGTGCTCAGGGATGGCAAACTGAAGACTAGACAATACTACCTAAACAAACCACCATTATGACAACTAATATAACACTAATCTTGGTTTCACATTTTTTTTTCAACTTTAGATAGATCAAGTCCTAGTAGCCAGAGGCACCTTTCTAGGTAAAAGGGCTGGTAGATCACTGAGTGAGTTCATCGCCTGCCACAGCAGAATACAGCCCCACCGATAGGAGATTGTCTGCACTTGATGTTAACACATACGATTATATTTATGATGCTCCTTTGAACATTTTATGTTTTATCTGTTAAAATCAATAGATGGTTTTTCACAGATTGTGATGGGATTTCTTTATGCATATCACTCTCTGGCTGAGTTAAAAATTATAGTCTCTAAAATGGTTTCATTTACATTTGATCTTATGTGGAACTCGGGGGTCAAACAGGTCAGGTCAGACTTTCGGATTCTCACTCTTTTCTCAACCTCTCACCCACCACTGGTGATTCTTGCTTTCCTGTTCTCATTGTCTTGCTGAATATGTTGTTAGCTTCTGTTTTATCCTCTTAGCAGGGTCTCTTATTAGCAAGAATCTGACAGTGCTGCCTTGATTCTTCCATTCGGACCCATGTTCCAGGAACTTTTTCCTTGTCCTCCATTTAGTCTCTATCTATGTGCTCTGCAAAGCTACTTTATCAGCGCATGAAAAGGGAGAACGTTCTGTCAATAACAATATTTTATCTAGGGCTCCTGACCAATTAGTGGAAGGGCCATCACTCAAATCCTATTTTCTATTAGTAAGAGGGTGGACTTTCTAAGAGCCGAAGCAGGAGAGAATCACCATTCATTTATTGGTAACTCAGAATAGGGAGTGCATGAAGGCTGAACTGTCTCTCAAGAGGATTCACAATTCACTTCTTTTCTGAAGAAAAAAAAAAACAGCTCTTGTTTTACTGGATGAAGAGAGATATTTCAAAGTATAGAGGCTCTCCTCAAAGCACAGTGTCTTCTAAGATCATGTAGAATCATCCAATGCTAGGTTGATTCGGGACCTTCAAGATTTTCTATTGCCATCTCTCTATTTTAAAGATGGGGGAACTGAGGCCCAAAAGAGTGACATAAATAAATACAAAGTTGTGCATGTAGCTAAGTGAACACAAATGTTTGTTTACCTTTATGAAGCCAGGTTTTCAGAGCTCTGAGACTGATCCTTTCCGTATGCAATTGTACAAAAAGTATTTGTAGAGCATTTGCAGTATAGCTGGCAGTGCTGTAGGATGAGGATAAAAGGTTACTGCCCTCAAGGAGCTTTATGATTTTACTTTCCTTTTTGTTTTATCTTTTATTTTTTTGCTTTTTATCCCCTGTGTAATTCTTTTTTAAAAAGTTTATTGCCAAGTTGGTTTCCATATAACACCCAGTGCTAAATGCTGAATACAACTGAGGGCTGATGGGGGTGGGGAGGGAGGGGAAGGGGAGTGATGGGCATGAGCACTGATTTTGCTTTTATTTATTTATTTATTTTTTTTTTTAATGTTTTATTTATTTCTAGGAGAGAGATAGAGACAGCGTGAGCAGGGGAGGGTCAGAGAGAGAGTGAGTCACAGAATCAAAAGCAGGCTCCAGGCTCCGAGCTGGCAGTCAGCACAGAGCCCGACGCGGGACTCGAACCCACGAACCGCGAGATCATGACCCAAGTGAAAGTCGGACGCTTAACCGACTAAGCCACCCAGGCGCCCCTGATTTTGCTTTTAAAAGCAAGATATTTCATGGGGAGCCTGGGTGGCTCAATCTGTTAATCATCTGACTTTGGCTCCTGTCCTGATCTGGCGGTTGGTGAGTTCCAACCCCACGTCAGACTTTGGGGTGACAGCTCAGAGCTTGGAGCCTGCTTCAGATTCTTTGTCTCTCTCTCTCTCTCTGCCCCTCCGCAGCTCACACTCTGTCTTTTTCTCAAAAATAAATAAACATTAAAAAAATTTTTTAAAGCCAGACATATGTAAATGAAGGAATTGGAGAAGGGTGAACCCAGACATGCAGTCAAGTGCTAGATGATGCACTGTGGATGGGACAACACTCATTATTGCCTATGCTCATGGTTTATAAAACAGATGGATCTTCAGATAGCTGACAAAGAAACAGTAGAATACAGTTATTCAGAAAGAACAGCACAGGACAGAGGAATAAGGTCAGTATGAGATATATGGAATAGGAATGGCAAATACTTGACATGCAGGCCACTTGCTCCCTTCTCTATTCATGGCAGACATCACTCATTGATTACAGAGCTTTTCCCAGAATCCAGACACAGCTGAATATTTAAAAAAAAAAAAATCTTTTATGTCTTTATTTTATTCTGAGAGACAGAGACAGAGAGCAAGTGGGGGAGGGGCAGAGAGAGAGGGAGACACAGAATGTGAAGCAGGCTCCAGGCTCTGAGCTGTCAGCACAGAGCCCGATGCAGGGCTCGAACCCACAGACCGTGAGATTATGACCTGAGCCGAAGTTGGATGCTTTAACAACTGAGCCACCCAAGGGCCCCAGCTGAATATTTTTTTAACAATGAAATCCTGGTAGCTATTTTGAAGTGGTTGGACCAGGCAGAGCAGCAAATGATGAAATCTGTTTGCTAACTTCCATGTTTGAATGAACAGGTATTTCTGGTTAGAGTGATGAGTTACTATTTTAATATTGGGAGATAAAAATATATTAGCTTTGCCTTTGATAATCATGAATAATATTGACCAGGAGTCTGAGCCATTGCTAAGAGACCCAAAATGTTTGTATATGATCTATTTGAATTTAAATTATTATTTTTTGTCATGTTGGACCTACTTAGGTAGGTCCTACCTAAGTCTAGCACTTTTTGCAGTGTCTGGTACATTTTGGGCATGCAGTAAACGTTTGTTGAATGAATGAAACTCACAGAGAAGTTAATTGTAGCCTAGGGGCATCTGGGTGTCTCAGTCGGTTAAGTGTCCAACTTCGGCTCAGGTCATAATCTCACAGTTTGTGGGTTCGAGCCCTGTGTCAGACTCTGTGCTGACGGCCAGCTCAGAGCCTGGAGCCTGTCTTTGGATTCTGGGCCTCCCTCTCTCTCTGATCCTCCCCTGCTCTCACACACACACACACACTCTCTCTCTCTCAGAAGTAAATAAAACGTTTTTAAAAAATTAAAAATAAAGAAAGAAAGAAAGAAGTTAATTGTAGCCTGGAAGAGGTGAAAGGCCAGAGTTTTATAAGCTGAATCCATCCAACTCATGCTGGGACCTGAGCCAGGAAGTAGTATATCCATAATGTATCTCAATGCACAAACCACCTTCTTCTGTAAAATTGGTATCAGCAGGGCCCTCTGTTTCCTGCCATGCACATTTACTCTAAGTCACAACATTAATTAATAGAGAAAAAATTATTGTAAAAAAAAGAGTAGCAATTCAGAATTACTTGTTTTCCTGCATTTGGATGTCCTACCCAACTACATCCCATGAGAAATAATGTGGCAGGTTTTATTTTCAAAGACTCCATTGGCGTTTTTATTTTAATTTCTATTATTAATCGATGAGATTATAAAATTCATGAGAGCAAGAACTTCAGATATTTTTTAAACTGCTTACGCAGATGTGAACATTTATTAAGCGTCCATTCTTATATGGCATTTTATTAGAGAAAAGAGGCTATGAAGAAGGGTAGGATTTACAACACATGTATCTTACGTGGTAACTACTCAGTTAAGTTCTCAGTAAGCCAATATCACTTTTTTCCTTTCTCATATCTTCGAGGTGGGGTTAGCAAGTACATTTCATCTCTGTTGCCTGTTCTGACTGTTTCGTAATGGTTGTTGGGAGTTCATTGTCAAAAAAGATTTCGAGGTCATGGGCAGATTCCGAAAGGGACGGCAATCAGTGAGTGATATCAGTCTATGAGCAAAGCAGAGGGACCCAGTAGCATGTGCCAGGAAGAGGTACACAGCCTTTGTGGTGAGGACGAGGCCCTTGGGAATGTTCCCCAACACCTCCCCGCAGTTCTGGTTCAGTAGTTCATGCTTTTCCTGTGCAGATATGACATCCCTAAACATCATGCTTTTTGAATGATGGTGTGAATACAATTAGATCAAAGCATCATTTCCAGAGGGTTAAAGAAACAGTGAAGGAAGACCTTTCAGGAGTGTAAATGGTGATGTCTAGATATTTATTTTCAAAATAATGGTGATGATAGCTAACATTTGTATATTACTTTGTAGTTTACAGAGCACTTTCACAAATTGGAAACAACCTAACTGCCTGTGAATGGAGTATTGGCTAAATAAATCATGGCACTTGCATACAATGGAATACTAGGCAGCTATTATATGGAATGATGTAGATCTTTATTTGCTGATATCAGATAACACCCATGGTAAGTTTTTTTAAAAGTGGATTTCCGAGCAATATATTAAATGCATCTCGCTCTGTTTAAAAATTATATTTTCACAAACACATATATATCCACGTGTGGATAGGGCCTAGAAAGACATCTGGAAGTTTATATGAGAGAAGGCTAATTGTGGTTGTCACTGTTTACTGGAATGTAGGGGATTTTTACCTTCTCTTTTCCATCTTTCTGCATTTTCCTAAAAACTTATGATGAACATATGCTACTGTGATGAAGATAAAAAATAAATCATCCACTGAAAACCATAAGCACATTAGCATATGTTAAGAACGCTTAATCCTTAGGGCTGCACCAAAGGTAGTTGTTAGCCTTGTTTTACAACTGAAGGGCACAAGTTCAAATTAACTGCCACTACTTAGTTTTACTCTGTGCCAGGCAATGTTCTGATTGATTTACACACATAGACTCATTGACTTCTCACAGTAATCCTTTAAGGTAGGTTCTATCATCATCCACATCTTACAGACGAAGACACTGAGACACAGAGAGGCTAAATATGTTGCCAAAGGTCACACAGCTTATGAGCATCTAGAGCCAGGATTCAAAGCCAGGTGGGCTGATCCCAGGATCTGTGTGCTTCACAATTATGCCATGCTGCTTGGGAGAAGGCACAGGGTGGGGGGAGATGGCCTTGTTAGCTGAATATCGCTCTTCTGGTCTCAAATTTTGTTCCCTTGTCACTACACATTTGCATGTGCCTTTCTTTAATGCTTACTATGGGTTGTTAGAACATTATCTCCCCACCCCAATGTAGCCTTATAGCATGGTGTAACTTGTTTAGTATTCCTCATGATACATTTTTACTGGATTCAGTATTTAAAGTAAAGTCATTCTTGATTGCATTTATATAGCTCCGAGAATAGACACCTAACATTTTCTGGAAGGGATTAACTCATTCATTCATGCATTCATTTCTTCAGTGAATCTTTATTAAGGTGACCTCTATGCCAAACCCAGGTAAAATAGTGAACAAAAAAAAAAAAAGAGGAATCCTGTCCTCATGAACCTTACATTCTTTTTTTTTTCTCTTGTCTTTTTATTTAGGTGAAGTACAGTTGACACAAAATGTCACATTAGTTTCGGGTGTACAGCATGATAATTTGACAACTCTGGACATTGTGCTATGCTCGCCACAGTGTGGCTGTCATCTGTCACCATACAGCACTATTACAGTACAATTGACTATATTCCCTATGCTGGGCTTTTTATTCCCATGACATTCATTCCATGACTGGAAGCCTCTATCTTCCACTCCCCTCCTCCAATGTTGCCCATCTCCCACCTCCCCCCGCCCTCACTGAAAGCCATTAGTTTGGGCTCTGAATTCATAGGTCTGTTTATGAGCCTTACATTCTAGTGGGAGGGGACAGAAAATAAGCAAAATAGATAGAATTTAGAAAACGGATACATGCTATGGAGAAAAATAAAGGCAAAACAGAGGTGCTGAAGGATGAGCACCAGGAATAGAGGTGGGGTTACTAGAAAGGTGACTAGAAAGGTCAGGGAAGTCCTGTTTCCTTTCGTTAAATAATGAATATTTATTTAACCCAACACATTTTGAGTTTTTTCAGAACAGCCAGGAAACTCGGAGCTAAATTCAGAACTCAGTTACAAAAAAAGTAAGGCGTTCCAAGTATATATGAGCATTTGCTTCCTTGCTCTTTTTAACCTGATTTCATCTGGTTTTCATTCTTATTGTCTTGTTTTACTGTGTCTAACTTTGTATGGAATCCAGAAACTCATTTTTGGAAACAGATAGGATACACATTTTAAACATCAAAAAAAAAAAAAAAAAAGAATGGAGTCAATGAGAAGTACAAAAGAGAATAAACAGCCCATTTTCCTTTAACCCAAAGGAATCTTTCCTTCTTTTTACCCATATTGACTCTTGAATAATCTCATCTTTGATTTGGCTGGGGGCTCTTTCCTTCCCTTTATTGTGCATCACACACACACACACACACACACACACACACACACACACACACACACGTATACATGCTCCCTCTCTCACTTTCTCTCTCTCGCTTTTTCCTAATTTTCACTTCCAAGAAAGTCCAAATTTATGATTCCTGGGTAGAATTGGCCTTTTCTTCTTCTTTCTAAGGTCCAGAAATCTTTACTCTTTCCTTGCTCTAAACAGTTTCAGTGACTGTGGAACTTCTAGGAGCTTGGTGACCCTCAGCAGGAGCTACAAATGTTGATGGATGTTGTAGTTTCCTCAAGTAATTAAAACGACAGTTATTTATAAGGTTCTACTTAGAATTGTTGCAATATATAGTTGCTGTTAATTGATGACAAATTCATGCTATTTATCAATAATTCATGATATTTATATCAGCATCTTCACAGTTTTTAGCATTGAGATCTTGAGAACAATGCATTATGCTAGTGTTAGTGACTATAAGGTGTGTTGGCTGACAACCTAGGTACCTGAGTGAGCCAGGCTCAGGCTATGCTGACCCGAGTTGTCTAGTCCTTAGTCACCAAAAGAAAAAGAGTTTTGTTTTCAAATATAATTTGGAAGATCTATCCTGCATGTTAATGATGGGAACTTTGCAAGGCTTTGGGAGTCATACAGTCTGAAACTGTGGTTGCTAGTGGGAATGTCTGTCTCTTTCAGTAGATTTAAGGGCAGAGATAATGTGCAGATCACATTTGTGCCTAACAGTGTGCCTTTTAGATGGTGGGTGATCAGTCATTCTTTGAGGAGTAAATATGAGAATTTGTGCCTGTATGATTGTCTTATAGGAAAGGATATGGAAAAGGCATACCCTTTTCTCCGATGGTATGAAGAGAAGCAGTAAATAAATGCAAACGGCTTAGACCAATGCCTGAAACATAGTAAGTACTCAATAAAATCCAGCCATCATTGGAGCTCTTAGGTGCCTCAATTGCTTGAGCGTCCAACTCTCAGTTTTGGCTCAGGTCATGATCTTGTGGCTTCATGGGTTCAAGCCCCACATTGGGCTCTGCACTGTCAGTGTGGAGCCTGCTTGGGATTCTCTCTCTCTCCCTCTCTGTACCTGTCCCCAACTCATGCTGTTTATTCATCTGCTCACTCACTAGGCTGTGGTGCTCCAAAGGGAAGATGTCTGATTTCTTTGTCTTCTCAGTCCAAAGCCTGGCACAGCCTGGCAAAAGCAGTAGTGCATGTGTTGTGAATGGTCGGATATAGAGATGGATGGATAAACACTTGTCTTCTCCATGATGCTATTAGCTCATAAGAAAAATCATTTAGGTTGATATTAAGTAACAGGAAAAATTTTCCTACCTTTTTCTACACAGTTATAGAATCCTAGCATTCACTCACTTGCAGCACGTTTCTTCAGCTGTTTGGTCACCATTTTAGACCAATGAACAGAATTCTAAACAAATCAATTTCCTTGGCTTCATGGAGATTATGTTCTAAAACATCTTGAAGTCTCATTTTATTCCTCTCTTTGAAGAATCCTAATTTTTATTTTTGAAATCACATTAAAAATTACAGTCCTGGGGTTTTAGACAACTACTAAAATGAAAGATCTACATTTTATATGTTTATTAATTACATGGAGGTGGGGGAGGAGAGAGAGAGCTTTGAAAAAATTGGCTCATGTAATTTTGAGGGCTAGTAAGACTGAGATCTATAGATCTATAGGGTAAGCTAGCTGGCTAGAACCTTGGGCAAGATTTCTAGATACAGTCTTGAGGCAGAATCTCTTCTTAGGGCATTCCCTGCTTTTAGTTGTATGATCTTCAACTGATTGGAAGGGGCACACCCACATTATGGAGGGTCATCTGCTTTACTTAGAGTCAACTGATTGTATATATTAATTACACCTACAAAAAAGACCTTTACAGGAACACCTTAATTAGTGTTTGAACAAACAACTAAGCACCACAACTAGGCCTAGCCAAATTGACACATAAACAATCACGTGTATTATCTTTTATGATGCTTATAGAACCCTTATAAGATGTGAGAAATGGGCACAGTGAGCCCTATTTTACAGATAAGGCAACTAAGACACAGAGAGACTTCAAACCTTTCTTCAGGCCATGTGGCTATGAGCCAAGGTCAGCATGGAGTAGAGGGTACGAGGCTCTGGTCTGTATTTTGCTGCTTCTCAGCCTGGCCTAGTAAATCAAGAACAGACTTCTGAAAATGCTGTCTTTCACCTGAAATTCTCTCTCGCTTTTTAAAAAATACCCTTTCTGGGGCGCCTGGGTGGCTTAGTCGGTTAAGCGTTCGACTTTCGCTTAGGTCATGATCTTGCGGTTGTGGGTTCGAGCCCCGCATCGGGCTCTGTGCTGACTGCCAGCTCAGACCCTGGAGCCTCTTTCGGTCTGTGACTCCCTCTCTCTCTGACCCTCCCCTGCTCACGCTGTCTCTCTCTCTCCTGGAAATAAATAAAACATTAAAAAAAAAATTTTTTTTTAAATAAAAATAAAAAATAAAAAATAAAAAATACCCTTTCTAAGTCATTTTCCTACTTAAAAACAAACTAGTTTCTCCAACTGAGTATCTTTTCAGACTAATCCTAATGACCTCTGTGTGGTTTAATCTTCCATTTTGTGATTTGTCAGTTTATAATTGGTTATGTTTGGGACCATAATGTTTCTGAACAGAGGATTTCTTTCTTTAAAAATAGGTGCTTTTTAGAAACTATCAGAATACATTTTAGTATATATTTCTTGACAAAATAATTGATATTCATGTATCATAATTTCTCCAGTCCATAGTAGGCACTGTCAATTTTTTGTCCAGTTGGAAAGTTATCGACTAATTATAATTTAACATGTATTTCTTAGTTAAGTTCATGGTCATTGACCTCAGTTTCTCTACAGTTAATAGCAGATACCGTCAGACTAGTAGCCCATTAGGAAGTTCATCAGGTAACTCTCAGAATTTGGTTTGATTACATCAGGATTCTTTTTTAAATTAATTAATTTATTTATTGAAGGAGAGAGAGAGAAAGCAGGGAAAGAGCAGAGAGAGAGAAGAGAGAGAATCCCAATAGATATAGGGCTCAATCCCATGAGTGAGAGATCATGACCTGAGCCAAAATCAAGAGTCTGGTGCTTAATTGACTGAGTGAGCCACCAGGCTCCCCTACATCAGGAGTCTTATTGTTTACCATGTCTCTCATCTTGAGATTTCAGGTCTTCACCACAAACCATGTGAAATCATATCAGATTTTTTGAATCCATCCATGTCTCTATGCCCACAAGATTGTAAACTCCTTGAGAGGCTATATTGTACTTTATTAATATTTTTGAGTAAGATCAGTAGAAAATATGATCTCAAGAATCCAAAGATGACAAAGGCAGTTATTTCCACTGAGTGGTTCCCTATCCCCTGCTAGGCACACACAGAATGATTTCAAAGAATGGAAGATAGGAGAAGAGCTTTGTTCTCATAACATCTCCTTCTCCTTTCCCATGCTCTTCCAGACAGCCTGGGTTTCTCTCTTTGTGTTTTGCTTACTGGGTCCTGCAGTGTCTTCTGTTGCTTCAGACTCATAGATTGCATGATCCATATTAAACTGAGGGCTCTGTGAGACCCGGAGCCAAATCTAATTCAACTATGTTGTAATGTTTCACTCAACTTTAGTTAGGAAAGATTCAGAACTGCATGAGATGGTTGTGGGAAGCAGTTTAGTGGAGGGGTTAAGGGCATGTACTCCAAAACCAGGCACCCTGGGTTCAAGTCTACCCCTTACCATTTATTATAGGTATTGCCTTGGGTATGTTATCTAACTCTTTGTGTCTGTTTCTCCATCTGAAAACCAGAAAGCAGATGATAACAATAGATCCCATTTCATGAGACACTTGGAAGAATAGTCGATACATGGTGGGCAACATACATTGGACTGTACTTTTAAAAAAATCACCTATAGCCATTACAAACTACCTTTGATTTTGTATCTCTGGTCTTGTGGTGACATCCTGGAATCTGGTGAATTAAAGACCAGTCTTCAATAATACCACATAAGCAGCTACATCCCACCACCTTGTTGAGAGCCAAATCTCGGCTCTCATTACCTTTCATGTTTCTTTGTATTTCCCTTAGCAGCTAATACTGGAGCTTGTATGACTCATCATTTGGCACCAGGACTTTTTATTTTCTAGTCCCCTTAGTATGGAAGAAAACTAACATTTACCAAATATCTACCAAGTGCCAACCTAGGTATCAGATCCTTACATTCTCCATGAGGATGGTGGTGTCATCTCTATTTGAAAGAGATCCATATTGACCCATTTCAATAAGACGGGTAGTCTCAGAATCTGGTTCTATCCCCAAGTCTTTCTTTCTTTTTGTTTTTTTTTTTTTAATTTTTAATGTTTTTAATTTATTTCTAGGAGAGAGAGAGAGAGACAGCATGCGCAGGGGAGGGTCAGAGAGAGAGGGAGTCACAGATTGAAACAGGCTCCAGGCTTTGAGCTGGCAGTCAGCACAGAGCCCGACGCGGGGCTCGAACCCATGAACCGCGAGATCATGACCTAAGCGAAAGTCGGACGCTTAACCGACTAAGCCACCCAGGCGCCCCACCCCCAAGTCTTTCTTAAAGACAATACCATATTTCCCTCAACCTTCCTCCTTCTGCCTCTTCTCCTTCTAGGGGCCTCACTGTCACCTCCAAAAGCTAGAAAAACCCATGTGGTCTTTTGCAGCCAAATATGTTTCTTGCAATCCTTTGTCTGGACCCCAGAACTTTTATCAGAGGGTGCAAGAATGGATAGGCAAGATCATGGCAAACCACATCTCTGCTTTTCTTAATTGGTATGTTGGTACCCACAGAGAACTGCCCAATATTCTAAACTAGCAAGTAGGGCCTCCAGCACAGCAGCACACCCATCAGGGGCACCAAAATTTTTCCTTTAAAAGATTATTATATATGATCATTTAATGTCATTATTGAAGCAGCTATTAGGACAAAGATTAGAGATCTGCTAGGCTTCTCTAGGTATATATAATTGAGTCATGAGTCTAGTTTTTATATTGAATATGTGGGGCAGGAGCCTTTCAAAGTTTTCGTAGGGTCTGACTAGCTCATTGTAGGCTGTATATAGGGTTCATTGGGTCTATTTTCAAACTCTAATAATCCCCATGTTTTCTCCCTCAACACATGTGCTACTGTTCTGTTCACATGTGGGCAGGTTGGTCGTGAATTCGGCCTCCACTCACTTGTAGAATGCAAGCATTTTCAGGGCAGGAAGATATAAAATCTTACAGAGGTTCAGTAACTGGCATCCTTCTGGACCATCTTAAGGAGAGTCACAGATTCTTACTGACTTACTGACTCATAACAGCTGGCTGCATGTCCTTTTATCTTGTGTTCTACACATTTACAGATATGTGTTTTCCTGTACACATGGAGAGGGATAGAGAGAGATGTGAAGCGTGTCTTTCTCTTTGCGATGGCCTCGTGGAGTTAAAATAGTTCTTTGACCCCAACGGAGTCAGTCTTTTAGCCAAGATTTTTAAATTTAATTTTTAGGGCTGGCTTTATTTACCTTTACAAGGTAGGAAGACTGTGGATGGTTAGTATTAGCTAAGCAGGATCCATGCAGACGAGAAGGAAGTACATTCCACACCTTTGGACAAGTCTAAAGTTACTGTCTGAGACTATAAATAACAACAGTAGACATGAATTAGAGAGATAGAGTCTTTGTGGATAATTGTCCAAGCAGTATGGTATTTTCTTTCAAGTGGTGTTGGTTACAGGTAATATTTAGAAAAATAATATATGGATTTTAAGAATACTTATCTCTTTTCCTGTGTCACTGGTTTAGTTTATGTCAGCTTTTTAAAACATGGCATTTCTAGAGTATTTTATGATGCCAATATTAAAAAAAAAAGCTTCAGTGCATGTGAATAAGCTAATTTTTAGGTTTTCCTTGTTTTTTGTTTTTTGTTTTTTTTGTTTTTTTGTTTTTTTTGTTTTGTTTTGTTTTGTTTTCCTGAGTGGGAAATTACTACATTTCACCTATTAGTGAGTTTTCAAAATTTGGGATTTTCATACTTAGTCCTTGCTAGTTTTGCCTTTAAATACCTAATGAGATGCTTGAGTTGGAAAGTGTAGACATTGTCATTCATTGGTTCTTTTTAAAAAAGTTCCATGGGGATGCCTCAGTCAATTAAGCATCAGACTTCTGCTCAAGTCATGATCTCATGGTCTGAGAGTTCGAGCCCTGTGTCAGGCTTTTGCTGACAGCTCAGGGTCTAGAGCTTCCTTCAGATTCTGTGTCTCCCTCTCTCTGTCTCTGTCCTTCATGCGCTGTCTCTCTCTCTCTTTCTTTCTCTCAAAAATAAATAAACATTAAAAAAATTAAAATTAAAAAAAAGAAAAGAAAGCTTCATGTAGTGTCAGTTTGCACTCTATCTTTACTCATACTTTTCCCCAAACTTGCAGAAACTAAGCATTGGCACTAAGTCCAAATATCAACGTTTTTCCCACTGCAAAGTTTTTCAAGGTTTTTCTTTCACATGAATCTTTGATCTTTAAAAATCCTCATTAAATATTCCATTGAGGCTGACTTCATACTCTAAGCAGAGCCAGGGTTTCTTCTCCCCTTTATACATGGGAAAGACACCTGCAGAGGAGGAGAGATGAGTCCTATTTCCCACACACATTTGTGTATTCATAAGTCACAGTGTCCACTCCATGCAATAAAAGGTGCAGAAGTTTTCTTTTTTTAATGTTTATTTTTGAGAGAGAGACACACACAGGGTGAGAGCATGGGAGGGGCAGAGAGAGAGAGAGAGACACAATCTGAAGCAGGTTCGATGTGGGGGCTGGAACCCATGAAATGTGAGATCATGACCTGAGTCAAAGTCGGCACCTAACCAACTGAGCCAAAGGTACAGAAGTCTTTTTCTATATATTTTATTAAAAAAAAAAAAACCCTCTAGGAAAAGGAGAGGCTGGGAGGACAGAGAAATAGTTGGAGCTGAGAAACATGAATATGCAGGAAATGGACATTGTATAGCATCCCCTGAAAATGAGACATTCTCTGCAAGGCCCTCTCTCAAGTTACTTCAACTCTTCCTGTTGAGTCCCCATGATAAGCCAGTGTGGTGGGTGTTCTCCCCATTTCCTAAGTTATTTTTGAGACTCACAGACATTAAGTGGCTCAACTGGTGATATTGAGGTAAAGGATGTTCATTGAGGATGTTCATTGAGTTTATTCAGAGTATGTTCATGTTCCTGATACTCTTTGCTGCGTGTATAGCCTCCACAGCCAATGTATTTATTCTGTGTCTATCAGAGTTCTTTTTTTTTTTTTTTTTTTAATCAGAGTTCTTATTCTGCTTCAAAGGTTTGTTCCTAGCAGTGTAATTAGTAGACCTAGAAAAGGATCATGACTGTGAACTTGGCTTAATGCTCCTTTGGAAAGGGAATTTATTTTTTTTAACATTATAACCTCTGGACCAGACCTCAGAATTTATGTCATCAAATGCATGCAACTCCCATTCCTACTCGATAATCATCAGTGTGGTTTTGATTTTTTTTAGGTGTGGTGGTGTTGATCACAATGGGATGTCAGAATTAACAATCGCATGCCTACCTTGTCAGATGGCCATAGTCTATCCCTGTTTGCCTTTGTTCTTCTAGGTTCCAGAAGGTGTGAGGGTACAGAGAATGCAGTTTATTCTGGCTTTGTATTCTGGGCCACTTACTTTGGAACCTACCATATTGAATGATGGCCCTTCAGCCTGTCAGAAGATCTAGGTACTTTGGACCTTAGTTATAATTGTTTCAGGACCAGAGCCACATGGTTCTCAAAGCCTACATTGTTTTGGAAACACATTCACTGGAGTTTATTTATATTTCTAAAATCAGAGGAGGTTAGAAAACCACATATTTTAGCCCCACTTTCCAAAAACTTGTACCATGGTGGATTTTGAATGGCTCTAACTCATGTGATCATTTCATGTTTGACCACACTTCCAAGCAAAAGCTATAAAATATATATTGGAAGTTGATTCAGATATGACTAAGAGTCAAGGTTCAAGTCTGTTTGCTGAGTTCTCTTCTGGAGTCACCTAAACCTAATATATGTACTTCATGGTATAGACTTGCATGGAAACACATTTGTAACATGGAAAACATTTTTGTAAGATGTTTTACCATGTGGCCTTAAGATATGTTTTAATCTGGCCTTTATTTGCAATTGCCGTCTTCAAAAGGCATCTCAGTTTCATTTAGGGGGAGCGGTGGCATTGTGTAAAGGCTTCTTCTCTGAGAGTATCCCTCAGTGATCTGAATCAGGCACCCCAACTTTAACTGCCTTTATCTTTAGAGGTTGGTCTACAAAGAATGGTGCATTCTTTTATTTTATTAAAAATTTTTTATTAATGTTTATTCATTTTTTTAAGTGTTTTTTAAAATTTATTTCTGAGAGAGAGAGGCAGTGTGAGCAAAGGAGGCGCAGAGAGAGAGGGAGACACAGAATCTGAGGCAGGCTCCAGGCTCTGAGCTAGCTGTCAGCACAGAACCCGACGCGGGTCTCGAACCCACGGACTATGAGATCATGACCTGAGCCGAAGTCGGACACTTAACCAACTGAGCCACCCAGGTGCCCCAATGTTTATTCATTTTTTTTTGAGAGAGAAAGAGACAGAGCACAAATGGGAGAGGGACAGAGAGAGAGGGAGACACAGAATCCAAAGCAGGCTCCAGGCTCTTAGCTGTCAGCACAGAGCCCGACACAGGGCTTGAACATACAAACTGAGCGATCGTGACCTGATCTGAAGTCAGATGCTTAACCAACTGAGCTACCCAGGTGACCCTAAAGAAAGGTGCATTCTTTTAAACGATATTCCAGATCACATTCAAAGACCCTTGTCATATGGCTTCTTTTGACCAGAGCAGCGTACCATGTATTGGCTGTGTTCCTCTTTGAGTCATGTTTTCCTTAGTTTCCCTGGTTGTTTTGGCTACACGTGGTGTTTTTACTTTCCATTGGAATCAGAGGCTGTGGTTTCCTTCTGATTTGTGGGGAGACTCCTAGATGTTGAAGTTATGTGATTACTGGGCACAAACAGAAACTTTGGAAGTTCATCAGATGACATGAACTTCAGGTCTCATGTCTCCTACATACCAGCTTTTTGTCTTGGAAATAGTCACTTAATCTCTCTAGGCTTCAGCGGACTTATCCCTAGAATCGGCATAATAAGCATAATTGCTCTTACTGGTAGCGTAAGAAGTCAGTGAGATATTCTATGTAACTACTAGGCACAATGGTTAGCACATAGTACATATTCACCAAATGTTGGATATCATTTCTTTATGACTATTATTTTTACTCTGGCTCAAGTGGCTATGATCTATGATGTTTAGAGGACTGGAGAAGACCCTATTCTTTAAAGTTTAAGGAGGATGGGGGAACCGGGAGTACCTTGCCTGATTTCTCATTCCTTAGACTTGTTTATTACAGTGATAGGTTACCATGGAAACTTTAGGGATTAAGATGGCATTATTGAGTTAAGCATTCAATGAACACCTCGGGAAAAGAAAGCTATAACATGTATGTGCGCCGTAAGTAATTTTCAAGCAAAAGGGTTATTTGGGGGTAAAGAGGGGATGGCAGTTACTGACTTGTTTGTCTCACAGAGTTTCCTGAATTCTCTAAGAGAATTGTGATCAAGCATTGAAACTGATCATCAGCCTGTGGTTGCCCCTTTGCAGACCATTCCATAAGTCGTCAGCAGTTACTGCCAGAATTTCAAACTGGGAAGCCGCTCTTTACGTCGCAGGGAATGTGGCTTTTTCAAAATAGATTCTGAAGTCGAAAAGAACTCCAAGTGTTTTTTTGAGAAGGGTTGACCTCCTTTCATGCCACTTACTGTGAATTAAAGCTGTGAGGGAGAACGAGTTTGGGCATGTGGTGCAGCACTGAGAGCCGCCGCTGCCAGGGAACACGATTTGTGTTTCTAAGGAGATACAACAAAAAGGAGAATGCTTTAAGAGCCAGCGGCTGTCAGAGTGTAAAAGTATCTACGTTCAGAAAGGGAAATAGAAGTTGAATTAAGTAATTTTACACACACGTTACAGGGTGCCCTTCTGCTAGTAATTCTTAAATGCAAAAGCAAATAGTTGTGGCCACAGAGGGCTTAGTACATCTCAGCTGATTTTAGTTCTCAGAATCAAACTGGATATAGTTGGTATTGACCTGCTCTATGCATGTGATTTTAAGATGATCTGGCTTTGGTCTGTCATTTTGTTGGGTTGTATTAGTAACAGGGGACAAAGGGTGACATATTCCTGCAGAGGGTTGGGCAGCCACTTGACAATCTATTTTGAATAAATGAGAGGAGGAAAACCTTCGTCGGACCAACTGGGGCAGCAACCAGAACCGTCTCTCAGTATCTTTAATGCCAGCTTCAGGCAGTTTGCAAATGTGCGGTCCATTATTAGTATCGAAGAATGTCCTGAATAGGTTCATTGGATAAAGTATCATCACAGGACAGAAATCACAGGGAGAGCACACCAAGGAAAGATTACAGTACAGCTATATTTACTTAGTGCCTCTGCAATAGGGTTTTATTTTCCACAGTTGGAAAGGGAGCCACCTGTCTCAGCTGCTGATGTCAGAGAGCTCCCTCGAGACACGGGGCTGTTGGAAAGCACATGATACTGTATATGTTTGCTCTTACGTCCATATCTGGCTAAGATTGGGTTTCAGATTTGTGCCCTATTGTGGAGTTCATTGAACAGTGACTCCGAAGTGCCCTCCCACGTCACCATGCCCTTGTGAATTAAATAGTAGCTTGTGGGAGCCCCTGTCATGAGTGTTCCCTCAGCTTGCGATACAAGTATTTACACTGCAGTAAAATGAATGGCATGCGTCTTGGGGTTATCATCTATGGATTCGGGTTGGAAAGTGAGTATCTGGGGGTGTGATCTCTGCACCCAGAAGCCAGTATGCTGCTGGTGTTTGGTTGTTTTATTTATAATGATCAGGATTTTAAAAATTATATGAATATCAGATTTGGATGTTTTATGTGTGGATTGCTAAAGAGGCAGAGAGAGAGAGAAAGAGAGAAAACAGAATGGTATGTGCTTTTTTTTTTCCCTTGCTGGTAGAATGTCAATACGGAGAAACTGTTATAGAATGAATGAAATGCTTAATGTCTAACTTGGGAAGACTAGATATTATGACCATGCATTTCAAGGGACTGATTGCATTATTATTATTAAAAAATTTTTTTAAATCTTCCAAAAAGTTGAATACAGTCACTGTTCTAGCTCTTTGTGCCTAGAGGTGGGTGGGTGGGGTGCAGATTAGATCTTTTAAATGTTGTTCTCTAAGGAAATGTGAGAGCCACTGCACTGCACAACTCCAGGGAGCCCCGTTTATGTCACAGTAAGGACTCACGCTTGAACTATCCCACTGACTATATGTCCAATACCAGAAAATATGATGCTATCAACATTACTCAAACATTACATAAAAATAGAATTGTTAACAACAATTGCAGAAGGCTCGCTATTAGTGAAGTTGTTCATTATTTTAATAGTGCCATGCATCTCAATTTGAATACCTTTACCAACTTCCAAATTATATGACTGTTACACAAAATAGGTGGAAAACGGTGTCTCTGAGAGTGTAAATTACATTCTTGGGCCACATCAAATCAATGTCCTATTAGGGATTAGAACCAGGGTTCTTAATTCCCAGCTTTCCCATGATGCACACCTTCAATTAAATTAATATTTGAAATGATGCTTGGTATCTTTTTCTCAAATCCTAAAAATAGAGTAAATAGGATGGGCTAAGACCCCTTGGTTCATCTAATCTTTCCCCCAGTGTAGGATTTTCCTCTGAACCATTAAAAGTGTTATAATATATGATTGATATTAATTAGTTTTCTGTAAAGCACTGCACTCCTTAACATGAACTGAACTAGAAATAAATATATTACCATGAATTAAGATTTTATTAGTTGCGAAGAAGAATTGGATGAAGGCACCTATGTGAAATCCTAAGTACAGGCGTCAAATTGAATTAATGCCAGCACTGCCTTGAGATTAATTTGAGTGTTGAATAAGAAATAGTATACCATAACATAACTGTGTTTACTGAATCATTTTTGGCATCAGAAAGTAAAGCTACATTACAGATGCAACAACAGACTTTTCTCCCTTGGAAGAGAGAGGCGGGTGCATTTTGTAATTAACGTGGATGCTACCCTCTGAAAAATGCCTCTAGTCTCCAGGAAGAAAACTGTCTTCTTGAGAACACTGCATCCCAGTGTATATCGCAGACTGCATACTTTGTATTGCTCTTGCTATCTTCTGCATCCTATTAGAATTGTATAATATGAGCAGTTCTATTTTCTCCCCTCCCAGTCTAGAGTACTGGGTAGACCTCACTTTATACATTTGCATCTCATTATTTTGTATATGTTTTGGCAAAGTGTGCAAAGTGTTGAAAAGATGTATGCGCTTGCCTCAGGGATGTTCTGGAAGGGATTCCTGATTATGTAGGGACGATGGATTATACAGCATATAATACAGAGCTGTGCACACAGAATACTGTAAAGCTCCAGTGATCACTCTTCACAGCCTGGGATATGAGTGGCGCCCCCTAGGGGAGTGCATTGCTGTGGCCCTCCTCTCCTACCCCATGTTCACTGGGCAATTCCCTGATTCTGTAACTCACTAATTTTATTTGCATGTATGATATCACTTGCTTGAGGGGAGCACAAAATGGGAGATGAGGACTGTCAAATAGGCAGGTTCTGCACATCGCATATGTAATTTTGAATTTTCTAGGTGCCACGTTGAGAAAAAGTAAATTTTAATAATATCTTTCATTTTCCTCAATACATCCACCGTATCATATTAACATGTAGTCAATATAAATTATTAATGAGATAGCTTCCATTTGATTTTTCACGCTAGCATTTTGAAATACCATGTATATTTACATTTATAGCACATCTTAATTCTGACTAGACCTATTTCCAGTGCTCAGCAGCCATATGTGGGTGGCGGCTACTGTATTGGACAGCACAGTTTTTAACTTATATGCCTGCTTTTCAGCATTTCATTACACAGGAAAATGACTTACAAGAAAAAAACCCTTAAATATCTAAGACAAGTATAATGTAGCCTTTAGGTCGCTTTACCCATTTAAAAAGTGATGATTGTATGACTGATCACAAGGTTTTTGGGAAAAGTATGGATTCCAAGGTGATTTAGTTAATAGGCCACTAGTGGCAAAATTGACATGATATTGAATTGTTTCGCTCCTGTGGCTTTGTTTTCCATTCTCCCCCCACAGATATCATCATTCTAAAACACGATTTGATACTTTGTGGTTCTTCTCACATTTGCAAACTCATGGTACCTTATCAGTTTCCATGCAACATATATATGGATGTCTTGTTTCTTAACAGAGACGCTCTTTGCAGGCCTTTGGCTCAGGTAACTTTTGTGGCCAGCATAATGGAAACAAAAACTGTTTTCTACACTTGCTGCTTCTGGTCTCTTTGGAGGTAGAGCCAGGTCAGGACCAGTATGAGTCTCGTACTTTTCTTCAGGTAAACAGAGAAACCAACAGACACTTGGCATCCCTACAGCTTAGGCGATGGTTCTGTGTGTACTCTCATAGAAAGCTGGCTTAATGTAAGACTTCAAAAGAAAGTTCTCTGCTTTGTTTCTAGACTTGTTTGTTTGTTTTAGATGAGGAAGCCACGCAAAGTGCAAACTTACACATCTACTATAATGTTGTTTGATGTTAAATTGAGTTTGAAATATTTGCATGTGGATATAAGGTATCGTTATTGAGTACTTATTATATGTTATGCACTGGGCTCATATACACCTCATTCAACCCTAATACCAACCATTAAAAATGGGTATTTATATTTCCATTATCATTGTTTAGAATGTGAGGTCAGACAGTTTAGATATGTCACTTGGGGTCACACACACAGATAGATACTAAGTGACAGATCCTGCAGTGATCCCCAAGGTCATGTGTTTAGAGAATGGGACCATGTTTTCAAACCAAGTCAGTGACACCCTTCAATAAATGAATTTTGAACCATGGGAAAAATACTAAGTTTTAGAGTTGGAAGTTTCCTTCACTCAATTTTTTAAGAAATGCATTTGGGGGGCACCTGAGTGGCTCATTTGGTTAAGTGTCCGACTTTAGCTTAGGTCATGATCTTATGGTTAGTGAGTTCGAGTCTCATGTTGGGATCTGCACTGACAGCTCAGAGCCTGGAGCCTGCTTTGGATTTTGTGTCTCCACACCCACTCCCCCTTCCCCTGCTTGTGTGTGCAGTCTCTCAAAAATAAATAAACTTTATATATATATATAAAAGAAAGACTTTCAGAGAATACCTAATCCTATCCTATCTTCTAATAAAAAATATACCTAGAAAGTTGAAGGGGCTTTGTCCAAGGGCAAGCAAACACACTTAGACATCAGGTTTCATGATACCTACTTCCCCGTGGTTTGTCTATGTGGGTTAATGGTTCTTTTGAGAAAATAAGTTGAACATTCAGAATTTTTTTAAACAGAAGTGTAGTAATCTTGGAAACTTTATAATATTATAGGAAGACTCATTTTCTCTTTCTCCTCTATGCATTTTAAATTTTTTAATGTTTTTTTATTTATTTCTGAGAGAGAGAGAGAGAGAGAGAGACAGTGTGAGCAGGGGAGAGTCAGGGAGATAGGGAGAGACAGAATCTGAAGCAGGCTCCAGGCTCTGAGCTAGCTGTCAGCACAGAGCCCGATGTGGGGCTCGAACCCGTGAACCATGAGATCATGATCTGAGCTGAAGCCAGATGCCTAACCGACTGAGACACCTAGGCGCCCCTCCCCTCTATGCATTTTAGACTTTTTATTAAAGTATAATATGAATACTGAAAAGTGCATATATCACAAGTATTCAGCTCTACAAATTTTCACTAACTGAATATACTCGTGTAAATAGCACTGACAGAAATATACCATAACTAGCTTTCTGGAGCCCCTTCCCACAGCGCATGTCACCAGTTCCCAACCACTGCCAAAGGCAACCTCTATTCAGACTTTCAAGTGCATAAATTAAGGTGTATCTCTTTCTGTACTTATTTTTATAAAGAATACAATAAGGTATCCCTTTTTTAGTGTGTCTGACTCCTTTTGCCTCACATGATATTTCTAGGACGTATGTACATTTTGATGTGTCATAGAAGTTTGTTCTTAATTTTCATTCATGTACTTGAGTATACTTTTGAAGTATAAGAGTCCCAACAACCTTAACATTGTAAGTGGAATTAATAAGTTTATGGAACATTTATATTATTTCTGTTGCTTTTTTCCCCCAGAACATTATTATCCTTAGCTCCATTTGGTTCACTCAAAAACACAGTAACAATAGAATAATAATAAGTCTAAATGCACCAACAGATAGATAAAAATAGTAAATAAATTTAAATAATAAATCTAAAACACAGCAATGGAGCAGTAACAGCAGTTGTGATGCAAAGTACATCCCCACAAACCGCTCCTGTCCTGTGTTTTTATGCGATAGACAACCTCAGGTACTATAATAGAGAAGACAAAGAACACGGTCTGAAAATATCCACAGGACAGTGCCGTATTGGGGTTCCCACTTAGTAGCTTGGATGGCTGTACAAAAGGTTAGGCGTGACCTATTTTTAGGTGTCCTACGTGGAAGTGGATCCACTAAGATGGATGGTGGAAAGTTAACACCTTAGGAGCTGTCAGAGATTTTTGCTTGAAAACAGGGAGGATAAGAATCCTTTCTGATCATCTGCTTGGGGCAAAGGATAGCCCCGGCTCCTTAAAGCGTAATAAAGCTTTTGGCTTGTTTGAAAGGGAAACTCTTGCAAACTGCCTTTTGGAAGTTAATTCACAGGCACGCAAATGAAGCTCTCTTAAGCTAGCTTTCTAGTTGTTTCTTTCCTCTGGGTGCAGGAAAATGTGAAGTGAAGTATGTCATGTTAGTGAATACTCTTTGGACATCCAGCATTGTATGAAAATACCTGGTGGTTTATCAAGGCTTTGTCCTCACAGAGGTTTATCATTTACCTGGTCTTACTTGGCTTACTCCATTGTCCCTGGGGCTCTCTCTCCAAATTTCCTATTAGGGAATTTAGTGTGCCTGCGGCTACTCACTCAGCCCTAAAGGAAAATCTCTGGCTGGGTGACATCAGATGACTCTGAAGTATAGATCTTCCACCTCCTGTTAAACTGGGTTGTATGTACAAAGAAAACAGCTGACGACGAGACATTATTAACTCCCAATGATACATCAACCATCCTGTGATACAGCCTTGGTTTAATGTGTTTGTTAATAATACCATTTGTTAATAATACCATAATAAAACATTTTAGGCACATGACCTTTTCTCTTTCCACACCCTGCTGTAATATTGCAGGTAATTTCCCTCAAGCTAAAAAGGAATCTTTTGACCAAATATAATGAATCCTTCATTTAAGCTGGGCAAGTGGGGTGCGGTGCTGGGGGAGCATTCTGGTATTAGGAGGTCAGAGGGTATTTCCCTAGATGCTCTAGACCTTATTCCTACTTACAAAACCCTAAGTTCAGGATCCCTCCTCTTTTCCAAATCTTCTCTCTCCTGGTAATATCTTTCAATACCTCTTGTAAAACCAAATCACATGTTAGTATGTTAAATGGCATCTACATGCAGGCATAAGTCAATAGTCACTGTCACACGGGAGTTACGGTTTTCATTTTTATTGCACAAGTAGGAACTTGGTCTCACACATGACTTAGGCCTCTTAATAGCATTAATGAGAAACAAGATGAAAACTTGCTGTAATCACTGCTGGGCTTTGTAAGAAAATCAGGTCTGTAGAAGCCAGATTTCTCATAGTCAGTATGTGTGAAAGTAGTATATTTCATAAGTTCTTCTGTATTCCTTTCTTGGAATTGGTAGGAAGTTTAACACTTATCTTGCAAGGGAAGTGAGGAAGCTGTGCTCTTCCAGCAAAGCTGATCACCAGTTACTCTTCTTGCACATGCTTCCTGAACTCTTGCTTTTGTGCGGTGCAACATTGGGATTTACTCCGTGCAAAGATGTCTTCCCAGGTTGCCTGTGTCTGTCCACACAGGCATATCCTTGCATTTGAGAGAGGGCAAGAATCTGAGATGTGTTTGAATTTGGCCATCTCTTTTGACTGAGGCTTGGAGACATTAAGTGAACTACCCAAACCTGAAGTGTGGGCTAGTGACACAGCTGAATGAGGATCCATGTTCCTTCCACCATCCATTTCCTTCCATGTTGGGCTGACTCAAGATCCACAGATTTACTCAACTTCTCAGATAGACTTGAGCCACATGTAATCCCTTAATTTTTTTTTTTTTAACTTGAGTATAGTTGACACACAATGTTACATTAATTTTAGGTGTAAAACACAGTGATTTACAAGTTTAAATATTACGCTATGCTCGTCACAAGCATCACTACCATCTGTCACCAAACAAGGCTATTATAATACCACAGACTATATTCCTTTTGCTGTGCCTTTTATTCCCATGAATATAAATCTCATGAAGTTGGCCTTGGTTCCAGCCTCATTACCCCTTTCCCAAGAAAATTCTTTTTTTTTTTTTACTTTATTTTATTTTATTTTATTTTTTTACAAATAGTTTATTGTCAAATTAGTTTCCACATAACACCCAGTGCTCATCCCCACAAGTGCCCTCCTCCATGCCCATCCCGCCTCCCCCCCACATCCATCAGTCCTCAGTTTTTGTCAGCATTCAAGAGTCTCTCATGGTTTGCCTCCCTCCCTTTCCCCCACCATTTCCCCCTTTCTTCTCCCCGTTGTTCCTCAGTTAAGTTCCTCCTAATCCTCCTATATGTGCAATTGTATGGTATTTGTCTTTCTCTGCCTAACTTATTTCGCTCAGCATAACACCCTCAAGGTCCATCCATGTTGCTACACATGGCCAGATTTCATTGTTTCTCATTGCCATGTAGTATTCCATGGTATAGATAAACCACATCTTCTCGATCCATTCATCTGTTGATGGACACTTCGGCTCTTTCCATGTTTTAGCTATTGTGGAGAGTGCTGCTATGAACATTGGGGTACATGTGCTCCTATGCATCAGCATTTCTGTGTCCCTTGGGTAAATTCCTAGCAGTGCTATTGCTGGGTCATAGGGGAGTTCTATTGTTAGTTTCCTGAGGAACCTCCACACTGTTTTCCAGAGGGGCTGTATCAGTTTACATTCCCACCAACAGTGTAGGAGGGTGCCCATTTCTCCACATCCTCGCCAGCATCTAGAGTTCTCTGATTTGGTCATTTTAGCCACTCTGACTGGCGTGAGGTGGTATCTCAGTTCCCATGAAAATTCTTTTTTTTTTTTTATTTTTTATTTTTTTTAATGTTTTTTATTTATTTCTAGGAGAGAGAGAGACAGCGTGAGCAGGGGAGGGTCAGAGAGAGAGGGAGTCACAGACTGAAACAGGCTCCAGGCTCTGAGCTGGCAGTCAGCACAGAGCCCGACCCGGGCCCGAACCCACGAACCATGAGATCATGACCTAAGCCAAAGTCGGACGCTTAACCGACTAAGCCACCCAGACGCCCCGAGTTCCCACGAAAATTCTTAATAGTCAAAATAATCACCCAAGTGTGGGAAGAGTCATTTGCAGGAAAGGCCCATGAAACTGTGCGAACACTAACTCCAAGGGGCTAATATTATTGCCTTCATTCCTGTGAGGATAGGGAGCCTTCCTGGGGAAAGAGGACATGTCAACCTCCCCCGAGATACTTGGAAGGTCCAGAATGAGCTTCCTGCCCAAGAAAAGGGTTGTGCCACATACCTGTGTGCACACAGTGGCTACACGTTTGGGAACGCACTGTGTCCCAGAAGTTCACTCGCAAGTCACTGGTTTGAAACTTGGATGGTGTCAAGGGGCGCCTGGGTGGCTTAGTCGGTTAAGCGTCCGATTTTCGCTCAGGTCATGATCTCGCGGTTCGTGGGTTCGAGCCCTATGTCGGGCTCTGTGCTGACTGCCAGCTCAGATACTGGAGCCTGTTTCAGTCTGTGACTCCCTCTCTCTCTCTGACCCTCCCCTGCTCACGCTGTCTCCCTCTCTCTCCTAGAAATAAATTTAAAAAAATATTTAAAAAAAAAAGTTTTGAAACTTGGATGGCATTTTGCTCATCCTGTTCATTTCCGTTGTCTGAGGAAGAAGTCATGTCCACAACAGCTCTTCCCAAACCTCCCAGGACTGCCCCTTCCTGTTCACAGTGCTCAGATCTCTTCCTGAGAAACCTTCCTAATAGTTTATAGTCACACTGTTCTGAAGGCATTTACTTTTTCTTGGTATGTGCTTCGACACTCTGTTAGATGCTAGAAAGGAAGGAAATCTATGGCTAACAAATAGATGTTTTTGTATAAGTAACTGAAATCTCCTTTACCCTACCAAGGATGATTACTGTTCTGAATGTAAAGTTTATTAGGGGCGCCTGGGTGGCTTAGTCGGTTAAGCGTTCGACTTTCACTTGGGTCATGATCTCACGGTTCGTGGGTTCGAGCCCCACGTCGGGCTCTGTGCTGACTGCCAGCTCAGAGCCTGGAGCCTGTTTCAGTCTGTGACTCCCTCTCTCTCTGACCCTCCCCTGCTCACGCTGTCTCTCTCTCTCTCTCTCTCCTAAGAATAAATAAAACATTTTAAAAAAGTGTTTAAAATGAATGTAAAGTTTATTAAAGTTAATTGATGAAATTTCAAATTGGGAAACAAAGTGCAGATGCCAGGGAGATCTGGTGGCCAGTGGTTTGGGCCCACCTCTGAGGCAAGCTAATACGAGTTGAGAGCTTTGCTCACCCTGTAGCTCAGGGCTCAGAAGGGTTCTCAGAATGCCAAAGAGTAACTTCTCCCAGTTGATCCGGAGGCTTTCTCCTGAGTGGAGTGTCGGTTACACTTGGTGTGATAGACAAAAATGGCTTCCTTGTAAACATGTGTAAATATTTGAGACTTATATTGGATGCCAGGGGCTATTTCTATTTGCTACATTCCCTATACATTAAGAAGGCATAGCCATAGCCTGATTTTCTAGGTTTCCTTGAAAAAGGAATATATTTTATTTTATATATAAAAATTATACATCTGCATCACAGAAAGTTTAAAACATACAGAAAAACATACATACATGGAAAGAAAATTAAAAAGAACTTATAATATCATCGGCCACTACTACCAGCTTGTTATATGTTCTCCTGATCCTCCTTCCTCATTTCTTTCTCAAGAGATACATTGACATGTAAATTTGTTTTAATTATAGTTTTTTCAAACACAATTTTAAACCTTAATGTATTTTGAACACTTTCTTATTTGCCATTAAATATATTTTGCAACAGTTTTTAATGTTAGCATTGAATATATAAACATATGAATATATATGTGTTTATACACACACATATATGTGTATATACACATACGTGCAAACATATATACACATACACACATACATATATAATGCTCTATAATGTATTTAATGTATTACTATTGGTCATTTACCTGGCTTTCAAGTTTTCAATAACACAAATAATATAGTATTGATTTTCCTCACACCAAAAAATCTTTGCCCACACACCCCTGTTGTGCCCTTAAGATGAATTTCTAGAAGTAGAATTTCTGGGTTTATGGGAATGCCCATTTTTAACACTTTTGATACATATTGCCTACCTATCCTCTAGAAACACTTGTACCCGTTTGTAATCCTACCAGTAATATTTGACATCTATTTTTGATTAAGCTAATAAATGTGGAGGTCAATCTTAGAAGTGTTGTCCTTGGTTAAGAAAGTTTTCTCAAAAGTCCTGCATCTAGTGGCGCTAGCAAATATAAGATAAGATTTTATTTAAGTCATTACAAAATTTAGCTTAGACCTTAAGCTAATTGCTTCTTTAGATAGGAATTTATTCCTTTTCTGTCTTCCCACATTTTCAGGCTATATATTAGCTCTGCTAGAATTAAATTCAAATATCAAAGCACTGGAAAAATCTACAACAGAAACAAAAACAAAATCACCAAACTTTTCCAAGACTTGTCTGATAGAGTTAAAGAAAGAGAAGGGAGAGAGAGAGAGAGAGAGAGAAGAAAGAAAGAAAGGAAGGAAGAAAGAAAGAAAGACAGAAAGACAGGAAGAAAGGAAGGAAAGAAGGAAGGAAGGAAGGAAGGAAGGAAGGAAGGAAGGAAGGAAGGAAGAAAAAAGGAGGTAGGGAGAAAAGAGAAATACAGACAGAAAGACAGGAAGACAGACAGACAAACAGAACAAAAGAAAGAACGAAAGAAAGAAAGAACGAAAGAAAGAATGAAAGAAAGAAAGACAGAAAGAAGAGAAAAGGAAAGAAAAGAAGGAAAGGAAGAAAGGAAAAGAAAAAAAAGAAAAAGAAAAAAAAAGACTTCATCTATGTCATTCTTCCACTTTGAGACTAATTGAAAACTACAGTTTACTTCCCTAAAATCAAGAAAAGTTAAGCTCATTAGGACCCAAGCTCTAGAAAAAAGTACCAGACCAAAGTATTTGACTAACATTTTTTTTTTCAATTTAATAATTCATGTACCTCAATTTTCTTGGGTCCTTGACTAAGTTCCTTAGGGAATAAAAATATCTTCTTCAGCAAACTATTACATTACTGAGGTTTAGTGGCTCTTTACATTTTTAAATTGTACCAAATTTAATAAAATACAATATGCTTTATTTTCAATTTCAGTAAAAAAATATTGCTAAATAATGCTATGGGGTATTTCCTGTTTATATAATCAATAACTCACTGCATTATAGATGAATTAACTTGAAATAAGTAAGGTAAATAAAAATGTTTGTAGATGCACAAAAATGCAGAATTAAATATCAGGCAAAAGCAGATTTTAACCATCCTTTTATCATCTCTTATCTTCAGACCTAATAACCATACTTTTTGCTTTATGTTTAGATTAGTCCAATTGAGTGACTACAGGTCAAATTAATTTTCACGGTTTGGTTTTTTTTTTTTTTTTTGGTTTTTTTTTTTTTTTTTGGCTTTAATGTGAAAAACAGCAAGAACAGATTCTGAGGTCTGTGTTAAAATATACAGGCTGACTCAGTTGCACAGAGCTGTTCTGCAGAAGGTCTTATTGGGGATAAAAGATGTGTTGCCAAGGTTGTCTATCGCCTTCAGTTTATTTGAAAAATAAACAAATGAATTTAAGGAGGCATTAAGCTGTGCAGCGACTTTCTTCAGTTTGTTTCCCCAAAGGTGCTTTGTTCACGTTGACATCCTCATGGCAGATTTGAACAAAATAAGATTTGATTTGAGAGTGTTTATAGGCTAGAGGTGTTTGATATAGCCTGTCTGCCACCAACTTTGGTGCCCTGCATGGCCCCAGCTTCAAACATGTCCCAGAGGCTCAGAGCATGTGCTCAGAAACTGACATGGGGTATCAGAATCAATTAGCCCCTCTAGGAATTAAAAGCAAGCAATTGAATGCCTGTTAGCAATGATTAACTTTAAAAATATTAGCAATTCTGGGCAGATCCCTTTCCTTTCTGGAAGAATGCTCGAGGCAGGCAGCATTCCCAGGAATGTTGGTTTCCAGCTAAGCAGACACTCTTGTGGATACAAAGTTGCCCCCTGGGTCTTTGCCGGTGATTTTGACTTCGGAATGAATATTACTCTTATGTATGAAACTTCAGTTCTTCCTAGAAGGGTTTTCAGAGATCTCTATGCCATTTTCAGCTGCTATCTAAACCCTTGCATTTTTTCTTTTTAAATTTTTTCTCAGTTATAAAATGAGCATACAGATAATCTTTATTGAGTAGTTTTGAGGGCCATAATTGATTGAAAAATGCTATATAAAATGCTGATCTTAATGTCAAGTTCGTATAAGCCCTGCTATATATGTTTTCTTTTCCAAGTTTCCTTATAAGTTTCAGCCTTTAATTTGTCCTTATATGTCTATTTAAGTTTATAAAAAAAACAAAGGGGCAAAGATATTTTACACTGGTGCTCTTTACTTCTGAGTTCTCACCTATATGCAATAATGATATTAAAACAAATTATCTTTACTGTTGTCTACCTGAGAATTTGAGTTTGATTGTGTTTATTTTTTAAGTGGCAATTGTCTGAAACAGAGAGGGTGGGAAAAGCCTATAGTTTGGGGCAGTGGTGGGGAAACGTTACGTACTTTGTCAAATATTTTGGTTATGGAATGGAATTATCGTCTCGAAGGTTTATTTTCCCTCTTGTTATCAACTGAGGCCAGATCGCTTGCTTTCACTAATGTCCGAGTCTTGGGAAACGTTAACAGAACTAGTGAGGGGAGAAATTCCATTGGGGTGGAATCTAGGCTCTGTGAAGATATGGAACATTATGGGCACTCAACGGATGTTAATAAATACCTCTTTCTATTGTTGTGACAAAGTGGGGTTGATTTGGGTGTGAATTGTAATGGTTAGTGGAAGGACCTTGTACCTAAAAAGGGTGTGTTTTAAGGAGACGAGGAATCTGGGTATTGAGCAAAGTCGCATTGTTTTATCATACCAAATTATGTTTTATTTTCAAGGGCTGTCATCCCCTAAAATTGTCAGCTCCCTTGTGTCCATGTCCTATGCCTTCTCGGCAGTCTTGACAATACGTTGCTGTGGACACAGTCAGATTTCAATAGATCCTTGTTGATTGAAACCAAACATTTGGAAATCTTAGAGGCAGAGTTGATGAAGTATGAGGAGGGTTGCAGGGAGAGAGGAAGAGAAAAACAGTCAAGGCAGAGAGAGAATGAAATATAAAACTGCCTGGGAAGCCAGAAAAGAACAAAGTTGGTGGGCAACTAACAATTTATGTTCTCCTGAGAAAAGAAAAAAACTGGACACAAGAGAATTTTTAAAATCTGAAGAGCTAATTAACCAAATTATAAGACCTCTAAAATATCTCTCTCGTTAGAGTTGTAATTTTGAGACTTGAAAAAAAAATAGGGGAAGTTCCTATTTGTCCCAAGAATCTATTTAAATTTGGAATTGTACAGTAATAGAAATTTTAGGGGGGGAATGCAGTGTGCTGTAGATTATAAATCATGTCAATATTTTGACTCCTAACTAACCCTCATTGTGATGGTGAAGGGAAAAGAAAATGTGTATAAAACCATCTGTGGTTTCAGTGAATGTGCTGATTTGATAAAGAAAAAGTGGAATTAGGTGGTAAGTAGACAAATAAGAAAACCCCAACAGCACAACGTGGGCAGGTTAAAATATCAAAAATAATCATACAAAATGTTCCAGTGTAAAGAATTTCTTTAAGATATGTGAACAGAATTTTAAATATATATATACTTATAAATATATATATATATTTATATATATATAATATATATATATATAATGGATGCCTAACCTTTGATGAACACAGTTAAAAGTATCAGAGAAAAATCACCACAGGGATCACCTGATAATAATTAGTAAACATCAACTCTTCTTGGTCAAGTGACCAATATTATTTCACAGTTGACTGTGTTGAGGGTAGAGCCAGTGACCTTTGCCCTGAATTTTAATAATTTACTGTAGTTTTACATTAAATCAGAAGATAATTGGGAAGAAAATTAGTATTTCTTTGTGGGGAGTGCAGAGTAATGCCACTAATTGCATGTATAAAAGCCTTCCCGAGGTTGCATTTTCCTGTTCTTTCTTGATTTAGAAAATTAAAACTGCAGTGATTTTCCGCTATTTGTAAGAAAGAAAATGTGCCGGTGAAATGTACTCAGCTAACTTAAAATGTCAGAGCTCTGGGCCATCTTTTTATGTCCAGTAATGACAAACTGTCAATTTCATCCCATTTTGCGGGAATTTACTGGCAACTTGTTGCAGATCTCAGAGTAGAAAAATACCTTATAACATGTGTGGTCTGAGAGAAGAAACAGTTTGATTTTTGTTTGATTTTTCTTCCTTTCACCTTTAATATCAGTGCAACTTTACAGTTAAAATGTGCCAGAACAAAACCCCACTCTTTTTTTTTTTCTTTAGAAAGAGATGGACAAGAGAAAACACAATAAATTAACCTTAGTAGAACAGGAGATTAAATTAATAGTGCTTTAAAATTATTTTTAGATTCCGGGGGGATTTTGTTTTTCCCAGCGAAGTTATTATCAAGTAAAAGAATTGAACTGATTTTAAAAGCATATTGGGTTTAAAATTATATTAAAAATATATGTATTCACAAAATTATATACACGTGTATGTCTCCCTAGAACTTGGAAGGGTTAAATCAGACCACTGTCGTGTTATGGGAAGTGTTTCTCGGCAGATATCAAGTGCCTTGAGTTTGTTATGTATTCAGTATGTATGTCATCATAAAACAGTGCACCTGCATTAGCCTTCATTGTCTCGGGGTAGAAGGTGAAAAAAAAATTAAAAACTCAAGAAATGAATATTTCTGCTAACAGCATGTCAGTATTTTTCCCTTACTCCACGGACATTCTTGGTCTCAAAAGCAAACTGCACAACTCAGGCACTTGGGTTGGAATCCAGTGTTTATTCAAAAAGGCACCCTAAGGCAGCTGGGGTGGAAATGGTACATGTATGAAAAAAAAGGCAGCCGGGAAACTCAGCTGATCTGAGCACAGCGGCAGCAACTGTATTTACTAACACTTGTTTTCTGGGAGCCTATGAGAGAAATGGAAATAATTAGAAAGGACCTGAAAGGGTGGTATTTTGTTCCTTGTTCTCCTTATAAGGAGCAAAGCAAATTGCAGTAACACTTCGGGAGCTGGTATTCCCTACTGCCACGGGGACAGCAGATTCCTGGGTAGAGGAGTTTGTTTATACCTTAACAAATACAGACTATTTTGTTGATTAAACAAGCAAAAAAAAAAAAATGCCTGCCCCATTCTCTGCTTTCGAACACTTCCCCCAATAAGAAAATGTCTCATACAAATGCATCATGTGATAAGCCCTTGCTTTAGTCCCAAACCGAGCTGGAGTCCCCACTGGAGGGCTTAGTATTTGAATCCTTGGGGAGTCCACATTTTAGCTAAGAGTCCGGTTACTCTGTCATGAAACAGGGAGCTTTGCCACTTGCTTGTTTTGGAAGGAAAATAAATTAAAACAAGATTGCAGGGGATTTTAGTTATTAGATGGCCAGGACTCCGTTTAGAGTCTGTGGCATTCAAAGCTGGCTTTAATCACAGCATGATGCTTGAAGCCTCCAAAAGTCCAAGTGTTTCCTTTCTTTCTTTCTTCTTTCGTTTTTTTTTTTTTAAACGTTACTTCACTGAGGCAGAAGGCTGCCTTTGAGTGACGTCACGAGTTTGAGCAGCAAGCAGCACAGGAGAAGGGAGGCTGGGTGAGTGACAGCCCAGCCTACTTTTTAATAGCTTTGTCATGTGACTGGGGACTGTAGTAAGACAGGTGCCTTCAGTTCACTCTCAGTAAGGGGCTGGGTGCCTGCATGAGTGTGTGCTCTGTGTCACTGTGGATTGGAGTTGAAAAAGCTTGACTGGCGTCATTCAGGAGCTGGATGGCGTGGGACATGTGCAACCAGGACTCTGTATGGAGTGACATCGAGGTGAGCTGGGGCTGGGCTCGGCACTGCAGCCGGGACCGAAGCTTCCCTCCCGATGCAATTATTCCTGTAAGGGGGGAAGGGCTTGGACAAGGCGAGGAGGCAGGAAAGTATCCCGAGCAGAAGCTTTTGGAAGGGAATCTCAATCTTATCTTAACTCCAATAAGTTTGCTATTTTAAGGTGGCTCTGAGATGCCTTGAGCAAATCAAAGCTTAGCTGCTGTCACCCGTATCTGTTGCAGTTGGAAACTCTTTCCATGTGCCTTTGGCTCTGTTTCTACTCATATGCAATATTTATGCTCGAAGATATTGATATGAATCAGAAGCTGAAGTCTTTCCAGTGGTGTTTAGTGGCCTGGTTGGAAAAATGCCATTTCTATTTATAATAAGATGAAGATAAAAATATTAAAATGGATGTGCTCAAATATAGTCAGTTTTGACTCTAGTCCGGGTTTTTTCCCACCCCCACCCCACCCCCCCTCTGTTCATCAGACAGAGAACTCACAAAATCCTAAATAATCCTGCTAGGCTATTTTAGATTGCTTTCCCCACAGCACACAAAACAACAGAGCTGATCCCTTTAAAACACCTATATGTGGTTGAAAGATTTGGTCAGCAAATAAAATATATATATATACATGCCTTACGCTGCAAGGTTTTCCATTAGCGTCAGTGGCAGGGAAGCCAATGGTTAAGTCTCTCTGTACCACGGAGAGCTGCCTGAAGCCGGAGAGAGGAGTTTATGCAGGGCTGTGTGTGGGGCTGTTGGCTGCTTGTGTAAAAATAGACGGCAATACATCAATTCCACAGTCTCTGCTGGCCACAATTCATACACGGGGAGAAAAGAAAGCCGTTTCCTCATAATCTCTGGAGCCTACAGTGACTAACGGGGGGGACGGAGGACCATGGCATGTTTGCATTCAACACAATGGAATGTTCTCGGAAAGTTTGGGCAACTTGGGAAAGAAGCAAAACTTTCTGTGGACTGCAACGAGATGGAGCCCAATTGCATTGCACGGGAGATGAGAGCAGCTAACAATGACTCCCGCAGAGGACTGCCAGGGCTCCCTCTGGGTAGCCGGGGCCACGTAGGGTGAGGGGGAGGACCGAGAGCCACACGTGATTTGATTAAATAAGATGTCCATGTGGTGCGGCGATACACATCTAAAGTGAAAATAATTTGGCCGGGGCCGTCTGCGAATGCATTTCTCCGATCTAGCCAGGCATGCCCTGACTCCTTAACTCTTTCCTGGGTTTGCACATGTTGGCTCCGGTTGCCCTCTCCTGCCTTGGCAGATGGTTCTTGTGGATCCTGATTGTCCTTATCTTGTTGTGATTTCTCGGTAAGGTGGGCTAGAGATGGCTAATTCCTATGTCCCGTCGCTCTAAGTCAGGGCTCTAAGTGGCTTCAAAGTCCTAATTGTCTCGGGGTAGCCGGAGCGCCCTGTGGCTGGTTGTCTGGCTGGCAGTGTGGGTCTCAGCGGCTGTAGTTTCATTTTTCCATCATGTCTTCTTCTGGATGCTGTTGAGAGTTGATCTGGGAATATGGAGGATTTCTTTTAATCACTGGAATTCCTGTAGTCATTTTCGAGTCAGCCTCAGCGCCATTTAGAACGGTGGCCCTTTTATGTTTTTCTGAAGGAGGTGAGTTCCCGGGCTCGGTGTCCAGCCGTGGATTGAGTTGTCGGCTGAGACTGGCCAGTCGCCTCTCTGTTGCACTGGAGCAGCGAGCTGCGAGGAGCCGTGCCTTGGCGGCTACAGCTCTGGGAATCACCTCGCCCAGTCTAACATATTACGAGCAGCAGGTAGCACGGGCAGCTTTCGTTTTTTGAATCATTAATGTTTGCTGTCATCCTAAAACATATTATGCCCTTTTGCACATAATGACGGGACAGCACAGTGGTTAATAAAGGCCTATATCACTGTAGCTACTTCGAGTCCCAAGTGTTTTACAGTTTAATGAAGGTGATGTACAATAAGGTTACCAAGATTGATAGAGACAATTCACATGACATAGCCGCCACTAAGACTATTCTTTACTGCATGACCCCCCCTCCCCGCCCCATCCACAGCCCTATTCCCTTTTCCCTGTTCTCACTAATTTTTTTTCTAAGAAGTAAGAATTCTTTTTTCATTAATATAATTAATGTGGCCAAGTCCACTCTTTCTTCTCTCTCTCTTTAAAATTTGCCATCAATGGCACAAAAACCTCCAAAAGGTTAATGGAGAATTATACTTAATTATGATGATTCATTATCATCAGTGCAGTTAAGCTAATTTATTGTCTGCTCCTTAACTAAGAGAAAAGTCTGTTGGGGTGAAAAAACGTACAATAATTAGCCTTTTGTGTTTAGTGACTGCTTTATCCTCTTAAATCTTATTATAAAATTAAGGCTACGGTTGTGAAATAGCTGTCATAGTTGGAAAGAGGCAGTAGGATGTAACTGCGAGAAAACACACCTGTTACAGATGTATAGGGAAGCCGTAAATACCAGCATGTCAGATGAGGACAGTTACAGGGCTCGGACTGTTAAGTCTGGCATCATCCAAAGGCCAAGTATAAATTAATAACAGGAACACCTGCTACCACTAATGTGTTTTAGATTATCGGGATAATGCCACATTCAGAAACACTGATTTTATTAGCATGTCAACATGGGCAAGAGCACACGCACCTTTTCAGCCATAACATAGGAGCAAAGCTGAGCCAGAAAGAGAAGGAGAGGAAAGGAATGTGTGAGTGACAGCAGAGAAAAATGCCAGAACTGATCTGGTCTTTTGACTGGTTTTCAGAAGTTCCTTAAAAATGCACATACCTGCAAGGGCGAAGGCTTTGGAACAAGCCATGCCTGGAGTCGGAAGTTTTAGAGAGAGAAGGCAAGAAGTTGTTCACCAGTCGGTAGGACACGCCAGCATTCCAAAGCACAGTTTCTAAGTTATGTTCTCCACGACAGGCACTGAAGCCAGATGTAAAGCCCTTGTATTTTCCACCTTCATTTTTTTTTGTTGTTGTTGCTGTTTTTTTTTGTTTATGGTTTTTTGTTTAAGGGCTCTCCCTCAATGAAATCCTTGTGAGTTTTGTGCCACTGAAAGAGTGATCCCCTTGTATCTGAACTGATCGTGTTGTGGAAGGGTTAACACGGTGTGTTTGTACTTGGGGGATAAGCAGTGTGAGCTAGCATCGGGACTGGGAAGTGTTACACCCATAACAAAATGCAAACATGGTCCTAGGACAAAATCTTCTCCGCAGCCCAGCCTCCGCTTACTTATAAACCTAGTCAAGTACACCGATCTGCAACTTTGGGCTAACTCGGATAATAAAAATGGAATGACCAATAAAATGATAAGGAAAGAGTTCAGATGGAGAGGATTGCCCTTTCTTTTTGCATTACCTTTGTGCCTGCAGTTTGGGGTCTCACTGGGGCCCGGTGGTCTTAGGGAAGAATCACAGTCATCTTCAGGCTGCTCCCAGCCTCCCCTTACCAGCTGCTGACTCCATTACACAGTACCTACTTCTCAGCGTGGTGCTTACGATCGTGCGGCTGCATATGACCCGTGTAATGTAGCCTGCCAGGGATGACAGGGGCGCTCGAGGTAGAAAAAAAAATCTGCATAAAACTTATTTTATTCAAAACCTAAATGTCAAGCAGGATCTTGAGCTTCAGGCCCAACTGCTGCCTGGATGTGAACAACGCCACAGCATCTCTCCTGACCTTGGAAGGTAGGGCCATGAGGGTGCCACTTCAGAGTGCATGCCTGCTCTGAGGTAGACACCTTGGCTTCCATGTGGATTAAGTCCTTCTGGCTCTGGTATCACCAGAGCTCTGCAGTCGGAAATTTCTGCAGGGTTCCTCACAGTATGCCGTGAGGAAATTAGCAGTCAGATTGCTGATTTGGTGTCAGAAGACCACCTCTTTGATAAGGTGGGCCACTTCTTTCAAAAAGCCACAGTGTAGGACAATTAAAAGGCCACCTACTCCCTGCAAGGGAGTAAAAGACTATTCCAATCTGAAATAGCCTTGCTGACAAACGGCCCAGTCATAGTATGGTCTATTTTAAACCTCTCACTATATTGAAATCATTGAAAAACTCTGAAGAATAGTTCTTTTGAATTCACTCAGAGCATAGGTTAGGAATGCATAAATGATGTAAAAAAAAAAATGGTTGTGGAGCACTATCATGGTTTTTTTTCTAGATGTCAAGTGATCCCAGTCATACAACTCTCCCCACTTGACTTATAAGTTAAACCTTGTAAAAGATGTAAAGATCATATAGAAAAACTATGACTTTTGTCCTTATCTCAAGGAACTTGCTTTTGACCTGTTCAAGATGAAGTGCTGTGGCTCATGGAAAGTCAAGTTACAAGATTTAAGTAATAATTCAAGAGAACCATAGACAAGTTAAAGGACTTGCATCATTAGTTGCTAAATGAATTATGTGGATTATAATGGTTAAAATGAGTGTGAATGGAGAAAGTTTTCCTAGTAGAGTTCTTATGCTTTCATTTTTCATTTAACAATTGCTTATTTTGTTTCCATTGTGTGTGATAATGATTCCAAGGTAAAATCAAATTTGTATGCTTCCCTCAAAGAGATTATACTCTTAGGGTAGAGTAAAATTTTGCCCAGAGGTAACTGGAAAACAAGTTGAAGCTCATTCAGTGCTAACCATCAAAAAGTTGATTTCTAACTGGAAGAATCAGAGAAGACTTCACAGAAACATGGCCTTTACCATGACTTTGGAGGTAGAAATTTGGATGGAATGTATCAGGCAAAGTATTCTTTGAGAGCAAAGTCAGTAAAGGAATTTAGGATTTTTTTTTTTTTCCTGGTGGTTAAAACCCTGGAAACCAGCTTTGGTGGTGTGGTTGAATTAACCAGGCTTAATTCCTATCACATGCTATTGCAGTTTAATAAATTCCTGCAGTTAATGAAAGCTTTTTTTCCCCCCTGCCTCCTGCAGTGTGCTGCTCTGGTTGGTGAAGACCAGCCTCTTTGCCCAGATCTTCCTGAACTTGACCTTTCTGAACTAGACGTGAACGACTTGGATACAGACAGCTTTCTGGGTGGACTCAAGTGGTGCAGTGACCAATCAGAAATAATATCCAATCAGTACAACAATGAGCCTTCAAACATATTTGAGGTAAGGGCATCCCTTGGCGAAAATTAACTTCTCATTGAACTTGACTTGAGCCATAATATCATTATTGGCCTGAAAGCATAATGGCTTCTTACTTTGCTGTCATCAAAAGACTTCTTATCACAGGTAGGCCCTTCCTATTTTATGGAAAAACAGTGTTAAAATAAGTGGATTTGTTGTTGTTGTTGTTTTGAGAACTGGGGGGCTAAGGGCCCCTAACAGAGTGCGTTACCCTGTGTTGAAATACTAAGGGGTTGTGAAAGCTTTAGTGACAAAGAAGAACAAAAGTCTAAACCTGTTTGTTCCTGTCTGTTTCCCACAGAAAAGTGCCTGATGTAAATTAATGTGAAATGTAAAAGAATGCATTTTTTTATCCATGAGATTAGACATCTACCTTTATTTGTCTCACAAAGTTAGTGGGTAGTTTCATTATTGTTATTTTTTGATCATACCTCTGATTTCTCTACAGTATAGAAATGTCTAGGCCCAACTATTCTAATATTTACTTACAAATTAGTAAAAATTCGCTTACCTTTCAACAGGGAAAATTACCTCCCAGGCTCCAGACTCTTATTATAAGCCTACCCTATAATAAGGAATGTTAATCTACTCCTATTAAAGTGTTACTTTGAAAAAAAGAAGTTCTTTCTTACAAGATCAGCACTCATTTACTTAAGAAGAAATGGTTTCTTGTAGGGACAAACATTGAGCAGTCGGGCAAATGAATTGAATAAAGATTGTCAAGCCAACTAGCTTTCAATATCACAACTACCAGCACTGCCATCATCGTCTAACATCTTCTCCCTGACATGTGCCAGGCTCCATGTAAAGTACTTTAAATGTCTTTTTTATCCCACCAGCAGAAACATTCTTAAACTTCAATGTATTTGGTTGAAATCTCAAGTCATTAAGAAAGCCAATTTTACAATATTTATTGAGTTTTTCCAGCACCCAGCACATAAAAAGCACTGAATAAATGTTTATTGAGTCATTAAGAAAACCAATTTTACAATATTTACTGAGTTTTTTCAGCACCCAGCACACAGAAGGTGTTGAATAAATGTGGGTTGACGAATAAGTGTTGACTGTGGTAATGTTAAAAACAGTAAGAGCAATAACAACAATGGCCAAGTTTTTGAAATCTCTGTGCTGTATATGTGTCATCTCACATATCCCTCAAAGCAACCTATTCTTTAGGTACCATTAGTGTCGTTCCCATTTTCCATAGGCAGACACCGAGTCTCAGAGAGGTGAAGCGATTCTCCCGAAATCACACAGTTGACAAATAAAGACCAGGGATTTCAACCCCAAATTGATCTGACTTCCAAGACCGTATCACTGATAAAAATAGAGTACCAGTGAGGTTGGGTGACAACCATCCTTTACAAAGACATATCAAGCTGCTGCTTTACTGAATATATTTAAAAATAGAACAGACTCGTTCCTTTCAGTGTCGGTTGACATGAAAGCAGGGATAGCTGGGGAGCCGAGGTGCCTGTGGGTTCTGTCCACAGCTGAGAGTTTCTAGTATGTCTGAACAGAGTCTTGGAAGAGGACTCAAGGTGGGGGAGTGAGGGCTGGGGAGAAAAGGCACTGAACGTCTGCGGTTAGTTACAGTTCCCGGGCTTCTCAGCCGGGTCTTCGAAAGTTCATGTGAGGACTTGGCTGGTTAGAACTGGTAAATTGAACATTCCTCATTCAGTACACTCGTCAGGCGACAGGCCCGTTTTAAGTCATGCTGCATTAAATAAACAGTACTTTAAAAAATGTCCATCTCCGTAGACCTCTTATCTAAAAATCGGTATTCCATTTTGGGCGATTGCCATGCATTTTGTAGGTGATGGCTAGGGAATAACTAAAAGGTGGGGGTGGGGGGCATGGCGTGGGAGTCAGTGCCTCCCTGGTGGGCTAGTTTCAAAAAAATCCCTTCCCCATGACCTTGTGTCCCCATATTTCATGTTGCGGCTCCTGCATGAGGTACTTCTCATTTACACCTTGAGGAGACTTGGTTCAGCAACTAGTTATATATAGATGCTTTAATCTCCACGAAGACACCCCTTTTGCTTCTCTGTATAACTTTCTACCACTGATAGGATTGTTTTCAATGCTCCAAAACACAAGGTTCATTTAGTTTAATTTCTCATTAGCTCATTTTAAACCAGTGACTCTCAGCCGAAAGCAATTTTGCCCCCCAAGGGACATTTAGCGGTGTCTGGAGATATGTTTGATTTTTAGGACTGAAGGCAAAAAGATGCTCCTGGCATTTCGTGGGTAGAGACCACACACAGCACAGCTTCCCACAGCAAGGAACTATTTGGCCCCAGATGATAAGAGTGCTGAGGTTGAGAAACCCTAAAGAAAAAGAAAGTCACTGAAATTCCCTTTTGTAAAATGCTAAAGACGACTGGTCAGCTTTCAGAGAGACAACATAGTTAAGATACAGGATATGAAGGATCAGAAGCTGGGGCACCTGGTGGCTCAGTCGGTTAAGTGCCCAACTCCAGCTCAGGTCACCTTCTCACGGTTTGTGGGTTTGAGCCCCGCATCAGGCTCTGTGCTCACAGTGTGAAGCCTGGAGCCTGCTTCAGATTCTGTGTCTCCCCCCGTGCCCCCCTCCCTGCACCTCCCCCCTTTGTGCTCTCTCTCAAAACTAAAATAAACATTCAAAAAATATGTAAAACAAAGAATCAGAAGCCATATAAAATTAGGGAGATGCCCAGAGCCTTGGGACTGGGATGTCAGGAATTCTCTTAGCAACAGCAGAAGTGACCATTTAGATAACTGTAACAGTTTTCTCTGATGTCACAAAACTCATTCTTCTTTGTCTGTGCAAAGGGTAAGGCCATATGTGGCAATACTGTTACTCACGGCCGCAGCTTCCTGAACATTTGCATACAGCCAGAATGCCTCTACTCTTTGCCCTCTAGCGTTAAACTCAGACATCTTTTCTATAACAGGAAAGAAAAAAAGTGTGTGTGGAGCATAGGTGGAATTCAAAGATTTTGTCTTCCCCTGTGAGGAAGGTCCACACGCAACACAGTAACCCTTGAAGGGCCCCAGCTTTGTGAAGTTTCCTGCATCTCCCTGAAGCCCTTCCCAGGGCCTGTGCCTTTAAGCCTCTCCCCGCGGACTTTACCCGTGCTCACCTTCTTCCAGTTCTCAAAGCCCTGCCTCATCACATTTGTGAAGTCCTTGTACTTGAGCAAACCAAACAGTCCCGGTTTCCGCCACCCCTGATCTACCAATAACAAGCATTATCTACCTCAGATTCTCAGAATAAAATAAGGCACCGAGGAGTGAAACACTTTCCCTGACTCAAGCACCACATGGATAACACCCCTGGAAACTGGCCACAGGGTTTCTGAATTCTGATCAAAGCAGAAAGCGAAGGGGTATTTAGAGATACAGATAGGACACGGGTCATTTACAGATAGTATACCAGAATGTCCAAACCTCACGAGTAAATAGAAATTCCTTTCTTTGGCCTCTTTCGTACATTTGACTCTAAGTTTAATTTTTGTCTGACTTGAGAAGAAAAGAAGAATGTCATTGAGTGTCACAGTTTGGGAAAGAGTGAATTCCCCCGTGAGAGCAAGCGGTGCCAACACGCAGTTGTCCCCGTCGATTGAGAAATTGGACACACCGGCAGCTGTCTCTGCTTGTACAACCTATGTTGGAGGTGTAAATGCAGGTGATCAGGTATTATTCAGAAGCTACTTAGAAAAAAACAGGACGCAGGCTTTTAGAGGTGCAGCCTCCTGTGAATCTAATCCATGTGTCAGGAAAACAGGATGCTAACTCTGGATCAGTTGGCAGCAAGATTTATGTTTCAGAATATTGCAACATAACTTCCTTCCCTCTCTTGCCTTTGTGCATTGTTTGAAGGAGGAGAATAAAGGAGTACTTTTACAGCATGGCAGTGTGTAAGGATGGGTGGCACGGCATTGGTTTAAGTAGCCATTGGTCCTCCTGGGTCAATGTGAGCCACCTTGTCCCTTCTTTTTTTGAACATCTGCTTTCGATGCCTCCTTGATGCAACTGAACGAGCATCTTTCATTCATTTGTCTCTTCCCTCTGCATGCAGCTACTTGGAGTTCTTTACAACATGGCAAGTGAGAATGTAGTTGTCTCTAGGTCGTTACTCATAATATGTTCTGAGGCCTGCCTTTGTGAATGGGTGGAGGAGGGCTCACAGCTGCAGCCAGCATTCATGGCAGGTGATTATGGGGACTTTGGGTAAGGTCTGATACTGTGAACTTTTGTGGGAGTCAGAGTGGGGGTAGTTTCCTGTTATCTGTTCCTAAGGTGTCCTATCATGCTAATAAGGGAATTATGATTGGAAGCTTTCAAGAACACTTACTTATTCTGGTGAGAATGTAAATGATTTTGTATTTCTCCTTGTGACTTTCAGTTGTGTTCTCATTTTTTTCTCTAAAATGGGTGTATACTATGTACTTATCAAAGAGTTAAAAAATTGGCTATTCAAGTGATTATGAATATTTTGGGAGCAAGGGCCTTGCTTGTCTTGTTCCCTGAAGTTTTTCTAGATGTTTTGTTAGAAAACATCAGAAAGGAAGTGCTCAGAAATATTTGCAACATAATGAATGAGTGGACCATCATGTATTTATTGATGATGTGAATTATATTAGGTAATGTGAAGATTACATATAAAGCAGAAAGGATCTATTTCCTAAAGAGCCTTAAGCCTAATTTCGTAGGTAAAATGAGGAAATGTGAAACAATTAAGCAAACAATGAAAGACTACGTACACATATGTATGTATACATGTATATGTTTATAGATTAGCAATTAAATAAGGTAAGACTATATATTCATGTACATGTGTAAATATATATTTAAATACATGGGGTTACATATTATATTAGTAAATTATATATGTTATATATGTGCGTATACGTGTGTGTGTGTGTGTGTGTGTGTGTGTGTGTGTGTCCTAGCTAAGGAGAGAAGCTGAAAGAATAACATCACCAAGGCTAATAAGAGAATAAGAGTGAAGTGTTTTTGTGCAGGGGGTATAAAAGTGAGGCGCTGGATTCCCCCAAAGTAAAATATATACTGATGGGAACATAAGAGTGGGAGAAGTAGGCTTGGATTTAGGCTGAGTACAGAATTATGGCAGTCCATGAGAACCTAGTTGGGAGTGTTTAGAGTTTACATAGTAGGAATTGGGGTGCGAGTGAAGATTTCTAGCAGGAGAGCCCTATGATGGAGATGGTATATAAGGGTGTTCATTCTGGTAGTTGTAAGAGCTGTGGATGAGCAGAAAGTAGAAGAAATCGGACAGCCAGCCCTGCTGCATTTCAAACCCCATGCAGTGCAGGTACAGGGAAGGGACAAGGTGACAGCAGAGGGGATAGTGTCCAGGGAACGAAGACTTGAAGCACCTTGAAGGAAAATTCCATCAGCCCTGATGAATATGAGTTAGGCTAGAGAGGGAGGTGGCAAAGAATGTGAACTCAAAACTATTCCGAAGAGACCCAGAACTTCACGGATATCGTCCTGGTTACGTTTCTGCTCACCTTTAGGAGCCGAAGTAGTTTCTTAAGACTTGTGAGTCATTTTACAAAGGGGCTCTCCATCTCTCTGCTGCCTCAGGATAGAACATATTTAACCCAATCCACAAATTTACGTGGTGTCTGCTTTTTTTCACTTGTCTCCTTGGAGGAAATTCTGCAGCCTTCCATGGTAATGAATTCCTGCTCCTGACTGTGCCTGTGGTCAGACAGACTTTTCTATGAATGGCAAACCTCTTGGAATTTTAACAAAACAGCAGAGAAAAAAATATGCGTCAAAGCAACCTCACCTTAATTTAATCATCAGGAGAATAACTTTCCCTTTGTTATTTGGAGACGCTGAATTAGTTTACAATAATCACTTCTTTGAGATTTCTGGGATTTCCCATTTGCAATCAATAAATGTTTGTCATTTGAGTGAAATTTACAGCCCCCAACCAGATTTTTGCCACACTTGGCAATGACACTTAACGGAGAACATCAACTTCAAGGAAGAAAATAATAGCCGTTTAAGTGGGGAGATAATTGGCTGTAACATAAGAACATTGAAAAATGTTGAAACTCATGGAGACTTATGGAGTATTTAAAAAATTTATGTTGTACTTATCTTTGCCTTTGTAATCTACCACCAAATTCCAAATTCTGGGTATAAATCAGTTAGATGTTCATCTTGGAGAGTCACAAATCAGGAAGCAACAATCTGACCCAGCCTGTGTGCTACTTTATTTTTGAACTCTACTGTCGGCTTATCTTGAGGGAGACTAAAGAGTGTGTGTGTGTGTGTGTGTGTGTGTGTGTGTGTG